>SRSE01000725.1:11130000-11730000 GCA_005024645.1 Planiliza haematocheilus
GTAACTGCCTCTAAATATCAGCGCGCTTTTAGCACAGAACAAGTCATGCGCACTTAATAATAAACGAACAGTAGGCAGTGGAGGGTGCGTGTGCTTTGTTCCCTCCCATAGCTGTCCACTTCCGTCATCTTTTATGCATTTATTAACTATTTTAACATTAGAAGTCAGATGTCTTTGCGGTACATGTCATTTCTTTCTTACTTGTACATACGTCTACGTCTCATTTTTCGAGAAAGAGGTTCATTAAGTTCAACCATCAATCCTGTGTGACTCAGAGCTGACAGTATGGGCATCGCAGAAAGGCTGGGAGAAGAGGACAATACGCTGACTGGATAAACTTTGCTGCACTCATATTTTCTCCAGCTTCCTTGTCAAGAGCTTAAAAACATAAATAAAGGATGTTAGAGAGAAAAAAAATAAGATGTTCTTCAACTCTTCTCAAGGGTGTAGGAGCTTCTAGCGTCTGAGCAGCAGCATCAAGGTCAGAGTAGTTTGCACTGCGGTGTTATTATATTTTTTGTGTGTCTTCATATGCAACACTGAATTAAAGGGGAACTACTGTTTTTTACCACCTGGCATATTTCTGGTATAAAATACGATCGTTTACTCACCCATATAACTTCTGTGTAGTTTGTAGTCCATTTCGTTAGATATTATAGATCTATATCAAAGATCTGCGTATATCCATATAATGGGAGTGAATGGGGCACCGAAACACAGCATTTAAATAACGCATTATCTGCCGTGAAACTCGTTAATTTCAACAATATTTTGTTAAGATGTGCTAGTGCTTTTCCCCGTTGAGTCTGGAGTTATCTTTATCCGGATGATGTCTTCATTTGCCTTGTCTTCATTTCGGTGCCCCAGTCACTCCCACTATATGGATGTAAGCAGATCTAATTATCTCCCAAAGGACTACAAATTACACAGAAGTTATATGGGTGAACAATTGTATTTTATGCCAGAAATAAAGTCCAGGTTGTAAAAAAAACAAACAAAAAACAGTAGTTCCTCTTTAAATGATCTGAAAAGACGACCAAGGCAGGCTCACGTGTTCAGTGGTGTCGCGCACATAAGCCACGTTCATTTTTTCAATCGCCTGCTTGAACAACTTGCAGTTTTCCTACCACTATGCTTCCATCACATGACTTGACATTCTCCTCAAGCGGGGCGAACACCTGCAGATTCTATTCGTTCCAACCAGAAAGTGTCCGTGCAATCCTAGCCAGTAGCAGGTGTGGTGTGACTGCAGCTTCTAGAAAGATCTGACGGTCTGTCAGAGGCCTGTGCGACAGAATTTGACAGCTCTGGAAAGTCGTCATGGCAACAGCATTTCACCTCTGGTGGAATTACTCAGTCACATTACAGCTGTAAGCGAGTACGCGTGCATGCTTGGTCAAAGCAACATGTTGCCGGGCTCCAACGCATAGTTACAGTTGCAACAGGTTAGGTTTTGCCTGAGAGTCCTGCATGTGTCATCCCAAATGGTTTTCTTACAGCAGATGTGGTTGCAGATTTTGGATCATATGCATGTTTTTATTATTTAAAACCAGATTTTTCTGTGACCTTCTTCTTGATGACAGTATTCAACACACACACACACACACACCCCAGGGTCTAACTCTGGAAACTCTTCCAAACCTGTTTTTGGGGGTTGCCGTCAAATTCTGTTATGGACCAAACAATTGCATGAAGAAGAAGAAAAATAAGTCTGAAAAGCAAAGTATTCACTTTAAAGCCAATGTGATGAAGATGCTTAAGGACTCTGATTCTGGTAGATTCTCCGTCTCAGTTCTGTCCTGCCGTCGGTCCGGTGAGTAGGGGGCCGTGACACGCACAAGTACACACAGACAGGGAACACACACATCAAAACCACCCATGCAAACATCCTCTTTGATGTCGAAGTAATCTTGTGACAAATGCACTCTTGGAGAGAAGCTTTATATATGAGACCAGAGGATGGCTAAATACGGTGGCTGCTCTATCCAGTTTGATGTAGCTAGCCTTTCATTTCCCCCCAAACACACAGTTTATTTACTTCATTTTAAGGTTGCAGGACTTGCAAAACAAGTTTCACCTAATGATGGCAGATTTGACTATTAGTTTGTTTCTGTATTGGTCCATATAGAGACAAGTGATTAGATCATAGAGACAGAGAAGAGGAAGTGGGAATGAACAGAGAGAAGGAGACAGAAATGCATCTTCTCGTTATTTCTTCCCATATACGCCAAAGGCTGTAAGTTGAGTGTGGGAGTGAATACATCACTCACGTGTGAGGTATGAGGTATCCGTGCTCGACCGATGGAGAGGGATGCATGCTAGAGAGAGTGCGTTTGCCTGGCAACCATATGTGATTCATCCCCTGCAATCTGCCAACTGACAACGCAATAAAAGCAGGGCAAGACAGGAGCATCCTTCACTATTCTTGAAACTTTACTGCGCCTTACGTTTAAACAATTATCACTCTTTAGTAAAATCTGGGAAACCTACAGGCTGGGTGCACCTCATCCCGTAACCGAGGGATGACTGTGGCGTGCACCCTGTCATATTTTTAAACCGGCGCCCAAGTCTGCTTACCTAATCAGCTCTGATTAAACATCTGTTTAATTACGTGGCCTCCATTAAGCCCTTTGACCAGCAGCCACCAAATCTGGTGCTCGTGGATCAGTAAAATACTATCACTTTATTTATTTATTTGTTTTTGTTTTTTTTCTTTGGTTTGGCTTCATGTCTGCAGGGATGTGAGTGACACCGCTGTGTCCAGTGCGCAGGAATTTCCTCTTCGGGCAGATCATCTCCTTTAAACCCCCGGAGTCCCAAATGTTGCTTTCCTCCGTTCTCTCTTGTTATGAAACCTGAACGGACTCAGTACACACACTGAAAAAAAAAGCAGGAGGATGCGCCAGGACTTGGCTTATAAACTGTTACGAGGACCCATTACGCAAGGACTTCAGAAGCTTTGTGAAATATTAAACCAGGCTGACGCTTCTCAATTTTTAACTCTCAAAGTGACGTTACCTCAAACTTAAGCAAGCCGTTTTTGTAACCAGATCTTACCAGATGACTGAAACATATCCGAGCTGTAATCCTTGTCTCTGTTAGGAAACTCTCCCATGGGTGGTATGCAAAAGGACAGACAATCTATATGCTTGTTCAAGTTAGGGAGCTTGTAAATATCCTCCAACATCAGCATAGTACTGACCTCTGTTGGTCGGTACACGCCAGCACAGAGGCACAAACTGTCATTAAAGTAAAAACAAATAAATGTGAATAATCTACTACAGGCTGGATTTGTTGTCGCCCATTGAGGATTTAACAATCAGCATCAGTGACCCGGTAATCTTTACTTTCATCACTTCTACGCCCGGGAATCAACTTCCTTTCAGAAAACACATGGCATTTTAATACCACACATCCACAAGCGGCCTGAATGACAGGTGGAATATTGGATGCCGACTATTGGCGGGCTAGATGAGGATTAGTCCGCTGAGCACTTCACCCCCCCGCCCCCCAACAAGCTGAAATAGAAATGAGGCCTTTAATCCCAAATGGCCGGAGCACTGGTGCAGAGTGGAAGGCAAACAAGAATACGCAATTTGTCATTGTTCTTCAGTTTTGTAATCCACCCATTACAATAGCACTCAGTTTTGAGCCTGCCTGTTGGCAATTTAGCTTCATGAGAAAACACAAAAGCTCAAGCAGAACATCTGAATAGATTTGCTCTCACAGCTGACTGGCCACGGGGAGCGTGAATGGAAACGACTCTGACTTCACTTTCAGAGTTCGGCGCGTTATTATGCAAAACCGCCGGAGTCATAATGTCACCGGTGTCTCCGTAAACACCTGAATAAATGTATGCGCTGATACATTAAATATTCAAAGGTGGAGGGTGTATGCAATTGACCCAGCTGGCCTCGGCGGGTCTTGGTCAGCAGTTTCATAATGCATGATTGGAAAATATATCCAATCCTCTGGCTTAACCGCCTGCTCAGAATGAATGTTTACACAGTAATTAAAGAAAGTGGTGCAAATAATAAATATGTATAAGCTCAAGTCTCTGCTGATCTGGAGATACGCTGAGTTTATCTCAGAAGTGAGTGCGTGTAGCATTCATTCATAAGCCCTATGCTTATGCAGTCTGCTGATTATTTTTTTTTCTTTTCTTTTTTCATGATCAATTTTTATACTGTTGGAGTAGAGCCAGCCTGCACTCTATTTAATGTGATTTCACTGCCATCTCAAGGTTTTTGGTAGAATTGCACGCTCCCTGTCCAGGCTGTTAAAAAGCATTTCTATGGCACTGTACGCGGGAAGATAATCTAAACACGTGCATGTTAGCTGCCTTGCCGCTGTCGGTAACAACTGTTGAAACCTGCACCATGTCTCCTGAGGAGATATTGAGTTCGTGAAAACAACCCGATCAACATCATTTGTATGAATCCAGCTTTCCTCTGTGGACGACACACATTTAATTTAAGTTTTGCTTTCAAGAAAAGTTAGTAGTGGTGCAAAAATGGAATTAAATGTAAACTGAACTTTTGTTGGTGTGAAGTAATTGTTCAGCTACAGCGCATCTATTTAGCCACCGATCAGCCATAACATTATGACCACCTTCCTAATATTGTGTGGGTCTCCCTCGTGGCTCGTTAGACACTAGACATGTTCCTTCTGAGGGTGTCCTGTGGTTTCTGGCAACAGAATGTTGTTAGTGGGGCGCCTTTGGGTCCGAGGGGAGGGGCCTCGGTGGATCATCCCACAGATACTTGATCAGTCTGGGATCTAGTGAATTTGGAGGCCAGGGGCTGTTTTTCATGTATTTTGAGTTTTCCCTAAACTGTTTTTGTGTGTGTGTCTGTGTCAGGCTGCATCCTGCTGTATGCTGCCATCAAGCAGTGTCATTGCTATGGGGTGGGGGTGCCTGGTACATGTCTAAGTGACATCCACACGAATGCCAGGTCCAAACGCTTCCCAGCAGATCATTGAATAGTCACAAGATGGTCAATGTTATTTACTGCTACTGAAGTGGTTTTAATGTTGTGGCTGATCGGGGTTTGTCAGTTATGCTTTCTGTCTCTTTTTTAACCATTTTTGTTTGAGCTCTTAAGACTGGAAACATACAGCGCATGTCTTTTGTTGGACCCAGATCTTCATTCAACTTCAGAAGCGGCTGTCATCAACACATCTGAACAAAATAGGTCAAGCGTTGCACCTTGTGTCATCATCTGGTTTTAGAGATCAGATGGTTGCCACTTTCCTGTTCTTTTGCACCTCAGTTCAACCTGTTTTGAGACGCAGAAATGTTCAACAGAACCTCTCTTACCTCCGTGATGAAAGCCTGTTCTCTTTCCTGGCCGTCGGTTTTGTGGGATCATTTTTTCTTTTCTTTTCTTTTTTTTTACCCTGTAAAGACGTCGTTTATTTTTTTGCATTTTATCAGAAGTACATCTGTGATGGACTGGCGACTTGTCCAGGGTGTACCCCTGCCTCTCGCCCGATGACAGCTGGGATAGGCTCCAGCAGCCCCCCGTGACCCCTAACAGGACTAAACGGGTATAGAAGATGACTGACTGAAAAAATGAAATCATGAGTACATCATGCAAAACCACAACAGAGGGGAACAGATTATATGTCTGTATTTATTTTCATCAGAACACAATTTTAATCATTGTAGCAGTAGTTTTCATACTTCTCGAAAAGATCATGACTCGTGAGACTGTTTTATAAATCATTTCATCAAAGTTGTTTGTAAAAAAATTAAAGAAGTTACTCGAACTAAAGCATCTATAATATTACAATATACTGGTAGTATAATAGTAATCATAATAATCATAATCGTAATGATACTTCTATATGCCTTTGAACCTTTTTCATTCCTATAATCGTAATTCTGTCGCTTTCACACACACAGAACCACAACCTCTCACAGCGAGGTTGTGAAGCTGAGGACAAGTCTATTGGTTAAACCTCACCACATTCTCTTTTAACATCAATGATTTCAGACGCTCAAATAAAAAAAAGAGGATTAGAAGAAGAAGAAGGAGGAGAAGAAGAGGAAAGTAACAGCGTGACATCAACTCAAAATACACAAGGAGAGACGTACATTGTTCAGCATACTAGGGAACGTATTTACAACCAAAAAAAGGAATGGGCTTCTGCATAGATCCACAGGATAGAGAACGGGACTATCGTGAAAACGGAGAGAGGCTTAGAAATAGTGAAAGAGGGCAAGTCTTGTGTACAAGTGATGGGGTGCACAGAGGGGTACGGAGAGGCATACACAGTCTACATGTGCAGGGGCAAAACACAAAATAAGTTTTTTGTAGGGTGGTGTTTAATGGAATGTGACCTACCATACCCTAAGACTGCTACAGACCACTGTCAGGGATCTAGACTGAATCTATAGGACCCTAAACAATTTCTTCTCCATATAATGCATTTAAAAAAAAAAAAAAAAATGACCAAACATACAAAAATAAAATAATCACATAGTAACCGCTGCGTGCATGCCTGCATTACGAAACAAACAAGAGATCAGTTGAATCTAATTCTATTATTGTCTGGAAGAAACTTTGCACACAGAGATTCTTGGCGCAAACGTGTGTGGAGGGGCGGGATCGACGATAACATGTGCACGGCATTCGAACCCATGCAGCCGCAGTGAGGACGCGTCACTGAGCGCAAAGCAGACAAGCTCTCTGCATGACTTCTGGATGCAGGCTGGCTGCGTGGACGCATGCCCAGTGGCTGGCGGCTGTCGCGTCGCAGCAGGGCCGCTGACATGGTGGGCGGGGCGAAATCACATATATGAGATCTCGCACGTGTGCTTGTGGCGGGGTGGCTTGTGCGATCCATATATTGCTAACTTGGCACATTCCTACAACACTGGCAGACCCTGTATTCCTCCGTTTGCCTATTGGGACTGTTTTATGAGAGTGATCAGATTTGAATTTGGTCTGTTGCACTCAGTATGCTCACCATGGCCTTCCTCTCCACTGCCTGTGACATCTTCTACCTCTGAAATGTTAAGACTAGTGCAAAGAAAACACCATCTCTAGTCTGTTTTAGGTCTTGGATGTTATTACGCAAAGTTCAAGACAAAGTTTTTGTTTTTAAAAAGATATTAAATCCATGCAGCTGCAGAGCTGCATCAAATAATGAGGCAGCTAATGAAGCAGGTCCCCCGTACAATCTGAAGACAACGGTGGTTCGCCACATCTGCCCTGCTGCCCCAGCGTTGTGGCAAAGTCAATGAGCTCTACAGAGAACACAATCAGCGACAGACATCAACACAAATCTATGCAAATGCACGTAAGCAGATGTACACACATGCAACAGCTTACCCACTGAGGAGCGGATAGCCACTAACTAATTCTTGTTTGTCTGGCAGTCCTTGTGTGGTGAGCCTTCAGCAGCAGCAGCAGCAGCAGCAGCAATGTAAAAGAATAAATATATTTCCATCTACTGGTGGGCATTGGTATAGCAGCATATTTTTTTTTCTTCCTATCTCTGGATCCAGATATCCAAGATGGGCATGGGTGTGCTGTGACGAAAGAGCAGTGAATGTATATCATGCAGGCAGGAATGTTAAAGTGTAGGGTCAGGGTCTAAACAGCAAGTGTCAAAACAAGCCAATACGCTTTTCTTTATATATAAACATGACGTGAATAATGATGAAATTTAAATCCTCATATATCATAGGTTGTATCATAAAATTCTTGACATCAGATATTGGATTGGACATCTCGTATAAGTAGCAAACATACTTTGAGAGTGGGAACAAAAATAAAATAAAACAGAACAACGCATCCAGCGACATCTGTTCCTCTCATCCCGCAGCCGTCGAAGAGAAAACCAGAAACTAAAGAAGTCAGCCCTTAAGGTCACACCGTTCCTTCCTGTTCACACACTGGTCAACGCGTATAAAATAAACCCGAGCGTCAGCTGACGATGATCAGGTGATGTTTCTAGTGCGTAAGCAAACAATGACGTGCTCCTCTCTCTGGATTTGTTTCTGTTCCCGCTCTCCGCTAACAGCTAGTGGGATGCTTTTGTACTGGAGTTGCATGAGCCAGGTCTTTACCTTCCGTCTGCCAACAATTTGGATGTTTTTGAATGCGTCGATGATAATGTTTGTACTGTATATTTTAATAAGCCCTTTACTTAATGAGACATTAGTTTGATGTTCTGAGGAGAAAGGTAGAAGACGGTGGGCATGCTACAGGAGCTGATTTGGGATCAGGTGCTTACAGGGAGAGGGGCTGAGGACAAGAGGCAGCCATGACCTTGCAGAGCCTCCACATGCAGCTCGTGAACTACGCTTTTTTGGTTCAACAGAAACAAACTTTTAACCGAATCGTCTCTGTGTTTGTGAGATGAAGAATGCCGTTCAATTTATATGAGACCAGCTCAATGCAATGGGCCAAGGAGCAGGGTTATAAACCTGCAGGTAGCATGCTACCATTCCCAGTGAGATGCTGATATTCTATCCTCTGTACAGCTGCATGACAATTACAGTGTTTTGCGAACAGTCATTAAAGGTAACATCCAGTCTGTGATGTTTCCTCTGAATAAAAAGGCCTGAGGTTAAAATCCCACCAGTGATATTGTTTCAGGTCAGTGGCTAAGTTGAGTTTTAGTTTGAAGTATTGATCATTGGTCACATTACACCACTAACCCACGCCAAGGTGAAGGAGAAAAGCCGACGTCTGAGGCGGAGGAGGCAGAGGAACCTTCTGTAACCATCGTTTGATACTGTTTGACTGGATAGTACCTTTAAAATATAAACTCAAAGCTTTTGTGCCTGGAGCAACAGAGATAAATATATTGACCCACTGGATTTGCTGAGCCATGTGGCTGAAAAGTGACCAGAATCTGAACTGAGTTTTAGTCAAATGCCCGAAACGAAATCCTGGAATAAGACAAGTTTAAGACAGTTTTGTTTGGTGAGATAAGATTTTCCTACCTGTGCTTTTTTATATATATATGTAAATATACTTATATGTGCACTGAAGAACAAATCTGACAGCTAGCCTATTCCCGGTGTAATGTTTTACCAACTTAACAGGTCCTAATATTTTGGTTAGTATCTCCAAACCTTGTTGTTTAAGCACATTTGTTAATAATTGTCAAGCTAGTCACTGTTGAGGTGAAATGATTTTGTTCATAAGGCTCAGCCCTATTAATAATTTTATGTTAGCATAAAGGCTCAATCACCGCTCTGACTTATTACAACTTGGGTTTTGTTTTTGCAGTTTTAAACATCTGCAGCAGCCAGGGGTAATGTGGAGCATATAGCGGTAAAAACTAGGAGGTGTCACTGCTGATAAAAACAGGAAACGTTGTGTTTAGAAGACGGTTTAAACTCTAAAAAACAAAAATAAAGAAATTGATCGATGGTAAGGACAAATACAGATTATCAGTTGCGTGACTTTTCATTTGCACACTGAGGGAGTGCATACTATAAGCACGGGTCGCGTCTCATGCCAACAAACATAGCTGCTGACATCTTCATTAGCATCTGATTCTGATTCTGCTGAGGAAGACATTCTCTACATTTTCATCAATTGTTTTTATAACTGTATCTTCTGAAATAGTTTGCGATGTTCTTAGTTTTGTGTTATCTGATTGCTTGTTTCCAACTCTGTTTAATTGTATCTGTGTTGTCACGTTATACGGCTTATGAATAAGAAATACGGTTAAAATGGTCAAAACTAATAAAAGGCCCAAGTTGTAATAATAATAATAAGTGCATGTTTGTTTCCTGTCTTTTTTCACAGTTGAGCCACGTGATAACACACATATTTTGATCCTTGCAATACAGCGTAAATAGGTGAATATTATCTCACTAAACAAAGTGAAGGGGAACCATAAACCTCTGTCAAACGAGTTTGTTACGGACATCGGAACGTATTTGGAGCCTGGCGAAGTTCCGGGCGGGACAGTGGCCAGCAGACCGGCATGGCGGGGCTAAGTCTGATCCGAGGGGGCCTCCGTAAAATCAACAGCTGCACCAGCCTGTTAGGTAATCTTTTAGGATACCTCTCAGAGACTCACTCACTCCCTCCCACACACACAAAGACATGCACACACGCAAGGTCACGCATTCCTTCACACACGCTGTGACTCTAGAAAACAAACCATCGCACGCACACACATACAAACTTGCAGCTAATTAATTTTTTACACATTATCTGTCTTATTTAGAGCACACATTTTCTTCCTGTATGAGAGACCCAGAAACAAACACAAAGGATGAACATTAGAAAGAGAATATGATTGTGTTATTCCATAGTCAGCCAGTGCAACAGAAACCAATAATTGGAACACAGTGTAAAAAAGCGTAGTGAGAGAAACTCAGCCATAAGGAAGCTGACCTTCCCTCTCAACAAAGGCTGTGGCATTGTCCCCTTTTCCTACCTAAGGGACTGAATCCCTTAGCATGTCTGTTTGTTTAGTTATTTATTTGTTTTGATTGATTTGTGTGTCTTTCATCTCCAAGCCTCCCACATTTCCCAGTTTGCCAGAAAGTGTTGCAGAATGTCCACAGGCGCACAGCTCCAGCGGTTCGCTCAACTGTGGCTGTATTTTTCCATATCGGTTGCCATGGCGAGGGAATCCCCCACCCCAACAACCTCGCCTCCTCCTGGCAGCTCTCTATCACTCCTCGTTGGCAGGGCTCTCCTCCAGAGGCGTGATGGCGGGGAGGCCCAGTCCCGTTGCATTGTGGGATGCAGTGAGGCTGGCAACAGTGTGTAGGAGGACAAGGACCAGCAGGCAGAGTTTGAGCCGGCTGTTACACAGTCTGCAGGCTGCCGAGGAGCTGAGGGAGGTACGGTGCTGGCATGGCGGGTGAGTTCTTTTCAGGGTCCCCCGGGAACGGTTGTCCACTTTCAAGTCCCACCGCACGTCACAGCACTCTGCATCTGGGTCCACACCTGACGGATAGTCCTCCAGCAGCCCTAGAGGTTGTTTTGAGGAGACAGGGTGTGTAAAGATACAAAGAGTAACAGATGCACAATGAATATGGCACACATATAGATAGATAGATAGATAGATAGATAGATAGATAGATAGATAGATAGATAGATAGATAGATAGATAGATAGATAGATATACCGTATTTAAAAAGTATACCGTTTTGTGCATTAAAGCAATTCAAAGTGTAAGTTAATATACAACATATAGTAAGAAAAACATAGAGGCTCAAAATTTAGTGGACCAACACAAGGACAACAATTAAAGCAGTGGATCTAAAAGTCACATCCTACGCCTGATAATGTGGGGGAGAGAACGAGAGTTGAAAAGACGACTGCCATTAGCTTATCGTATCAAGAGCACAAAGTACTGCAATAAGTCGGTGGTTGTGCCTTGTCAAAACCCAAAGGATCACTTGTGGAGATGTGGAGAGATTTCCGACATACAAACGTCACCTAAACGCACCACACCTCCTCGTGACCGTTTCATCAACCAATCAAATTTGGAGGTGAAAAAAAAAGTAGGCCCCAGGTGTGCTGATTAATTTCAAGCTTAGGCGGGCTGTAAGTTTGCGTCTTAGTGGAAAACGTCATGACTAGTGCGTTCACAACTACTTCCAGTGTTTTTACTACTATTATTTTTTTTTTTCGTTCGCCAATTTCAAGGCGGTCGTTTGGAGACAAGATGCTCACTAGAGGAGGACCAACATTTAAAACTCGGTGGCCAGAAAAAGGTTGTGAGGCAGACTTCGTAATTGGTGAGTGTTTAGTTTGTTAAGCTCTTCTCAAACCCTCTGATTACCTTTCTGGGAATAAATGTACACCCACAAAGAAACTGACATAAAATTTACAATTTCAACAAGTTTCAAGATGTTAACCCTTTAAATGCCAGTCTAACGATTTCATTACATTAAAGAAACACAAAAACATATTTTTCATATAGTAAACAGTAGTGGGTAAGGCAATGAAATTGATTTTTTTTTTAGAATTTCGTGCATCAGCCTACGATAGGAAAATGGTTGAATTTGATCAAATATAGTGAAAAATGTCAAATATCACTACTTTTGTGTGAAATGCTAATATTATAGAATGCATGGTTTTACACTGTAATGACAGTCAGATTAGAAATTGTGGTTATCATGGACGTCTATGGGACATTTGTGTCCAGCAAGGTGTCCAGAAGGAGTATCTGACACTACATAAAAAATACTAACGCTATCAAATCACATTTATTGCTAATCTTTGATATATCAAAGACTCTAATCACCACCAAACAACCATCCACCTACTGTTTATTTTACTGAATATAATTCAGTTTTTGTGTTTTTTTTTTTTTTGTAAAACAACATTTGGTACCTCATATTCTCAGACTGACATTTAAGGGGTTAAAATCCTGAAAACTATTGAAATTTTGGTAGTTTTGAGCAGGTCTGAAGTTGTTTAAGTGATTTATGTGGGGTAAGGGAATCACAGGAGTATAAATGAAGAAAACTTGACTAAGAAATAGAGTTCCTGCAGAAATTTGTGCCACAAACTGTAACGGCCAAAATGATCACCAAATGAAAAAAGTGTACATAAATGCCAGAGGAGGGTAAAAGGGTTATGAGGAGGATGCAGTTACTGCAGTGCTGTGGTTTAGCTGTGCAATGTTGTTAATACTTAATTGTATTAAGCACTTTAACTGAGAAAACATCAAATGTAGGCATAATTAAAATGCCTAATTAGTTTGTTTCACTGAACACGACGCACTAATATTGGATTATTTGAAGTTGCATGAGCAACTGCTTCACAGTTGCCAACAACAACTTGTTTGTTGACTTTGCCTTGTTGTGTGTTTGTTTAGCCTCGTTGCTGAGTGAGGAAGATTCGAGTTTGATGCTGTTACAGTTCACTATGTGTTGTTTGAGAATTGGCTGGTTTGTGTGCGTTGGCACTATTAGCACCACGTGATAAATGTGTGTATGTGTCAAATAATTGCGAATAATCTGTAGCTCATCCCCAACACATGTATTGCCAAATCCTACTCTGACAGTAAGCTGTTTTAGAAAATTATTGTTTAATTATATTGTAGAATTATTCATTTTATTTACTATATGTACTGGTGCTACCGAAGACAAACTGGCATGTTGATGTAAAAAGAAAAATATTAAAAGCTCTAATAACTAGTCAAATAGGAAGTATGAAGTCGCAACATCCTTTGACATGCAATATTAAAAAATAATTAATGCAAAAACGGGCACAAACTGGCAACTGTCACATTTTTCTGTAAATGTAATGTGTCAAAGCTGTGCATAAATATAAACTGATGTTCATCGTGGCCACCAGAGGGCAGCATCGACACATGATTGAAGTCACAGGTCATATTGATGAAGCTAACCTCCCAACCACAAACTGATTCACACATGGTGAGGTTTGAGTTAGGACTCAGAATAGCGTCTGTTTGTCTTTGTGCGTGTTCTGCGCTGAACGTGTCACTGTGTTCACCAACACTGGTCAACACAGTTTGTTTCCACAAGGATTTCAGGATCTCACTCCCTTATCTCTGCCCGAGGAAGCAGGATGCGATACATTTATTGTGAATAGAACAAAACCCAGCTCAAGAGGTAATACTTTTCCAGCTTCTGGTCCTGAATGTTAGTCAAGTAGACCAGCACTTTATTTTAATTTTTAAAAGACAACTGGAAACATATGCTTACAGTTTGACTGTAGACAGGCTGGAACCATGACCATATCCAGGTTGTGTGGATTTTCCAGGGTTAACATTTAGAGATAATATGGGGACTGCTCATGTTCAATGCATGCTAATGAGGATGGCGGCCTGCTTTGTTTAAATCTTTCAGGTTGTGCAAAAGCATATTACAAATGCTCTGCTTTACTTTTTGTCCTGGACCTGCACATCAGTGACGGAGAGATTAAAATACCTTGAACTAAAGCACCTAACGTCAGTGCATACAGGCTTATTGTCACAGTGCCCCATGGTGTAGTAGACTCTATGTGCTGTGAGTAACTGGCAGTAATTTGTTATGGTGTATCACCCTGTTGGTCTGATGATTAGACAGAATGTCCTGTAACTGTAAAGTCACAAGTATTTGCTGTGTGTCCATCAGTGGTTGTGTATCCCTTTTGGGCATTACTGAGTAAAGCACTGAGCTCTGAGTCAATGTGCTCAGTCACTGTACTGTAAGTTAGACCATGAACTGTGATAAATGAAGTGTGTGTGCAAGCAGCAGAGGCGTGAATAGTTTATTTCTCATAGCTTTTAATACCGGGTTTTGAGGAAGTTGTGCTCTTTTATTTTAGTCCTGGTTTCACATCTGCATGCACTGTACTCATGTCAAAAAAGAAACACTTGAGATCAAATTACAAAGCAATAATACATGAAATTTATGATGATTATTTTGTACCTGTGCATATAAAACTGGGGCTGCCTCCGTGAATGAGATCATCGTTGTCGGGCAGGACAAAGGGGCACCGCTGTTGCACCTCCAGGCAGTACTGACCACAGGGGATTCGCTTGCTGCAGTGCATCTGGGTGGTCTGGAAGTACTGAGAACACAGCCAGGGCTTATAAACCATCTGGGTGGAAGACAGAGAGGTGAGAGGATATCGATGAGTTGGGGAGGCCTGTGCAGGTTGAAACGCATACACACATGCACACTCTCACTTGTGCGTGCATCATCTTGACCTCTACATCTATTGATTCAGACAGGCCTGAGCAGATATCCCAGTGATCCTAATATCCACTGTTTAATGAACGTGGTTGTTGCTGGGCAGTCATCACTTTGTCAATACACTGTAGAGTATTACCCAACCTCCTATTGCTGTGCACTGTAGCCTCGTTGCACAGTTAGAATATTGTCTGTTTTTATATGCAAAGCTAAAACAAAAGGCAGCTGAACTTGTTTGAGTTTCCTTGAAGATGATTTGCCGCTCATCCGAGTGACTTTGTGGGGAGTAAAGGTTTTTATCTGGAACGTCTGTCAGTCTTTACCAACTGAAACTCACTTGACTGGGGTCTGTTAACATCCCAGTACTAGCCTGCAATAAGAGGATGGTTCTCATCCTTGCAGGTGAGTATTGGGTCCAATTGCTTTTGTTTTTGCTTTGTTTTTAAGGGTTATCTTTAAGCTGAGAAACAAAATCACAAAATTTTAATGGTATCGGAGCTCCGGCAACCACACACATTATTGGCATCTTGAAAAGCACAATTCTCACGTTCCCACAAGCCACGGCCTCTGGATCTGAAGAAGTAGCTTTAATGCAGATGTGCTAAATGGGCATTTCTGTGTATGTTCTTTAAAATGCCCCAATTTATAATAGAAATAAACATGTTTACAGCTTTCTACTGGAAGCTGTTTTGCTCGCTGTAAGTTCCCATTTGTGACAAATGTACAGGGGTAAATTTTGCATAACTAAATTGTTTAAAATGTATCAATGTGCCATAATTCATGGTGTGGTTGCTGTGAGTGACATCTGGGTGCTATCACTAGCTGTTTGCCTCAGCATCACCTGCCTGCCTCAGCTCTGCTAACCTCATTTTGTTTTCCCCTTCTTGAATTAGCTGGGAGGAGTCGTGCGGCGCAATTATGACGACATCTTAACATACAGACGAGGATTAACCCCAATATTTCATGAACAAATTAGTACCACCGTCACCAACAACAATAAAAAGATTAGGACTATTACCGCTCATAAGTTAATACAGAGACTCACATTAGACGGCAATAAATTCACATGTTTTGAGGGTATTTTGCATTTTGTGTTAAAAAGAACAATCAAGAAGAATGTATCTGTGTAAGGAATACTGCAGAAAAACATCTTGTTCCCCTTTTATAGCACACCTAAACAAAGCATAGCCTGAGAGGATTCATGTTCTTGTAATAAAGCAGGGTATAACTGACGGATGACAGTGTTCCACCTTAATGCAAAATGCATACCATTGTGTATGTGTGTGTTTCTATGTGGATAAAGGAGGTATAAAAACAGGCAATTACCTTCTGGAAATACACTGACTACAAGTGTAATGAGTCCTGTCTAAGTTGCACCATTTGGAATTAACTGCATGTTGAAATGTAGTCATCCGATTCTCTTGAGCAGTGCATAAAATTGAGTTTGCAATCACATGTCTGTAAATAATGTGTGTGTATTATCTGTTTTATCTTTATTCTCATCCTAACTTTCTGGTACCTGTGTATTGTCCTCAAATATTTAAATATATCGAAACATTTAAAGTCTAGTCTACTAAATGCTGGAAAAGTCAGTTACAATGAATAAAAGTGTAAAAGTGACGATTCTTTCCTTCAAATCGGGCTTGGTTTTAATTTTTTTTAGGGATAAATACGCACCGTTGCACATTAATATTTCTACCTAAATTAAAATAGGATAGTGGAGCTCCAGTGATGATGCCTTTTTTCATTTTGACTTTATTTATTTTTATTATTTATCTTCGTCATGGTTGCTCTTGACTCAGAGTGAACCTAATTAGAGTTGACTGAACTCTGATCAGCTGAAATGGAACCAAAACCAGCGTTTCCCATTTCACTGTTCAAAACATCAAAGTTAGGATCGTTTACATCAGTGAAGATGGAAATCGGTTCACACACAATCATAATTGACAACACAACTTTTTTTTTTTTTTTTTTTAATGATACATGCAGGATTAGCTCAAATATTTAGGACCTATAGTATAATGATAGCCTGCGGTACACCCTGCCCCCACCTCCCATTTTCTCAAGTCTAAAACTGCGCAAGTGGAGACAAATGATTTACTTAGCACATTATTTTTCATTTCTCATGTGATAAGGTGGTCGCCTCATTGTGTGGTATTATCACCTGCAGCAATTAGCTGGTATTTCCTGTGAGGCACTCCAGGGACTGTGTGGCAAGCTAGCACCTGCTGCGAGCTAATCATCACGCTTAAACACAGTGTACCAAAACTACCGATCATATCACTCTTCTGAGTAAACGGAATACACGTTGCCTGTGTGTGAGAGGGAACATCTTGCTCAATGAGCAAAGAAAAATGAAAAATGTACTGTTGCTTCAATATACTGATAAAAAAAGACGATGGGGAATTAAAAACAATATTTTCAGTGTTTCCAGACATTCTCTAATACTCTAAACTTAAATTCCACAAAGTTGAGTAACCTACAAATTTATTTTCATTTCTTAAACAAAAGCATTTCTCTTTTTTGTAATTATACAAAGTTCTATTCTGTTTTTCTTTTTCGTTTTTTTGTTTACTTCACTGGTTACAAAAATAACAAATGCCTTGTATAATCATTTATAATGTAACTGTTCTGAAATAACCTTTCTTTCTCATGTAAGCAAATGATTCTGAATTAAGTTAAAATGCCATCTTTATTGTTCCAAGTCCCTATTGTTCGTGGCTCACAGCCTCTAATGATCCCTCTGGGCCGTCTTGCTGTACAATCGGAAATGCAATATAAAAGTAATAAGAGTAACTGGTGGGTTGTATCATTTGTCATGCATATTATAGGCCTGTAATGTATACATGACCGAACACGTGACTGAACACGTGCCCACATCCTGAACAAATTCACTGATAGAGTACAGTAAATTGCAGCAAGCTAATGATTAGATTTCCAGCTGAAGATAAGGCTTGCTCATGATAATGCCACACACACACACACCCACACACACACACACACACACACACATACACTTCCCTCTTTCCAGTCTGTATAAATGGTACAGTAGCAAAATGTGGTTGCATTACATTATATCAGATCTTGAACAAATTCTGGTAGAGGATGAAATTATCATCACGGTATGGTTTACATTAACATATTTACAGTACTGTGTAAAAGGTTTTGGCGCTTGGGATGTTTTGATTCTTATCCATCACATTATTATTATTATTATTATTATTATTATTAGGGAGACCTCTAACTGGCCCCCATTTATTATGCAGCTTGACAATATAAAGCCTTAATATATAGCAAGAGAATAAAGAATATCTTTGGCTAGAGGAGGAACAAGGTGTCTTGTGTGACCCACTGTGAGACCTGATCCTCCAGTTAGTTTTGTATTCGACAAAGAGACAGGAGCGACTTAAACCAGGAGAGTGTGGTAAATTCTCTAAGATGCTGGAACAACCTTTCTACACGGTACCTTAAAAAATGCAGCTATACCTTGGGGATCTGGTGCTGTTGCTAAGGCAAAATGTGGCCACCCTCACTTCACTTTCTGTGACCTAAACCCTTGCACAAGACTTCATACTCGGTGTGTGTGCATGAACAAGATTGCCAGGGTATGTGTGAAGCTACACTGTTTTGCATTATGCATGTGCAACACGTTTCCATGTCCTGCTGTTATTTGTGTTTGGATGGCCACTCATCCTGTGGCTGATAAAGACAAACCGAGTGGAAAGCTGGTTTTCCTTTAATGCAACAGTGCATCACATTTCATTGACGATGTCATCTGTGATGAGTGTCGAGTAGTGTCTGTTTTGTTATTTATCCGACATATTCCCTACTCAGCAGAAACTCGGAACAAAGTTAAAGTCAAGGTCTCTCTGGCCATTTGCACGGAGAAACAAAATCAAAAGCTGAATAATCAATAGCTTCACTTCTGGAGCAGTTATCTTCAAACGGCACATAAAGCAGTTCCTCATAAGTGGCAGCTGTGTTTCTATTTTCTTAACTTGCAGTTCAAGTCTCGGTAACACAGGCAAAGATCTGCAATGTGTTAGATCTGGACGAACGAAAAAATGGCGAATGGGTCTCTGAGCATGCAGGTCAGCAGAATGTGTGTCTGAAATCGGGAGATGTGAAAGATGTACTGTAAAAAGCACAACTTTTTTTTTTTTTTGGCCCTTTGCCACGCACTCATGTCCTTTTGCACTCAGCCCCAGTTACTGAAGCCCAATGCTGCATATGAGATCTCCTTTTCCTCAAACATCAGTCTGCTGCAGACCCATGACTGGTAATTTATCATCCTTCTGCCAAGTCTCAGTGAGGAAGAAAGAGCAGTTGGGAGAAGAGTGTCTTGATAGTAGGATGGACTCTTTTTGTCCTTTTTATATACTGTAACTTTTGTATTCACTCTGCCTCCCTTGGGGAGAGAATAAAATGCAGCCTGCTTCTCCTCAATCACACACAGACAGCGTTTTCTGTTGCCTTTCACTTCCTTCCTAAATCTCTCTTTTACTTTTGCTTTCTGAACACTTGCCACTGTCTCACACAGAGGATACAGCTGTGATACGGTATCACAATAAAAGCCCCATGGGAAAAAATTTCAAATAATGGCTGAGTAATAATAATAATCAAGCCTCAGACTTGGTTGGATTTTTATTTTATTTTTTCACTACAATGGTTCATAAAAAAAAAAATCAATTACAAAGGATATTGCTCAATAAGTAAGACCAGTGCAATGTAAATGTTCCAGATATGCAAGGAGATACATTTCCATCTGAAGTTCCCATTTGCAGGTTGATACGTGGAACATGGGTTTTGATGAGGTTTGAGTTTTAAAGCATTCAAAACATCAACTGCAAATGTTGGTAAGAATGCAAAGAACCATGTTAATAAGAAATGATGAAAAATGCTTTGTGAAAAACATTTGTTTCTGAGGGAAGACTATTTTATGTAAACACCCAGCTCTGAACCTCTTGCGAATACAGAAAATATTTATACTCTTTGAATATGTAGATAGGTGTAGATTACGAGGTATTCAAACTCAGAGCTATCCTTGGAAAGAAGATGAAAAGAATTAAAGGTTTTGGTTGTTGTCACAGAAAAAAGCCTGAGACATTGTTTGTCGTGGTGGAAAAGACACACACTTCCTCCTCTCTTCAAAGCTAAATGAAACCTTGGCAGATTTGTTTGAAACTCAAAAATGGTCAGTTCATAAGATTTGTTGTTCCCCTCATGCCTACTCTCCACTGATTTGCGTGTCTGTTGGCGATCTGCAGAGTTGAGACACAGCTGTCCTCTAAATTGGATTATTTCGTTACGATTAGGCTAATAAGGTTGTAATTGATGGAAGGCCTTATATCCTGCCCTGTGGTATTGGTTTTAAGTGGCCCCGGATGGCCTTGCCTTGTCAGTGCCTTGTCTTTAATGTTTTATCTGGACTTGGGGTTGCGGCTAAATTGCTGACAGAGGCTGAGGGAGCTGGTAACAAAATTAATGTAACTTGTATCTCTTCACACAGTACAGTACAGCAGCATTACACACACAAACCTGTAACTCTCGTGGGCCTCCATTACAGTTACTACTAACGCAGCGTTTCAGTGCTTCCCTTGCAGTTAGCCTGTCCTCTTTTCTTTTATCCTGTTTTCTGCTCTATTTATTTAAATGGCCTTAAATAATGGACCAGGGCAAGTGTGCAACACAATAGCCTGGTGCTAGATTGCTTTCAGGTTTTGTCAGACTCGGGCATGGGAGTACAGTATATGAACAAAGGGTAATGATGGAGACTGAGTGAATTCAAGCTAAGGCCAGTTGTATTATTCACAGTATTGCTACAGATTTTATTTTCATGCAGCAAAACATTAGTTTGCTATTCTGCTATTTTACTGACAGTAAATCACAGAATAGCAAAGGACTTTTGCTTTTTTCCCCACCTTAAGTCAAAATAATATTTTACTGAAATGAACTGATGGGCCCTATAAACTGTACTGTGTTATAGATACAGATTTACCTTCTACATGCTGGATGAAGTGAGCTGTCCAATCAAGTGGTGACACTAAGACTGTCAGAGGTCATATAGAGGTTGTTTCTTTAGCACAAACCAGCATGAACACTATCCCGTTAGCTCCTGCAGCAGCACTAGCAATGCCTCATGGGAGTCCTATAACAATATATAGCTGAAGAGTCAAATAGCAAAGGTGACACCAAATGATCAAGCGTGAACACAAACACAAAGGAAAACCAACTGATCTCTGCAAAGAAAGCGCATAAATAATCAGTCCAGTTCCACTGCTTTGCTGTTGTGCTAACTTGAATAGATAACATTTAATTGGCTGTAATATGTATGTGCATTTCCTTGTGTGTACAGTGAATCAGTGCATGTGTGTATACTGACTAGCCTGGGGCGCCAGTACCTGGCAAGCACACAAACCGTGTCAACAGCAGTTCCATAGAGGAAATGTAACGTAACTAATGATCTGTACAACAAGACAGACATGAAATGAAACAGGAGGCTTTAGCCAAGATGGTTGGAGGAGCCAGCGAGAATGTAATGGTAAAACAAAGGCAAGGCTGGCAGCACACTGAAACCACACCACAATACACTGATTGAAGTGAAGTAGAAAGCACTCGTGCAACTCACCGAGAGGCGCCTATTCAATTAGATTCATGTTACATTTGAATAGCTGTGTGGACACGCAATGCCTCAATAATGGCCCACCTGTGCGAAACGCGTACAGCAAACAGCAAACACACACGGACAAGCACAAATTCGATCAACAATGGCTAAACACCTCGTATCTTTTAATATGGGCTGCTCATTTGGTAAACAAAAGCCATGCTAATGTAATTACCACAGGCCAAGGACATACAGTATTATAGAGTGGGGTTATTAAAAGGAGAATATACCAAACAAACAGAGGAGAGGGGGGAGCGAGAAAGAGAAAGTGAAATCAGAATAACCTCAGACTCCAGACAGCACAAAGTTCAGCAGACTGTTATCCTGAGACGTTTGACAGGCCATGTTTCAGTGTCGTAGTGTGGTTCTCAGAAAGAAGGAAAAAATAACAAGCATTGTGAGCGCTGAATCACAAAATAGCAGCACTACAGGGTTACATGAAAAATGAATGAATGAAAGATGTGGTCATGGCAGTGTGTGAATTAATAATAGAAGAATGAATTTCCTGCATGCAGGAGGTGTTCACTGCCTCCATGAGTGTGCCAGGTGGTGCTCTGCGCTGCCCTCTGAGCGTCTTGGATGGTTTCCTTTTAGGGGCTTTTGTTTTTTTGTCAGGGTGTCATTGTGTCTGCACCCTTGGATAAACTTAACTCCAATGGTGCAATTTCAAAAAGAGGTGATTTTCACGAGTATTAATCTCCCTTCCCGTCTGCTGTGTGCTTGGTGTTGCCCGATAGGCAGTGCAGACAAAAACAGTGATTTGAGACAATTCTTCACTTCTTTCCAGTTCTCTTTATTTAGTGTGTACTTGTCTGTATATTGATCTAGGCTTTGCTTTCCTTGCATATGCTGGATTTAACCATTTGAATTTAAAGCAGGACCAAATTCTCCCTAACATCTGATCAAAGAATCCACAGCCTTTTCTGCTGGAGGCTGTAATCAGGAGGGTGCTCTCACACTTAGGTTGTCGTTCTGAAACCAGCAGCTTTCAGGTCGGTTGGTTGGCAGTCGGGAGTTTTTTTCTGAGCCCAGTTAGTGAAGGTGATTGCATTCGCTCCCCGGTGCAACTCGTTTGCAGTGTGAACACACTTTACCAAGAGACCGCTACGACAACTACCTTCTACTTTTATAACCAAGTAGTTGAACTGATGTATTTTTTACAAGAGTGCACACCTGGAGTGTCTGGCAGGAGTGAAATCACCCTCAGCTAAAAGCCCACATTGCTACTTGTTGTTAGCACTTTAGCGTGCTAGCAGGCTAAAATGACTCAAAAAAACTCAAACAACCTTCCTTTCTGATGGAAAATGTAATTTGTGTTTTATCATTAATCATACTGCTGGACAGATTTTGATGTTGCCATCATTACGGGGATAAAATCAAAGATTCAAGATTCAAAATAATCATCTGTGTCAAAGGCGCAGTAAAGCCTGTAGTTTAGACCATACTTTACGTTCGTACTTTGGAAGTCTTTTTTACTAATAACAACTGCAGTAAAAGAAATCTAAAACAAACAAATCTTATGGGATTAAAGAGGGAAAGGGAAAGTTTATCAAGCCAATAGCTTTGTGGATACTTCAGTCTGGACAAAAGTTCATATTCACATCTCAGCTGTTTGTGTGTTGACTGTACTGCAGACGGACGGCTCTGTTTTTGTACTCAAGATAAGTGGGAAAACAACTATGAGAATAAAGTGGGGAGAGATATGAGGAATTATGGAGGACATGATAAAATTAAGGTAGATGAATAGATGAGTTGTACTGGAAGGCCGTCCATATGCACGAAACATTTGCCCCAAAACTCATTTTGTTGATTAATCAAGGTTATCTGGATGTAATTCATTTCGGCACTGTCATGCTGACACTTAGACTAATAATTAATTTGACAAAGATAATTATCAACAAGATGGGCCTGCTGAGAGTGAGAGTGATGAATCAACACCCGCTGCAGCCGTACAGCCGTCTGCTCGCTCCACCACACCACACTTGTATGTACGTACTGTATGCGTGTGTGTACCTGCAGATCAGGTATCAACTCTCTCTGCTTCTGTGGAGCCCCATTACTGCATCCCCAGCCATGCAAACCTGTTAAATAATGTAAGCGTTTCCATCAACTGCTCACCGTAACTTCATGATATCATAACAAAATCCCTTTCTTTACTCAGCATTGCGATCTCTCCTGCTGATATTCACACCACCTCCTACGTCACCTCACCCCCGTTTCTACCTTGTCTCCCTCTGCAGTGTCTACTGCAGCAGCTGGATGAAAAATGGCCTGGAAGGGGGAGGCTGTTGCAAGGTTGCCAGCAGAGGCATAACAGATACACACACTCACCTTCAGACAAACACTTTCCTAGCTCTCTTTTTAGCTTTGCTGTTGTCTTGCTCTCAGCTGACCCATGGCCATGTGAAAAAGAATGAATGAGAGAACAAAAATTGAGATAGACGAGGATGAATGGCGGAGTCAGTAGGTCTTTACAGTGTTAATAACCTACAGTTGTCAATAGCTTGTTATCAGAGGGTTCTCCTCCCATGGGTGCTGCTGACCTACCAGGTCAGCCATGTCCGGTCCTGTGGAGCCTCTTAAAGACCGACTGCTAGAAATTCAGCCCTTGTCCTAAATCGGCCTCCTACCTTTTGAACAGAGTACATGCTTAGCTGTTACATAAATCAGGCACATTTTCTTTGTGTATCTGCAGCGTTTTTAGGTTGGTGTTAGGAAATCTGTGCTCCAGCTTAATGATTCTACCTGCATGTGTGCATGCATTTACACAAACCTCTGCTTTAGTAACACTAACTTATGTTTTACTTGTTACATCTGCATAAAAGTGAATTCTATCCATCCATCTGCCACAAGCATTATAGATGAAGTCGGAGAGAAGTGGGGATTGGGGCTCTTCAAACGGTGTCACAGGAGTTTATCTCTGCATTTCATTGGGAGAGGGAAATCGAGGCTTTCTTCAAAGCAACAGAAGCTTCATCCTTTAATTAAAAATAAATACGTAGAATCCACAGAAATATGTAAAGCAACTGCTGTTGCTTTGCAGCACTGTTAAGAAGACGCCACGTGACACCGCAAGTCTGAGCTGAGAGTTTGAGGAAATAAAACTCTCCCGTTATCTAAAAATGAAGATATCCTGCACCTGCTGTTAAATATGCCCATTACCCCACACAGCTCCCGTAAGACCAACAAAGCTGTGTGAAAATAAGGACGCTGAGAGGAAGACAATACAGGCCGCCTGCTCTAAACACCTGTGAGTGCAGGGGGGGAAAAAAGTGCTCGCTTGTTTACAGTGTCTTGTAGTATGCTATATTTAAGGTGACGCATGTCTAAACATCAATGAAGAGACATCAAAGTCTCATACAGAGCTTCATCTTTAGTTACAGAATTATTGGACTTTAAGTAATTCAGAGAGAAACCTGTCAACAAAACAACCAACGCCAGTTTGGGCAATTGAGGTGTTTTTGAAGGTTGGCAGCAGCATTGGAAAGTCCAAAATGTAATTAAACTAAAACATTATGAAAAGGAGAGCATCCAGAGGGGTGTATTATGGACAGCTAAGATGTATAAGTGCGAGTAAAAGACACAGTATTGGTACTAATTCAACTGTAAATGGAGTTACTTTAATCTATTCAATGAACTATTTCAAAGAAGTTAGTGTCACTTTTGGCAGGTCACACAGTATATTGTTTGAAACACTTCAATTCCCCACATTTCCTCTAGAAAACCTTCAGAAAAAAACAGCTGACAAGTGTAGGTGTGGTACAACAGAGGAAGTAACCATGCATAAAAAATGAAAACTAGTGACAAGAATAGTAATTTTGTAATGTTGGCACGGTTGCTAACGTTAGCTGTCTCCCCTCCACATGACCCGTAGACTATTATCACAGGGTTTCAACATTTTTTGAGGGAAATGGACATGACT
Source organism: Planiliza haematocheilus (assembly GCA_005024645.1). NCBI lineage: Eukaryota > Metazoa > Chordata > Actinopteri > Mugiliformes > Mugilidae > Planiliza > Planiliza haematocheilus. The sequence continues at coordinate 11,155,228 of SRSE01000725.1, forward strand.
ATTAATATACAACTATAACGACAGTAACGTAGGAAGTTTGGGACTTGACAAGGGTAAGAGCCCTTTAGTTGTTGAAAACCGACAAAGTGTTTGAATGTTTTTGAAATTAGCAATAATTCTTTAAACAGATTTGCACACCTAAAACAATGTCTTGTCGTTTGATTGTGTGTAGACTAATGGGCAAAAATAAGGTGTGCTGTCAACATTTTGATGACATTTTATGTGTGATACAAAAACAACAACTGACACCTTTGAACATACTTCTCTGTCTTGAGTACATACAACACTAAAAACAAGCACACACGAGCATATATAGTCTCTTGGTACACCGCAGACAATTGGAACTATCCACTGTTTAATTATCAGATGGACAGCTACCAGAGCTGAGGAGCCATTGATAATGAAGGTCTTGTCTGGGCTGGTCCAGCTGTGAACCCAAGACTAGTTGTCAGAGTACATCAAACACACACACACACTGTGCAGAGGCCAGGTCCTCCCACAAGAGGTTTGCCTTTGAAGCTTATTAATGCCAAACTTCACAGAGAACCAAGCCTGCTGACACAAAATGACCAGTTTGTAAGTTAATTCCACAGAATAAAAAATAATTCCTGTTTGGATCTTTTAGCATTCATTGCTAAAGATTTAGAAAGTACTTAACATAGTTGGAGATGTTTTCATTTATTACATTTGCAGTGTGGAAAATACATCTCTTTAGCATTTAAAATCTAACACAAGTGTGTGGTGCACATGCAGATTTACATGTATCCTTGGAAAAGAATGAGGAGAAGCAATGGCATCAATAAAGACTCTCACTCAAAACTTCAGCATCTTTAGCTACATGATCAACCCTATAGACCCACCAGAGAAATCTTTTTCAGTGAGTCTATATGCAGTTTAGCAATATGCTGCTGTAAATGAGAGTGAGCTGAAATAATCTGACCTTAATCATGGCCTGTAATGTATGTAGTGAAGACCGAAAGTTAATCATATCACGTGATCGCTGTCAATTCTCATATCAGATTACGGTGGATGAGATGTACATGTGCAGTGGATGTACCCGGTCCCATTAAACCAGGTTAATAAGGTGTGTATACATACTGAGTAATGGGTAATTGTAGGAGCAGGCGCACAACTCTGGCACAAGTGACTGTGATTTATAAAGTGAAACATAAACACAGCATGGCTTCGTGAATGTGGGTCACTGTACGTACTCGTTTCTAATTTTGCACACCTCACTATGTTCTACTCAGTCTTGAACCTGCACAGAGGATATATCTGGGCAACCAGTCGTTTATTAATAACGCTTTGTAATTAAAATGTTAGTCAGCTGGTGTTGCTTTCTATACCGAAGCTAAGAAAAGGTGTGTATGACAGTTTAGCAAGAAAAAAAAAACAGGTGAAGTGAAGAACTGCTGTAACACTGCTTGCGTATGTGAAGCTCCTCTCCAAATAAAGGTTTAACTGTTTCCCTGATGTCTCCATAAACATATTATTAGCTAAAAGAAGGAGCCAACTCGAGGGCAATGCTATGCATGTGTGTTGAACACACGTACATATATACATGCAGCGGCTATGTCCTCACCATCGGTGCAGTGGGTTCTTGCTCCTTGTTCTGTAGCTGTTGCAGTTTGAAGAGTAGGATTTCATCAATCTCGTGGGATTCATTCCCAGTGGTGCAGGATCTCCATGGAGCAGAGAGGTCAGCAGTGTCTGTTTTGACCCCAATAACTCATTAACCTGATGTGCAACCCCCACAATCCTTCCAGCCTGGCTTCGTCCCATTCTCATTAGTACTGGTTTCTCTGGCTACAGTGAGGCCTATACATCCTCATTCACAGCTTACGTGTATTGACTCGTGTAGAAGTAGCTCTCTAGCATTTTTACCCATCTTCCTCTGTAACGCAGCTTTCCGTCTTTTCATGTTCTGGCTGATGTTGCTGCCGTTTTATCACATGTATGGACAGGAAAGTGGGCCAGGACAGGCCAGTGTTTGAAACACAGGACAAAATTAGAAAGGAATGTCAGAATCTTGTGGGGTCACGTCGTCTGGGCCAAGACTGAGGCGTAGCCGCTTTGCTGCTCCCAATTAGACTAAAAAAACTACAGGCAGAAAGTCTGAGTCTGATATATTCAACCAGGCCACATTCCGCCCCTGTGCTTCTATCTGTCAGATAGAGAAAGGAAGCGGGAGAGCAAGAGAGAAATGGGGAGATGCAAACATTAGAAGAGGAGGAAGGAGAGACTGAAGATAAATTGGTCAGCCCTCCCCCCACATCTCTCCCTCCCTCCACCTCTCTCTCAGGACTTCTGTGTGCGAGACTGCAGATAGATTCTGATGTTCTCATTTATGTCTTAATGATTGGGTTAGTATGCAGCTTGTGCTCTGCAATGCTGCGCTTAGACAGAAAGCAAGATCACAGGCGCACAAGCATACATGGCCACTCATACACCCATACACTGGTGAAGATGAAAGGCTCAAAATCTAATGCATGCAATGGTAAATACACTGATGCATGTTTATGTGGAAACGGACGATACAAAAGATTGCAAACAACACCTGAATGTATGCACTTACGTCACGTGTACTGAACTGTAACCCAAGTGAAAGCACATGCACAGACAGCGTTGGAGCAGGTGGAGGGCGCAGACAGAGGGAGGCATAGAGAGAGGAGGGATGCTACTTGTAATGACATGTCACATCATCATGGGTGGTTAATGCCTGAAATTCCAGGATGAGCATCCTTTTAGTAAACAGCCGTATCATTTGAATATTTCATTGAGGCCAATTACTAGCTTGTTTACTTATTAATCTGATTGCCACTGCCAGAGTAAGCTCCAGCCCTGTATGGAGGAGAGAAAGAGAGTTTGTGCGAGTGGAGGAGAGCAGAACAGAGCAGCCCCCGCACTGCTTTTAGGCCTACTGCAGGCGAAAGCATCGAGTTTACACCGAATTATAATGACTGCTTGGAGAACACTATCATGAACGAGTTAAACGTTCAAGGTCCAAGGAAATATGTGCCCAGACGTGTATCCGTGACCATCATGAACTCAAAAAGAGAACAGTACACTGGTAAGAAAACACCAAAAGCTACAGAGGAAAATTTAACACTTCAGAATTACTCAAAATATCTGACAGTGTGCTAAAAGCCTCAAACAGAGATTGCTCAGTTGCAGCCTACCAAGCGTGACTAGACATAGCAGGCCTGTCAAGGTGCGGATTTCTTAGCACGTCAAAAAAAGGGGCGTAAATGCTTGAGCGTATACTTGAGGCGCCGGAAAAGCCACTCATAAATGATATCCACTGCTTGTGAACCACTGTAGCGTCACACCCAGATGTTTCTATATTGGCGTAGAAGCAGCAGCTGTGTCCTGATGAGTCGGGTACGTTTTCAAAAAACTGAGCGAGGGGAGAAAGGCATCAGAAAATACAGCGGTACAGCTAGACTGTAAGATTTCAGGGAATTGTCAAAATAATTCGATATTTTGGTGATATTTGAAGAGAATGCCGCATGCTTTCTCACCCCTCTGACTAGCTGCTTGGTCTAGCAGGTTTTATGCTTAAATACAAGAGCATCACTTTCTCTTTTACGCGGCTCTTTAACCATTAAAGCTGCTAACATGCGGTTGCTAATGGTTAATGTGTGGCGCCGGGGCGCTACCCCCTGTCACGTATCCAGAGGAGAAAGGCTACTCAAACATGGTGAACTCGTGCTGCCTTCAACTGGAGCTCACGGGTAGCTGTGTACACAAAGCGCTCGACGTTCAAGTGGTGACATTAGCGGTAAGCCGAGAAATCACAGTGTCAACAATTTCTTCGAGATAAATGAAGAAAAAAAAAAGTCTGCTTGACTGAATCGCAATATATTATCTTACCGCACACCTCTGCAATTTATGAAAACCTCTGCCAACACTTTGCAACTCATAACTCAGATAATATCAATAGTTTCCACTCATAAGGTCTTGAATAACACAGGAGGAGCATCCATGTCGGCTTTTGTAGTGAACCTAGTAAATGCAATCTAATTCAAGGGCAGCGACACAGTAAATCTGGTGTTAATTAATCTAGTTGAATTCATTGAGAAATACAAATGCCGCAGTTGCACTGTGCACCTGGTAGTTATGAATTAAACTGCTGTGTTCGTGTTTTTAGCACTGATGCTACCAAAATAAAAGAAATGCCACTTTAATAGTGAGACTAAAGGTAAGAAAAAGAAGAACCTGTGCAAACACATTTAATACCAGCATGTTCTGTAGTTTCTCAGGTGAATGTGGATAAGTTCAGATCAAGCCATGACAGCTCCGTTATCTAAGCTGTACTGTACCGTGTATCCTTTTACAACCGGCTGTGTGGAAACGTAGTTGCATCCCATTCCCTGCTGGCTTTGTTTAACTCAAGGGCCCGCTCAAAACACCTCGCCTGTCATCTTGTATCATCATACTACGGCATCGTATCACATTCACACACACACGTGTACCATACTGCATTTAGGACATACAAAGGCGAAAAAACGGAGATAATGGGGATGAAGAGTAAACGAGAAAGGCATATTAAGCGGTGTTCTCTCGAGGCTTCCTCATTCGCATCTAATATTTATCCGAACAGGAACACGGCTGTAATTCCACTAGGCTGCGATGACAAAATGGATCATCTAATGGCATCACTGGCTAGAAGAGAGCTAGCCTCAGGGCCAAGCTCACCACTGCTTAGGGGAGTTGATATATGAGAGGATGAGAGGAGAGCATAAGGGAGGAAAGCACCTAAGGGGCAGCAGCACTTTCCCATAATAGTAACACTGCAGTACCTGCAATACCCATGATCACTTTGTTGTGTGCACAGCCCAGGTGCACAGGCACAGCAGAGTTTTACATAAATGGGGTGGGTGGAGCACGTTTGTAGCGGCGTGTGCATGTCCCTGGGTCAGGCTCTTCATAATCCAGAGATTTTCCACTCTGTCGCCTCCATTGTGAGGACGAGAGAACACAGGAACTCTTCGTGCACTCTGCTCCACTTCCGAACACATACTCCATGTAACAAAAGCTAATACTACACTTCAGCCTCATCAAGTATATGCGTCCTCTTCAGCACTAATCACTGTCACCCACTCACGGAGGGCCTGCTTAATGAAGAACGTTCTCACCAACTGTCTGCTCTGATAAAAGTACAACACTCTTTTCTGTGCACAGCAATAATAGATAACCCATATCTCACTTCAATAATTGATAGCCTATACAGTATGTCACCGTAGTTCAAGGCCTGCACAGCTAAGACATTAGAGCTCACGGCCCTTTCACATAAATCTTCTAAGAAGATGGGTTAGTGCAGAGCTGTAGTGGGATTACAGTTCCAGGCATATGACCAAATTCAATTCAGGTTTCTCTTTGTTTTAAAAGACTGGTGATATTCTAGTATTGCCAGCAAATGCAATGAAAAGACCGAAGCCAATGATATACGAGTCTGTCTCTCCATTCTTTGAGGTACAGTGGCTGTGTCTCTCAGCTCTAAGCCCATTCATCTCTGCTTAGGTCATAAATATTTGAACGTGTCTGAATACTGTATGCTTTCATTTTTTAAGGGCGCTGTAGTTTTTAGCAAATGCAGCTCAAACGGAAAGTCGAGCATTTGTTTGACACTATTTCCTGCTGTGGTTTTGATGGGCAAACACGTATTAAAGTTGGTGGAATGGTGAACGGTGAAAACTGCACGCTCATGGTAATGATTTAACACACTGATGACTGTTTGGACAGGTCTAGCATAGTGCAGCAGAGCGTTGCTTATGCAGTAAACACACTATAGATAGATAGGTTTTTATTTGTCACATGCACAGTTATACATAGTACAATGCACAGTGAAATGTATTTTTGTACCTGCAACCAGTAGTAAAAAAAGAATAAGTACTACAGTAAACAGTAGTAATATAAGTGTAATGTACACCAATAGAGAAGTAAAACTATGCAACAATATTGTATTGGACCTAAGCTAGGCTCCCAGAAACAAAACTATGTGAATCGGACCAATCACAGCACAACAGCTGTGATTGGTCCTTTTTTCGTGAGTCTCAACAGCAGCACAAGCACAGAAAATTTACCCTCAGTGTGCCGCCAATACATCAGCCATTCAGACATCTTCCTCCCTTTCCTCTTTGTTACTGTTAAACATTTATTGGTCCCAACTCCAACAGGAGTCACTCAGTTCCAGATGCCATAGTAGTTCCTTACAACACAATAGGCCACCTATGTAGGCCACATTGTAGTTCTCTGCATAGATAAAGACCTTTAATGTTCCCTGCAGATATAGCTATTAGCTGTACTGTTTTAGCTTCCTTAGAATTGAACCATCTGTGGATGATACACTGTACATTTGGGATCTTGCAATTATACAGTATATCTGTCTTATTCTATTGATCTGAGAGAGTTGCACTTAACCACATTTGTGTCTTGTTTTGTTTTTTCTGACCTTGGCTATTACTCTCCATCTCTCCCTCTCCGCCCTGTTTCAGCTCCACCTCTCTCCCCATTTGTCGTCTCCTTCATGTTCTCCCGTGTTTACTTTGCTCGTTCACTCCCATAATCTGCTACTCCATTCAATTCCACAAATAAAAGCGGGCGTAAGTATGATAGATTCTGTCTGGCTGAAAAGTATCCGTGCATGGAGATATGGCTTGCTCAACCACAACATGTTTTATAAAATTGAAAATTTGGAGCATATTTCTGCATAGTCACAATCCCCAATGAGTCTGTTCTGTTCCATTATGTAAATGAGCCTGTAAGAGTTCCTCCTGGGAATTTATGAAAGAGGGGCAGACATTTATAAAGTCTGTGCTTATGCTGGGTCCTCCTCTGCCTGCAAAGCCCAGACTTGTAGCTAATAACAGAGTTACGGTGACATTATGAATGGACAGCAACCAACAGCGCTTGAAAGTGCGATAAAGCTTCGCAAGCTGTTGTTGGCACAGCGACAATGCTGACCTTCTTCGGGTCGTTTTCTGGCAGATGCACTGATCCCACCATGTCTTGCCCTTGGAGATCTTTCAAACAACAGGCAGTAGTGATAATAACGTACTCAGGCTTCTAAACACCCGCGTACACACATGCGTAGCCCATTTCCCTCTCTTCTCCTGGTGTCTCTGCACACTTCTAGGAGCTCACATTCCCACAATTTGCATTTAAATTGAAAACAGTGAAAGTAATTCCTTAATTCCCTCAGTATCCACAGTCCCAAATGACCCCCCCTCTCCACTCCACAATGTCCTCCCACACACATCTATGAGAACAGAGCAATCTTTTCCTGGATACCACCCTGTGCTTGTGACACCTCCGCTTCCTCCCCCACGTACTATACACAAAAGGGTGTCCATACACGTGCACGCATGGACATACATGAAGACAAACAGACTAGGTGCACATGTCGAAAGAGGGCCATGCCAATACAATGGCTCCTCCACTGCAGTGAGCTTGCTTTCTTAGCAATGTGTTACCACAGGGGTGGCACCTGAGGGCATCATGTATCTATTGCATTTCATCAACTAAAGAAATTATGGCTGTGATGCACAACATTGGGATATTCTTTCTGACATAACGGTGCCATTGCTTTCAATGCATCACTTCTGCTAAAGCTCATCTTAACTGCCCTTGGACTGTCTTGTTTCTCTAGGTCTGTTTACATATTTTAACTCCCTCTTCCTTAGTTACATGAACTGAACTGACTGAATTGGATCACTGGAAGCAATGCTTCTGTGAACGTGTCATTTTAAATATGGCTTTTCATATTTGGTGACTAGTTTGTAGTGATAATAATTGCTGTGACCGCTACTTTTATATTTCTGATCACCACACAGTTTCTGTATAAGTGTCATCTAGGAAAGGGCCGTACATCATGTGGCACGGCTCTTTCACTGCTCATTGGGACACCAAAAACATTTTAGGGAGTTTGCGGACACGTGCATCCGCTGCCTCAGGTTCAGTGTGGCCTTAAATGTTCCACAGTTACGTAACGCACAAATGCCTGGATGTGTGTTGCTGCGTACCCGCTGGTCTTTGTCGGTGCCAGCTTAGTAGCATCATGGCGGCTTGTGTCATCTGTATGTGACTGGCTCCCCCAACCGGCACCACCACCACCACCACCACCGCTGTCTGCCTACCTGGCAGCTCTGGCCTGCAGGGCTTCTAAACAGCGCACATAAACACCTGCAGACTTTGCTCTGCTTATCATTTAACTGCGCAGTCACACAGCTTCTAATCCTCTAAATCACTGTGATTTTCATCATGGCAGTATATAGTTGTGCAACATAACAACTCCTATATCAAGGCTAAAGCACATTATTAAAGATGTCTGCAATCCCTCCAAACTCTAATCTATTTTCAGCTCTACCTGACAAAACACATACGGCAGTGATGTAACCCTTTAACAAGTAGAGTGAGAAAGCCATCTGTCATCTCTAAAAAGAAACATAAACCAGTCACTTGTTTTACGCTACCTCTCTAAAACAATGCATTGATGACAATTATGTATTATAATAAAGCAAACAATCGTAACCCTAACCCTCTGGGGGATTCACTCCATTTCTCGACATTATTCGGTTTGATATTATGACTTTGGTCTGCCAGCTTACAGCCATGTCTTAATGTCTCCATCATCTAAATAAGGTCCCCTGACTCCCTGCTCAGCTAAATGTCATCAGCATGCGAATGCAGTAGCCACAACCCTCCCATAAGTGGCTTCTGCCTCTAAGCCTTGAAGGAAAAGGTTCCTGCCTTAATAAGCTAAGTAAAGATGAGCGCCCTAGTGCTTTCTTAGGCTGTATCACTTATTAATAAAAGAGCTAAGAGGTCCACTCTCTGGGGTTGTGATCAATGCTGAATTGCTTAATGCAGTCCGGTGGGCTTGTGGGTGTGTGTTGCGTTCAAGCAACCTGGTTCAAATATTAATGTTTATTTTATTCCCATCGATTACTTCTTATGTTAATTTAACAAATGATAAAAGTTTAAGACAAGTCAATGCAAACAAGACTTTTACTGAAGAAACTGATGTCGTCATCTCTGTATTGTGGGGATTAAAAATATGGTTTTTACTTGGTGGTGCTCCATTTGCCATTTATTAACATTTTACTTTAAGCTTCATATGAAAGGCAATATTCATATTTCATGTTCTCACTCAACAATCCCTCCAACCTGAATTATAATAAAGATTGTTCTTCTATGCCATCAGGAAGCAATCTATATCTATAGGAGTGTGATATTTTTGTCATTGTGCGATAAAATTTAGGCACAAAAACTCCAACGCTTTGCCAGTCCATACATCTATCCCACACTGGCGCTGGAGTTGCAGTTTTCCTTGGCTGTTATTACTGTAGCCGGTAGATGGCCATGTCATGATGTTGGCATTGGTGGAAATAAGCTGCTCACTCGGCAAACGGTTGTGGGGTTGTTTTTTTTTTTGGCAGACAGTGTCTGTGTACTGTGTGGGTATGGGTTTATGTGCTTCCACTTACTCATCTGACTTTTTCTCTAATCATTTCTCCAGCTGACAGCTTAATGCGTTTTTGACATGAAACTGACTATCGTGTCCCTGGTTTTCCGCACCGTTCACTCCCCGAGTTTTGCCTTCTGTCTTGTCTTTTCTACCGTTCATATACGATGGTGTATAGCGTCCTCCTTCTAATAAGTTATTTTTTTGTTCTTCTGCAACATTTCAAACATTCGCTTCGATAGTTATCTAGAGATACGACTTACGAGTCTTGCGCGTCCTCCAGTAACAGCATCTACTTTTCCTTTTCGCTGATGAAAGTGCTTGAAGCAAATTCTTTTCGCTTCCATGGAAAATTGATTGATGCAACTTTTCAGTGCTAGTAAAGCATTACATTATTTATTTATTTTTATAAAATGTCCTTGATCGAGGCTGCTTTGGTATTGAACACAAAAATCAAACCGTAGCTGCTGAACTCTCACAGTTCCAGACCCTAACTCCACAGCACCAGCTAAACAATTACGTTAGAAAAAAGTGTGAAAGAGCATCCTAAAGTGTTACCATTTGCAAAGATCATTTGCCAGCTCAGCACAACTAGCAACCTTTGGCAAGTGGTGAGAGGCACGCACCAAGCAAACACGAGTGTTTTTTTGTTGTTGTTGTTGTTGTTTTTTTTAGCTGACAAAGAGACCAGTCGTTTCAAAGACTTCTTTCCACTGTGCAACCTTACTCAGGTGAAATTTGCCCAATCATTTTCTCAGTGTGAGCTGCTGCTGGAGCTGTTTAGAAATGTTAGCAACAGTAGCAGGTTATCACTCCCTCGGCACAACATCACAGGCCGGCAAGGTACGAGTAAGCTACATTGCTTCCAGCTCATGAAGGTGTACGTGTGTGTGCTGTGTGCAAACTAGGTCTGTGTATACGTGTGTAGCGAGTCCTACTTTGTATTTCAGTCCATTTCAGCTCATTATTATCCTTATATTTTATATTCATACATAATTATATATTCTTTCCAGTTCTATTCCTCCTCATTACCTTTTTTTTTGTATAATTATTTTATGCAGAGAACAAAACACTCGACTACGGAGTTGTTTTAAATGATCAGTCCCTGCGCTGTAAAATATTCATAACTTTTTATGCATGTCTTTCCTTAAGGCTTTAGATACGACATGCAGCAGTGGCTCATTTGCTTCTTGTTTGTCTCAGAGCTAAGATAAAAAACAATATACAGAGATTATAGTTCCTGGACTAATCATGTCTGTACATTTTTGTTCCCCCTCTCCCAATACCTTTGCATCATTCAGGACAGTTTCTGTGAGTATGAGTGTGCTACAGCATCCCTTCAGGTTGTCTGCATCTTCTCAGTAATACGATTCTGAGATGTAATTCAGCTCTTAATGTCCATCATTATCTAAACTGATTCAGCAAATTTGAGTTTCTCCTCAAATAAATAAATGCTCACCATGGCCACTTTTAGTAATTTTGCAATATTTGTTGAAGCCTTCTCAGCATCAAATTCCTCAAAACAGAGCCTTGCTGTAAAATAGCAGCTGTTCTGTTATATATTCAGGAGAAAAAAATAAAGACAAAATGAAATCCTGCGAAGCTACAACAGATTGTTATGAAGATGTATTACAAGTGCAAAATAAAATTACTTTATTTTTTCATTTTCAGTGCCTTTCTGGGTCTTGCAAGGACACAAAAAAAAGCCTTACTGCTGTTTAACGTCTCTGAATGGAGTCAAGAAACAGTATCTAACTGAACTAAATTGAATTTTAGTACTTTCAGTGCTTGACATTTTTTGCCAAGCTAGCAACGTAGCCCTCTGCCAATATCTATGCAATGCAAATAAAGAACACTGATGCGTTCTCCTACGGCTTGTTCATCTTTTAACCAACAGCTGTTGCTGTTAAGCGTTCCCACCATTATATCCACCCAGGCCGTTACACTGTAACTGTAGTTTAAAAAATGGTTTATAAAATCCACTCGAACAATTCCCCCAATGCTTAGCAGGGGTCAAGTCAGGCTCGATGCGTCATCTGGCTCAATACGCTGGCAGAAACCCTAGTACTCACTTTGTCTTTGCATGCGTGACTGTGGCTGTTTAATGCTTTGCCTTACTGCGTTCCAGAAGCAGAGTGTGAGTGAGGATAATAAGTGTGATGCTCTGAAGAGTGAGGGAGAGACATACAGAGAGTGAGGGGGAGGGAGAGAGAGAGAGAGAGAGAGAGGGAGAGAGAGAGAGGAGAGAGAGAGAGGGAGGGATGGAGGGTTAGCTCTCACAGAATGCACAATGGAGCAAGCAATGAGACAGGAATGTCAATATACCCTGTGAGCATTGCCTGGAATGCCTAAACGTGCTGCCAAGTAGAGACACAGTAGGACAGTCACAGCCTTGAGGTGGTGTGTATGCGTGTGTGTTTATGTCAACATTAACCAGCACCGGCAGCGTTTTCCCAGACTTTCAGAAACCACCTGCACGCACACTCGCACACAAGACCGAGCAATATCCAGTATCTCACAAGGTCAAATTACAATTCCCTTGTCATCAAAAACATAATCGATTCAAACTGTAGGACAAACTGTACTAAATAACTGCTGAACGCTGTCAGAGTTTGCGTTGATACACACACACGCACGCACGCACGCATACCAAAACACGCATGTGCAGCGCTTGTGTAATGACTGAGTGAAGGAGACAGATGGTGACTCATACCCCACTTTAGATTGCCAGCACTACATTTCCCATGAGGCCACTCGTAACGCCTGCTGTCAGAGGCAATGTTCTTCCTGTTTTTCTGTGATTGGAATGCAGCCTCGTGGGAAAAGGTCAGATGTCAGAGCAAGAGAGGGTGACCAGAAACAATACGTCACAGAGGATGATTACAAATAGCATCAATTAGTTGTGCTCACCGGAGCCCAGAAGATATTTTCAAATTCAGTAGTCTAATCTTTTTTTTTTTTTTTATATGTCACTTGTGTTTGTGCTGCTGTATTTTCTGGAATGACTTTCATTAACCTCTAAAAAAAAAAAAAAAGGCTTGTTCAACTTCTGTGTGTGACTGAGAAATTAAATTATTAATGATTGATTTCAGATACTTTCTTATTGCTTGACCGTACATTTTCTGTAGAGTGATCAAATATCCATACCTGTGTATCAGTTTCATTAGTTTACAAGGTATTTATAATCAAGATCAATCTGATGTTATATATTAGGCTTTATGTGTTAGTGAGTGAATACTATTAGTGCAGGATCTTCAAATGATGGTCACGGCTCCTGTAGTGATGTGTCCGTTGAGGCCACTGACAGTAGAAAGCTCACTTCCTATTTTACTTACTTTTTTTGTCTGTAAATTGTACGACGCATAAATATTCAGTTTACAGTAACAACAAGCAAAGAAAACCCGCTAATCAGAGCTTCATCAGATGTTTGGCATTCGTGTCAGAAATGCTAAATACAGTAATATAAACTTCAGTGACAGCCATTAAAATTAGTTAGTATTCTATGCAGCGTGACACAGGCACAAAAACACTCTCCAAATTCACTAGATCCCAAACTGATCAAGTATCTGTGGGATGATCCACAGAGGCCCCTCCCCTCAACCCACTGGCCCCAAAGACCCCCACTAACAACATCCTGCTGCCAGACACCACAGTACACCCACAAAGGCCCATGTCCATTCCCTGATGAGTCACAACTGTTGGAGGCAGAAGGGAGACCTAGACAACATTTGGAAAGTGGCCATAATTTCTTCAATTATTTTTTATTACTTCACCAGCCTACTTTTGGTTATTATGTCAACACTGGTATCAAAAAAAAGAAAAAAAAAAAAGTCTACAGTTTGCAGGTTTTGCATAAGGATACAGCGACCAACAGCTTCACCTAGTATTAAGGTAAATAATGGCTTCTGCATTAAGTATGTCCATATATTTGAACTCATGGAGCCATACTGGTATGTTGGCTATGGAAGGGCCAAAGGCAGGCTCTTCTAAACGCTTCGTAAACCTCTAAGCGGTCGCCCTGAGGCTGTCGTTTAGCGCTTTGACAGACTGATCTTCACCTCCAGACCTAAGAGCTGACAGTTGCTGGTCAGATACTGTTAGCATTTTCATGTCTACCTCCATAAAAGAAAGCGAGACAGCTGAAACCAAAAGAAAAGGTTTCTTCAACAAAAGAGAGTAAGAGCTGCACTGCTACATCTCATTCATATTGACTTGCCCTCCAGATCAGCAGGAAGAAAAGCCGAACAAGTGTGAACACATTCGCGTTTCTTGCCGTTTTAAAGTTACAGTCCAAGCTGCTGAATTAGCTTCATATTTTCATATTTGGGCTGTTTCCAGGCGATTAAGCTGAAATGTCCAGAGGGAGAGCAAACAGGAAGCAGTCATACATCACCCGGCATGAATAGAGCGGTTTCCATGACAACCAAAGACCTAGTTCCACCAACAGCACTTGTTAGGAAGTATGGGTGTAACCATGCTTTCCCTGGTTACTTATCCGTAACAAGCTACATTTTTATTCTAATACAGTATGTTAGAGTATCCATGGAGGCTAAATATAGGCACGAGTGTGTTGCAATAGGTCGTTTAAGTTCCCTTATAATGGTCGGTAAACTTCACAATCCACTGAGCTGCATTTACTTAAGCTTCAGGCTGTAATGCTGATTTATTGTATAATACACAACGAGGGTGTTCATGTATAAATTGCATAACAGTGCAAACAGGTCTACTAGTTCAAGTGCTGTGGAGTAATCACTTTAGATTGTAAGTATTAAGTACTTGATATGGGTATTTCAGAATGCATTAAGGCATTTTGTAAAGTGGTTTTAAGCTACCTGTACGCCGCTTGCTCAGCACCAAACGGCACACGGATACATTTAGCATATGAGCGGTGAACACAGTCGAGGCTTTAGCAGCTAAACAGCCAGCTATGTCTTACATAGATGGAGCTAAATAAGAGCGACTATTATCTTAATTTCATCAAATAGGCACAAACACCGTGATTAATAATGTCATTTCACAACTGTTGGCTGAGCAGCAACAAAGATGTTTGTTTATGAGTTCAACATATGCTACCACCAGGGTTTCCTATACAACGTCAATAACATGCCGGCCCAATGTTTGTGCTCTAAACTTTTAGACAATGAATATTTACAATTATTTAAAGAGAGAAGTCAAAACCAGAAGGAAACGACTCCAGACGAAACATGAACTAGCTTAAATTCTATAAGCGCTAGCTAGCACAGTTAGCTTGAAAGTCAACTGCTTACTATAATTTTGTTTAGTATTCATGTAGATAAACTGCACAGACTGACACAGTTCCTTGCTAAATCCAATGTTCGTGTTATTACGGTAATTTACAGCCACAGTGATCACTTTTGTAATGTGCTTTTAAAAGGTAAAGCCTACTAAACTCCCCGATTTATATTTTCATCCACTGTTGATCAAGCTCAACATTTGCTGGGTAAATGGCAGACTGCACATCCCTGCGAGCATATTTACTCCTTTTCATGCCTGGGATATACGCTTATCTCACATATTGTAAACCAAATGTGGCAATTACATGTGCCAAGAAAAATACAAAACCTCACCAAAAAGTAAATACATGTGTAAATACGCAATGGCAGCCATACAACCTGATCTTCTTGCAATCTGAGTGAAGTCTGGAAAAGATCAGGAAAAGAGAGGTTTCGTTTGGCCAAGACCTAAAAACAAACGACTGACTTATGATGGGAGATTTTCTGACTGATTCGCAGAATACATTTCTCCTTTGTGCCTTAAATCGGACGTAGCCAGACATGTGCCACGGAGAGCCCGCAATCTGCAGGTTTTCATTTTCATTGCACCTCAGCAAAAAATCTTCTCCCCCTTAAAACTATCAAAGGGTTGGAATTAAAGCTGTACGACTCTAGCTCTGGTTGGCCTCCCTCAATTTGGATTAATTAAAAAGTGACAACACTTGACTTTTTAAAGAAAAAGCAATTAATTCAAATGAGTATGAATATATACTCATCAGGCATAACATTATGACCACCTTCCTAATATTGTGTAGGTCTTCTTTGTGCCTCCAAAACAGTTGCGAGAGAATGGACATGGGCCTTCTGAGGGTGTCCTGTGGTGTCTGGCAACACAGTGTTGTTAGTCAGGGCCTTTGGGTTGTACGTGTTGAGGAGAGAGGCCTCTGTATATCAGGCTTGTTCCAATGCATCCCACAGATACTTGATCAGTTTGGGATCTAGTGAATTTTCGTTGTTCCTAAAGCATTTTTGTGTGTATGCCTGTGTCAGGCTGCATCCTGCTGGAGATGGGTGCTGCCACCAAGGAGTGTCATTGCTATAGGGTTGGGGTGCCTGGTCTGGTATTAGTGGGTGGTACATGGCTAAGTAACATCCACATGAATGCCAGGTCCAAAAGTTTCCCAGCAGAACATTATGTTATCACAAGATGGTTGATTTTATTTGTATGTCTTGTGGCAAGATACAGATTCGTGCTGCTGCAGGAAAAAAACATAACATAGGAAGAAGACAAAGAGCTGAACCATCTCAAAGGAAGTATTATAGGTGGACATATCTTATCAGTTGCTGAGTTGTTGTCCACATCAATTCACTGAAGTAATTAAGCAACCATTTGACATGGAGAGCTATCTGATGTCCTTCATGTGCCTTTACACTATTCTGTAATCAAGAGGCTGCAAAACTAAAGAAGAAGACTGCTCGCCACATAAACAAGTATGTTTCAGTGCAGCTGAGAATTGTCTGGAGATATCTGAGAGAATGTGTTTGGTGCCGATGGCCTTAAAATGCAGACAAACCTATAACTGTCTGCCAGAACAAAATCCCCACCAGAACGCACATTGAAACAAGATGAAAGACATTTATTTTTTTCGTAATATTAATTTTAGAAAATATAGACACTACTTTGTTATATGTCCATAAGGAGAAAAAAACAACAAGGCAACCACCAGTATAACTTCTTCAGAGTTTTAGTAACAGAGCTCAGTGTTTTCAAGCAGGATCAGTATTTTTCTTTTTTTTTTTTTCAAAGAATGAAGCATTCCAGCAGGTGATGCTGTGTGAGAACTAAGTAAAAAGTAAATGAGGCCCATTTTCCATTAAACATTAAAATAATAACATAAAAAAAATAAAATAAAATCATGACGCTGTAGTGGTTTCCTTAAAATACTCTCGGGCCTACGTTAATTTTACACTGATAAAGAACTGTATGTCTGTACTTAACAATTCAAAAGGGCAAAAGAAATCTAAGGCAACAACGTTTGTTTCCTATAGTACATCATCACTTAAAAAAGATCTCTCTTTTTAAAAAATCTGTGCCTTTAAAACTCTTCTGCTCACAGAATGTGCTGTTTACATGAGCGGAGAACACGAGGTTCAACTGAACATCATATTTAATGATTTCACACCTTTCAGATATACCAGCCAGTACGGCTTGTTTTTCTTTTTCATGGATCTTACTCATTGGACACAATTTTCTTCAAATGGGAAAATGACCCAGCTGCTTTTGTTACAGGCGCACACATGTGCCCTGTTCTCACTGCTCATCGAGCAGAAGGATATTTATCCAGATATCATCAATCAGCTTATTAGATAACGTGGTTCGTCTGAAACAGATACAGACGCATTATGCCGGTCTTGGAGGTTCCAGCAGTCTCCTCTCAGATCAGTCTGGATGTTTGCAGCCCCCTTAATATCTGTTCACCAGCTGAACACAAACAAATGCGCTATAGCGTCCTCTCCTCCCCCCTTTGTGTGTTTGTGTGTGCCTGAAGAAGAGCTAATGAAGAGACAGACAGCTAGAGAGGAAACAAGACGCCTGCTTATGTAGCTTGACAGATGATAACTAATATGGCAAATTGAATGATGTCCTCGCATGTCTTTATTGAATATGTATACAGTGACTATGTAAACGCTCAGCCTCTGCAAAGCCAGACGTTCAGCGTTTAATTTGTCATGGAAATCTATAAATGCACGGATTTGACCCCATTTCACAGGCTTTTCAACACAACACTGGCAACCCTGAATAAATGTACAGTTGTGTCAGTTCATTGACATGGTGGCCTTAGGGGAGGCATCATTATTTTGGATGGGACCTTAGGGGAAAGAAAAAACTCTAAAAAACCAATGCACACGTTCTGAAACCAGAACTAACCAGAAGACAGACACAGTTAGCAGCCTGGAGATGTGTTTAACGTGTTAGTAGTTATATATGTTTCTCAGGGGACAGTAGAAACCAAAGAGAGGGAATATGAGTAAGAACATATTTGATAATATGTAAATGGCTCTGCCAATCAGACACAACATTATGACCAGTGACAGGAGAAGTAAGTCTGAATTCA
The DNA here is from genome assembly GCA_005024645.1 of Planiliza haematocheilus. Lineage (NCBI taxonomy): Eukaryota > Metazoa > Chordata > Actinopteri > Mugiliformes > Mugilidae > Planiliza > Planiliza haematocheilus. The sequence goes on from SRSE01000725.1 coordinate 11,173,044, forward strand.
CTAGATCCCAAACGGATCAAGTATCTCTTCCCTGATGAGTCACAACTGTTTTGGAGGCACGAGACCTACACAGTATTAAGATATTAGGATCATAATGTTATGCCTGATCAGTGTATGTTTGATATGTTAACTTTAAAGGCTTGTGCCTTTAGCATCAGTAGGATCACATTCTTATCTTACGCACACAAGTCCATTTTGCTCACTAGGTTTTTCACTCTTTTGAAATTCATTTGCTTCCTTGATGGCTAAAAGCTGCACATTTTCAGGCTGACGCACTGACTCTGACACTGGCAGCATGAGAGTTTGAGCAGCGCTGTCAAATTAAAAGGAGCTGTTTGATTCCATGTTTATATAAACCAAATTCCAAATTTGACTTCAAATTAAGAGACAATTTAGTTTTTCTACCGGAGGGATGAAACGATTCCACTCGTGTCTGTCGGAAGTGAGCAATTAAAAACGAGGTGGATCACAATGACACATGAAATGAAAAATTCATCATCTCCCACCAAAGGCAGATTTCTTAACACTCCGACTGCTTTATTCAATTACTTCAGAAATGCAAAGTTTGTTTAGCACAGAGATACACAGACACACACAGATAAGCTGCACACAGGCAAACACAAATTCACCCAAGTGCACACAGGTGCTCTAACCGGTAACTGATTGAATTTACGGCAGCCTAAGCCTGGTGAGCGAAGCTCAGAGAGCATCCATGGCGTGTGTTTAGAGGTCCCTCAGGACTATTAAATCAGCCCAGAGTGGATCAGGAAGTCATTGCCATAGTGACGGGGAAAAGAATGGGCCTTATTTATGGCGGCCCCACCGAACGCTGTAAACACATGATGGCCGGTCACACACATCTGGGTCTCTCTGCTTTTCCTGCCACTTAGACATTTAATCTTGGGGTTAAAGGCATAAAGCTGGGCTCTGTTCTCTTCAGAACTCTTGAACAGCAGCCAGTGGCCCGTCATGGTTCAGTAGCTGAGCAGTCTGCCGAGCCCGACTGCAGCTCCAGAAGCAGACCTTCTGTTGCAGAGTAGACTGAGGAAAATTGTATATTTCATGGCTTCATTGGAGCTGTGAGGAAGGGGAGGAGGCTTGGCCGTGTCGGTAATTTCAGGAGTTTAACAGAGGGCGGTGCACCTAGTGATCTTTTTTTTTTTTTAAATGACCCAGAAGTTGGTGTATATCCACTGCAACAGACTGTGATTTTGTTTCTGCTCTGAGGCATGGGTATCAGGGGAGAATGGAAAAGCACTGCAACATAACAAGCTGTATTAATTATGCTTTATTAAGAAAAGCACTGCGAGGAAGTATGTTTCAGTATTTGGAATAACAACATCCCTGTCTTTTATTTGTCCATTAAAGCTATTTACTAGTTGGAAATGAGATATACTGCATAATAACTGGCAGCAGGATTGCATGGCAGTGCATAAAGGCGGTATGTAGAAGAGAGGAATGGTTGTCAGTGACGTGAGACGTGGCTCTTTTCATAAAGCAGGGGTCGCACTGTTTTTGCCTCTACTGTGACCATGATCTTTTATTATGTTTCATACGGGAAGGAGCAGTCAAAGTTAGTTGGATGTAGAGTTTTGGAGGACATGCTGCACCCCTCCACCTCTGGTTGACTTGCTTTGTTGCATGCTGTAGCATTAACCATCGCTTTTCTCCTCGCCGAAGATGTCTGTATTTCAGAGCCGCTGCGAGCAGGAGGATTATCAGCACCGATGTCAGTCCGCACCTGAGCACACGTGAATCAGCCCTGCAGCATTCACACACACACACACACACACAGAGCGAGAGAGAGAGAGAGAGGGAGGGACAGAGAGAGGGAGGTGGGAGGACTCCAAGGCACTGAATCTATAGGACAGCATGAGATGTTAAGTTGGAGGTGAGAAATAACTGGTGCAATGCAGGTGAGTGAAGAAGCGGTTTTAGCACGGGGGGGTGAGAGGAGCAAAAGTCAGGCCTCTGCAGTGCTTTGCTGTAGGAGAACATCAATCCAGAGCCCACTTAGCTGCCATCTCTGCCTTTACACTCCAGTGGGACCCCGTATTCATAGAACAGGAAGGACAAGATCTGGCCCTGCAGCACTGTATATCACTGACCGCGCTATGCAGCGACCCATTTCGCTCGTATTATTGACCCCGTGTGTGCATTGCAGTAAATACAATTATCTTGTGTTCAGTGTCTTAATCACCCTTCAGGTTTATGCAAGCGCTAATAAATCCTCTGTGCTGTGGCAAGGGTAAGAAATAAAAAAAAAAAAGAAAAATGATAAAGCTCAGCATTTCTGTCAATATGTCACCATGGAGTTTTTCAATCATCCCTCTAATTGGCTTTGTTCTTGAGGACGTTTTGTTGATTCTTTGTTTTTAATGCTATCTGCTATAATGACCCTCTAAATCCTCCCCCTGTCACCCTCCCACCCACCCACCCCTCCCCTTCTACTGTGCCCAGGCATCAGATCACATTAGAACAGGCCCAGCCTCTTTACACTGCAGTACTGATGCTGAAATTTCTACTCGCCAGTCCAGAACGTTCATAATGGGATCTATTATCAGCACAACTCACAGTGGTCCGACATGTAAAACACCGGCCAAGTGTCCATTTATCTCTGTGCAGTTTGTGTGTATTCTTGTCCCATTCCCTCTGCGTTGTTTGGTTTGCCTCCCATTAGAGTGTTGACAGACAGTGGATGCTCCATGCTGTGGAGATGCAGAGAGCGTGGGAGTTGATGGCCAGGATTATGCCACACAGCGCAGTAGATGCCTGCTCTCTCGCATTTAACCATTATCGGGAATCCATCTCATAGAATCCGTATGAAGCAAAAATGTAGTTCCTCCAAACTGTTTTTTAAATTTCAATGTATCACCATATACATTTAAACAAGTTACTGTGATTTAAAGTGAATGCTTTTGTATACTATGTGTTCTCACAGTCCTGTTTTCACAACTTTCTTTTCCGTACGATAAAATGCAAAAATGTTTAAGCCAAAAAAAAACATCTGCGTATTAGTGCCTCACTCAGTTTTGCTTCATACACCTACAGTGCATCTCTCCATTTTTTATTTATTTATCACCCACGCGGCAGATTAACAGAAGCTGTTTTCTTAACCTATCCGTCCTCTCTGTCTTGCCTCCTTTGTGTTTCTCTGTTCCTCTTTCTCTTACTCTCTTCTCGCTCACTCTGTAAACAGGTTTTATGCGATTGTCCTAAAAAACACTCGAATAGAAAAAATAGAACATATACACACGTACACCGACCAGGCAGGAGGTGAAGTAAATAACATTGACCATCTTGTGACAATACAGTGTTCTGCTGGGAAACTTTTGGACCTGGCATTCATGTGGATGTTACTTAGACATGTAGCACCCACCTAGACCAGACCAGGCACCTCCACCCCATAGCAATGACACTCCTTGATGGCAGCAGCCATCCCCAGCAGGATGCAGCCTGACACAGACACACACACATGCACAAAATGGTTTAGGAACAACACACACAAAAACACCCACAAAAAACAACACAAGGTGTTGACCTGGCCTCCACATTCACTAGATCTCAAACTGACCAAGCCTGATCCACAGAGGCCCCTCACCTCAACCCATAGGACCCACATGCCCTCACCAACAACATTCAGTTGTCCGACACCACAGGACACCGTCACAGGGCCCATGTCCATTCTCTGATGAGACCTGGGATCTGTTTTGGAGGCACAAAGGAGACCTACACAATATTAGAGAGGTGGTCATAATGTTACGCCTGCTCTGTGTACATTCAGCTGTTGACAAATCATATTTTCCTGGGGCCACTCAACCACAAATAGACAGATGTCAGTGATGCAGCCTCTCTTGGTCTTGCACAAAGACTGTATCCCTTTCAAGACATGCAAGGTGCAACAATGGTTGCTTTGTTTTGTCTGTTCTTTGTTTTTCAAATTCTTAAGTCTCATTTGCGTAATTTGAACTATTTAATACTGGCAGAACAATAACAGCTGGAATTGACATGCATTTAATGTCATAAAAGTAGTGATATCAAGGGTAAGGTACGGAGAGTGTTCATCTGCTTACATAAATGTACCTTGTACTGCTCTCTCTCTCTTGATTCACAGTATTCTATAGATAAACAGTTGATGGTGGTGATATACACCATGAAACGTAACATGCTGACAAAAGCACCAAACAAAGAAACATGCAATCCAGTAAACATGGATGTAAAAATGCTAGAACTGTAATATTAAAGATTTTAAAGATGTCTATTACAAATGCTTTGGGTTGCAGGAAATGCATGCAATCACATCCGAGTCCTCAAGGATGCACATTATACATTTAGGTGGTAACTTCTGTTTTTATGTAACTTCACAAATGCTTCTTATTCACTTATTCCCACACACACTTGGAAAGGCCTTAAATGCCACCAGAAACAACTTGGGGTTCATTCACTGTCTTCCTTTATGAGACTCTGGCATGTGAAGGAGATGGGGAATGAACCACCAACCTTTTAACTCCTGTCTAAACTGCTTGAGAACATGCTCTAGCGCAGCAGCATGGAAGTCAAAGAAGCAAACATGACTTTTATTTGCTGACAAGAAAACACATGGTGGCCAAACGTGTGATCCTATGATCTCACAGCACCCGAGCAGAGCTGAAAAATATAAAAATTTATGACTCATTTACAGCAATTCCTACATGCTAAATATTGCATACTTCCAGACTCACCAGACTACTGTAGAACATTCACATGAAAGAAAGTTAAAAGTTAGGCTGACTGATGATTACTGCGCTTTGCTCCACAAAGAGAAAACGAACCAAAGTCTATTTTTAGGCTCCTCCAACGTAAGAATTCCCTCTGAAAATTTAAATTGGCTCATTCACAATATTCTGTGGAATACTTCTTTTTTATTATTATTAGTTTTTTATATTTGTACCATACTCTTAAAAGGGACCACAAAGAAACTCCCATTGAATCTCACTGACTTGGACAAAGTATCCTAGTTTTCATGCATTGGGATTCCTATCACAACCTTTATAGAGAAGTTAGTGTATGACAGACATGCACAATTGTCAAACAAATGTCCGTATTGTTTATCTGAAAGGGACTTTTAAACACAAAATACGTTATATTCTTCCTTACTGCCTCAGCAGTGCTGTAAGAAGTTTTTATCTCTTTGCCAGAACACAGGCACTTTTCCTTCTTCTAACTGGATTATCAGTAATCAATAGTGATTATGGGTAGGAGCTGCCTTGGCCTATAGTTGGCCCGCGTGTGCCAGGAGTCAGGAGTCAGTAATCACAACAGCGGAAGGCTGGAGAGGGAGGAGAGTCTTTTCTCAGCCAAATAACACGGCTGCCAGGTCATCGCTGTCTTGTCCAAGAGAGGAAAACTTTCCAGTTACAGCAGTATTCGCGCACACACCTTTATGTAATGTATTAGGGTACACTTCATTTGCTGGCCTAATGTACAATTAACCATGTAATTGTTATTTTTGCATTGATGCATGTCGGCGTTCGTGTTAGATGGTCAGGTGTAAAGTCCCAGACAACTTCACCATCCAAATTTTCACGGCCACATGTGGGTCAGAGCATCCCTAAAACTAGCCAGCAGTGATCTAAGATGCAAAAAATAAAGAAATGAAGAATGAGCAAGGTGTTGGCTATGTGCTGGAAAAAGTCTGGTCCAGCTCCTACAGGACTTGAAGAGTCTGTTGCTTACATCTTGGTGCCACAGATACCAGGACACCCTCACAGTCTAGTGTACAGTTCACACCTTGACAGGTTAGAACTGTTGACAGCACACTAAGTTGCAACAGCATATTACGCAGCAATACTCACAGAGAAATATGTTTCCGAAAGCTCTTTTGCTCTGAATTCACCGACACGTCAAGTATCCACACATACTGTAGATCATATGATATACCTGGAAGCAAAGGACTGATCTAAAATAAGTATGAACGTGAGTTATCACTCAAGGTTATTTTCTGATACCCCTGAGGGTTCCTTCATGCCATGAAGACAATTAGTAGTCCTGAGTCATAGCTGGCTAGAACCAGGAGTGTAGGAGTGAAAACTGCTAAAAACAGCAGCAACAACACCCTGATGTGAGAGTGAAAGCTACTGTAGAATGTTAATATCTCAATGTGAAACAATTACTGCTCAGTGAAACACTGCATGTAGAAACTGACACCTTGCCAGTCTAGATCTGAGTGGAGATTCATTTGGCATGTGTAGAGGGGGGTGGGGCCCAAGCCTATAAAGTTTCAGCCGTTTAAAATGTTGAAGGTATATCAAAAAGCGTTGCCTCGGCTACTGGAACAGTATGATTGGTTGCATAATACCCTAAAAGTTTTCGCAGTAACTGTGGCATGCATTTTCTTTGAGTGCTCACATTAGGCCAGTGGGAGCTGAGTCCCTGTATAGAAGTGCCTGAGCGCCATGAAAACTAATGGAGCTACTAATACACTGCCAAGAGAAAACTCAAAAGTGACTGAGCCTATGGTCCACTGGTTATAGTGGTGCAATAAATAATATATGTTTGGATTATTACTAATACGTTTTTTGTATTATTGTCACTGCTAATGTAATGTGTATAAACAGATATCTGGATATGAATGCAAAATGCAAACTCATCATCAGACAATAGCAATTGGGTTCAGAGACGAAGCAGAAACTGACTCTTATTATAAAACAGCCAAAGAGAATGCAATGGACCTTTGCACGTACCACTATCATTCATCGGAAATACACTATATTGCCAAAAGTATTCACTCACCCATCCACATAATTGAATTCAGGTGTTCCAATCACTCCCATGGCCACAGGTGTATAAAATCAAGCACCTATGCAGACTGCTTCTACAAACATTTGTGAAAGAATGGGTCGCTCTCAGGAGCATGATAGGATACCACTCGTGCAACAAGTCCAGTCATAACATTTCCTTGCCATCTTGCTACGTATAGTGCGCAGAGGCGCTACTTTCTGCGCACTATGCTACAGTCTATCGCTACAGACCTCCAAACTTCATGTGGCCTTCAGATTAGCTCACAATCGGTAGAGATCTTCATGGAATAGGTTTCCATGGCCGAGCAGCTGCATCCAAGCAATACATCACCAAGTGCAATGGAAAGCGTCAGATGCAGTGGTGTAAAGCATGCCACCACTGGACTCTAGAGTATTGGAGGCGCATTCTCTGGAGTAACAAGTCACACTTCTCCATCTGGCAATCTGATGGAGGAGTCTGGGTTTGGTGTTTGCCAGGAGAACTGTACTTGTCTGACTGAATTGTGCCAAGTATAAAGTTTGGTGGAGGAGGGATTATGGTGTGGGGTTGTTTTTCAGGAACTGGGCTTGGCCCCTTAGTCCCAGTGAAAGGAAATCTGAATGCTTCAGCATACCAAGAGATTTTGGACAATTACATGCCCCAAACTTTGTAGGAAAAGTTTGGGGATGGCCCCTTCCTGTTCCAACATGACTGAGCACCATTGCACCAGTGCCATAAAGACACGGATAAGCGAGTTGGGTGTGGAAGAACTTGACTGGCCTGCACAGAGTCCTGACCTCAACCTGATGAGGTCAGATTGAACACCTTTGGGATGAATTAGAGTGAAGACTGTGAGCCAGGCCTTCTCATCCAACATCAGTGTCTAATCTCACAAATACACTTCTGGAAACATGGTCAAAAATTCCCATAAACACACTCCTAAACCTTGTGGAAAGCCTTCCAAGAAGAGCTGAAGCTGTTATAGCTGCAGAGGGTGGGCCGACGTAATATTAAACCCTATGGATTAAGAATGGGATGTCACTTAAGGTCATATGCCTGTAAAGGTAGAAGAGCGAATCCTTTTGGCATCACAGTGTATTTCTAGCTGCATAGCAAGGAAACCAACTCCTCTCACTGTGGCCTGCTGTTCAAAGACTCATGTCATGTGCAGCATAAAATCAATTCACAGTTGTTCACAGAATGATGGAAAAGGCTCTATTATCGCTTGACGTCTTTATTAAAACAACAGTAGTTTGTTTTGCTGCACCCAGAGCTCTGTTGCCTGTAGTATTCAAACCTTTCATTGCATTGCTAATTACTGAGAATGCAATCTTTCTGCTCTGGTCGTACACATACAGTATAGTTATGTATAAACATGCAGACCTTTAGGCCCTGTTCTCTATTTTCTAATGGGTCTGGTTTCAGATCCCGTCTTGGTTGACAGCTCATGTTCAATCACAGCTCATGTTCATCAGTCTCTCTCTGCACTGCTCTCCGTGGGAAAACTGGCAAGATGTTACTGCACAAGGCAAAAGCTTTTCATGTGCTTTGCCATATTGACGTACATGTGATTGAGTGTGCGGGACAACTAGTTTCCAGAAGCTTCTGCTACCATATCTGCAGACTGACAAACTTCTCTGATCAGGATATCCTTCATATTGCCAACACCAAACACGTGCGTTCTATTGTGTTATCTGTGACTCATAATTAAGACATCTGTATCCCCTTTGGAGCTCGAGTGACATTCTCACATCACAACAAGTTTTCTAGAAATAGAAGACACATTATCACCTCTGTCTTAACATCTGTGCCTGAAATAGCAGACCGAATTAAGAACTGGCAAACATATTGGAGACTTCGCTACTTGTCTTTTCTTAGCAGTCAGGCGTCAAAAGCTAAATCTCTTTCTCCAGACGTTCCTCTCTGTCTGTCGCTCTTACACACGAACGACGCACATTTTTCGCTCTTTTAGTGCTCTTCCCGAGAAGCCTGAGGTAGCTTGTGGCATTTCTATGGTTTCTCTCAAAGGAAGCCAACGCCTCCCACTGCTTTCCTCAGTGCTGCCCTTCTGTCCTTGATTATCCACACCACGCGTCCTCACTTTCTCCCTCCGTGGGTCTCTGGGCCGTGTTTTTGCACATAAGAAATATCAAAACTTGAACAGGCAAACTTGTATTCCTTTAATTTATTTATTTTTATTCTGAAGTTTCTGTAGTCATGTCGGTCCATAAGGTTTTTGTAGTATGCATTGCATTGTCCACCAACTACATACTGAAATCAGGTAAGCCGTTGTTGGCACAGCACTTTAAAAGTGATTCCTAACTGTGTCACATAAAAACAGATGAATACAATCTCCATGCATCTCTCTAAACTCACCCAGTCCCCTCTCACCTCTATATAAATACATGACCTGTATTTTGTTTTACTCTGAATGTATGTCAGTAAACACACTCATGTACAGGAGTAAATCCAATAATGCCAGAAGTGTAGAGTGAAGGTAATGGAAAGTGGCTGATTAAATTGTACGTGTGAATTGGAGTTGTTCTGATGGCATGGGATTGTCCAGCAGATGAGCAGACAGGGGGCTCATCGTTTTCTGTTTCATTCGAGCTGCTGCAGTGAAAAACAAAGGTTATGAAAGAATGAAACTCCGTATGCATGGCTATATTAAGACTTAATGCGTGCATTTGAGTTCCACAGCGTCTATGAATCACTGTTACAATTGCGCATCATTAAGCTTTGTAAACTCTAGATTCAGCTAGTAATCCAGTCACCACCAGTTCAACACAGGGTATCTGCCATTTACTGAATTCCGGTCACTCACTAGTATCATTTATTATGTAAAGCAACATGAATCCAAGTTGGGTAGATGGTAGGCAGCTCCGCATAGCTGAATCCATAAGATCCAGTTGGTGCATCGCTACGTAAAAAGTGCCACAAAGAACTGAACCTCTCTCCGTTTCCTCTCTCTGCAGCCACTTCCCCTTAGTTTGCCTGACTGTGAAAAGCCCTACTCTATTCCCGGTACTGTATTTGTTGTGAAGTAGAGGCCATCGGAAATGGTCTGGTACAGTAAGTGATGACTGTGCCAGCCACAATGACACCCAGGAGCCTAGAGCTACAGCACGCTCGCTCAGAACGAAGCACAGTCTCTAATTAACTAATGAAATATTAACCACCTCTTCATTTTCCTTCTATTCTGTCTACCTCCTTCTACACTTTTCTCTCCATGTTTCTTATTACCCATCCTCTTCACCCTCATTTTTCACAAATGCCTGGTGCACGTATATGCTGTCTAGATGAAGTTAAACTTCAGTAGAAAGGGTTTACATGTGTATTCCACGCACTCGTTTTCCATTATATTGATTTAACATCCCGGTGTTATTATTTAGATGGAAAGTGACAAATCTAATGACACGCTCTCTTGTTCATTGAAAACGCCCATCGCATGTTAGGCTCACGTTGCGCTTATGAATCAATGTGTACGCAGGCGTGGATGTTGTGACGTTCAAAAGCATTTTTCTTACATGCCCATGAGGGACTTTTTTAGCAAAGATGGAAAACAAGAAACTAAAAAAAAAACAAAAAAAGTGCCACAAAACGGACTCACAGTATACACAAAAGAACTCCCAACAGGAAACGCACACTAAACGACAGCCTCTAGGTCCATATGCTGCTGTGATATTGGCAGCTCAGCTCGGTGCCTATCAATAAAACTCTGGAACAGGCCAGAGGGCCAAGACCCCATGCTGTTCTCCCAGGTGCCTGATCTATATTAAGGTGGGTTTCCAGACCAGCTGAGCCAGCGGGGTAGATAAGGCGGCTCGAACAGTAGTCGCCTGCCTCCTGCCACGAATCTCTCAAAGGAAAGCACTTATTAGCCACACAGACACAAAAGAGCAAGTAGGTTAACACATACAGTCTAAAGATTTCACTTCTTGTGACAGCGGCTTGTCAAAGGGAAGCAGGAAGTTAGGAGTAAAGTCTGATTTTATCATATATCCTATTTTTATTTATTTATTTATTTATTTTTTTAAGGCCGTCATCCAGTAACGATCATTACGCACAGGAACATTGAACACCAAGTCAGGCATGTTTTATTATTCTGTTCATTGAAAGATTTCGCGATACGAGATAATCATCAAGCAGTGAGGGTCCTATTGTGTTCCTCTCACTTAAATGTGGGGGAAAAAAAAGAAAACGTTGTGTTCCTGAAACCGTAACAAGACACCAAAAGTAGGAAGGGTTTCACTTTCTGGTGAAAATGACATTGATCTGCTTGATACGCCACTAAAAACCCTGGAAAAGAAGACCGACCAACTGATCCTGACGCCAGTTTGGATGGCAATTTTTGCACGTATGGCGCATCTTGGTTGTCAAAAAGGCTTTTGATGGATATGAAGAAACATAGGGAATACACCTGTTCTAACAAACGATGGATGAAAATGTCAGCGTTGGTAAATGTAAACATCATTTACAAAGTTGTATTCCATTTATATTTAAATAATACTACAATTTTGGATGAATTTAAACCTTTTCTTTTTGAGGCATGATTCTGATCTCTGAAGGAGCTCTGTTGTGTGGTGGTAAAGAGTACCAACACCTTAGCAGCAGGTCCTTTGGCGTCTATCAGCTGCAAAGCGATCTTAAGGATTAAGCTAGTTCCAGCACATTTGTCTCACATCCAATGCAGACAACAATTATTTGTTCTCCCACTGTCTACTTGCGGCTGTTGCTACACTCCCTAATTGCGTAATCTTTCTTCGGCCCCGTTCAAACCTGGTATTAACATCTGTCCTGCAGAATCCTATCGCAGGTGAACAACTTAAAGCCAGTACAGGTGTAAACGAAGCACTGAGATCGCATTCAATACGATCTCTCTGCTCATTATTAATGAGAGCCTTTTAAAATATTCTGTCATTGTCACTATAAAATAAAGAAATAAATCTAAACAAGAATTAACAAACGAGGGGACTGAATATGAGCACAGTGTGTGCAGTTTAATTATTAAATAATGCACAGCATGGGGTTAATTACTGATGTGATCATGTTGATGTACAGCGAGCTGCTTGTGTTGAGTGTCTTTATTTACATCTATTACTGGAAATGTTGGAGTTTTGTGAAAGTTGAGAAAATAACTAACATCAGCGCAGAGATCAATAAGTACTAACTTAACGTGTGGGCCCTTAGTCATGACGCACACGCATAAAACGACGCTGTTAGTGCTTCTGAAACGGTGGTCCATTAGAGATGGCCCCAGATGACGTCGGTGTTTATTTGCACAGAGCGTGAAACTGAGATCAGATCTGAAGAGCTGGCTGGAGATGTATTTGTTAACACCGGGTCTGAGAACAAGCACTAAAAGCTGGCCACTTGTGATCGGACTGCCCAGGTCGGGTGTTGATGCAGGGTCTGAACAGGCCCTTTTTGGCTGAGCGTTTCAGTGATGGATGACGGGCGGACCGCTGTCAACAAGCGATCAATCTTTTATAGGGTTGATACAAGCTCTGTTGTAATGTCCTCCGCATCAGGCAGTGCGATAAAGATCGCCGATTTGTTCCTGCAGATAATTTGATTACAGCCGGTTCCTGTGAAACCCAGCACAAACAGATTTTTACATTTCTCTCTTTCTTCTATCCTTAGAAGACCTGCATGCTTGTGTGCTCCCTCCTCATCGACGCGATTGTACTTTACCAGGGAACACAATACACATGCCCCCTGCTATTTTCCAGGACATGAGTTTATATTTGGCGGTAGAGCTTGTGGCGCTCTGTCCTCGAATACACTCGCCTCGAATGGACATTATGTCTAAAGTTACCTCCGGCTCAGGACAGAGAAGGGCCGTTTATGTTTAAGGAGCTTATTTACGTTGATTGCGCTTTTTGTTTGGCGTCTGTCCAACTCGACGCTTCCAAGTTAGCCTTTTGATTTAAATTCCTGCAGCTTTCCAACGCAAAGATGCAGCAATCTGCCAAAACCTTGAGCTACATACATTATAAACCAATCAGACCAGACAGTAAAAGAAACAGAATGGTCTATTTAATGACCTTTATCTCTGAATCAGTTAAGTGATGGGTAATGAATAGCAGAAAAAAAGCTTAGAAGGTCTTGTAGCAAATCAGAAATAGAAAGTATAAGTAATTACTGAATTAAACTACTAAAAAATAAATACATATTTCTGTAATGAACATGAAGAGCAGCTAAACATTTAAGTCAGTAGATTAAGTATATGAAGGGTATTTACAAAGGCTCAAGAAAACAACAGGGGTGCTTCATTTCACACCCAAAACACTAAACTTCCAGTTAAGAATAATCAGCAGCGGTCATATTTTTTTTGTCTTTGTCTGAATCACTTCGAACACCGATTCAGACGTGAAACCTCGAGTCCCCCTCTTCACATCTTCCCCTCCCCGTTTCTCCTCAGAAAACCCGCATGTTTGTCTGTCTCCGTACCATCCTTGTGCGATGATGAAAGCGAGCGGGCAGGCCAGAGAACAACAGAATACGCAGGCACCTTTCAGGACACTGAGTTTATATTAGGTGACAAAGCCCCTGCTGAATTTTTCAGTGATACCGCCTTGCTACTGGGGGGGAATAATACTTGAAATGAGAAAGCTGTAAGGCAGAAAAGCACCATATGCCGGTGTTTAGTGCCAGAACGCATTGTTTGTGAATAAGCAGAACAGGTTATTTGGGAGGAGAAGAGGGGATATACTAGTGTTTACCTTTTTATTTCACATTAGAGAAAGTTTTGGAAGGAGGATATTGTATGCGATGCTTGTTCTGATAGCAGCTTCACTGAGTAGGGGACGGTGCGACGTCTGAATCAAGACGTGTCCACTCTGCAGGGAATAATAGCTGGAAAACCAGTTTAGCACCAAGTCAGAAAAAATTCAAAATATTTTTATAAATGAGACTCCTTACCTTTCTTTAAAAACAACCCCATTTGTCAGCTTTTTGAAACCAATACTTACATCATATTGTTAAACTAATCTAGTGGTCACACATCAGATAGCAACAGTAATTTGCCCCAAAACGACATATGTCTATGTTTACATATGGCTGTAATAAATGCTGCCTGCAAATAGGATTGTTTACCATGTTACTGACATATGAATGACTTCACAAGTTGTGAGACACCGATCGGCCACAACATTAAAACCACTGACAGGAGAAGTAAATAACATCGACCATCTTTTGACAATACAATGTTCTGCTGGGAAACTTTTGGACCTGACATTCATGTGGATGTTACTCTGACATGTAGCACCCACTCAGACCAGACCAGACCAGACCTAGCACCCCCCACACAGAGCAATGACACTCCTTGATGGCAGCAGCAGGATATCGTCTGACACAGGCACACACACACAAAAACAGTTGAGGAACAACTTGACCTGGCCTCCAAATTCACTAGATGCCAAACTAATCAAGTGTCTGTGGGATGCACTGGAACAAGCCTGATCCACAGAGGACCCTCCCCTCAACTCATAGGACCAAAAGGCTCCTACTAACAACACCCTGTAGCCCAGAGAGACCTACACAGTATTAGGAAGTCTTGTATGTCTTGTATTATGACTGAGGTTTCTTTGTAGTCTTTTAATATGTATGAGTAAAATACTGACATTTCCAGTGGCCTCGTGTATTTGTTATTCGTTTCCTACAGTGAGGTACCTGGCTATTAGCTTGCTGATTGTTTCTTGAACAAGAAAGTCACTTGTTGTAATCAGTCAGTGGTTGTGTTGGAGCCACAGAGTTAAGGTCGATGGAACGGACAACCACTGTTTGTCGCCAGTTAAACTTGTCAGCGCTGTTTTGACAAATCATGATCCTTCCAGTAGTTGTAACCACATGTTTACTATCGTAGCGGTGACAACAAATGTCCTCTCACCTTAACACGGCACTTGCTTTCATTCCCTAAAATGGTGCCAAGTTGTTTTTGTAGACTTCAGCACCCGGGCAAGTGAGTGCTCATGTTCCACCACATAAGCTGTAATTAGCCAGTGACCAAAAAATTTCAAAAGAAATTCCGTACAACCAATTACCACGACTTTACTCAATCTTTAGCCACGAGGTGCTTCATTATCGCAGTGACTGTTGAAGGCACTAATCCTGTGAGAGATTATACAAAAGACTTAAAATAAATCCAAAGGGATTTAAGATTTGATTCAGACTCATGCCTAAACTTCAAGTCAAATTTGCATGAAACAGCTTAATAACAGCCCGACCACCGAATTTCAGCAAGGCCCGGGGGACGGGGGGTGGTGGTGGTTGGGGGGCTGTGAAACGTCTCTCGATGTCTTTTTCTAGCAGGCACACCTGGATAGTGCAGGATCTACCTTTCATCACCAGAGGTTGATAACATCAGGCTTCAGAGAGGCCACGCTGACACAGGACATAACATACACAGGTGCACAGCCGACTCTCTCGCCGTGCGGGTGTAAGTGTGCAACGTAACAAACACACGAGCACACTGCGTTAGACACACTCGCACACACGGGCACTTACAGGGGCAGACCTCTGACAGCTCAGGGAACCCTTACAGACGCAGGTGTGATATGCAGCCACAGCTGTTCTAATATGAACTTTAGCAGAAATTTGCATACACCAAGGAACCATACACCTTTAATCTAATAATAATGGTTTTAGTGTTGTGTACTTGCTCTGAAAGCATTTGTGCAATGAGGCTTAATTAGTGCTACTGTTGAAAAGAAAATCGTTGAATTTCAATTGAACTGCTCAGTCCTGGTCGGCCAACATTTACATCGTCTTGTTTGTTTCTCATTTGTCACCAGTGGTCAGACCCTGTTGGTTGGCTTTTGTATATACGCCAAACAAATAATGGCCCTTACAGTTATTTTTTAATTATTTAAAAGCCCCTGACAGCAGCATCTGATTACAGAGGTTTTCCTTCAGCACAGTGAAAAGTAAACCAAAACCATGCTAGGACCTGACAAACCTCTACACAAAATAATGTGTGGGTTTGAGGTAATGCCTTCCGGGGGAGAAATGTATTTTTCTCAGCTGTATGTGACAAGATACAGATACCAGGGGCAGAGGATCCCAGGGAAAATAGTGAAAACAACTGCTTACAGTTTACATTTTACTTCCCTTGCCTCAGTGGTATCGCAAAGGTTTGAAGACGCATTACACACGTCTACACAGCTTCTTGACAAACATCTCTCAACAGAAGCTATTGTTAAGTTGATTGATGGTTGCACTACCAGCTGCTTGGCCGCTCATTGTCCAATCCATCTAATAATGTAAATGGGGGTTCATCTGTTAAAGTGAATTTGCAAACATTCAGCATATCTGTTCTGTAGCTATTCAGGACGAATGGAAGTGTGAAAGAGACACTCTGTGAAGCTACAGTTGCCTCTAGAAATTGAACTACTTCCTAGTTTTCATAATTATAGCAGATGAGCAAACTCGACATTGGCACACATAACCTCTAATCCTACTTTTATCCAGAACAGGGTTGCAAGTTACATATAAGAAAAACAATTTGTCATCGCTTTACTATTTGAGAACGTTTAAAAACCCGGACTTTGACTCTGTATTATTGCACCTCTTGATGTTTAAAGATCCAGTTGTTACAGAGTAGAAATAAAGCTCGAATAATGAAGTCATGAAGTCAACCCAGAAGAGGCTGCTTGCAATCAGAGGAGGGCAGTGATCAATATCAGAATGGTGCCACTCTGCTCTCGGCTGATATTCAAGATGCATTCGAGGAGTTTGTGTTCACTGGACCAGCCATAGCAGTTTGTTAACAGTACAAAAAAAAAAAAAAAAAAAATGCACAACAATTCAATAAAATTGAGCGCCATGCCAAAATACTCATGCCCGGAGCACTCCTTCAGCTCAGTGAGCAGAACCAGTAGTGCGACGCTGTCTTGTAGAAATAACGTCGACACAGCACACCTGATATTGAGAGGACGCTGCAGACCGGCCGCTGGGGGCCGACTCACTGTCATGTAAGAGATCTGCCACTATTGAAACCTGCAGTTTACTGCATGAATGTAAAATAACTTCACAAATGCACACGTCACCGTTTGATATTTTAAACTTCCTGGATCTAGTTGCATTTGTAAATACAGAATATTACTTATTTACATAAGTTACCTCTGGGTGGTGGACACTTATTTTATTAGAGAATGCCATGGTGTGTGGGACATGCACACTCAGGTATCTGATGGGGGCATAATGCAGTGGGCTTTGTGGGCCCACCATCTACCCCAACAACCTCCCTGTAACCTTGTGGCTTCATTAAATCAGAAATACCTGTTAAAAAATAGATAAATAAATAAAGCTAAACAAAAAACAGCAAGTATTTATATTGTCCCAACAACGTAAATGAGAGTACTTGAGTTTGGGTTGATTAGTGTGCTAAAATAGTTTGACATTAATTAACACGATAATAAAGGATATGCTCTGCGAATGTAGTATTATATATATGTTGCATATATACTGCATATATATTATTTTATTATATTTGACCTTTTTAAAAATAATCTTGGAGGGGGGTTTGACCTGGAATCAATTTACCACTTATGATAGGGTCAAGTGTAGCCCTTTTAGAAATCTCCCCTGGGGAAGCACAGATGGACCGTGGACACCGGTGACAGAGGCGAAAGAAAGCACCGTTCACTGCAGTTACAGCGAAAAGACATTACCAGCCCTGTACTCTGTAGAGTACCCCTCAGCTAGGATGATCATTGGTTGATTCCCGGTGCGTTTGCCGGACAGTTAATGAGAAGCTGAGACTTGGTGTGAGGAGGAAATTACAGTGACGATCATTATCCTTCCTGAACTCACACTAAAAGCTACATTTAGTAAAATGTATTATTACCCAGATAATTGCTTAAGGTGGTCCAAGTAATCAATGGTTGGGCCCACACAGCTCTCAATGCTTAGACATCATTGCTCCAAGCATGAATTACAGATATTCTTAATGAAACCTCTTCTGAAGCTGTTTTATTTCTAACACTGGGCAACAATGTGATCCCTTGTTAGTTTACAGTGTTACTAAGCCCGTGTCAACCACGCAGCTGATGAAGTACTACTGAATCAGATCATGTCCATGTTCCCACTTTCGCCCGCTGTTTGAAAAATTCTGAATCTAGTGACTCATCGGAGGGTCACATGCTCTCGACATGCACTCCTGTATAATTAAAGCAGCGGGGAAAGAAGTTTAGAAAGCTTTATTATTTGGAAGAGCAGACAAATGGAGAGACCCATTTCGTTTTTTTTCCTTCATTTTTTACATTAAATATTGAGGACGGTGATATCAAACACACTGAAAGCGAATGTTCAACCAAATGCCCTTGTATTGCAGGATTAAGTGTTCCGTCTCAAAGGCATTAACCATTTATTAATTAAGCAAAAAGTTGTCGCTGGTCCATTTATAGCCCCAGTCTGAGTGGATAAGCTTAAAAAATGGCTGCTTAAAATTTAAAAAAGACGTAGACGGAGTGCACGTTTAATGAACTCTGTGTACTTTATGTAGAACATCTTCATTTGAGTGTTAATAACATACTTCTTCCACGAGAAATACTCCCGTGAATGTTATATGAACTTGCAAGCACTACTGAGTATGTGATATAGGTCCCGTAGGTTCTGGTTCCTTTGTGCAGTAAAAGTGGTGGGACAAATTTAATAAATTCCCTGGAATACGAACATTACTGTAAATCGGAGAAATTAGCGTTGTTGCTAAAAGTTGGCGTCTGCGTTGAAGCGTAAAATGCTGCAGAACTTGTGTAGAATTACACCCTGTGGCTGTCTTCAAGTAAACTCTGCATGACTAAGTGACTTGTTCGATCCCTCATTTACCTGTGCAACAGGAGGACAGGGTTATTTCATACTATTCAAGCTTGCAAGATATGTATTTGATTAGACTTAGACCAAAAAAAACACCACACCATCAAAAACAAAAACTGTCTCGGCACAGGGGAAGGAATATATGAAAAATCTATTTGTTATATTACATACAGAAAATCTACACATATATCTGTTAACTTTGTACTGTGCAGCAGACCTGGCACACTGCAGCTGGGATGCTGCATAATGCAAATCAGAGACCCCATTTCTCCCAGAAAATAAAGAACAACTCCAGCAGCCAAGTCCCACTGCAGGTGCCGAATGTTCACTCCCTGAGCTTCGGTGTTTGTCTCAGCCCGTGACCCTCCGAATTTGCTCCCTTTCTCTCTGCCTCTTGCTCCGTGTTGTTCCTGCTGCAGAAAAAAAAAAAAAAAACTGCAGATCTGCGTCACCAAGGACACAAGAGACACGTCTGATGGATCTGCTATCACTCTCTCCACTCCTTTTCTTGCTTTCACTTTTTGCCGTCTTTTGCATCTTTTGCGTCCAAGCAAACCAGATGTGAATCAGTTTGTGAACCCGTAGCATGCTAGCTTACTTTGAACGACCCCCATTCTCCACTGGATGTAGTTTCTTTCCGCTAAACAAAGACGATTACTTCCGTTACCGACATCCTCTCTCTCTCACAAGGACAGCTAGCAGTGTGCTGTGCCTGTGTTAGCATGCGAGTGAGGATGCTAAGTGTTAGGAGCTGATTAGCCGGGATGTGTGAAATCAGACAGAACCGGCCTGAGTGCAGACGCATATCCTACCCTGACCCACTTCTCTCACTCGCTCGGGTTCTTTTTTAATACGCCTGCCGCAACAAACAACTCAGACTAACTTGGTGCAGAGCTCTCGAAGCCAGACTCGTTCACATGGTAGGTGGGTCAAGTGACGGGTCTAGAAATAGGATGCTGAATATGGGCGACAAGAGAAGGAGCCATCTACACAGCGGTTTCGTGTTGTCTGGAGACTACAGCAGGCGCGGTCAAACTTGCAGCGTGCGCTCGTTTATTGTGGTTTCCACTCAGTAAAACGCTCCACACCACATCTTTCACTCAATTCCAACCCATTTCCTGTTACCATAGCAACCTGCCTCTTCCTTCTTCCCAACTATTCCTTCTTTCCACCTCGTCTGTATCATTTATCCAGCCTCGCCTCGGCACAGGCCACATCCAGTGTGCCTTTAAAGAGAGAACTGTTATTAAATGAGAACGTGGTACGTTTCATCATCAGCGAGAGCAGGCATCGTTTTTTTTTTTTATTTCCATTTAACGGCGCAGTTTTGTTGGAACAGCACACTCGAATGTTTCTCTCGAAATTTGTCTACACAAGTAATGAAATCAACGACTCAGAAAAGAAAAATAGGAGGATGGGTGTGAGACATCATTCAAACTATCAACTTAAGCTCATACACTCACACACAGCGCACACACACACACACACACAGCGGGTAGACTTTGCTGCAGTGGATGTATCGCTGGTGTCTTCACAGTGACACTGGTGCTGAGTTACAGTGCTAATGAGAACTTTAATGTCACCCACACACAGAGTCCTAGCGCACAGATTAGAGCTGTGATTACACTGAGCCCCAAGAACAAACAGGAACACTATTATATACACACACACACACACACAGGCTAAACACGCCACACACATGCCCTAATCACGGTCACACGTGTCAACAAACAAACATAAACGGGGGTTGAAATTTCACAAGCAAAGGCTGGTACTGTAACAGCATCTTGTGATCTCCTTCTTTCTGCTGTTGCACTGTGATTGTGACGCAGCTTCGAGCGTGAGCGTAGCGTGCAGAGAAACCGAGAGAGAGAGAGTGATCCACACAGGGAGTGGAAAAGAGTAGAGGTGCAACAGTCCAAACTTTCAGATCAGCTGCTCTGGAGAGGCCTGGGCGTCACAGGTCCACATTAAATATAGTTTTCTCTTGCTGTTGCAGACAGCCTCTCCTAATATGCACTTTAATTGTGAAGCCTAGCAGGCCTTTGCTGTACAACAAATAGTGTTGAAAATGACTTTAGTGTGGATAACACTTGGGAAGATACAGTATGCTCCACGCAGGTTTTATAATAAGGTTAATGAATGAGAATAGGTCTTGAGGACTGATGTTGTATCTCATTAACAATAAACTGTTGCTAATTAGATACTAATTAGAAAAAAGAAATGTGTTAGTGGAAGTGGGAATCACCACCTAAGGGATCCATAATACGATAAGAGCACGGTAAAGTCACAATAACATATTTATTGTAATCTTAACCATTTGTGCATCCATATGTGTTTTTTACCAACTTCCTGCTGTGCACTGACATTGCTATAAAACACTGCCATTTATAGGACTGGATACACCTATCAGGCATAACATTACGACCGCTGACAGGAGAAGTAAATGACTTAGGCATGTAGCACCCACCTACTCAACCAGACCAGACACCCCCACCCCATAGCAATGACACTCCTTGATGGCAGCAGCCATCCCCAGCAGGATGCAGCCTGATACAGACACACACACACAAATGCTTTAGGAACAACTAACAAAAAAACATGAAGAACAGAACAAGGTGTTGACCTGGCCTCCAAATTCACTAGATCCCAAACTCGTAAAATGTCTGTAGGATGATTCACAGAAGAGGTCCCTCCCCTCAACCCATAGGACACAAAGGCCACCAATAAGAACATCCTGGTGCCAGATACCACAGGACACCATAAGAAGACCCATGTCCATTCTCTGATGACAACACAACTGTTTTGGAGACACGAAGTTAGGAGGGTGATCATAATGTTCTGCCAACAGCAGTTATTATACAGTGTATACACAATTGAATTTATTATTTTAGTATTAAAATGTTAAATTCCTCTTTTTATATATAGATATAGATATATATAGATAACCGTTTGCCGACAATAGTTGGTCATCCATGTATTAAAACCATATTGCACTGCAGAATGTCACGATTCTGCTTTTCTTCCCCCACCTTTCGTGTTAGCTTGTCAATTTTAGTCAGAGCCACACACACGCACACGCACACGCACACGCACACGCACACACACACACAGGTGAATTGGTAAAAGGATGTAGAAACATGTAATTATGCAGAGGGAAGCCCTGCTGCTGACAAACAGCCGCTCAGTGCTGTTTGTCAGGTCTGTCACAACAGCAGTTATTATACAGCACTATCTCTGTGTGCTGGACAAACAAAAGCCTGATGATGTCTCTGTCTGTTCAGGTTGAAGTGCAAAATGTCACAATTTTTTTTGCAAGAAGAATTAAAATTGTATATATTTTTAGGTCAGAAAAGGCAGATCTGCATTTCTAGAAAATAAAAACAAAACAATACAGGAAGAAAGAGAGAGCAATAGATGAAAGGGAAAGAAAGAAAGAGGCAAATTGACTCTGTCAGTAATAGTCGTGCTGTCCTCTGTACAGGATATGAACTCTCATCTTCCCCTTTTAATCAATCACCGTCACTTTCTATGCCAGAGTGGTGTTACCAGCATCTGTGTGCCTGGACTGAAAGCATTAATCGCAGACAGGAGGAGAGCCGGACGGGTGAAAGGTCAAGCCCCCTGACTTCCGACTACCAGCCCTCCCCCTGTCCGTCCACTCTCCTTCAGCATGTGTGTGACTGTTCTATTCATTCTATTGACAATCTCAGACCCTACCCCCCTCCACCCACACTATCTTCTCTTTTTGTGTGTGTCTTTCCACCTTGTGTCTTTCTTTTACTTAACGGTCTCCACCTCCCGATCTCTCCCATCCAACACCCCCCCCCGACTTCAAATGGGAAATCAATAAGTAGGTTTTTGAACGTCGCCCCCATTCTCTCCCTCCTCACTCGCGCAGTCACCACACACATACATATATTATGCCCTCCTGGTATCCCACCAACACTGCTGTTGAGAAATTTAGAAAATCCGTCTTGGCTAGTCCACGTCCCAGTCTTTTTTCATTTCAAATGCTGAGGTGCACACTAAAACATACTGTCTGAAAACACCAGTATATAATATAATATGAAATATAAAGGTAATTTTTGTCTGGCTCATCCAGCCTGTATTTAACCGGTTCAGTTAAAGCGATGTCTCAAATTATACCAGCGCGTCTCACAGCCTGGGTTATAATCAAAATGTCTCCTTTTTTTTAAAACGCCCTTCCTACCAGTCATATTTATAATGTCTGCTTAACCCATTAACACGGTTATATTTTGGTTAATTTGTTTTTTTAGACACCTTCGTGGGATTTTTTTTAAATTTCTTTTTGCCCCACTGTGCAAGTGAATTGTATGATCTCCAAAGAGCATGACCTTGCACCACTGGAAGCTACCATGAGAGTGCTAAAAGGGGGATGTGAGGGGATACTGCTGTAAATCCTGCCATAAAGAGAAAGGATGGGAGACAGATTTATCCAGCTAAGAGCCTGCACAGGAGGATTAGGGCTACGGGGGAGAATGAGAAGGAGGAGGTGACGAACAGGGGGGGCAGCGTTTTTTTTTTTTGTGACGGGCAACCACCTTGATAAAAATGGAAACAGGAATGGAATAAATGCAGAAAGGAAATAGGCGGCGGGGGAAAGGGAGGTGGGGTGTGGAGAAAACGTCAACGCAGGGGTCAGGCTACACAGGATTACAGATGGAAAGGGGATATCTACACAAAAAAAAAAATGCATTCATGGCCTCCAGGTTACAGCAAACAAACACACTCATAGTGCTTTTCTGGAGCCCACAAATAGCTTAAATTTGAGTGAGCCTCGTCCCTACTGTGTAAATACTCAACAGCCATTGTCTCCACTGTGCTTTATTGGAATTGGAGCGTGTTGTACTGCAGCTCAGACGAGAAGTCAGTCTTTTTGGTCAGGAAAAGTTCACCAGGAACTAACATTGTGATTTGGCCTATGCATGTTTCATTGTTCTTGATAAAAAAAAGTATCAAACTAGCTTGTAATGTTTCTTCTTTTATTTACAGCTGTGTGACTGTGATGTTTGTTGCTGGAGAGGATACACAGAGGTAAGAACAAAGATAATGATGGCTGTTTCCGTAGTAGAGATGAGCTCCCAAGTGATTTTTGTTGTGTCTTGGAAACTGGTTTTCTTTCTAACGTTCCTCTTTACATTCAAATTCTGCTCCAAAATTTAACAATAAAGCCACGTAAACCAGGAACTCTGCAGTCCAAATAAATGCTGCTTTGTACTCACACACACATAAAGTTGAGCCTGAAAGGATTTCTGGTTTACCTGCTTTTGTGCGTGTTTCGGTTTAGCTGTTGTTTAGCCATGCCTCGACCCGCACGTGTTCGTGCCTATGCAGCGTGACGTGAGGGACAGGGAAGTGTCAAAAGGCGGCGGGAGCAAAGCAGAGGAGTGTTCCAGTTCTTCCTCGGAGCTTTTGAAAAGTCAATGATAGATAAATAATTTAGAGGGAATCAGTGAAGCGCTGTCAGTGGCGCTGTGAAGAAACGCCGCAACAAAGGAGACAAATCGGGACAGGACCGGAGCGCCATCCATGTCGCACACAGGAGCTCTCAGGCGGGGGGGATAGGATAGGAGACATGTAATAAAAAAAGCATAAAAGTGGGAACGATGGAGTAAAAAGGTGAAGAAAGATAGACACGGTCTCAGTTGACAAATGGCAGATGGGGGTTGAGGACAAATGCACAAAAGGGTTTTAGACAAGGGAACTTCGGCAGGTGAAAAGCCCTACTAACCCCTCCACTATCCATCCAATTCACACACACACACACACACACACGGCAGGTGAAAAACCATTACGAAGAGGCGCTGATAAGACCCTCATCATCAGGTCAAGCTCTCCTCCATCCCTCTCCCGTCTCGCTTTGTTCCTTTTCCATGTTCTATCCGTACCCATCAATAACCCCTCTTCCTCTCTGGACATCCCTGCTCCACCCGCAATCAAATTACTCGGCCGGGGGAGGGGGAGCGCGGGGGGTTAAGGAAACGGCTCGCTCGCCGATCGGACCGCCAAACTTCGCTCTGACATACTTACATCCTAGATGTGTCATGCAGCAGAAACGCTTCCTCGGTGGCGAGGTGGTTGCTAGGTGCCACTGGAGCAATGATGTGAATAATCAGCCTCTATGGCTTCGTAATGAGGGCTGCGAGGAGGACAACACAAACTCATTTGCATCTGGGTTTTAATGGAGACGCTTAGTGCAATGTGGTCTGAATGCTATTTTAGACGTTTGTCGCCCCACCTGGAAAAAATCCTCACACGACCAAAAACAAATAAATAAATAAACAAAACGAGGATTAAATGTTCACCGCTCCGTCGTTCAATGCTGAGTACCAGACAGGGATAAAAATATCCATGATGACTGACAACAAAAAAATCCAAATCAAAGCTCCGTCATGTTTTTCACCCTTGCATGCAAGAATAGCCGCATCAGTATCCCCACTTGATTTAATGTCTAAATGGCATCGCTGGTCAAATGTATGTCACGACGCTACAGCTAATTATTACAGTTATACAAGCAAAACTTATTAAGATTTTGTGCTTTTATTTGTTCTGTTGCGAGGGTAAACGTATTG
The DNA here is from genome assembly GCA_005024645.1 of Planiliza haematocheilus. Taxonomy (NCBI): domain Eukaryota; kingdom Metazoa; phylum Chordata; class Actinopteri; order Mugiliformes; family Mugilidae; genus Planiliza; species Planiliza haematocheilus. The sequence goes on from SRSE01000725.1 coordinate 11,198,216, forward strand.
ATGCTTTCATGCCAGTATTTAATCTGATTCAAAGAGCAATTAATACAATATTTTTACAATGTTGTGTTTAATCTAGGTACGGTTCGTGCTGGGCTTGTATGTTTACGTATGTATCACGAGAAGGCGCACTGCTGTGGACCTGACTGGCAGCACTTTTGGCTGTGCACACTTCCACAGATGCATCAGGTAAACAGTTTATAATAGTTTGTGAGTAACGTGTGTTCATACTGCAAACGAACTGCTTTGAGATCATCCAGAATGCGATTGCCCTATTGACGCTAGCCCCAATGAACCAAGCTGAGAAGTAAACGCTCCTGATTTCTGAACATCAACCTAGGTGTGGGGTGGTGTGGTGGTTAGCACTGACGCCTCGCAGCAATTAGGTTCTGGGTTTGAATCTATAGGCCGATTGGGGCCTTTCCGAGCGTAGTTTGCATGTTCTCCCTGTGTTTGCATGGGTCCTCTCGACTCCGTCTTCCTCCAACCGTCCACATACATGATCGGCAGGTGAACTGGTGATTCTAAATTAACCGCGAGTGTAAGCCCTGTGATGTGCTCGCAACCTGTCCACGGCGTTCCTTAACCTCTCGCCCAACGACAGCCGGCATAGTCTCCATCCCTCCCACGACCCTCCAGAAGACAAGCAGTTACAGAAAATGAATGAATGAATCAACCTAGGTGTGAAAGTACAGTATTTAGAGTTGGATTTATTTAATTTATTGAATAATTCAATCATTGCAGGTATGCTGTAGGAATTTATAATGGGGATTTATCATCATATTTATTCTGACATGAATGAAATTAATGTAATTAATTAAAGTAATTTATTAATTAATCAGCTGATTAATACATAATTAGAATCAAAAGGTCTCCATTGCAGAACAATATGCTTTTTTGTTTAGATGAAAGGATGAACGCCACTCTCACATCTGCAAATGTGAAGCTATAGCAAAACTGGCTCCCCCTGGAATTACCTCTAAGGCTCACTAATTAAAACATCACACTCCCAAAGAGTAGACATGCGGCCAATCCAGCAAAACTCTGCAAAACCACAAGTGTCTTCCAGTGCTTCCAGCCCTGTCACAAAAAACAGCTAGTGGCCGTCAAGCTGCTGCTTCCGCTGTTCCCTTAAAGGCATCACTCTGCTGCGCGGCCGTGCAATCACCACACATGGACACGTGCAGCCTCATTTAACATATGCACACACTCATTGAGAGAAACACTAGCCTGATTAAAATGGAAAGGATTATGCAGGACCAGGTGCTCAAATCAATTGTTTGTACAAAATACTGTACGCCAGAGGATGGGAGGGTTCTCTGACACAAGCCCATCAGGCTGCACGCATATTTCCTCTAATCTAACCGTTCGTTTGTCGCTCTCTCTCTCCCTCTCTTTCTATGCTTGTGTCACCTGATGGCGTGCATTTTGTTGTTTGTACTACAGTGCGTCTGCTCATGCTGAGTATTGAGAGTACAGTATGAGTTTATAGACAGGAGACTGCATGTACCGCATCTTCTCTCCCTGTTCTGCTATGCTCTCTCTGAATCAGGACATGCTGTGAGCGACTGATGACGATGAGTCAGTAATGTGAGAATGTCACCAGAGTCTGGGAACTGTGACTGGTTTCTGTCTCTGCTCAGGCTCTAGCTCCTCAGCACGCTTCTCTATATCGCCTGTATGCTTTTGTTCGTCTCCTCTCTTCTGTCAGACCCCGTTTCAGGCGTCTCGTATGCTACCAAAGTGCAGATGTGATTTTACACATCTCACACTTTATAATTAGTTTACACTAGAATTTACTGCCATTTAACCGAATCCCACGTCTGCCTGTAAGTTTTTTCCCAAGCTTTTTTCTGCGGAGTTGGTGATGCACATGAACCTGTTTAACAAAATACACAGAAAAAAAATGACCTGCGCTCGTTAGTAGATTGCTCGCAACTTTAGCAGCTTAGCTAGGTAGGTAACAGCCACTGGTTTCATTTGAGCTGCAATTCAAAACGAGTTATCTGTAGAAAATGACTCAGGTGACTTCCCAAGGCTGAAAGTCTAAAAGAACCTCCTGAATCTTAAAATATAGGACGTCTGCTTCGACAGCTCTTGTAATCTACAGTTTATTAACACTGCTACCTGTTCGTTCGGAAAGTTGCTAAAAATGCAGAAAATGAGGTGTGATGTTATTCTTAGTTCGGTCTACTGACTTCAGAGATGAATGGAACGTGCCATACGCATAAAGTGGCACACGAACACATGGCTGACCCAAACGGATAATCTAGCAGGACAAACGTGGACTCTCACCCATTGCATTACTACCTCACACAAAAGGGATCAATGCTTTCAAGCTAGTGCAATGAATTCCCAGTGTTCGGTTTCTACAGTTATGGAAAGAAAACACGTCGGTCAGTCACCATCCAGATGTCAGATCTACACAAAGCCTTCTGTGCCACGGCATTACAACTGGAACTGAGTGGATCCTGTCAGGATGGAATGCGTTTTGGACCAGTCAATTGTTTTTGGTCTGCACAATTCTTTAGGAAAGGGACAGTATGTTAAGCTTAAGACGTAGCTCCATACCCTATGATACCCCACAGTGTAGATAGTTGCAGAAATCTAGTTTCTAAGCAAGGCAAAAAGTGCACTAGGTGAAGATTTTGAGCGTGTGTCTGTTACCAGGAGGCAATTCAAACCAGTGTGGATCCTCTATCAGTCAGACACGAGAACACCAGCAGAAAAGATTTGTTGGTCTATTTTCAACCAGCGCTATCTCTCACCCACCCCGGGTTCAGCTTCAAGATGGTTAAAGATATGGTTATGGTGGCTTAGGTTTAGGTCCCGGGATTAGTTACTTGCAGCTTGTGAGGAAATGTCGCCTCGGAAGTTAAGTGCATGGGAACTGAGTACCCTGCTATTTGTGCATGCAAGAAGGAAGTGGTTTGATCTGATAAAAACTGTAAGCTTGCTTAAGATGATTCCATTCTCGCCCGGAGAGGGGGCAAGAGCTGGTGCCTGCAGCCGGGGGAGGTGTCAAGAAGCTGCAGTCGGCTTGGACAGTTTCCAGCAGCATATACAGGGAGCCGTATTCACATTCATCAGAATCGTATGGCAATAAAATGACATTTATCTGCATATTCTGCTAAATCTTTTGTTAATTCTTTAACCCTCATTCATTAAGTAATTACACACAGAATAAATTTCCTGTCCTCCTCGAATTCATTCACAATTCAGACGCATTCACATATAAATAAAATGTAATCCGCGGCTCTGTTACATCCAGTTCGCATCCAGCACGTACAACCATGGCGAAGCTTACCGTTATTACTTAAAAATAATAATACGCGCATAGATTCACTCCCCGCTTTCTGAATAGCTCCCAGGGTGCTGCTTCAATGAAGGTCTGATTATTAAGTGGAATCCATTTTTATCAATGACACTTTCCATTGAGAAGAAAATGTCTCTTCCTTTCAGATAAACACTGAACATTGTCAGCCTCGTGCGCAAGAAGTGAATCCACATGCGTGTCTCGCCACAAAGCAGAACATTCCTGGCCCGTCATGGCAGCATATCTCGCATGGTTTGCTTCATTCGGTTGTCATCTTGCTTTTATTTTCACCATTAGCCAAGACTGCAAACAACTAAGCTGGGAGATGTCAGCAAAATACTGGACGTAAGTACAAAAGGCGGACAGAGACACAATGGCCGCTTTTATTGCTGTGATGCTGAAATATATTTAAATGTGGACACCTTGAAAATAATAATGAATGCCTAATGTCTGCAGATTTGATTCCTCCTTTTATATGGTTTTATAAAGCCATTTCCGCTCCCCCCCTCTCACCCCTTCTCTCTCCAGTTTGTCACAGAAAATCAAACATAACACATCACCCACGCATCAACTCATTCAACTAAGCTTAACAGTGAAAAGGAGAGAGAGGGAGAGAGAGAGGGGGGAGAGAAGAGGCATATAACAAAGTGTGCATTTGTAAAAGTCCTAATTTGTTTATGTCAAGGATTTGATTGAATTGGGCGCGTTACAAGGGCTCCCTGCAACCTGCCTTTCATTGAGAGTGGGGCCGGGCTGTGGTTTGGAGTGATTGGTTGAATACATGCAGGTTGTTCCTGCGCGCAGACACAAAGCGCGGTCACAAGCATGGACGAGAGCATGGATGTACGCTTCTGTTATGACTTCTTTAATACACCCAAGCGGTACTCGCGCGCCGGGGAAACGGGACCTGCATCGACATGATAACTGCGCGAGGATAAGACGACTTTCACAGCGAGGCCTGCATCAGAGACGGGTGGAAATGCATGGAGAGAAAGAAGCGGATGTGCTCACTGGAGCCCGAGACTCACGGCAGCGAGGGAGGGAAGTGTACGATCTCATTGTGCTGTGCAGACAGGGAATAGAGAGTGACGAGGAGGCGTTTCCATGGGAGTGCTGCTGTGTTCTTCTCGTACAGACGCATTCCCTTATCTCCTGCCTGGGGAGAAACAAACACTGTCTGCTCATATGAAGGGGAGTTTCCCTGGATCTGTTTGAGTTGTGTGGAAAAGCAACAGGGCCCTAATTGAATTTGAGGAAGAGAGACAAAAGTGCAGGACATCCACCAGGCCCAGGCCGCCTGTGTTGATAGCAGAACCATCTGTACATTATGTGCTCAGACAAAGACTTTGTTCATTTAATTTATATGAGAAGCTGTTCATTTAAACAGATGTGCAGGTTAGTACAATATGATTTTCTGTTTAAAAAAAAAGAAAAGAAACATAGGCCGCGTCAGTTTCTCTTCTGACAGTGTTACTACACACGTGGATCCAAGCATCCTATGATTGGAAATACTATGTGTGTTTAGCGTACATTCCAAAGGAGAAGCAATTTTATTTTTTTTATTTTTATGTGTTTGCTGTAAAGACAGAAAGCTAGGGAGGCCCCCTTCCTTCACAAGAAGTGCAGTTGTAGCTGATCTGATTGGTTGGTCTGGAGTCGCTTCGTTGGGAGCTGATTATGCTCTGGCAAAGATCTGCCCAGCCAACCAAATGATTTGAACGGGCTTTATACGGTGATGCACAGAAGAGTTAATGGCGCATTTAAGGTGCTGCAGGACATAGATGCCGTAACCTATGCACCTGTGCATAGTTTATACTTGTGCATTCGCCAATGTGGCTCGCTCTGTGGCTCCAAACACTAGTCGGCACGGAGTCTTTTTTTTTTTTTTTGCTAGTCATGCTAATTTTTCTACTTCTTGCTTCACTATCAACAATGGCGACTGAAACTTTTGCCAACATTTCGCTGAAGATGAGTCATACAAATGTTTATATCGCCATTTAATGAGCCAAAACAGTCAATTCAGAAATTGCACAAGGCGGAGAAGCAGCCAGAAATGCTAACGCGAAAACACGTTACACCCAATCGGTCCGCGACATTTATTTACGTTTCTGGGGAGGTGCACTTCAGGCTACGGCGTTAGAGTCTGCGTGTGGTCTGGGCTGTCACTGTAGCTACGCCGTCAAACTGACGCAGAAGTGTAAACCGCCTATAACAGTGACTCTGATTGGTTGTTGGACTATCCAACTGCATATAGAGGTATATTTTCTCTTTAGAAGTTGAAAGATACTAGTGAAATACCAATGGCGTGTTACCAGTCTCATATTCTGATGAGACTGTGGCAAAAGAACACCTACACCATGGATTAAATGGAGACTTGAAGGACCCTTACCGATATGATACAATGCACTTAGCTCTGATTTTGATTTGTTATCTTTGCATACATCATGTTCCATGCTAGTGGCAGGGCTCAGTTGGATTAATGTTTGCTTAATTTGGCATATTCTGAAGGTCGCCGTGAAATCTGATCCACCAGGCTGACACTTCTATACTCTAGTGGAAAATCTCGCCTATTGTTGGATGGACTGACAAAAAAAAAAAAAAAAAACACATTCTCACCACAACGTTCATAGATGTTATGACTCATTTATGCGTAACCTTTCTCCAGCGATGAAACCTTTTAGGGAATTTTAGCATCCACCATTCTGTCCCAATCTCACGTAGTTTTATCAAAAACTCAAGCTACCAATGGACTTTGTTGTGATATTTCTAAGAGTGAACTCTCGGTCTCAACTGTTGGGCAGATTGCTTTGAAACTTGGTACACAGGTTTTCCTCCTCCATTCAGACGACATTGTGAAAAGTCAAATAAGTCACCATAAAAGTGATTACACAGTGCCATCGTCAGGTCAGAATTTCTGTTTACCCACATGACCTAATGTCTGCAAAACTAATTACTCCCATCCCCAACAGCTTTAGCCAGAACTGGAGTTGACACATAGACCCAAAGAACTAAATTCAGTGCGGGCCCCAGTGAATAGTCTCATAGAAATAGAGAGTGATAGAGGAGAAAATGTGATTGAATAACGACCAGAGAGGCAGGGAAGACGAGAATACAGTGGTATCTGTGTGGACAGGCCTGTAATTGAAGGGAAGGAAAGGACCTTAACCTAGATTAGTATCTATCACTCCAGCTGGAAAAGAGAGCTCAACACCCACATACTTCCAGAAAGGGAGAGGGAAAGAGAAACCAAGTCCCCTGATGGGAAGAAAGAGCGTAGGTAAGGGGGAGGCGGAGGAGGAGAGGGGTGGAGGTGATGCGGACGCAGATACTGGACATGTGTACGTGTGATGTCGGCTCCTCAGAGCTCTGACACAGATGGGGGACAGACAAAGAGGAAGACGACGTGACAGGAAGAGAGAGGCAATGACAGATAGAAGAAGAAGAAGAAGAAGAAGAAGAAGAAGAAGAAGAAAGAGATCAACATGTTGAGACAGAGCCCTGGAGACACGGCCACCAGAGAAGCAGAGAATTATGGGAGTGCAAATTAAATTACACCGGAAGGGACAGTCAGGTCTGGACCTGCAGGAAACACTGCGCATGGGGCTCCTTGTGTGTGTGTGTGTGTTGTCGTGTGTGCGTGTTTATGTGTTTGTGTGTGTGTGCTGACTTGTCCGTGTAAAACGTATACGTCTAATTATGAATGTTTCATGGTGCCTAAGAAAAACAAAGCTCAATCTCAGTGAGACAACCCGATTAAATAACATTTATGGGTGTGTGTGTGTGTAGATGCAAGTGTGTGTGCGTGAAATAAACAGGTAGCTTATGTTCAGTAGGGAAAACACAAGTGGAGGGCACAACATACACGCGTGAAACATACACATATATGCACGAGTGAGTGCAGTGACGCATATGTGTGTGTTTAACATGTATTTTTATGTTTTGTCGTGATCAGTTCTGCTTGCAGCTGATGGCCCAAGCTGTATTGTAACTGGATCAACTGACCAACGCGGCGGCCTGCGCGCAGCTTGCTGACCCGGAGCAGAGGAGAAAGAGGGTCGATGACTGTGCGGACGAGCCACCCGACCGGAGGATAAGCACCATGATCCGTGACACATGCGACGGGCAGAGTGTAGCGTTTTTGCTCAAATGTGTGAGTGGCTCCGGGCTGTCACGGTAATCTGATGTGTTGAAGTGTGCGCTGGCTGCAGACTTTAGAAGTCATCACCAGTAGTTTAGTCTTGTCCCCCGGGTGCCTACGGACGCTCGCTCTCTTTTATCAGACGTGCGATACAAGAGGAAGCTAATGGCCAAGGGAGGACCAACCCAACTGATAAAGGTAAATGACACCGAAGAAGACAGTTAAGCCACAAAACTGCATGTAGGACGTGGCTTTTATCTGTCTTCTTTGATTTCACGCTGCCACCCTTCCATCTCAGTTGAACGATTTCTGAAAACATCTTGGAAATCTTGCTAGGCTAATATTGTCCTTAAATTAGTTTATAATGGAGCAATGCCAGGCCACAAGCTAGGTCATTTTGACCTCCCACAATATAAACATAATAAGCAAAGACTCCATTCTAACAGAAACCAGAAGGGACACTCATTTCTTATTTGGTTTTGCTGCTGCCGCCACCGCCGCCACGCATCTTCAAGAGACTAGGAGCGTCTCCTAATATGAGAAGTGAATGTGAGCAATCAGAGCAAGTATTTTGCTCCATAATCTCCAAACTAAACACAGGAGCCATATTTCACAATCCTTTTTGAACATTGTGACACACACACAAAAAAAAACCTGAGATGAGAGAAATAAGGGAGATAAGGGTGAGTAGCAATAATTATTGTTTCAAGCTGCCTAATGTCTTTTTATTGTCCAGCAGAGTGGTTCTTTAAGAAGCGGTGGCTTGCGAGGCAGGCCCGGGGTGCTCTGCTTCCACAAAGGTCACACGAACACTGAAGCAGATTAGCAATTCAGATTGGGCTAAAGGGGCTAAAAGGCTGCTGTAGCCCCGGCCGAGTCTTATTGCATTAGCAAAGAGTAGGAGTGCAAAAGCACACTGGTGATTAGATGGCGTAATAGGGAAGCAGCTATAAGTCATAGAAAATAGATTCATGCACATACATACGGCGCATGCATATGCATACACACACTCTCTGACAAACAAGCATAAAATTGTGGTATGACTCACTAAACTACACACTACAGTACGTGATCCCACTGTGAAGGTCCTTGCTGGGTTCATCCTCCCACTAACTATCCTTCTTCACACACACACACATGGATTAGCAGCGCTGACATCCCTGCTCCCTGACCACCTAGCATTACTCCAGGTTACGGGATCAATACAACTGGACTGTGGAAAGAAGGTTTCCCGATTCCCAAGGTTCATTCCTCCACCATTGCGCTGTTGTGGTGATTATGCAACACCGTCGGACACCTTTTTTTTTTTTCAAAACCGCGATCTTCAAGATGAGAAAATTGGTCGAGCTACGGCGCGTCAAGAAGAAAAAACGCGGCACAGCACGCGTGACAAGTGAAAATAAATCTGTAGATGTAGTGCACGCAGCCTAATGATGCACGTACTCCATCCCCACTAGTACACGCCAAGCTGACATCATAAATCTCTGCTGTCCTTGTCAGGCTTTACTCCCACATCCCCAGTGTCCGTAAACACATTCCATACTGTCCATACCACTGAATCTCAATTCCTGGAAACCCCCCACACTGCATGCTTTACATCCTTGTTGGATTTTAAGCCAAACAAGGAAACGCACCTTAATCTGATGTGAGAGATGGAGAATACGCTTAACTGCTAAACGTAGTGCAAGAAATGACTGAATATGTTAAATATTGAAAAGTATAACTGCATCCTACTAAAAGGCCATTTGCTGAGCCCCCTTTTAGCACCATGGACAGTGAACACAAGCCCCTCCGTGCCTCTGCCACAGTCCAGTGCACAACAAATTGTGCATTGTGTAAAAAGTGTATTTTAACCACCTTATTTCATCACCGCACAGTGGTACTAGATGCTAAAGGTTACACAACGCCAAACTGTGTGTTCCTGCGTGTGTGGATGATTAAAAGCTACGACGCCGTTAACCTGCGCGCCGTGTAAGCCACAGATATGTGCTCCCAGGCTGCTGTGGCATTGGGACTGACAAGTAAAGCGGGGACAGTGCAAAGCTTGGATTAGGTGCAGAAATCACTGGAGTGCTATTAATGATATTGAAACGTGCACCACTCAAAAGGCGCCCTCTCTCTCTCTCTCTCTCTCTCCCCTCTTCTGGTAGCGCCGCGGCAGAGGAAGCCTGGATCTTGTTCCAAGTGGCAAACGTCACTTCCTCGGCTAAAGTTCACAAAGCAGTCCGTGTTAGAAAGATTGCTAGGGGAACAAAAGAAAGAGTGAGTGCACGATGGAGTGCAGGAGTGGCTTTGTTCCTCCGTGTGGCTGCGTGTTTGTGCAAACCCTGACAGGCCAAATGATGCTGTGGAGGCACTGGAAGCCTGCTGGTGGTCTGAATACTAAAAAAAAAAAAAAATACCAGCATACTGACAGATATGCCCAACCGTTGCCATGACGACCAGGAACCCACCCCCTTAAATGCACGTGCGTGTGTGTGTGTGTGTGTGTGTGTATGGGCGCGTGCCAGAACCGGCCTCGTTAGTCCTACCTTGCACTCCTCCATGCACGTCCTAACCGAGTATGCATCCGTCTCATATTTCTGAACCAGCAGTTCAAACTCATGGTAGTTCTCCTCCGCCTGCTGGTCGAGAAGCTGAAAAGCCCGAACACACTCACTGCATCCCAGCAGGTCCACCCCCATGGCCATATCCAGGGTGCAATTCATATCGTCCGGACTAGTAAACCCGTAAAACAAATCCAAAAGTGAGTAGGAATTACAAAAAGAAAGGTACAAATCGCTCAGATTCACGTACGCCAACCGTGTCCCCTTTTCCCCTCCACCAGAGAGGCCCAGGCACACGGTCTCCGCGTCCGTGAAAGTAAAGCAGTCTTTGGACAGGCTGTCTGGGTGACAGGTGTCCATTCGCCACAGAGGTTTTGTAGAATTCCCTAGAAAAATAACATCTTGCTCTCTGGCGAGATGGTGGGGGTCGGGTGATGTTGGGATATGGTGTTGGTGGAGGGAGTTTGGGTACTCGCCCATGTCCGTAATTGCAAGCCCCTCGTCCGACCGCTTGTCTCGGGTTCGCGTCAGTTTCGCCTCGGCGCAGAACCACAAGTGATCAGAGAGTAGGACGGTGATGAACAGCAGAGAGGCCAGCGACAGTCGCCATCTCTGGGCCCGCTCCGACTCGGTAAATGGCTTCTCGTTCTCTCGGGGTGCAAACCAGTATTTTAAGCCTTCGTCATGCTGCCGACGCATCCAAGCACCCCTGGTCATATTTTAGGAAAGTGCTGCCCTGGCCGACTCCACCGCGGGGGCTGCTCTGCCACAATACTCATTGACTTTTTGGGAGATGGACTCCGGTTGGTTCTCCTCTGTAACGCTGGGGTGCCGTGCCTCCGCCGGTCCAGGGCGCTCCACTATCGCGCCCGCAGCAATCGGTGCTATTCCGATCCAATTAGCGTGCCCGCACAGATTAAGGTTCGCGCTGCCGCATCCCGGTTCTCCATGGCTCTCCGGGGGGAAACGGCGTCCTCTTTGACCGCATGCCCCCCTCTCCCCTTACCGTCCCTCTCTGGGTTTGTCTCGTCAGGGGCGCAGGGAGACCAGCTGTTGCGAGCCTCTCGGTACTGATGCTGCGCGTCTGCTGCCGTTCGGTTTGCAGATTCACTTAAAGGAGAGCAACGAGCCCTTTTGATGCAGGCAGGCTGGTTTCTCTGTCCCGTACCTGGGCGTAAAGCATCGAATCCTTTCTCCTGTTGGCCATTGTCATCTTGGACCGCGGTTAAGTTGCCGCCATGTTCGTCTTGAAACACTTTTTCGGAGAGCTGGGTCTGTTTGCGTCATCTCCATCGTTGCGATAGCTCCATCGTTGCGCAGTGGCGGAGCAGCTTATTACCTATATGCACACCACACAAGCGCGCGCGCACACATATGCAGAGGGTGAGGGAGAGAGAGAGAGAGAGAGAGAGACGGAGACCACAGACGCAGAAAGGTGCTTATTGGTGTTTTGGATCGCTCCTCACGAGTCCATCGTTGCCAAATGTTGTCATTGCAGCCGACAAAACGCACACTTGTGGCGACATCTTGCTTTTGGTGCAGGATAGACGCTGGCCCATTCATAAGAACAACAATACTGTTAAAAAGGTCACACACTGTTCCCATATAGTCATTAAGATTCATTGATCCGGCCCAGCTGATACGCAATAAAAGCTGTGCCATATGCCAAACCACACACTGTTAATCCTCAGGCGCTCTGTCTTGCCAAGAGGATATGCAGGTGAGATTATTATTTAAAAAAACAAACAAAAAAACGGCTTTGACTACACTGCTGAAAACTAGTCAGGCTTGTGCCTCTGAATAAGTGGAAAGCAGCTGAACCAGCATGAGCTCTGTGCTTGCAGGTTTAACAATATTATCTTCATCCTGCAAGTGCGTCCTGTCTTATCAGCTGTGTTGTGTTTGGTCAGTGGGTTTAGTATGGCTCTATAGGCAACGACAAGGGGGGGGTAAGGGAGAATGATGGCGAGATAGTTGCTCTTATGGTGCTGAAAGCAAATTACAGTATTTATCCTCATTCGTAAAAGCTACTAATCATTGTCAGCATGCATGGCTGAGGGGTGAGAGAAAAGAGACAAGAGAGTGTTGCTTAATGTTAATGGGCTGTATATGGAGGGGAAGGCAAGAGATGATTACCTGATTAATTCGTGCTTAAGGCTGTGCAGGAGGCAGCTTGCTCTGCGACTGATTGTTGTTGAGCGTGGAAAAGTGCTGATCTAAGATAAATGTAATTATATTTGGTGCGGCCACGTCCCGTCTGCCAGGGGTAAATAAATAAGATATGCTGTTAATTTTGTTTATTGTTGGGCGACTTTCTGCATCGGATTTCAGCACCGCGGACAGCTCAAGACTGAAGCTGCAGTTTGACAACCAGCCTTTTTTTTTTTTTAAGCTCAGATCTGTTGTATCTGAACCTGACAAACAAAACTGCATTCCCAAAGCTGCTTTTTGTGTTAGCAGCTTCACAAGTCAGCAGGAAGGGGCCGAACTTGCCAATAGCACCTGATTTATTAACAAAATGCCACACAGAAGGATTCAATTTGCGTGACCCCTGCTCTGTTATCCAGGCCTGATTGTAATGGCGGCTGAAAGTTCACGACGCAGAGGCCCCAGGTTTTGGTAGGAGCAATAACCAGGACTGAAATCCTGGTGATATTGCAAACATCGGTTGGGTCGTTGCTAGGCGTGCTTGAACGCTCATTCATCACTCGCCGCTTTCACATATTATGTCACTGCAGGATGTTGTGATCGTGCCTTGAGGGGATAGGTGTCCTACTTCAGCTGGGATTGTCTGCTCTGCCTTTAACCGCGGCTGCTCGGTTCCGTGCTCCGGCTTTGACCCTGACTGCGGCGTGCCGATCCGATTTCCCCCTACTCCGCTGGACACGGGGACGCAGGCGGGAGCCTCGGAATACCGTTTTCATATCTCGGGTTTGAGCTGGCTCGAGCTCATGAGAGGGGGATCAATCAACAACATACGGAGCGTGTGTCTGGCACAGCAGAGAGTTGTCAGTTTCACACCACCCCCAATATTTTCCTACCTGTGTGTTTGTGTGTGAGTGTGTGTGTGTGTGTGTGTGTGTGGGTGGGTGAGGGAAGCAGAAGTAGTGTGAGGGCAAGTGAGAGAGAGAGAGAGAAAGGAGAGAGACTGTGAGATGAATGCAGATTACTGGCCCTTAAATCTGGAGCCATCACAGTAACAGTAAGGGCTGGCAGACATGACTCATCCACTATCCGTGCTGGGGAATGTGTGTGTGTGTGTGTGTGTGTGTGTCCTCGCTGAAACAACTGTAGCCTAGATACACGCGTAGAGTTGATTGTATTGTCTCACTGTACTGACGGCTCTTGTCAAATCAAAGGTAATTTGTACGTTTCGTTTCTTGAGTTTCTAGGAATACAAACGCAGGATTTGAATATTAAAAAAAAAAAATAGAGAGAGAGAGAGAGAGAGAGAGAGAGAGAAAAGCCTTTTGTTTCTATTTTTAAATCCGTGTCCTGTCTGGCTTCTCAAAGGCACTTGTATTTATGCCATCCAGACAAAGCTTTATAAACCTATCTATAAAAAGATTAGCACAATCAAAAATAACCAGGTGGAAGTTGAGTGCCTTTTTAGTGCTCTCTGGGATGCAGTTTACGTCACTGTCGTTCTGATTGACTGTCCTGGGATGCGCCGAGAACCAATGCTCAAATGTTCGATGCTCGTTTTCCCTTTTTGTCAAGATCTTGTGTCTGTTCTCTCATCAGTGCGGCGTGCTCCTCCACCTGTCAGCATTCCTAACGGTGGGAGACGGGGAGGAGGCGAGAGGTGGACGCTTACATCGGGCCTGCTGGCAATCAGAGGAGGACGAGAACGGTGATCTGACCGAGCGTGTGGCCGTTCTCCAAACTGTGTCAAATCGACAAGCTTCACACCTCCTCCGCAGCCTGTCAGTGTGTGGAAATGGACCCTCTTTAAGTGATCCTGTCAGCGTATCTCTTTCTGCCCCTTGTTTGCTCTTCACACCAGGCCGCAGAAGATCTTTTCCTCATTGTCTGCTCCTCACCTATTCAATTTTCCACCCCTTTCTTATCTCCCCTCAGTCATCTATCAGCGTTCTGTTCATCTTTTCCCATCCCCTTACTATTACCCTACGCCGCTCTTCTGATGTAACCCTGTCACTCTCTGTTCCCATTTGCCATCGAGCCGTCTTCCTCTTTTCTCCTTTGTCTTTCCGGGCTTTCATCTGTGTGACGTCAGAGGGCATTAAGACACAGGCTCGGCATCTCTGATTGGCTAAAGAAGACAACACCCTCAGCGTGGGCCGACGATCCTGAGTGGATGTTATGAAGTGACAAGAGAACTGTGATATAAGGTACACTCAGGAAGATTTTTAAGTTGTTTTCCTGGCGCCCATTGATTTCCATTCATTTGTGCAGAGTGTGGAAACCAATCAGAATATTTTTGAAATTGATTTGGCTTAATTCAGTGACAGCCATTGCACACATATGTTAAAAAAAAAAACTGTTTTGCCAGAGCCTTTGGATAGTCTGCACTGCATTCATGGGATTAAATGTTCTACCTGCATGGGTATGCTGGTGTTTATGGAGGCCTGGAATTGATAATCTGGTTTGTCACAACAGGGAAAGCCCATTTCATTTATGGGAGGTAATGTAATGTAATGGCTTATTACATCTAATGTAACTGAGTCATCAGTAATTGCACCCGTGCTCTCCCTCCTCGGACAAGTCAAAAGCGAAACTGGTCCGTTGGTGAAACAAATGCACGCTGTTCAGCGCACAAGTCGCCAGTGGACTGGAGGGGGATTTGGACAGTGATGGAGATGCAATCGTGCCGTTTGAGCTCCCGCCCCCGCCCAACACCACCTCCGCCCGGCCGCAGGGTTTCACTCCGGTGATCGATTGGCTCACCCCGATTTCCATTCCAGGAATCCCTAAGCAGCTTATCAGCGCCGCTCACTTTCCCAAGGACACTGGCCATTCCCACATCCACAGTCCTGAATTCCCGGCCTATATTCCCACTGTGCAATCTGGATCTCTGCATTCACTCAGCCCCCCCCAGCTTCAAAAGAAATGTGCCTGTCAGGGAAGGCAGCTTTTACCCCGGCAAGGAAACATACAGAATACAAATATATTGTAGAGGAGGCTTGTTTGTGTTCACCCTTGAATTCTGTGTAACATCTGTACTGTGTGACGAGGTACACAAATCGCTTATTTATACCCTCTTTATACTTCATGTTATATGTTTTATTTTGACAAACTTCATCCAAGAAGATCATCCAGTGGCATCCTAACAACCATTACGTGCATAAAAACACAGTTAAATATGTGCATAGTGTAGTTAAATGAGCTTCTGCGCCAGGGTGTGCGTTAGTCTCCCCCCTCTATTACCCTGATGTTACATCACTGATGGCCTGAGACTGTATCCTCGTGCTCTCAGAGTCTCTACACACACTTCTACATGATGATTGCTCTCTCTGGGAAAGGAAAGGAACAGAAGGCGAAAGAAAATGATAATCACACGGTGGGTTTAACACTTCTTACTTTAAGAGTTCTAAGAGCATCACAAGACTTTGACTCTTTTTAGCAGAGAGTGAGATCTGTATTACAACTCGTAATGTGAAATATTTTTAAACGCTTAACTGGAATGTACTTTAAGGCTGTGATGCCGGTGATGAACGGATTGTTCTGTAGTTTCCTTAAAATGTTGGATGTGGACGGATGTTTTAATGATTTAAGGATGTTAGTGAACCGCTTGATCCGGACGGAACTATTGCTTCTTAATAGAACGGAGTCATCGACTATACACCAGTCAGGCATAACATAATGACCACCCTGCTAATATTGTGTGTGCATCCCACAGATACTTGATCAGTTTGGGATCTAGTGGATTTGGAGGCCAGGACATGTTTTTCATGTTTTTTGAGTTGTTCCTAAAGCGTTTTTGCGTGTGTGTCTGTGTCAGGCTGCATCCTGCTGAGTGTCATTGGTGTGGAGTGGAGAGGTGGTCTGGTCTGGTCTAAGATGGTCTAAGTAACATCCACATGAATGCCAGGTCCAAACGTTTCCCAGTATTGTCACAAGATGATCAGTGTTACTTACTTCTCCTGTCAGTGGTTTTAATGTTGTGGCTGATCAGCGTATGCTCATCAATATAGTATAGCTAGTCTATTCTATATCCTCTGCATATGTAATAGTTTGTCTATCTATTTACTATTGGGTGTGTCGTCTTTCTGTTTACTTACACTGTGAAGCAAACTGAAGCGAAATAAACATTATCGCTTTTATTCTACATTTTAATTAAAATCAGCATAAAGGGAATTTACATAAAGTTGTTTTGCAAAGCGCTTCCACTTCCTCCTCCAGATGGGCAGAGCAGGCCCCTGCAACATCAACTTTAGCCTAATTGTAAACAACAGAAGGCAGGGTTTACAGGAACTCCAGGGCTGAGGCGGCGGCTCCACACTCCAGCTGAGAAAGCCGAGGCCCAGCCCAAAGTGTTTATGTCACCAGGCGTCCCCGTGTAATCAACAACCTGCGCTAGACCTGGAGTGCCTAATTTGTCCTCCGTCTTTCTATCAATTCTCACCTGCCAGTCTTTTCTCTTCATATTAAATTCAGCGTACTTAATGGGAGATCAAGCTGATCTGAAGTGGCTTTTCTCCTGTGCCTGCACAGAGGCGTTCATTTTAAATTCACTATTCCTTGTGTGATGTGAGTTTGCATCCATTTTTTATGCGGCGAATTTAATAGGACAACAGACGGAGGACCCCAAATGAACCGTTTATTAATGCAAACCATGGTAAAGGCTCAGCGTGTTAGCAAGGAAACTGAGCCTGACATTTCTTAATGCATTTGCCTCTCACTAATCTGTGCTGTCAGAGAAAAGCACCTTCTGATGAAAGGGATACGTCTGCCCCTGGATCCAACAGGAAAGTGAGAAAAAAAAAATAATTAATGCATTTCAGCCTTTGAAGACCCGGGAGTGAAGTCAAATCCTGGCTAACGCGGAATCTGCGACGCAGCCAGTGCCGAGATCCAGTCACCTCTCATCCTGCAGGAGATGTTTGTTCACTGGAATGAGCATACAGCCACTACCCAGATTGCGCTTGGGATGGAGCTGGAGGAAGGCCAGTTTAGCTCTGCTCCAATCCCCCTGCTTCATCTCTCTTTCCCTCTCCTCCTCTCTCGCTGTTTGGAGTGTTTAGCAAGCTGAGCCTTTGAACATCGCTAGGCAGCCACTGTTAAAACACGGCTTACGGGGCTAATCACGCTCGTCCATACCAATTTCTTCTTTCAACATGTCTCCCTCGTGTCAGCGGTGTCTTACTGTCTAATTGCGTCACCGCCAGTCTGCCTGTCAGTAGGTGTTCCACCCTTTTAGCCCAAAATGAAAAATAAAACTATTCAGTAGTTGCAGCCCTTATCAATGTCGCTGTAGCCCCAGTGAGAATTAGCTGTAGCATAGCAAATGCTGTAAGCTCAAAGCTGACACTCTTCAAAGGTACAACATCGCCCTAAATGCAGGGGTGTAAATACAACTTTAGCTCCTTCCTTTAACACTCTCCGTGTGTTTCTTGTTTGTAAATGAAGCCACGGATCAATCGCTATCTCATCTGCTATGCAAAGTGCAAAGCCCGGACCCGTGTGGCGCTGCACTGTACTCAGCTCCCGCGCCTTCATCCTGCATCATCCATCTCATCACACAGACTGACCGACCTCAGATGACTTTGCAGACACACTCTGCAGTCTACCAGTCACGTGCAAACCTCTCCCTCTCTCTCTCTCTCTCTCCCTCTCCCTGTGGTGACTTGCTCTACTTCTGATCACAGCACACATCTGTGCCTCTCCTGGCAATCTGCGATCTAAGCCCAAACGAGACAATCAAAGGAGGAATGCCATCCATTAGCAACAGTTCACAGGTTGCTCTTTTTAGATGCACTCCTGTGGAATCAGTCAGCCCGCGGCCGTGTTAAATGCAAAGAATTTGTCACTGCGAATTGCGTTACTGGCCCATTTGCAGCTCTGCAAACTGCCCCCTAAAAGCAGCTAAGATGTGAAGGAGGCTTGGCTTTCCCACAGCAGCAAGACACAGACACTTCTCTCTTCCTAAACTACCATCTCCCTTTCTCTCTCCGACACTTATTCCTCTCTCTCCATCTGTCATGCTCCCCTTTGAGAGACACTCCGCAAATATCCGTCACAGGCAGAGTAAAGTTCAAGAAAAGGTCAAAAGTGATCAATTCTGTGCTTTCTTGATCTACCGTTCCTCCGTGTAAAAACCAGGTTTTAAGAACGTGACCATGTGTTGCGGCCTCCGTAGCTTGGACTGTAAGACGGCGGTAAACATGATCCGCCCACGTTTTCCACACCTTTCTGTCAAGCATGTAAACCATTACTGTAGCCATTAAACAGCCCCTCACAGCAATGATGCAGTGAAGAACATCAATCCTTCTCGCCGCGGCCCTCTAGGCTCACCGGAGCTGTGATGCATTGCACCACCAAGATGTGCGATTTGAAGGAAGAATCCCATAAATGATATGCTGAAATTATGTCCGTAGTTAAATCAATCAGCTCAGGCAGATCGGCATCATCTGATTTTGTGAGCTCCCGTCATACAGCGGGGCAAATTTATGTGGTCAAAGGAAGGAGGGGTGGGGGGGTCACGGCTATAGCTGCGGTGACACACTGTAATCAAGCTGGGGTCCAAAGAGCTGAGGCATGGGGGGCATAAATCAACCGGATTAACTGCAGCTAGTGTACGACGCTGGCTGGTGAACTAGCACACACATGCACGCGCAATACGAGACAAATAAGCCATGACTCATTTCACCAGGTAACGCACACTGTCATCAGGATTCGCATGTTCACACGCGGTTACAGAACAGCCTGCTCTCTGGTAATTCCTCCCATTAACAGTGACATTTAAGGATATCTCCCCAGTGCACAGCTGCCAGTGTAAAGTACCTTTTCATTAAGCTCTTACTGTGTTGGCCTCGGGGGTGAGGAGGTGCCCGGAGTGTGTACCTGTGACTGTGCGTGTGAGGGAGACAAAGACAGAGAAACGGCCTGAAACAGATAACAACTAAGAGCCCAGTGTGGATATATAGAGAGGGTGGAGGAGGAGGAGGAAGCAATATATTGTCCAGATTCACAGGTTGAAAGTCTTGTCTTTAAATCAAAAGGCTGCCTGAGCAAAGGCTATTCCAGGGTCATATAACTGCAAGGGGTGAGCTATAGGATGCTGGATGCGTACAGTGAATCACTGCACGGACTTGTTTGTCCTGTCCTTTCACTCAATCATTCATGCCCCCGCGTTCTCGCCGCTTTCTTTATGCGACCCTTTGCACGTAAACGACTGACATGTGCATGAGTAAATATGTCACGGTGCAGTCTGCAATTGCACTTCTCCTGTAATCCTGCAGCCACGTTATGCGGCTTCTTGTGCACTCTTCTGCTGCAGTGAGCCAAGTGATTGTTAAGCATGGGACGAAGGAGGTAATGTTGTTACTACTCTTACTTGCCCCCAGCTGGGCTATTAGTCTGTATTTGCAACACTGTGCTGCAGGATCTCTTTGGAGCGTGACCTGCTGACACACACTGATGAATAAGTGCCCTGTTCTTGCACTTGCAGCACATAAAACCATTACTTTCAAGGCAATATGATACTTTTGTAAATGTATACTACTTGCACAAGCTCTCGCTCTGCTGCAATGCGTGTACAGATGCGGTCTTTGAGAGCCTGTGAGCCTCGATGCCATGGGAGTCACTTATATAATTCTTCTTTCTAAGTTAATCTTTCACTAAACATCCATTGTTTGAATTTGTGACTTGAGAAGCCAGGTTTTAGTTAATAAAATTACTATTATCTGTTTCACATAATGCCATTCTTCAGCCTTATTTATCTGTTTCATAAAACATCAAAGGCTGCTTATCTTCTTGTTCAATCCATGTAAACTCACACACTCAAACCCGTGCAAACCCACACTACCGTGCACAAACGCACACATGCACACACACTTATTAAATGAGAAATGAAAGATGGCCTTTCCGTCCCCACAGGATAAAACAGTAACCTTTAATCTGGACCGCAACCCTGTCTGTTTCTACTGGCGACCAGACTCTACATGTCCTCTGGTATCAGCTTAGTCAGGAGTGATCTCCCCAAACAACTCAATCACTTATTACGGGTCTGACTGACCTTCACAAAGTGACTGAGCCTTCTCTGAATTGAGTGAATTTGCTCTTTAAACAGATAGTGGTTACCAACATGACCCCGCATGCACTCAAATTCCTACAGTTTGGCCCACCTTTAGGGACCTCTTCACTTCAGTCAGACAATGCGGTTTCATTTTTCAAGGACAAAGGGTTCTGCTTCCCTGCAGAGGCTGAAGTCTCCACAGGCTGAATCGAACACATTGTAATTACAGAATGCCCTTGATATCGCTGCTGACTTTATTTCATGGCTGCGGCTCCTTCAAAAAAAGGATGTCCTTCACAGGGAGACATGCTTTGGTTTCCTCCAGTGTGAGGAGCTCTGGACACGAGGTAGCTCTTAACGTATTGCACCGCGTCTGGGATTAATAATGATGAAGATGATTATGGCGGCTAAGGTGGTGATTGCCTCAGAGGGCTAGTTTGACATTTCATGAAATATGATTATTCGCTTTCTAGCTGAGACTTGGAAGAGAACATCAATAGCGCTCTCGTGAATGCTGCTGCAGCCGGTGATTAGCTTAGCATGAGGTCTATCTAGAGTTCAAACACCTGTTGACTCAGGGGCGCACCGGCAGGATGGAAAATCCCCCAAAAAATCATTGGGGGCGGGTGTCCTGTGGGAAAATAAATGAGAAAGGGAGCCCCCAGATTTTGCTAGTTTGTTTAAGGGGGATATCAAATGTGAACGTACGGTTTTCTGGAGCTCCGTATATGAAACCTGCTGCCATTGTTTTCCACCTGGAAATAGTTAAAGCACCTACCGTCATTGTAACATATATTTTTTTGTATTTTTGTGTTTGAATTAAATATGAATTACTTGTTTACAGTAATTTAATTTGTAGCTTTGGATAGAGCCAAACTAGCTGCTCCCCCCTGTGACCAATCTTCATGCTAAGATAGACAAATTGCCTCCAGCTTCATGCGCAGGCACAACAGAGTCATGAAACACTGATTTTAATCTACAAAGACAATTTAAAATATATATTTTTCCAAAAGCTGGGATTATTCTTTTAACTTTAACCGCAATGAAAACTCCAAGACAAAAGCTGGCATTTTTGCTCGCTCGCCTCAAATAAATAGGAAAAAAAAACATTCTTGGATGAACTGTATTAACAGATCCACTTGAAGGCTGCTTGATTTAGCAGCTCTGGCAAGTAACGCTACAACTGTGGAGGCTTTTCAAGGATCTGGAGAGCCAAAGAAAGCTTTCTCTGCAAGTCATCTACTCCTCTTTATTTTTGACATAGTGGATAAATGTGCTAATTATCTACTTCCGCCATCAGATGAAGTTGGGAAAACACCAGAAGAAGAGTGATGGTGGCTTCAATGCCATCATTCGCGCTCTGAAGATGCTGACGATGTGACAGGAGCCTTTTAGGGGGAAATGGGGCTTCCTTAATGCTCTGCTTGTCATTGTGAGCGCAGGGTACACACAGTGAGGGATAAGGAGCCGCAGGTTCTGGACTCCATCACCTCACATTAAAACATGTATTGCTGTTTCATCTTTATTACGTCACTCAGTTTTAAATCTTCGACTCATCACTACTCCCTGCACTTCAGCAACTTGGAAGTGATACATATTATGGTAGTTGTGACTGAAGGTTTATTTGCTGGAGAAGCAAGGGAAACGTAGACTTCATTACATGCCTACATCTTTTCCACAGGGGTCTCCTAATTGCTGCCTTACCTACAATGTTTTCCGCCCAGTTTATTCCTGGCAGGTGTGCTGCATAGGGCTCTCTATAAGGTCACTATACAATGCAGTCTCATTAAATGCTGACAAAATATACAAGAGATAAATAAGAGCACAATAGCTCCTGCTGTACTCGCTAATGTTCAATGCCGCCCTACTACACTGCCATGCAACCTGCATTTGCCCCCCTCTTCCGTGTTGTGTCTAAAATGAAGAGTTGCCATTGTGTAGCTGTCCTCTCTGACTCAAACCGATGCACTGTCTCCAAGGTGACAACACATTTACATTGTAGCCATGGACACCACCATCTATCACCTTATGCATGGCATTCAGCGACTTGCAAATCAAAGAGGCATCACTCCTGATAATGTCAAACGAGCTCAACTACGTCTCCCATGAACCCGGCGTAAAATGCGATCACGGCAGCAAAGATTTAAAGCCACAGCGTCGGACGTAAAAAGATGCTGACTGCTGGAATTCTTAACCGGCATCAGAAGCTTGGCTTCTGCATGAACGCCGAGCGCAGTTTCTCATTTTATCAACAGGGGACCACTGCGGCCTTGTTGAATTGTATTCTACTTCTGTGGCGTCCCTTGAAGGCCATCTGGGTGCATGGTGTGAGGTGAATGATAAGCATGTCCCTTGGCCTGATGTTATGATATTCCCAGCCGGGTCATCACAGTCACTCCTCGTCCTATAGCCGCTCTGACTTTGTGTTATTGAGCTTGGGCCCTCCAGCTGTTTAGAGTGCTATATTTCAAGTAATTGAGTCATGGGATACGAGGGCAGCACAGTCGGTGTGTATTAGAGTTTGTGTGTGCGTGTGTGTGTGTAATAGATGTTTTGACTGACATGTCAAAGGTAATTGAGTCGTAGGTGAGGGAGAGCGAACTTGCCAGCTGTCAGTCTTGTGGAAGCTGAATCCGTCAGAATGCAGTGCTCCCTATAACCTAAAGAGACAAGTGTGAGTGTGTGCTTGCCCACCTTGCACTCTGGGAAATGGCCACGGTTCTGTGATTCAGTTTGTGTTGTTTTTTTCACACAATCTGAATAATGAATGGCTCAAGACACACACATACTCTTCAAGTCAATCCGTTCAAGCTGAAAAAAATAGAGTTCTTGGTCCCTATTACTAGCAGTGGCACGGGCACAGTGGTGTAGCTGTTAGCTACAATGCCTCACAGCAAGAAAGTTCTGGCTTTGAACCTTTCTGTGCGGAGCTTGCGTGTCCTCCTTGTGCCTGTGTGGGAGTTCTCCAGGTCCAAAGGCATGCTAGTTGGGTTGATTGGCGATTCTAAAGGTGTGCATGTGAGCGTGATTGGTTGTTTGTCTCTTTGTGTTGAAAACCTGTCCACGGTGTACCCTGCCTCTCGCCCAAAGACAGCTGGGATATTCTCCAGCCCGCCACCACCCCGTCCCCCACCCCTGTACGTTAACAGGGAGACTGTTTGTAGAGCCACTAAACTGTCCTGATGATCTATAACACAAATGCCACACAAGTCATTTGTGTTGAGCCTTGCTGTGACGCAACCGACAGTGCAACAACTACCTTTGGCTCATCAGCTGTGTCTGTTTGATCTTCATACATGTCAAATTGCTACTACACATTACTACACACACTTCTAAGTATTCTACTGACCTGTCGTTCTGCTGAGATAATGGTTTGTCCCCTGAGATTGAATACAGTATGTATAGACAGTTACACATATGGAGGTCACATACAACCTGTTCTTATAGTGTGGGTGTGATTCCATCTTGACCACTTTCTCCAGTGTAGCATACGGCAAATCTTGCCTTACCAACCTCGATGTTGAGATTTAAAGCTAATTAATGACTTTATTTTTGTCTCAACAATAATTAATCTAAATAATCCAAAGGCTTTAATGTGCTGATTATATATCTGATGTTTGTATCTAGCTGAGTAGAAGAGCGTGCTTCATCCGCGGGTGCTGATGCTCTCTTGGACAACACTGTAACAAATCAACAAACCTCAAGGACAGAGCTGAAGAGCCAACAGCTGTGCAAGTCACCACATAATCTGTCTGTTTCCTCCAAGGTCAGGCTAAGTGTGAGCAACATGTAAAGTACAGAAATGCCAGTGGACAACCAAGAAAGAGAGGGAACGAGCAACATATGCTGTTCAAATGAATGATTAGCAGTGATTTTTCATCGAATTCCCACTGACAGTTTCCAAATCATTTAATAAATTAGGGCGTAATTGGCTGCCAGTTTAGCTACATCTAAAATTTTCATTTACCTCGCCTTGTAAAAGCAGCTAACGAAGCCGAGATTAAATTATTGCCTCAGGTAAATAAGAGCTGAGGCGAACATTTTTTTTTTTCCAGGTTGCCATGCTTTCTGCCCTTACTGTTCTTTCATTGAAGGGCATTTTATTTACGGCCGTTTTTGTCAGCGCCTAACACTATCAGAGTCACAGCTGCTACAAATACACACACTTTGACAGGCCAGGCGACGTGTGTGACAATTCTCCATATAGACACACAAAAAACACAGTCTTTAAAGTCAGCTGTTCAGGTCACAGCAGTAAACACAATAATAATAATAATAATAATATAATAATACTTCGTATGGGGATCTTCCTTTACGAAGCAAACGTGTTAAAACAGTGTTCTTCTTTGAGCCCTTGTTCAGGAATGTAGCTAAAAATACAACTACACCTAAAGCCTATTTGACTTGGCCTATTTGACATGCAGCCTACAACTCTCTGTCTATTTGAGCACTACAACACCCCACTGGCCATTGCTCAGAAGGCATCCTTATGATCTATTCACCTTTAACCCTGCAAAATTCATCCAGTCTGAGTTATAATCTTTCCAAGAGCAGCCCCTGGTGGAGGGAAATAGAGCAGCATGTGCAGTGGGCAACTTTAGATTAAACCGTTGTCTTTTATACCTAGCGTGGCATGCTGTGCATCATGTTTTTAAGTACAATTAGATTTATATTGACATTAGTGGCTACTGCTGCTCTTTGAGTGTATCAAGGCGCAGTAACACTGACGGGGGGCGGCCCAAATGTTTACCCGGAACTCTTTTCTTTGTGCTGGGCGCTACACGGAACACAGGAAAACGACACCGGAATTGCTAACCAGCTGTTTAGCTAGCCTCGCCGGTTGTTGCTGACAGCCTGCCATTTCCCCTTGCTGTACCTTTTTTATTTTTTTTGTTATCTGGTACAGAGTTGTATGACGTGGCCGTGTTGTTTCTGCGTCACTGTTTTGCAAAAACAAAAAATAATAAAATCTTCCAGCTGAGGACCTGAAAATGAGAGAAGGGTGAGTAGGTGGCTGCCTTGCTAACACTGGTTAGCTAGCAACGGGGCTAACTTAAAAAGCTACATTAAACAGTGCTAACGGCACCGGCAGGGAGCGATGGGGTAGCTTAACAGTTAGCACGCCCGTTATTAAGCTAGCCCGGTTGTAGCTAGCGTGGATTAAAACGGGGGTTTAGATCTATATCATGTTTAGCAACTTCAAAGCTTGGCGTGCCGTCGTGTCTGACTTGACAGCTTATTTTGACAGATCAGAAACAGTGTGTGAGTGATGACCCGCCGCTAACGTTTGACGTCAGTTAACATCATTTAGCTAAATGTTGAAGCTCTCCAAATGTTAGTCACGGCGATTTTTTTTCATCAGGTTGACAGCAGCCATCTCTACATTGTGGGTGGGGTCGAGGCACATAAGGAGAAAATATTTGCCCGTGTATCTTCAGTTTGTTGCTCCTGGAGAACCTCGTCATTGCATATTCATGCACGCACTGTCCACACCAAGTTAAACCAGCGTTTATGTGTTTAGTGGAGATCAAGGGCTCCTCGGGATCAACAGTGAGCTCCACTGGTTGATTGCTTAATTTGCAGATAAAGGAAAGATGGTTGATCATGATTACAGTTGCAACTGTGCCTGTAAGTCACATGGTGTTTTACTAGTGCTCTTATTGTGGAAATGGACAGTGATGTTTTAAGTGCCTCAGCGGCTGTAAGCACTAAATATTTAGCTCAGAATCCTATTTTATAGTGCCATGTTTACAGCTATTAGTGTAAAATCATCACATTTTAATAGCTGTAAGGGTTTCTGCTTTGATTGGGTTGTTTTATCTGCTTCTTTTATAATTGCTTTAATGTCAAAATAGAGATTTGAATCAACCTGAATGCATGCCTCCCATTGTTAAATTATCAGTCTTTGTATTTTAGGACTGACTGGTATGTTTGTAGTCAGCAAACAGTTTTACTTATGGATAACAAACATGATGAACAATACTGATGCTGAAGAGATCTTTAGATTCACAAAACCATTACCTCTTCTTTCTCTTATGCCGTCTCTCTGGTTCTCTTTGCAGAGTGTGTATCTTGTGACTCAGCTCTTGTGTAGCCATGGAGAAGCCCTGGAGGCTGTGGGGGGCAATGGAGCGCTGTACCCTGGCTCTGGCCTCCTGGTCCTGGGGTGCCTGTCGAGTCTCCCTTTTGGCCCTCATCCTCACCTTCCACCTGTACGGAGGATTTTTTCTCCTCGCTCTCATCCTGGCGTCCGTGGCTGGCATCCTGTACAAATTTCAGGATGTTCTCCTGTACTTCCCGGACCAGCCTTCCTCGTCTCGCCTTTACGTTCCCATGCCCACAGGAATCCCGCACGAGAATGTGTACATTCGCACCAAGGACGGTGTGAAGCTCAACCTCATCCTGCTCCGTTACACAGGGGCCGACGCACCTCCCGGAGTCACATCCGGCAATCAAAGCAGCCCCACATCCTCTGCCCCACCTACCATCCTTTATTTCCACGGTAACGCAGGTAATATTGGTCACAGGGTGCCAAACGCCCTACTGATGCTGGTTAATCTAAAAGCTAATGTGGTGCTGGTGGACTATCGTGGCTATGGAAAAAGCGAGGGTGAGCCCAGTGAGGACGGGCTGTACCTGGATGCTGAGGCCACACTGGACTATGTCATGACCCGGCCCGATCTTGACAAGACGAAGGTGGTACTGTTTGGTCGCTCGTTAGGAGGTGCTGTGGCCGTGCGCTTGGCATCGGCCAACCCTCACCGCGTAGCAGCCATTATTGTTGAAAACACCTTCCTCAGCATCCCACACATGGCAGCGACGCTCTTCTCCTTCTTGCCCATGCGCCTGCTGCCTTTATGGTGCTATAGGAATCAGTTCCTCTCCTATCGGCAAGTGGCTCTGTGCCGCATGCCTTCTCTGTTTGTGTCCGGTCTGTCAGACCAGCTCATCCCACCAGTTATGATGAAACAACTGTACGAGCTGTCTCCTGCGCGGACTAAACGCCTGGCCATCTTTCCCGAGGGCACGCACAATGACACGTGGCAGTGTCAGGGCTACTTTGCTGCTTTGGAGCAGTTCATGAAAGACCTGCTGAAGAGCCATGCCCATGAGGAGAGTGCTCAGCCCTCAGCTAGCGTCACCATTATCTGAAAAAACAGTCGGGGTCTGACTGTTGACTACAGATCATGGCTGGATCAAGTCAGTTCATTGGAAGGACTTGACTGATTTTTGGAAAGAATGTACATTTTTTTTTAATGCTTTTGTCTGGGTTTTTATTTTATTTCACTCTTTTTACCTTTCTGTAAATTTAACACGTTAAGATATTTTCACTATTTCAAGGTTTTAATAGAGGGTGACGATGTCTTCTTGGGTTTTTTTTGTTTTGTGTTGCAGCTATGAATGCATGTATTTATGACCTTTACTGATTGAAGCCAGGGCATTCATGCCCACCCCACAAGAAATATCGCAACCACAGAAGAATTTGCTGTAACGAGTCAGTTGAAATGAATTCAAATCAGTGAAGTAGTATTCAGATCGAAGGTACGCGGTGTTTCAGTGAAAATTTATAAAAGGAACTCCTGACTGATGAAATTAGACACTGATGACGTGGGAATACACTGTAAATATATACATCTTTGTTAATAAATTGCACTTTTCTGTTCAGATGTGCCCATCTGTTCAAATGGGCTTTCTTCTTCTGAGCAATACATTGCATACAGACGCTTTTATTTTTTTCTTCTTCTCCCCTTTAGGCAAGGAACATGAATATGTATGTGCAGCAGCTTGGCATATCATGACATTATAGTGATTAATATTTATACATACCCCTGAAAAGTTTGTCTGCGTCAGTGGCATAAAGCTCACTGTTGAATAATTCCAACCAGCCTCTGAAGGGTTCGCAGAGATGAAGTGGCCGTGGAGATAAGGTGACATGCTTGATACGTCTGCCTGTCAAAAATAACTTCCCGTGATCTTATTTCCTGCCTGTTTCGTTGTGATTAGGATGAGCTGTACACTTTCGTACTGTGTCGTGTTAAAACGCAAGTAGCGCACGGGGCAGTCTTTATTTTTGGATGGGTTAGCGATGTTGCCGAGTAACTTTGGCCTCTGCAGTTCGGTAAGGAGCGCTCTGCTCTGCGTGGTTTTATTATTTACAGATGAGTTCCGGTCTATCCGTGTAATAATAAATGCCAGTTCACTGGAAAAGGCAAAGATTGCTGCAATTCGCTCGACACTTGAGATGCATTCTTTAACTAAAAACATTGGAAGAGATCAGGGACAAAATACACAGTCCTCTTCTTGTGTATCAACATTGAGCCATTGAGATCATATGAGTGGTCGTGATTCAGTGATCCGGCTATGACGAATACACCAACCAGCCACAAAATTTAAATCACCGATGGAAGAAGTAAATAACATCTTTAGACAATTCAGTGTTCTGCTGGGAAACTGTTGGACCTGGCATTCATGTGGATGTTGTTTAGACATGCACCACCCACCTAGACCAGACATTCAGCAGACATCCCCAACAAGATGCAGCCTGACACACACAAAAAAAAGGAGAGCACAAGGTGTTGACCTGGCCTCCAAATTCACTAGATCCCAAACTGATCAAGTATCTGTGGGATGATCCACAGAGGCACCCAAAGGGCACCACCAACAACATTCTGCTGCCAGACACCACAGGACACCCTCAGAAGGCCCACGCCCATTCTCAGATGAGTCACAGCTGTTATGGAGGCACAAGGGAGACCTACAAAATATTAGGAAGGTGGTTTTAATGTTGTGGCTGATCTGTGTATAATTCAGAGGTATTTGAAGATGCCGTCTACTGAGTGTGATTAACAAAAAAAACACTGTCACCATCTGTTGCAGATGAACAAGGAACTGCACCCTGGCAAATTCCAGAAGCGGAAATATTTTTTATTATTTTAAAAAAGAAAGAACTGAACTGAACTTTGAGAAGATGTTTGTGTAAGTGAGACTGCTGAAGCCTCGTGTTGACTTGTTGACGGGGGTGGATTTTTCATACATTAGTCACACTTGAGAGGGTTTTTTGAATGGCCAGCACAAAGGGGAAGTGAGTGCTCTAATAAAAACAGGATGAAAACAAAAAAAAAAGAAACCTGAAGCGCTCCTTTAAGAAACTGGGAATAAAAGTGTGAACAATCCCAATCAAACGTTGTGATTATTTGTTAGCTTTAATCGTCGGCGTTGTAATTGTTAATTGGGAGATTCACTCGAGCCCACTCTTACGTGGCGTAATGGCTTTAGTCACTCGGAGGGCTTTTAATGAGCTAATTAACCTTTCCTGCATGTCTTCCATGGGGTGGAGCGGAGCGCGATGATTAAAACACTATTATCTGCTCTTGCTTTCTAAATGCAGCACGCTGCACTGCAGTGGTATCGAAGCCATGTGAATACACTCCACAGATCTCCTCAGCCATACTTGACACTGCTGTGCAAGCAGCGCGCTAAAGTAAATTTGATCAGACCAAATTTTCTGTGTTATTGTGATGACAACTTAGGAGGGAGGGTCTAAAGGCTACAGTGGTCTGAAATTAACTTAAATAGTCCTTTTTTGCCCTTTTTTTGTGTGACTAGTGACACTGAACAGTCTTTTTCTATTAAATCAAATCCATATGCTGAGTATGAATTCAACCCGTGTGACCACACAACCCTTTTGCTCCACCCGCTTTTGTTTCATTCCACACTGCTGCCGTTTAATTGTACCGCACCGTCTCCTCGCTCAAGGAGAGATCTGGGAACTTGTTGGCGTTGGCTTGATTTATTTGTTGCCTGGCTTGGCCTAAAGCAAGCTGAATAATGAACAGAATATTGAGTTTCGATCAAAGCCAGACGTATTGTTGCCGTCCAACGCCCTGTTGATGAAAAGATTCAAACTGAATGTCTTTTAATATTTCATAGAAAACCATTAGCCGGGTATTGTGCGAATGATTTTATTTTTTTTTCTAAGTTCATGTGGTGGCGGTGAAGAGATTGGGGAAAAAAAAAGCATGTTTTGGATTTTCGACTGTATCGGCACATTTCTGTAATGAAGCTGCGCATTGTTGACACGCTCTGTGTACATCTAACACCACTTAGTTGAAGAAACGCTGATAGAATGACTCATCTCCCGTGTCAGCCGGTCCGTTTGAGAGATCTTTTCCATTTCAGACTTTCTTTTCTATTTCAATACAATGTCAACGACTTCTTTTGTAAGCACACATTTTCACTTTCTATTTTCTGTACTGTAACATGCAATAAATTGATACATTAAAAACTGGTTTGGTGTTGGGCACTTTATTTGTTTTCCCCCAGAACACGCGTTTTTGTTTTGTTTTGTTTTCTCAATGTAAGAATCTTGGAACGGCTTCAACATTTTGTTTTTCTTAATTCTGGGAATCACAGTTGATTTGTTTTGCGACTTTAATGTTGGCGTTCAAAGTTGAAGAAATTTCTCCACTTCCCTTTTTTCGGTGCATGTCACGGTGTCATTAATTACTTCTTTTTCTCTTTCTCAGTATGAGATCTCCGAGTCTTTCCTCGGCCCACACACTTGCTTTGTTTGCTAGAATGTGGAGAATCCAAGTTTTTTTTCTTCCTTTTTTTTAGTTTTTTTTTTCTTCTAATGTGATGAAGGGAAAAGGGGAGAGAGATTCAGTGCTGCTGGTCAGGCAGGAAGCAGTGAGTGTGGTTAGCTGAGCGGAACACTAGAGGGGAAGCTGTTTTGCCCTTTTTTGTACAGTATTTGTTCTGCGTAGTCCCGCAGACTACACTCGATCTGGCTGCTGAAGGACAAAAGCGAGACTTAAGGAAGTTAGTCTTGCTCGTAGACGGACTTATGGTAACGCTGTAGGCTCTTCAAGAACGGAGAAAACGTATAGCTTTCCTGCAACCCGCGTTAACGAACTTCAGGCGTGAGACGGGTCATGTTGCCAGTGTGAGCTCGCTGTAGACTGGGCCCTGCGATGGCGGTTTTGACAGGTGTGAAGCCCGTGACCGGACAAAGGGCAGGTGATGGAAGGCTCTCCTGGCCGGTTTTCCTGCTGACACTCGCTGCGGTCACCTCCTCCTCTCTTTCAGCTTTATCACTGTACCAACTTGTGGCTCTCAGAGCCGAAGTAGAGGGACTCAAATCAGAATGTCGCAAGAGAGAAGAGGGACAAGAGGCCTGGCACAGAGAACAGGTGAGCGGACTCTACTCCACAGAGATGTGAAACCCCACCTGATTAAGGTGAGGGCATACGACGTTCTAAACGCATGCGATGTGTTTTTAAGGACAATTCGTTGCACGTGCAGACTGAGAATGTCGACAGCAGGAGAAGCAGCCAAGAGGTTGTGCGCGACCCCGGGCCTGGACCTGCATACAGCCTCACGAGAAAGAAAAGAATGACTTCTGGAGCAGAGATGTTAGGTAAGGACGCACTTGGGCTTACATCCTTTTCTGCACCTTTGTCAACTTTATGTACACAGCTGAAAATCACAAGATTGTATCAGAAGGGTTTGGGATCTGTCCACAACATTTGCCCCGAGACTAACCAATTGTTAATAGTGCATCAGCTTTAAATAGTAATAATGATAACTGGATATTGTGTGTTGACAAACAGTGATGCAAATGAGCACAATTTAGCAATCCACAACAGTTTCCCACGCACCATACTGCTGAGTTTTGGTCAAAATGAAAGGAGCAATAAGAGCATGTCTAACTTTCTCTTGTCTTGTTTCCAAGTTTCTCAGCCCTGCCTGCAGTTGTTGGCAAACAATAGCAGAAAAACCTTCAGCAAAGGTACAGTAAACCTGAAATTATATTAAGTATATTTCTTATTTGAATTTAGTTTATAAGCGTTCTTCCATTTCTGTTACGTTGTATTGGTTTTTATTGGCTCGCTCACAGATAACTCGACTCTTGCAGCCGACGCCGAACTTCAGAAGCTTTGGTGTGTTTTATTTATGCAATGTTATGTCTCGTATCAGAACTTTACCAAGAGCAATACACAGGTATCCCGTGGCAGACTGGGCTGAGGAGAGGCACTGCCCTGGAGGAAGACGGCGACCGCATTTTAGTCAGAGAGGAGGGCTTCTACTTTGTGTACAGTCAGGTGAGCCCGTTTGTTGTCATTTCCTTGTTTTACCATAAGGGGGTGCTGCTAGTCTGTTTGCAGATCACCAGATTATTATTATTTTTTTTTTCCACACAGTGCAGAGAAAAAAAAAAAAGGGTGGGCATGCACTTACTTTAGAGACCTTGAAGAAAGGTCAGATATAGAAAAAAGGAAATGCAAATGACGCACGCGTGCATAATGAGCCTGGTAGAAAATGCTAACACGGTGACTCTGTCGTGTGCAGGTCTACTACTGGGACAGCACATTTGCCATGGGCCATGTGGTGATCCGGTCGAAGAAGACTGTTGTGGGAGACGAGTCTAAGCACGTGTTTCTGTTCCGCTGCATCCAGAGCATGAACCCTGTCTACCCGTTCAACACCTGCTACACAGGAGGTGAGCATATCCAGCTGTGTTCACCCTTTCATGAGAAGGTCAATGCATGTCGTCCTCTTCACTCAGGCCAGTGGGCGTGCATGTGTGTGCGACTGCGCATGTGCGTCCGCGGCTGGGTAACGGTGATCGATGTGTGTGGCAAGGAAAAAGGAAAATGTCAGTTCAAGGTCTGAAGTGGACGTTTGAATCCCCCAGGTATTGTGAAGCTGGCGGTCGGGGACTATTTGGAGCTTCTGATCCCCCGGGCCTCGGCCAACGTGTCCCTACATGGAGATTCCACCTTCCTGGGTGCTGTCAAACTGGCTTAAAGTGTGTCACCTCACACTGAACCCAAGGGACACTGTATAAGAAAGAGGCACCATAGTTGGAGGAGAGGCAGCAACACAACACCATTCTGGTGACCTCGCCCGACTTCTTGTGTTGTGAGACAAATAAAGAAAGCAGCTATTTCTGCTCTCGCTGAGTGACAGGCCGTTTCCTTGTCTGTTCACCCTGTGCTGACATGAAGGGGACAATGACTTTAGGTCTTTACTCTTTAACTTCATTATCTCCATTTGTATCACACATGGAGACAAAATATTGCAAAAGTGTTTGTTTTTTTCAAAGTCCAGCTTGTAAGAGACGTGCTGCTTGTGTGAAATCATTCTTATACCGCGTGGAAACATAATCTTTCCTTCAGCTGCAGCATTACTCTGCCATTAAAATGGTTCCTCTTATATGCGCTTTTTTTTTTTTTAGAACGTAACCAAGAGCGGTCGATCTGATCTGACTGCCATTCCTTTGAGTTGTTTCTTCTATACATGTCTAACCGATGTGAAATTTCAGTTGCAATAAAGTGACGATTCTTGCTCAAGAGATTCTGCTTGGAGGTTGTTGTTCCATCGTTGGCCACAAGGTGGAAATGGTTTAGTGTTGCAGAACGAAAGCAGAGAGGAATCAAGCAATGGTTGAGCGGGAACAGTGACAGTCAAGCATAACAGCATATTTTTAGCTTGAGGCAAAACTGACGACACGCGGTGTTTTCACTTTTAAAGGAGCACATCAATGACACTGTCGTGCAGAGTATCCTGGAGGAAATGGGGGAAAGGTCGGTTTTTAATATGCAAAGATAGAGAGAGAGGGATAGTTTCACCTGAGTCTGGGCTTCTATGCATTTATTTTTCCATTCAACATTACATTACATAGCAAAGCATTCTGCAAATTCTCCCTATACCATTAAAATCAACTATGTAGCGTAGTGTTGAACACAATAACTTATTATTCAGGGAGATTCCTTTAGGATGAGTCATATCAAAATTCAAATACTATTAATTGTAACTTAAACTATATAAATTCAAATTTTTGAAAAGTTTTCACCAAAGAATTGCACCAACACATAAAATCATGATTTTTTATTTTTTTTTGCATGCTTTACCATGAATGTGGCAGAATATTAAAATGTTAATATGAATACGATGTTTTTCTGTTTTTGTTTTAATCTTAACTATTTGGTCCGGTTCTTTCCGCATATTATTGACAGGAAAATGTGGTTGCTATTTGGCCGCCAGGGAACAATTATAACCACTAACACGCGACTGGAAAACACAAGACTTCCGTTTTGAGCACAGACTTTTTCCTTTCGGTAAAATGTCGACATAGTACCAAAATGAAATGCTAAACCTCAGTTATATTTAAATCAATTCGTTCAGTTCTGTTCAAATACAGTGAGACAGTACTCGTTTTGTAATTAATAGATAATTAATTTTTGATTATTCAATATCTTAAACCCAATTTACTCTGAATTTTGTGACATTCTTCAGGCAGATAGTGTCTAATCTACACTTCAAAGGCACATCTTTAATTGACATTCTTTTTCATAATGAATAATAAATATTGTGCATATTTATTGAAGCCCCTACTCGCTTTTATCCATCCTGTCTTTTTACAATTTCTCTCTCACAACCAGGCTTTCAGTCAGTTTCAGTTGGGCAGAGAGTTAGACAAAGCCCAGTGGGTGGTCACTCCTTCACCAGGCACTTTGCCCTTGGAGTCATGACTCCATTTGACAAGAAGAGAAATCAAAAGAGGGGGAGGGAAGTAGGAAGTCTAAAATAGAAGTCTGAGAAGAAGGATTTCAAATGGAGCTAATGGATGGCAGTAACTATTAGTGGAAGAGAGGAGAAAGCCTATGAAATGCATGGGGAGAGGAAGCCAGGCTCAGGGAACTACAACCGTAGGAGTCAGAGAGGCTCTTTGATGATCTGGTAAACAGAGCGGGCGGCTGGACAAACAGTAATTGACAAAAAAAAAGAAGAAGAGGGAGGACGATATAAGAGAAGAGGGGAATGCAGCGGAGACCTCTCCTATAAATGTGTCAGGCATGATGCTCCCCCTCCCTCTGGGCCAGAAATGTCTTTGTGCGGTGCCATGGTGACGGCTTGTGTGTTGGCGGAAGCTGATGTCATTGTAGGCTCCACTCTCAAAAGAGAAGCCAGCATCTGACCGGAGAATCAGGAAATGAGACCTGCTGTGTACACATGCTGGCTCTGTGTGTAGTTCACACACTCGCACACATGTTGAGAGTACACAGTTGCATAATTAAACACGCACAACAAACGGATATCGAACATATATCATAGGGAAAGACTCAGAAAAGTATGCTTTAGTGTAGCAACTTCACAAAGCGTTTTACAAAAGCAATATTATTGTATTGAAAGTGTAAAAATAGGTTTAAAAAGACAAAAGAAACAAAAAAAATAAAAACGCAGGTACGTAGCTTGATCAACTATAAAACTACGATTTTTAAGATTAGACTGTACACCTGAGATTAAGCAACCTGCAAAGCTATAGTATCTCAAACAAGAATCTCAGTCTACAGTACACCGAGCTGTAAAAAGTTGTTAGCTAACCTCTATTGTAGTAAGTTGAATTTTGTCCCTGCAGGCTTAAAAAGAGATGCACAGCTGAATATTATCAGCATACAAGCGATACATGATACCTTTTTATTTGCTAAAAGTATGATTTAAAACCATATAGACATAAAATAATAGAGGACCTAATAGAGAACCCTGGGGCACTCCGCAAGACTGAGTTTCAGACATAACGGTCCAAGCAAAATAGAAAAAACTGCTGTAATTTGCTTTTGTCCAGTCTTTATGATAAAGTAAAACTAGCTAACTGCTGGATTAATACCAACATGCTTCCAACTTGTCATCCAATAAACACATTTTTTAAAATTTAGGCTAAATACCTATCTCAAAAATAAAGAAAACCAGACTTAAAACATTCTTTATTCTTCTCCTAAAATGTTTTTTTCATCATAATTATTTGCTCTTCTTTGGGAATATATGTATCTATATACAGTATATCATACGTATATATATATATATATATATATATACTGTATATTTGGCTGAGTGAATAATTTGCTTTAAGGGAATCTGTTGCAGCGCAAACCCAAAGCAATCATCGGTTTCACTTTGGTAAGTCCATCTCCTCCATATTCTCATTTTCACACTGCATCACTTGTGGATCTGAGCATCCCTGTGTCCCCATCTGCACTCTCGAGTCCTCCTCCTCTTCCCATTCGGTCGCTTTAGGACAGGTTTGACTGATGACAGTGGCTAAAGGTGATCCCTGAATCCTGATTATAAAACTGAGAATGCTCCTTCTCCGGTTCTGCAGCAAAATACTCCTATACACACACTGCTGCTTTTGCAAACAGGCATACACAGTTATTCTGTACATATGCGCCTTTACTACCCTCTCATAAATAACAACAAAATGTGCAGCACTCGCATGTTCTCAGTGGTCACTGATATACTGCATGGTTGTTCCATGCACACTCACGTAGTATTTGGGGGATTACTTCGATCTGCTGCAGTCGGCCCAAAGTAATCAGGCTGATGCAGAGCCCTCCAGCTGAATTGGCAGCCGCACTGCATGGATTTCTCATTTAAGTGAGGATTTGGTTTATCAACAAACTGCTCTCATCCGCTGTCCACTACTCTAAATTCTAAACACCATGTCCTTTGCTTGCCATGTTGTAGTTTTTTTTTTTAATCGATTCAGCTTGAGGAGCCGGTGATCTGAAAAACGTGACTGACCCGGCGGAATAAGAGGTTTACTTGTTTTTAACAGTGTTACCATTTGATCGGGTTTAGTCCCCCCCCCCCCCCCCCCCCACCAGTTTCTCACATAAGATCTGTTGGAGTATAAGCTGATCTATAATTCATACGCTTCTGCCTCTGCCTAGAATCAAACCATGGCAAAAGAGCCAGCGTGCGATTTGCATGTGTTCAAAAAAATGAGAGAATGAGATTTTTTTATAAAAGTTGTTCAAGTGCTGCGTGATAGATTTTGCTATTTTTTTTTTGCAAAGCATTTTCTTCTCCAGGACATGAGCCTTTTGTAGACGAGAAGAATAACATGAAATACATGATGAAACAGAGAGAGGGAGAGAGATTTCGGTTTGCCACCATTCTGCCCCCCCTCCACCCTCCTATCTACATATACTGGCTCTCTCCCACTCTCTACTCTGTGTCTCTGCAAGCTCCAAGATGGAGCTTTGGAAGAAACACCAGCAACGCTTATGTCTACACACAGAAACACCAGCAAGCAGAGGCTGTAAATATGCACCGTAAATACAAACAGTGTGTTCTCGCCTTCGGTTCTTTTTAACATCAAAGCTCAACAATAAAAAAAAAAACTGAAAAACAAAAACACTGTATGTGCAAAAGCCAAATAATATACATAACTGTACATAGAACTTGAAACTAAGATCATAGACTATTATTTTTGGTTCTCTCACTTCTCTCCCCCCAGACATCTGGTAGTTTGGCTGTTTCACCATAATTGTTTATCTGATCAGGCAGGCATTGCAAATTATTATTATAGGATATTATTCTTATTATTTTAGGAGGATATATTTGAGCTTGCATGTTCTCACTGTGTCTGCGTGGGTTCTCTCCGCCTTCCTCCAAAGACGTGCTTGTTAGTTTAACTGGTGATTCTAAATTGGCCGTAGGTGTGAATGTGAGTGTGAATGGTTGTCTGTCTGTCTGTCTGTGTTAGCCCTGCGATAGACTGGCGACCTGTCCAGGGTGAACACAGCTTAAGCGTCTTGACATAAACTAAAAACTAAACGTTTGGACCGGATGATGGCACTGTACGTCAAGGGCACTCAAGGTCATTTCAGTTCATCCTACTGTACCTACAGCTACACGACTAAAAATCTGAATCTAAAATGGTCACAAAGTGAACTAAATAACTAAGTGTCACATCATCCTCTCTGGCCATGTCTTTGTAAGTGCTGATGAGAAAGAACTGGGAAGCATAAACAGACAAGACAAGTTGGGAGGACAAACTGAGAGAAGAACAGACGCCGTCCTCCGGTCCGGCGCACCTGCTCTTTGCTGCTTTTTGTCTTGCCTTTTTTCCGCTATGTTGTCACTCCCATTGTCTGAGCGTTTAGTCCTCCTCCCCTACTACACTGCAGCATGCGTGCACTCACAATACAGGCGTAACAGAGTGGAGTGTGTATGAAGTCCTGTGTCACTCATTCTCCGCCATCTGCTTATGGGCTCGTGATAAGCAGCTGTAATTAGAGATTTAAACTCCTGTCTCGCTGCTTTTTCGGTCTTTCTCTCACACACAAAAACACTCGGAGACAAACTAGTAAATCTCTCCCTCTCGCTCTCCTTTTTCAACTACTCCCTTTTATTCACCCAAACTGGTACACTCCCCCCTCTCTCCCTCTCTCCCTCCCTTCCTCCCTTTAACTCTCTGTTTCTCTGATGGGATGTCAGGGGAGGATTTTAGCCTATCCTGTAGAAGTAGAGGGAGCTGGGAGTTGATTTCTCTCCGGTTTTTTCTCTCTCTGTGTCAGATCTGTGCAGCTGAGACCAGCCTGTCTCTGGAATTTATTTTCTGGCTTGAAAGAAAGCAACTAAGAACTACGGGGAAACGCTCCAGTGAGGTATGCTGCTAACTGTCTCCTGTTTGTCTGTGTGTGTGTCAATTAGCTGTGTACGAACATGTGAGAGTTGGTTGGTCACACAAGGCCCACACTTTTGCACTTTCGGACCATTGTGTGTGGATGAAATGTTCAGGACCGTGTGTTTTTTGGCCCTTTGCATCAGTGTTTCCATAACATCTCACAAAGATTCAAATGTCGGACTTAGTTTGCGTTCAGTCAAGGAAAAGAAAAATGTTTATTTTGTGTGTCTGTCGACCGGCCTTTGTTTCTGTTCATTCTTACTCTTCTCGCATGTCGTTGTTTGCTGTGTGAGATGTTTCATGTGTGCTGACTGGCAGTGCACTAAAAGGCAAACAGGTTTGTTGGCTTGTTCACAAACACAAGCACCCCTCCAAAAAAAAAAAAAAAAAAAAAACCTTTGGGGTACTGAATGTCAGTTGGGAATTGTCCCAGTTTTTCAGACCGTGGGGGATTTTCATCTAAACACTGCAGCTGTGTGATGTGTGTAGAATATGAGCCTGTGAGTAAAGACAAAGTGAGGGGGGGAAAGGGCAAGAAAGAAAACATGAGAAAGAGAAGCAGAGACATGGGATGAGACGCATGTTGTAGTAAAAACTGTGAAGATGCAGGCGGTCTCTGAAGCTTTTTCTCCGTGTGTGACACAACATGGCTGGGTATCAGACGAGAACATAACTCTGGCTGCGTCTCCTCAAGAAACTCTGCTTTTGTTTCACAGGAGCTCACAGATGGCCTCATTCAGGCCGGGAGTCTACACACCCCACTATGTGTGTGTGTGTGTGTGTGTGTGTGTGTGTTTGAGAGAGTGAGTGCATGTGGGTTGTAGTTGTTGGTGTTAAACCCTTGGGATGATATGATTCAGAGTTGTGACTGTTCAACACCGTGTTAAAAAATCAATCACAACGTGCGCGGAGAACTGGCCGATTAAGTCGCAGGCTTCCTTTCAACATGTTGTGTGGGTGAGTGTGTGTGTGTGTGTGTTTGTGTGTGCTACACCCATCTGTCCTCTCGCTCAGCCAGATTGTGGGCCTCTGTGTCTGGCAGCATTGTGTGGAGGTATCATGCTCTTTTGAAACTAAAAAGATTACCTCCGCTAATTCAACAATACGCCTTTCCAACAGAGGCATTATCATTCCTTCTTTTCTTCTTCTGCGCTTTTCTTTTTAGAGTGTGGCGCTGCGGAGATGTTTTAGGGCGTAACAGGCAAGGAGCTCATGTGTGTAGCCTGTTGGCCTGTGTCAATATGCACAGTCCCCTGTGCTGTGGTCAGCTGTTGAGCCACATGGTCGTAAGACTTAGTCACCACCCTCCCTGATAATTATGGCTTGATTTATGAGCTGGGGACGATGACGAAGAGCGCGATGAGGAGATGTGACGGCTGTGCACAGACCTTCCCTTGCCACAGAGGTTTCTGATGGATCTGCTGCTGTCAGAACTCCAGAGGTGTTCAAGGAATATACAGGCCCACCACTGCTTCACTCATGTAAAGCAGCCCACCGGCTGTGTCGCAATGCTGATGCCCTGTGGCTTTG
The DNA here is from genome assembly GCA_005024645.1 of Planiliza haematocheilus. Lineage (NCBI taxonomy): Eukaryota > Metazoa > Chordata > Actinopteri > Mugiliformes > Mugilidae > Planiliza > Planiliza haematocheilus. The sequence continues at coordinate 11,238,419 of SRSE01000725.1, forward strand.
GCAAGATTTAAATGACACCTTTTTTTTGCATGATTAAAGCGAGGAATTCTTGTTTTGCAGAGGTCTGCGAGAGAGCGAGAGAGCGCTGTGTGGTAGGGAAAATATAGTCTGCATGCAGCTGAGAAAGCAAGATAACGCCAATACGCTTTTCCTTTTGATTTTTACATGTGCTATATAATCAATAACTCGAGAATCTGTTTTCCAGTGTCTCAAACTGGGGGCCTCATGCCAGCGACGGCCTTTGTCTGCATTTTTCTACGTCTAACCCTTGGTCCGTCCACCAGCCGATCTATTCTTAGCCGGGACTGGATGGTTACCACGCTTACTGGATTTCCTTTGCAGCTCCTGTGACACACAGCCTCTCTATAAGCCCTTCAGGAAGAAAAAAAAAGAAGAACTCATGCACACATTGAGTGGATAGATGCATTTCATTTGGCTGACGTCAGAGGGCAGACAGCTGACAAGGCAGACAAAAGAGGAGGTGGGATGGGATTAAGGGGGTTACCGCTCATCTGGGAGAAGCCGTAGATTTATCTCACCCCCAAATCTTATTAGCACAAACTGTAATCCATACCAATATGTGCTATTTATAATTGGTGAATTATGACTTGTGGCAAATGTCTGTGGCATTTTACTGGAATTGTGAGGTTTCTAGAGAGGAGAGTATACCAGGGACCGCTCTTTGTGTTCAAGACAGTACAGATTGAACCTGCAGGTTATTTTGCAACCTATATATAATACTGTCTAATATAAATGCATGAAAAGAAATCCTGAGCCATGGGTAATACCTTACTTTAAAATTGTCTATTTTTTGCCAGACCATAAGCAAAGGCGTTCCTTTTACATTCGTATAAAGATGAGACTAATCCACAGCATTGCAGAAAATTACACACACGTCTTCTTTCCTGCCAAAACATTCTCCCCACATGTCCAGGAACACAATATTAGGCGATTTAGGTGTTAATCTTCTGTTGACTGCCTTAATACACAGTTTATTTCAAAGAGGCTTCATCAGCACGCCCATTTCTTCTCAAATGAGTTGAAGGATGATCTTCTGAATTGGGATGATATTCCAGACTTATACTCATAAGCGAAACCCATGGGATTGGACAGTTGGCTGGCTCAAACAGCAGCTAAAGCTAATGACAGGTGGTGGGAAGCGCTGCTGGCAGCAGCAACAACATGTTATTGGGGAGTGGAAGGCTTCCAGCAGGCTAAGATTAAATCCAGCCCTTTGGTCTGAGATTTTTTTTCCCCCCCATCTGATGGAACAGTATCGTCAAAGCGGGCGGATTCAGTACTAAACAGGTGGAGCAGCTGACATGAAAGTTGACCGAGCCCTGTATGATAGTCGTGTTTTTTATGTAGAAGACTTCCTCATATTAATGCCGGCGTGCTGCTGCGGGCATGTAGTGGCCGGGCCTTGCAGACTTTGTTTCCCTTCCAAGGCTGTCACTGGACACTGTGTCAGTATGTGACATCAACGTCAGGGTCAGTGTCTGGGCTTGCCATGACTTGCTTTTGCTGCATTTGTGTGTATGTGCATGTGAACATGTAGGAGCTCTCACTTGTTTGCACCGCGGATGGAATGAGGGAGCTATTTTTTACGTGGAAATTGAAATTAAAGTGTGCAGGAATTTTCTCCTGGTGGAGAGAGAAAAAATGCACTCTGTAAGGATGCTTGAACATTATGAGGGTAATTTAGTGTGGAGGAGTGGGGGGCTGAAATGACTGACATCTGTGACATTAGCAGGATGGTATAAGAGGAGTATGGTATTTCTCAGCACGAATAAAAAGGCCAGGACGGCAAAGAAAAGCAGGGATGAAAGATCGGCCCGTGAACCAGCTGCTTCTCTCCTCGAATGTGCACGAGGGCAGGTGCATGAAATGTAGACGCTCCACTGCTCCCGTCGCTGTTCATTCTGGAAACACGCCGCATGCACACGCGCGCGCGGACCCTCCCACTTTAACGCAAACACTTGTCCACCTTCCAGGTTCTTTTGCCTCCAGCCAGACAATATGTATTAAGCGAGCCGAGTTCGAGGCGAGCTTCAGAGCCATGCTAATGATTTGAACAGAATTGGTTAAGTATTCCCTTTAAAAGCGCTGCTTTGATCTACCCGAGAAGCCATGGGGGGAGTTAGCACTGAGATGAAAGATAACGTCTGGCTGTGATGTTTGTGCGCTTCATTTCAAACATGTCATCTTTCACATTTAACCTTAATCAAATTAGGCCAGTGCTTAATGGGGCATGATACCCCCCTACTGACAAAGCTGTGATACATTCCCGCTTACTATTTGTGGCAGATCTTTCCTCAAGTCAAACTGCCGTCCACAGAGTGAGAGAGACGTTTTGAGATATTTAGGTGAAATGGTGAGAGTGGGAGCTAGGGAAGACTTACAGCAGAGCTGGATTGATGGCGGAACATGAAGTAAAGGACAGAGTGTTATATAACAATGTGATAATGTGAGTGGTGATGAGAGACAGAAGGTATGGACGAAGGGCAAATAAAGGTTGTCGTAGTCTCTGCTCATTTCTGTAAGTGCAGATAAGAGTTATGAAGTGAAAGATAACGTCCACGCAAAGCAGCATTTCACAACATGCTGCGTCGGGAATTGCTTCAGATAATAGCCTCCCTCCTCTGGCGTATGTGAATGTATTCTTCTCTAACATTCAACACACGCTCGCCCCTGAACCCTTCCCACCTCTTCTCTGTGCTACTTTGTCTTCATCTTCCACCTCCGTTCTTCCCTCTTACGTTTGCCAGTTGACCTTATATCAAAGAATGAGAAATTCGGCGCAGCAGGAGCTCTGACCACACACGCAGTCGCTGAAAGAGAAGACTGTGAGTAGAAAGGTGAAGTAAAGAGCTGTTTCGTCAAAGCAATGTGTGGCATAGATTAGTTTTGTTGCTAATTGTGTGTCTGGTCACTTATAAAACCCACTAGAGCTATTAACAAATTATTTAAATGTACGTTTTCTAGTCGTAATAGTGTAACATATGTCCAGTTTAGTACATCTTTTCACACATTTTAGTTTGTTACAGCAGCCCTTTGCACTGAATTAGCTAGCTGCTGTTATCCAAACGTCACAATGTTCAAGCTAATGTGCGCCTAATGCAAATGCACCTACATTTTTTTAGTGTACATTTGGGCTCTGCATATCTGACAGGCCTGTCCACACAACCTGCACCACTTATGAGAGGCCACGACCATATATTCAGCCAGTAATGCTAACACTCATGCTAGCAGTGTTAGCGGGGTTAGTCAATATAGCCTCGCTCATTTTTCATGAAGAGAATTGGAAGGTGGAAGGAAACTACGGCATAATAACAAGGTCAGACAATGTGTTTCTTTTGTGTTTTAACTGATAGAGCACTGACTTCCATGCTGACAATCTGTAAAACATCATTTTGGTGAAGTGCTTTGTAGTGAATGTAGCTTTCACTCAACTAGCACACTGCTCTTCTTTAAGTGTTTTTTTAGCGGTGGATAACAGGTAAAAAATATGACTTAATATATCGCATAGATCAGCTTCTACACTGACTGTGTGTAAATTAAAAATAAGAAATTTCTGGCTTATACTGGCACATTCATGTGGATTCATATACATTGTTCCTGAAAAAACAATGTCAGTTTTTACCCACCTGTCTTAAATGTGCTTTTCAGCTCTTAGGATGCATATAATAGAGAGGGGAAAAAAGTTAAACACATGTATTAACATCTCCCTGTGTGCCTGAGAGGTGAAGACTTTATCGGTTTATCAGACAACCCGCCATTAATTATGTGAGAAGCAACCGAGAGATTAAGAGTGACGCGGCGGGACTGATGCGCACAGATGGAGAGATTTTCCAGGAGGAAAGCACGGGAAGCTAATTAAAAAACGGATGATGTGTGGAGACACGCAACAAAGAGGAGATACCTCTTCTACTGAGGTTGCCTCGTCTCATTCAGTCTTCCTTCAGCACTTCTTCATTTGCTCAGCGTTGCTTTTTACCTGTTTCTATCCACTGATAACCAAAGTGACACATTTCAGGTAAGAAAGCCAACTGCATAAGTGTGCACATCATTTTTTAAGTGAGGTATCAAATTCTTATCAATCTATAGCTACAAGGGTTATAACAGTCTTTTAATATTCACTGCAGACTTATTTATTTATTGAACCAAACTGGCTTACCTTCCTTCCTTCCTTATTTTAGTTCTGCACAGGTGAAGATGGGGTTGGGGGGTGAGGGGTTTAGAGAGCTCGCTCAGAGAAGGAATGTGGACCAGGGGGGTTGTAATTGAATGAGCTGAGGGGTGGATGATGATGATGGTGGTGTGTGTAAGTGTGCGTCTTTGTTTGATTTTTCTCTCGGCGACCGTGTTCTCCTCCCCCTTTATCCAAGGTCAATACGGGGATTATTAGCGGTGAAGCACCGTGATAATGACGCTGGAGGTCATTAACTATTCATCACCTCACTCTGTACCACATGGTCAAGTGTATGGACTGTGTGAGTAGTACATGTTTGTTGAAGTATTTAACTTCAGACTTTACATGCTCTTGTGTTTCCATTGTCTTATAAGTTGTGTGTTCATGGGCTGTTTCACCAACTATCCCTGTTTGACCACAAACTCATCAGAGCATGTACGCCACATGAGGTGAGTGAGTCAGGCGCCTCCCCCTTTATTGTTGCTGCCTGCTTATTTCTTTTTTTACAGTGTAAAAGGGGAGGAAATGGGGTGGATGCTTGTGAGGCTGGGGGTGTAACTGCAACCCTTGGATGGAGTAAGTGGGCTGAGCTCACTGGGGTCTGGAGAGGGGGAGGGACGGAGAGGGAGAGAGAGAGAGAGGCAGATGTAAGAGAATAGACAGCTCTAAGCGGCAGAGTTGCCATGGCTACGGGAAAGGGATGAATGAGTGACATCACAGTGGCGGGGAGGTGAGAGAGTGTGAAATTGATTTGGTAGCGGAGCACGGGGAGGCGGCTCTTGTTGGGTTTTCTTAGGGCAGACACATTTTTCTCTCTCCTCCGTGTCTTGGTGTCTCCCGTGGACGGGCTCTCATCGGTAAGGCTGCGCTTTTCTTTCTCTCAACACTGAAGATTGACTGTGAGGATGGTGCTGAGTGAGAGTGCGATCTCCAGTTTGATAACTGTCCCCAGGTCTACATGTGAGACGGACATAAAGGAAGGACTAGTGCGTTAATGTGCTTTGGTGCCATGTGGAGCTCCCGCTGTGTGACACTGGGAATGAGAGGAAAGGCAGATGTGCCATGCAGTTGTCACGGCTCTAAATATACCGCGAGATGCTTACTGTAGAGGAATGCATGTGCTTGTGTCTGGGAATGAACAGCTGGTTGTTCAAGAGAGATTTCAGCATACCGCTACCATGATTAGTGCACGGACTGTCACACTTTAACACAAGCATGTTGTGAGCGGCATCTTGTTGTGGTGTAGTTGTCAGGCAACTTGGTGCTGTTGCTGCTTTCAGTCGTTACGCAACCTTTTTTTTTTGAGTCTTCACTATCCTACAGGTGGATCAGACTTAACAGAAGTCTTGTAGCAGGTAAAGTCTTGCTAAAAACTACTGGAGGGCTGCTTTTCCATCGTTGTGCGTGAACTTGACTGTTTTGAGCGCGTCTCCCCGTGCAAAGCGCCGCCTTGCTGCGACTTTATCTGGCTCTGTGATTAATGAGGAAGTTGACCTGCGCTGACCCCTGAGGAACAAATGGCTACGGCTGAAGGGTAGGGGCAAAGGCAGTCAAAATCCTTTGCACTATTTTTGGTCAGCATCCAGAAATGGGATTACATTAGTAATCGAAGGATCAAAATTTAGATGATTTAGAAAACCTAATCCAGTACTGGGTCTATCAGCTGGTCCACAGATCTGTTCATGTATATCCAGTCTTGTGTTGTGGAAGCGGAGCCGGTTTGTCTCGCATCTTGTCAGTTGCCATATTTGGTCATGTTTAGTTGTTCTTTAAATGTAATTACAAGGTGAAAAGGAGTGTTGGGAACTGTTTGGCATCTATTTCACTAAACCATATCACTAGGACATATTTACACATAGTTCTTAAAGGGGAACTACTGTTTTTTTACAACATGGACCTTATTTCTGGCATAAAATACAATCATTTACTCACCCATGTAACTTTGGTGTCATTTTTAGTACTTCAGAAGATATTTACTTCCAGTGGAGTGCTGTGTATATCCATATAGTGGGAGATCTACAGACTCCAGATGATGATTACAGGTAACTCCAGACTCAACTGGGAGTAGCACTAGTGTATCGTAAAAAAATACTGGAGAAATTAACAAGTTTTCGCAACAGATAATGTGTTATTTGGAAGGTGCGTTGCGGTGCCCCAGTCACTCCCACTATATGGATATATGCGGATGTAAATATCTGATGAACGACCCATATAACATCAAAGTTATATGGGTGCGTAAACGACCATATTTTATGCCAGAAATAAGGTCCAGGTTGTTAAAAACAGTAGTTCCCCTTTAATGAAATTGCTCAAAACTGCAAAAACAAAATAGAAAGAGACATTAACAAATCCCTCAGAGTTGGCTAACAAGCAGCTTGACCTTTGTGGAGGACACTTGATTGGAGGTGATGCAAATAATTGCATGTAGTACCGTACCTTGTAATCCTTGCCATCCAGCATACCTTGTAGAGAATGATGTTGTGCTTGTTGCCTGACCTTTAGGACGCAAACCATATCCGTATAATGGAAGCTACACCTGCCTTTGTCACCGGCTCATTCATATCTATGTTGCACTAAGAGCTTTCTGCAGTTTTATTATTTCCCAGACAAATATTCTTGGCGGTCGTCTTCTTTGTTGCTTGTTTTGTTGTTGCCTCTTCTTCTTGGAGGTTTTAGAGGTCTGTTGCCTCCAGTCAGTGCCATTACGTTGACCTGTGAGTGCTCAAAATCCACACCACAGGGCAAATCCAGTCCGTGTGCATTTTATACCATTTATACCATCCAATGCTTGGCTATGTTTGTGAGCCGTTACAGCTGTTTTTGTCTAAAGGAGATTATAACTAATTAAATTTCACTCACTGTAGCCGTGATGCTAACCAGACTATGCGGTTTTATTCAGCTGAGTACACAGTGTAACGGTAGTAATAGCAGTGTTCACGAGCAAAAGACAAAATTGTTAGTCATAAACACAGCAGGGGAAGTATTCCCAGAGTAATCGGTTCGTCCGGCCTCAGCTCTGTTGGAAGGCTCTGAGCATCAATTATGAATGGGGGAGTGGATGAATATACATGAGACTATTTCACACGGTTTAATTTGAAACTGAGAAAAATGCCGCTGCCAGGTGTAGTAAAATGCGCTGTAGGTGTGTGTCACTGCAGTTGCTGTTTATCGACACGTCAGGAAATGGTCTTGGCTCACTTTATGTATTTTGAGGAGAAACCAGCGTGGAAAGTATAAAGCCAATGCCAGTGTGTCTTTTGAGTCACTTTAAAAGATCCACTGTGCTGTTTGAGCAGCATGGTTGGGGGCACAAGTGGGTCAGTAGTGGAGAGGCCGATTTATCTCTCTCTGCTCTGAGAACAAAGCTGCCCTGTAGCCAAAAGCAACCAAACATTGCATTTTTTCCCCCAATATTTCAAGTAAATAATCAGAATTTTTGTGTATTGTGTTGTGTTCTGTATCTTGCACATCACTCTGTGCATGAAGAACGTTGCTTAGCGACATAATGAGGCGTGCCTATATCATACTAAAGTCACCAATATGTGCATATTTGTGTATTAATTTAAGCTGATGTGAAATGTTGTTTGATTGCTCTTTGAAAAACAAGTTAGTGTAAGTTAGCATCAGTGAAACCTCATTTTTGTCGTCCACTTGTAATTTCAGTACCTTTCAACCATGTCATGCATCTGTTTTCTGTGTTTACTCACCCCAGTACATCCAGTTAGATTTCCCAAACTCCGTCAGAACCACTCTTTGTCATTTCTGTTAACCTCACCGTCTCAAGGAACTGAGCAGGTGGATTCACCCACTCATTTCCTAAACACTGTTGTGGGCTTTTGCTTGAGAGGAGAAAGTAAAAAGTCAGAATGCATTAATGCAGAGATGTCTAATTAACTGCACCTTCCCTTTAGATGCAATAAGAATGACCACACAGAACATGATAAAGTTCATAACCTAACGTCTGTGTAACACTTCATGGATTGTCGAGCAGCAAGAATCTCATCTGCCCTTCATGTTATTGTTTAGATTTTAGTCAAAAACCTAATATTAAATTCAATTTTTCTGAAAAGATCCTTTTCATTCATTGTTTTTGTGTGTTCACTGGGACATGAGAAACATTAACACACGTTATATTTCATGCTGATATTGCAGCTTGCTGTCAGACTACTTGGCTTCAGCTGTTTGGCTCGGTGCGGTGCAAAACTGGTCAGGGGTGGGCTAAAGTGTCCCCCCATTTAGCGAGTGGTAAAGTTGAGTCAGTAAGAAAAGAAGCCTCAAAATATAAATATCTGTTTGCACAAAATCATGCAAAAATCCAATATGAGCTGGAATATCTCAATGAATATGTAACTGGATCAGTCATATTATGTATGAAGCTTGAAAAAATGATCCAGCAGCAAATTTCCTGCTCCTCCTTGCTTGTTTGATAACAGTGCAGAGCAGACATTTCTATGGACATGTGTTAACATGCTCCCTGGGTCTCACATGAGTGGTTTCCCATTACATAGAGGGCATATTTCAACCCCTACCCCATGTAACAGCATTCTGAATGGATACTAACCAGTTGAGAGCAAGTAACTAGGGGTAGGACAAGGTGAAGACCTGCAGCTGAAGTTTTGGTTATCTCCATGACTTAGAGTTTGGTTATGTTTTACACATGCATCTTCTTGAGTCAGACTAGAGCGTTTTACCAGAAGCAGCACAACTATGTCGGATCCCACTTCTAATTCCACAGTCAGAGATGATTGGTCAATAGCCTATGTGCAAAAATCACCATAATGCCATTTAATGTAGAATATCCTGTATTTTGAAAAGATATGCTTTGCATATGATGACCGTGTGGATGTTACTTAGACGTGTGCCACCCACCTAGACCAGACCAGGCACCCCCACCCCATAATATCAAGACATACACTGATTCTAGTCTTGTCTTTCTCTTTCTGCTCTTTCGTTTGGATCCCTCTCATATCTCCATCTACCATTTCGCATCAGTAAATAGCACTGCTTCAGCAAATATCTCAACTTTGCCAAAAAAAAAAAAAACACTGACACACACTCAACAGGGAACGTTGGTACATGAGCACGAGCAGCTGTGAGTTAAGCATGATAAAATAAGCCGAATGTTGACGTGGGTTAGAGGTTGGAGCCAACTGTACGTGAGTCTGTTAGCTCGCTGTGAGTCACTAATGCAGCGAGTGTGTCAGGCAGTGGTCACTGGTTTCATCCTCTGTCAGCCAGGAGCAGAATAAGGTAAGAGGAGGCTTTCAGAGCTCGTTTGTGCTTCCCTTTTATTCGTGGGGTTGATGATTGTCTCTCACTGAAGCTTGCATGCATCCTTTATGTTCCCATGTTCTCCGCTGTGCCAGCTGTTTGGAGCTGGGAGTTAGGGGAGAGAGAGAGTACTAAAAGATAGACGAAGGCGGAGAGAGAGTTGGATTCTCTTCCAGTTGGAGGGACTGTGAAGAGGATGGGGCTTTTTAGAGAGGGGCACGTAATTATAGGCGGAAAGTGAGGCAACAATGAGCGAGGGGAGAGAAATTGACTCGTGAGTTATTAATCGTTATAGCTCTCCTCTGTCTCTCCCGCCTTTGTCATACACTAATTTACTTCATTAGTCTCTCGACTTCTGACTATGGCAGCTTTTCTCCCCTCTCACGTCAATCCCGCCTTGTCCTTTCTCTCTTGCTCCGGTCAGTGATAATGAGCTGAAACCGTCTGACAGTCTTCCAGCAATCTATGGACTGAATGATGCTATATGTGTTCCCCATCTGCCCTGCCCTCGTCTCTTTGGGACAACTGTTGGCTCTTAAACTGTGTTGAATCCTGGTTTCGACTATGTGGTTGAAGTCGAACTGATGTTGACTAGTCGATGACGTCACACACAAAAACACAGTAGTACTGCTTTGCAACAATGAAATCTTAATTCTTGACCTGAATATTGTAGTGTGTCACACAAAAGAAGCTAGGGAGGCTTTTCTGCAAGGTAACTGAAGCTTGAACAGGGATACTGTCCATAAACACCATTAATCTAACGTGTCTACCTGTCTTGCTTGCCAAAAAAAAACAAAAAACTCTATAACCACAGCAACAGTGTCAACATATAAAATATAACAGAACCGAACACAAACACAGCTTATCAATGTGCGCTGCAGGTATTGCCTATATAAATCAGAACCGTCAATAGCGTTAAGGACTTCACGTTGCAAAGAATAAAAAAAATAATAATAACAATTAAAAAATGTGGTACATTCTCAAAACGGTCTATTCACCAGCAAATTTGCAGCCTTCTTCTCTTCGCAGGACGTTTGGGCAAGTCGTTGACTTACGCCGAGAGGACTTGGATCGTTCCTCTGTTATAGCGTTAGCGTGTGTATTGCATACATAGTACATTTGTTGTATTTCTAGACCGACTTACATTTTCTGCATGTCACGGTAGTATGGGCTTCACCTTTAGTTTAGCATTTACACACACTCGATGAACCGCTACTAATTTGCTGCAATGACCCACTGGGCTCCTCACCTGTCTTGTCCGAGGCGTCCGTGTCGTTATTGTCACGTGATCAGCGACTAGTCGACTTCCCGCCTAAATCGTCAAGAGTAAAGTCAACTAGTCGGCGTGTTTCCTGATTCAGAGCTACAGTATTATCAACAGTTTAGTGAATTTTCTTTTTGTCTCCATTGGCAGTTTGACAATAAGAAAACGTAGGTAACCAAGGTAAGAAAAAAGTTTGGTGGGGTCATGTTTTCATGATATCAATTTCGATATCGTTTCAATATGATCAACACCGTACATGTGCTTTGTTATGGGACACCGTACATGTGCTTTGTTTGCCAGTGATTCATCTGTAATCTGTCATCCCAGTGATCCATCCATATAAAAGCTGTCGATTAGTCACTGTCAGGCAACACGCATTCAAAGTGCTTAATATTTTTTTCTTTGTATAATGGCATCATCTGCTTCTGTATTAATGGGACGTGTAAACAGAATTGAAGCATAATAGTGTTCCAGTCTTCATCTACTGCTGAACTCACTGGCAGTATTTGTGCGCTAAAGGCTTAAAATTCACGACGTGACATTGTCAGTCATGACTGTTTGGTCCACGTCCGTGAGCTCGGTGAGCACTTGGCTTGTTAACAACTGTCTGTGACTGAGTCATTCATGGGACAGCTATTATCTGCAGATGGGCAGCAGACAGACATTTTCAAGGATCTCATTCTTACCTTCATCTGCTCAGCCGTTGTCTGTGCGTCTCAGTGTCTTTCGCTGCTTAGCCGTGTGTCTGAAATTATAGATCAGTGTCTTTGGAAAGTAATCTAAGGAAACCTCAGACATGTCACTGAAACATGTAGCAAATTGGGGGCATAGATTTGGAAATTGTTAAAAAAAACAGGAAATGAACATGAACTGCTACACTGCAGCTTGATTATATCACAGTGTACCTTCTTACTAAAGCTAGATTAAATGATATTGAAGATATAAATACTGCAGTATTCTGCAGGCAAATCATTTTATCATCCCCCTGCAGGGCAACAATCCACCTTGGAGTTTACAGACTTTGAGGCTAGGCTATTAACTAGTATTAAGATATTTAGAAAGTAATACCTGCTGTTTAGTTTAAAGCTGGACTGAGCTGCTAATTTGCTGTAAAATGGTTGGATTCCACTATAATTCAATCCACAGAGTGATTAAAAAAAGATTTCACACATACACTGCCTTGTAGAAAACTGTAGCTGTTTCATATATATTTTTTCATTTGAGAAATTCATCAATTTTTAATGTTTCTGACAAACATCCAAGGGAATTCTTGCATTGCAAATTATTCTATGCTGTCTGCAGCAATGCCACAAACAAAGTCAAGACTAGTAGTTGGAAAGTTGCCACTTAAAAGCCTGCATTGTGGTTAAAGCCTGTTCTTGCTGACGTCTTGCTGAGTTTAGAATTAACAAAGCTACAGGCTTGTACGTGTATAACACTGGCCAAGAACAGGAAGGAAAGCAGACAGTGAACTGACCTTCCTGAGCTTGTGTAACAACCAGGTGTGACAACAGCAGGTGTAAAACTGCATCACTACACGACTTCCGTAACCTGAACAGCTCTGCACGGCAATCAGAAGGGCAGTTTGTCCTAACCTCGCAAGCAGTAAATACATATGTTCATGTACTCAGTTAAATAGGACACACCTTTAAACCAGCTTTCATCCAATTGTTGGGGTTTGTATTACTAAAGGATATCTACTGAGTTTTTAAACTTCCACATTTGCATTTGGTCATGCATTTTTCATTTGTACATTTAGTTCTTGCACATTTTCATCTCTCTCTCTCTCATAGTAACAAATATGCACCAGGGTGTAATGTATCGTCTGAACTGTCAGCACCCTATTTATGCATGATTTCTCACAGTAATGTGGTGAATGTGATAAAACAGGCCCTAATGATCTACAGCGATTCAGTTCACTGGCATACAGTCTCTTTCCAAATATGTCTATCCACCCATCCATTTGCAGCTTACCCGAAGTGGCGTCGCTGTGACAACGGGCTAATGTTATTCAAGGCGTCCCTGTCCCTTGCAACACGTTATTGTTCATCATGAAAATACCAAGGCGCTCCATTCCTAGGCCAGCCAAGATTTATAATCCTTCAAGAAATTTCTGGGTCTACCCAGAAGGTCCTTGCAGCTGGCTGTGCCTTGTTAAGCTCGAGAGAGAAAGAGAGAAGCACCCAGATGGCATCCTGTCCAGATGCCTGAACCGTCTAAATTGGCCCCTTTCAATGTGAAATAGCAGCGTCTCTACTCTGAGCTCCCACCAGATGACCGAGACCCTAGCCCTATGGGTCAGATTTCAATTCAATTTTTTCATCACTTAAGTTCATGACCATAGGTAAAGTTAGACCGCACACCGATCAGGCATAACATTATGACCACTGGCGTGGAAGAAGCAAATAACATTGACCATCTTGTGACAATTCAGCTTTCTGCAGGGAAACTTGGACCTGGCATTCATGTGGGTGTTACTTAGACATGTAGCACCCACCTAGACCAGATCAGGCACCCCCATCCCATAGCAATGACACTCCTTGATGGCAGCAGCCATACCCAACAGGATGCAGGCCTCAACCCATAGGACCCAAAGGCCCCCACTAACAACATTCTGTTGCCAGACACCACAGGACACAGGACTCGTAATGTTATGCCTGATTGGTGTATATAAAAATGGACAAAGCCTCCAAAATATCACCAGTGTGGCGCCTAACTCCTCCTAACTCCTTATGCCTGATCAGTGTAGAGATGGACAGGTAAATCAGAGGCCTCTAAACCAAGTCTACCTATATAAACCTAATAAATGTAGAGGATCTTAAATTAAATCTCACCTTACAAAACAAAAACACAAGTAAACAATGGAGCGTTTCAGTTTCTCATCCGTCCCCCAATTACCATCAATATACGTGATACTCCAATAAAAACAATAGCAGTACATAATAATAAAACTCAGTGTAGTGACAAAACCAAAGGGGCTGTGGTTGTTAAACTGAGTTTACTGGAGCAGAATTTTACACTCTGTAAACTGGATTTCATTGAGGACCCCATGCGGAACAACATTAAATATATATACAATATTGCTGTGAGCTTAGCAGTCAACAAAGTAACTTTGATTGCTGCTGGAAAACAGCCACAAGGCAATCAAACTACCCTGACAGCGTGTCAGCGTGTGGGAGGGAGGGGTTAAGAATAAGACGGAGGGAGGCACTGGTGATAAGATAATCAATAGGAAAGCACTAGATTAGCCTGAATAGATAGCTCTGTGTGTGTGTGAAAGAATTTGCCATTAACAAGAGATTCTAATCACATGATCCAGCCTCTACACACAATCCATAATTTATGCAAATAGCATTCAAAATTTTAGAATTTGGACTCCTAAAACAAATAAATATTTGTCTGTGTAAATATATCACTTAGGATAAATAATTAATTCACAGAGGTCCCCTTTCATATATAATGCATCACCCCCAAACATACCAAGTGCCTTTGGCTTCGCTGTAATTGGGAGCACTCCCAGCATCGGGCGCCCTGCTCCGTTAACATCAGCTGAACAGGTTACATGCGGACGCACACACGAGGGTGGGAACCGTGGAAATCACGGCGCCGACACGGCCGTAGCGCTGATTGGCACCAGAGGGTGATGATGGCAGTGCCACAGCTGTGTGAAAGAGAATGAAATGTGTCATCGCTTGTGAGTCAAAAGCTGCCACGGCAAGGAGCTGCACGAGGATACGGCACGGTGTAAGAATCTGCAGCTGTAACGCGTTGCATTTATTCTCATAGTACACAAACATACACTAAATCACACAGTTTGACAATGAGCGTGAACTGAGTGAAAGGGCGTGTCTGTAAAATCAAAACGCTGCATTTAATGAACCTCTTTCCGCTTTCTGTTTTAGCTGCTTTCTTTATTCTCTCTGTGCCCTCTCTCTACCTCGCTGCTTAGGTGCTTGACCTAGTTGTAGTAGAGTTGTGGAAATTTTTTACTATGTGACACCAATCCCATTATCCTGCCGCTGTTACACCGCAGATGAGCAGATTTGCCTTCTAGCTGGATGTCTCACATTGAGACCTTGTTTAACCCTTCGCCCCAGTGTTCCTGCACGTCACCACGTCCTTATACGACATCCTAAATGTCTACCGCTGCAGGCGCGGTTGCAAGATTTCACAGGAGCCATTACCGCCTAATGACATTTAGATGGAAAGCATGACATTTTCTTGTCAGGTCTCCTGCTGTGAGGTCTGGATGTCATGAGTAAGGTGGTGTGAATGAGTCTGCTGTCTATGTATAGTTATTACTTGTTTATTACTTGTTTATTACTTGCTTTAATTCATGCATACGTTGGAGTATTTGTTCCATTTTGCAGAAGATGCAGTAAGCCGCGTGTTTGACCTGATTTCCTACGACGGGAATTACTCGAGCATCCAGTCTGACACACACACATCCACCTCCCAACCCGTCTTTCTCTCAGCCGCTTTCAAGCCCGCTCTGTTGCTCCTCTCCGCTCGTCGCCGAATGAAGCTCAACCCGGCTCTCACGTTCCTTTCTCTCATCCCTGCATGCTCGTGTTTGACAGCGACGGCGAAACAGCAGCTCGAAGCCTCGCGCTGAAAAGATCCCGCATCCTTCGTCGCCCGCAGATGTGCGAGCACGCACCATGGTTTTAAAATGTGTGTCAGGCTCCTGCTTTAGTCACACGCCGCAACACCCCGTTAAAACTCTTTCACGGTCACGCGTTGCCTCTCCATACATTTTTTCCCTCCTTTTTCATTCACTCCGTCTTCCTTATGCAGCCTCACATTCTCACCCTTCTCGGCAAATCCTCCTTTTAATGCACAGCTTACTTATTCATGTATGCAAATCAGCCTTAAAGCACAAAATCACAGAGGTTTGCCCTACAGACACACTAACACTGCAAGCACATAGATCATATTGCGTCACTCTGTGTGTGTAGTATGTGCGCGTGTTGCTGCGTGATAAGTGCATTATAGGTTGCGCGTTAATGGACTGGTCTCTACCCCTACCATTCTAGTAAACTATACTTATCTGTAGTTAATTTGGGCCCAGTTTAATACCACTCACGAGCACTTAACCTGTCACCTCACCAAAAGCCGCACTGCAGCAGCGTTGCCTCTCACCCTCTCTTTAGCTGTCCTTCTTCAAATTTAAACGCTCCCCCTCTCTCCCCATTTCCCGCTATATCTTGCTCGTTCCTCTTTCTCTTGCTCCCCCTGCTGTATCTGCATCCCCTCCATTTTTTTTCCATTCTAATTTATGTTTATCCGCACTCCCAAACAACCTCCCTTGCCCTCTCCATCATCTCTGTCTTTGACTGTTACGTGTAAAACGCAAGGATGCATGATGAAAATCCCCCCCTTTTTTTTTGACTCGGTGAGCGGAGGATAGTCCGTAGACGTGTGCATCTGTGTGAGCCACTGCATGCGTGTGTGCATTTGTGATAAGAAAGACACCGTGAGGGGTGTGTGTAAGGAGGGCGAAGAGCATTGCGTCATTGGGGGTGTGTTGAGCGGGAGGAGGGCTGAGCCGGCTGTCAGTCAGTGACGCCAGTGGAGCACGTGCGTCGGCTATGGCTGGGAAGACGTTGAGCAGCGGTGATCTGGCTGTGGGCGAGAAGAGCTAGAAACAGCCGCAGCTCCCTCGCTGGTGACGGGTTGATCGAGGGAGTGTATGTCTGCTTGTGTGTGGGAGTGTGTGCGTGCGTGGTTGTGTGTGTGTGTGTGAGAGAGAGAGAGGGAGTCGGGAGTGTGTGCATGTAGATGCTGCATGGGCTGCAACCGGAGCTGCTACTGCTGCTGGTGAATAATGCAGACAGGGGAACGGAGTTTGGATAGCATGCAGGGAGCCAGATTAATAATGCATCGTGCCGGTTACAAGCTCTGCATTAGTTAGTTTATCTGGAACCTGTAGCTGCCTACTACCTATCCGCCTGCCTGCCTGACTCACTGACTCCCTGCTTACCTTTCTGACTTTCCATTTGACTGGCGGACAGTCTGATATACTCAGAAAATGTCTCACTACCATTTCATCAAATGTTGTAAGTATCCATTCAGCAGCTTGATATTTATGCATGCAAGTGTCTGCCTCAGCCGTGGGTGTGTATTAGCACTTTCTATATATATATGCAGGATGTCATACTGTATGTGAATTGTGTTCTTTTGCTGCAGCAGAGTCTAAACTTCAAATGGCTATTGGTGCGTGTGTGTGTGCAGTAGGTGGGTGTGTGAGCTTGCTGCAGAGAGCTGCCGCAGATGTGTGAAGTTGACCGGCGGATGCGGCAGGTATACGGCAAAAAAAAAAGAAAAAAGAGGGTGAAAGATGAAACATGACATTGAGCCGCAAACATTTAAATCCCACGGGCGTCTGGCGTGCTCATAACACAGTAACAGGCGGACGGAGAGAGAAAGTCGTTTCACAGGGAAGAGGGAGGGACAGATGGAGAGGAACCGAGGGTGATTTAGAGGAGCGCCGGAGAGAGTGAGGGAATGGCAGGACTGGAGAATGGATGGAAAGGAGGTGAGGACGGGATGAGTGACATGTTAGGAATGCGACCAAGAGTGGGGAGCAGATTCACGGAGGAATGATGGGGGGGAGAGAGATGCTGGTGTTTGTGAGGTAATGGCAAAGAAGGCAGGGAAGAGGGAGAATGAAAGAGGGCAGATAAGTGAGCTCAATCATAGAGGTGACAGAGGCTGTCAAAGTCTCTCCTTGACACTGAGGAGCACGCCTGTCTCACCCCCGCATCCATCCCCACTACACGGCTTTCATTTATGGCATCTGCAATTTGCATCCTCTACATTTGTGTGTGTGTGTGTGTGCTATTTTCTAATTTACTACCCCTTGCAGCCATGTCAGTGTTATTAGCTGGAGCCTGCGCGGGATGTTCTACATTCAATCAATAACTGATAGCCAGGAGATGGGATGGCACAGGAGGAAAGCTTTCCCCGTCTCTCTCTATATGTTTCCACTCACTCCATCCCTCTCACATTCATTCAGCCCTGTTTCCCTTCTGTCCTTCTCCACTCTCACTCGTATATCATCCATTCATATCGCAGCCATTCATCCAGCGTGAGCAGTAATTATTTTCCTTGACCAATTTGGTGCATTGGGGGCGCTGTACTGTAGGACGTGGTTCTGTGCAAATATTGACAAAGAATTTGAACATTTTAAGTGGGAACGGTGGCCGGTGCTTTGAGCTGAAGCCGATCTGCACGCTGTTTAATGTAGAAAAACGGAGATCCAAGCATTTATTGGGCGATTTCCCATTCTATCTTATTGATTTTTGACGTTACAGTCAAAATAAGGCAATGCTCCTGGGAATGATGTGATCTGACCAGTCAATAAGTTTGTATTCATAAACCATTCAGCTTCACTGCATGAAGCAGATCATGACAAATCAGGTTTATTTTAAATTACAACATCATGTGCATGTGCTGAACCTCAAAGCACATATGAAAGTAGTCAAATGAATCAGTATCTTTAGTACCATAATGTTTCTTTACTTTAGGTTGGTTTGCTGCTTTTGATGCAGCTTTTCCTCAATCCATCTGCTACTCACCGTATACACTTTATTGTCTCGTGTGTGAGACGTGTCCACACCAACGTGTCAAGTTACGGGGCGTCCATCGTGTGCAGGGGCTTTACACGACTGCGGCCTTGAAATCTGCTTAACAGGTGACGTATGAAGGTGGCAAAGAGAGTGAAGGTTAAAAGCCAGCCAAGCCAAGGAACAGGTAACAGACAACAGCCACAGCGAGGGCGTGGAGGGAGATGGCGTTCAGGTTGCTGTCATCTGTGTGACAGAGCTGCTGCTTCTGCTACTGCTAACCAAGTAGTATGTGCCGTCCTGTGTCCCGCCCGTGTCCATTCTCTCACAGTTTACAACTGAGGAGCAGTTATTTAACAGAAACATGAGTATTGCTTGTTTCAAACTTCTCATCTGTGACTAATTTCTGCATTTCTTTCATTTCTTTGAGCTCTGTGGTCACACTAGTTATCCAAGCTGTGTGTGCATGCAGTTACTTTGAGCTCAATGCACCAGGAGTGTTTTTTTTATGCAGTTTTAGCCTTGCAAAGAGATATCTGTCAGATTTCCACTGATTAGTCCAACTTATATCAGTAGACCAACTTCAGTAGGTTTCTACCATATATATATATACACAATGAATGCAGACAAGTATATCCTAAAGGACTGAAGGGAAGAGTAGGGGAGAAATATGTGAGAGTGGATGAGAAAGCGAGCCAGGAAGGATGCATGGACTGTGGAGAGATACAGCCGTGTGATATCAGCAAAAGCAGTCCAGGCTGAGCGTGTTTCTCTGTTTATGTGTGAGTGTCTGCAGAACTGGCAGCCAAGTTCCTAAAATAAAATACAGTCGAAGCACCTGGCGTGAGCAGTGTAATAATGACCCCCTCCTCCTCCTCCTCCTCCTCCTCCTCCTCCTCCTCTTGTCTGGAACCTGAATATAAAAGAACTGTTTTTACATGTCTAACCAGAGCAGATGGCACTGGTGTATTGTGCAGGAGGTGTGTGTGTGTGTGTGGCAAGAGGGTGGGGTGGGGGCAGGTGTTTGAATGAATGCGTGGATCTATATCAAACAGCGAATACAAATCGCATAAAAACACAGCAGTGCCTTTTTGTGTGTGTGTGTGGATGTCTTTGTCTCTGCCTGATAGAAAACACACCTCAGCCCCCCGCGAATGAGAAACGGCTGAATACTGTACAAAGTAGACTCAGGCTACCGTCGGTACGCTGGTGTCCCCTGGGGCGAAGTTTGGAGCATCTTTTATTTTGTTTTACCCGCCCCGAAAGACAAAAAAATTCACACCGTGTCTCTCAGATGCCAGCACCATTGCCAGACTCATTGGCACCTCTTCTGTTTTTTGGCATAAAACACTGTGTATTATCCTAGAAACGGTTTTAATTAGCTTACCATCAGATACGAGCATATTTATGATAATATTAACCACAATAGTGTCTTATGTGAGGTACGAGTGCAACACTAGTTTAATGCAAATGAGATCTGCACCAGAAGTATACTCCTGAGCATCTAAAATAATGGCAGCCAGCATTTCTCAAAGAGAAGATTTTGTGGTTTGAATTCAATGGAAGCCATTTCCTCTTCAACGATGAGACATACTGTGTTGAGTCTGACACAGAACTCAGCTATCTACCTCGCCAGACTATCCTCTCTTGATGGTGACAGCTTGTGGGAAGAGTTCACCTGCTTTTCAGGCAATGCAAGAGAGCGGTGTGCGGTTTAAAATTTAGTTTCTCGTTGAGATTCCTTGGGTCTGTCTCAAAACTCCTCCCAGGCTGAGTGTGTTTCTCTGCTTAGATGCGAGCGTCTGCAGAACTGTCTGCAGAACTGGCAGCCAAGTTCCTAGAATCCGTGACTCCACGTCGTCTACATGTGGCTCAGCGGCTGTGGGTATACACAGTTGACCAGGTTCCAAATCTAGTCTGCTGTTATTGCAGATAGATTGCCCACAATTTGCCCACATCCCCTTGCCTACGGCTCCGTCCTCTGTCTACCATTTCTAAAATCACTCTTTGCATTAAATTGGTGGTAAAATGTGACAAATCAATCAAAAGTCAGGATGTAGTATTCGAGGATATTTCTAGAAATTGCAAGGTAGCGAGAAAGAGGCGAGGGGCTTGGTCAACACGCGCCGCTACAAAAATATCCCGCTAATGTAATGCTTAGTAAACAGAGAACGTGGGCTCGGTTATACTAAAAGACCGGGGAGAAAGGAGCGAGACAAAAAGGAAAAAGTGTTGCATTAAAGCAGATCAATGAACAGACAAAAAATGCTCCAAGGAGGGGAGAATGAAAACGAAACAAGACCGGCGAAAGAGCAGCTTTGAGTCTGATAAAAGAAGGAATGAGATATAGAGACAGCCGCACCATGGAGACTTGAAGAAAAACACACCATGCAGTCATCTCTGCAACGTCGTGTCTTGTCTAGACTTTTTGTTTTCCCGGTCCTTTGGGCTGACTATGACCTGAATTTGTCAAATTACAAGTTCTATTAGCTTGCACTCACGATTCTTTAAACTTAAAGCTCACTGCATGTAATATTTGAACATGAGATCTCTTATCTCGCACTTAGCTCACCTGCTGCACAGTCTATGTACATCTTAATCACCTGAGCAGACCATAATAGGCTCGCCAGCTGCTTTGGGACGAGATCTGCTTGGCTGAGTTCCACTGAGAAGCGGGGAGATTATGCACAGTCAGGAGAATCGCTACACTCTGGTGGGACAGGACAAGCAACGCATAAAACGCTGGGACGCCTCACTCAACCTGCCGCAGGGCTAAACCGACAGCAAATATCCTTTACAGTAAATATGCTAAACGGTGGCCCACACACAACTGGGCAAACTGCTGATGCAGACATGAAAGCTTACTTGTGTGAACACAAAACAATAACCCAGTCACGCGTTTCAGCCTGAAGGTGAACCTGACAGCAGTAGTGGGTTTTATCACTCGAGCCCTGTCTCATTAGCTCAGTATCAAACAGTGTGGAGGAAACACTACGGACTCAGATCTTCTGTGAATATATTTCATGTGTTTTCTCTGCTACGACCTCATTTTCTGCCACCGAACATCTTTATCATTATCTCTCTCTGCCTTTCTCTCACTCCCACTAGGCTGTTTCCAACTATGTAATGTCTTTCGTCAAAACATGGAGATAGACCAGTGTCTGCTGGAGTCTCTCCCCATTGGCCAGCGCCAGCGGCTGGTCAGGAGGATGCGCTGTGACCAAATTAGGGCATACTATGAGAGGGAAAAGAGCCTTCAGCGCCAGCAAGGTGGCATCAAGGTCCGAGCCCCGTCCACCCACCGGAAGAAGCAGCGCGTCCGCTTCGGCCTCGCCGACGTCATACAAGATGCTATCATTCACCATGACGACAAAGAAGGTTTGTGTGTTTGTAATATAGTGTATGTAGACGACTGCTTTCTAGATGGCTTTATGTTGTCACTTACTGGACGCACGCAGTCACACACGTGTGCCGCTGCTTTTGTGCTGCTTGGTCCGAGTCACACGATTCGTTCTGCTGGAAGTTGCCCACTTGACTGAGGAGAGCAGAGTGAATCTCTTATGCTAATACAAACAGTTCTCAGGGACACAAATACCTCAGCAGAGATGATGATGTCTAATGATGGGAGCAAACTATAATCGTCCTGGACTCCAGGTTCCTCCACTCGCACCTGTTCTGCGCCGCTGACGGTTGCATGAAATGTTCTTGAAAGATTAGCAAATGCAAAAATATCTGCGGAATACATGACACAGCTTCTAGCCTGTTGCCCTGATGACACAGCTGTGAATAACAGTGTGCTTGTGGGCTCAGGATGTGTGATTTCATATTCTAGCGTAAAACCAAGCGATGCATCAGAACACATATTACCATGTTTTATTACGAGCCCGGGAACAATGAATCCTGGGCACCGTTGAACAAGCAATTGGTGGCTTGCCAGTGCTTGAATTAATTTTGTTATTAAAAACGCATATGACCTTGAAAATAATAGTCGGTGGAGCATTTAAAGACGGTTAACACCTTTTTTTATGGCATCAGAATTGTTGTGTTATTATAATGTGTAAATTTGTCACCGGTTAATCAGTCAGTGTTGAATGGGAATTGCAGTAAACTGAAGCAATGAATTCCTCAGTTATTACTTACCAGGATGCACTGGATGTGAGCTACTCACTCTCAGTCTTGAAACATTACCCAGCTCATTAAGGTATTAGACCAGGTATGTTTTCCAGTTTTGTGTACGTTAGACTTCTGAAATAATGTTCTTCTACTACGATTTGTCTGGAACAAAAAAAATAAATGATATGACTACATCTCCGCAACAAGAAACCATTCAGATAGTACAGTGTTTTGAGAAAGCCCTTCATTCAATTGCCATTTTTCATCACAACAGTCTGTAGCTGTAATGTTACTCTTAATCCTTTTTGGGGGGATCTTGGAAAAGACAGTGTAAGGCAAACATGGTCTTCTTCAGGGCTGATGTCAACAACAGTATCCAACAATAACAGCTCATCATGGCAGGAGATTGATTCAAAAGTCACCAGCTAGTAACAATTTGCTTGCTTCTCTTGCAAAGCTAATGCAGCTGCAGCCTCTGCCTCTCCCCACTGGAATGATTCCTCTCGCTGCTGGATTCCTTGTGCAATGTGCTCTGGCTTAAACGCACTGACTAACTGTCTGAGTAAACCAATACGCTGAAAGTACCCTTGTCCATAACTTCCTAAAAAGAGAGGCTGTAAAACTGCAAAGTGGTCCACTGTTTGTGCCTTTTTGTGTCTGAGAATGTTTCTGTCAGTGAATCTGTTTGCAGCGCTCGTTCGCTCGTTTATCCACTGTCACACGGAGGAAAGCTACTTCAAGCTTTTCAGACTATAAATTGCACCTGCTCTCAGGCCGTGGGCATGAGCAGGATCCCACTTTGGCTCCCAGCAAAAATACGATGATTGCCACGTAGTCAATAAACTCATGAGATTTAAAGGGAACTTCACGTTTTCCTAAGTGCACTGATTCGCCAGCCATCTCACGGCCTTTCTTCTTGTTTATGCCAGTCACTTACCCAGTTGTCTGAATGTATCCATGCCAGGGCTACCAGCAGTCTTTGCAGGTCAGTGTGTTAATCTCTGCTCCCTTGCAGCCAGTGAGATTCAGCTGGGGTCCGTGAGAGCAGCTGGTGTGCCATTGCAACAGCCAGCCTGAAAACAGGGTTCCTTGGCTCGGTATGAATCAGATACCCCCCATGCTTAATCGTCCAAGCTCAACCATGACACTGAACTGGCACTGGGCTGCCATTTTGGCTTTGCATGGTGAAGGCCTTCTGACCCGGGGTTCAAGGCAAGAACTGGATCTAGATTAAACAAAGTAGTAGACTCATGCACAGAAGTCCCAGCATGAGGGACCAAGTGTCAAGTGTGTCAAGGGTCTGCCTAAAAGCCTGTCTGCTCATGTCATGTTGGCCTGTCTTGTTCTTTTCAGTGGATTTCTGCATCAACTGTCTTAGGTGGATCAGTTCTCGGTACATCTTGACAATGGAACAAGTGTACTCTGGTGCTCTGAGTGAACTGTTTTTCTCACCATTGCTGCTTTAGTCTCTCTTTTGAAAAAAAAAAGGGATAAGGCTTGCCTCAGGCCTGGGCCTTCCCTAGAGTTATGTGGGAACGTTTTAGATCTTTTCCGCTTAATACAAGCACAATTTAATAGAAATGGGAATGGGTACTAGCAGGCCCTGCAAGGAGAGGCTGGATTATGGTCAAAAATAACCTCTTTTGTTTCGAAAGGACACTGCAACAGAAATATTAAACAGAAATGTGTGACAGTGGCTAACTTTCTGTCAATATCTTAATTCAGACATTAAAGCCGTCTTGTCGTATCTATTACAGTAATACACGCCATAGGAAAACAAATGTCAATTTATTGATAATTGCTATGCTTTCAGTATTATCATTAAGACTTAATCTCATGGATTCCACCAAGAGTGACGTGCGAAATGAGACTGACAGACTGTGTCGGTAAACGCCTCATAGCTGATAGACAAGTACATTTGCAACATTGCTGTTGTCTTGGATAAACTGTTTCAGTTTAATTTGTTTTAAATTATCAGTAGCGTGTAGCCCCAGACCATGATGGTTTATTAAAAAAGAAGACGAAGAAATGGAAAGGACTCATTATGCTTTTTAAGAAATCGTGACTACAAGATAAGCAAACTAAAAGGAAGGAGGAAAATAGAGCGCGACAGAAAGGTTGGGTGGACTTGTGCTGTCCTAATTAAAGCCTGTTTTTTTTTTTTTTGTACGCTGACTTCAGGTTTTAGATTCATAGAAACTCTGATGCGCTGCTGAAAAAGGCGGCCGTGTAATCAGAGACATCACGCACACATATATGCGCACGCACAGTCAAAAAGGGATTTATTTTCTTATCAGCCATCTTGTACAGGAAGTAAGATGAAGGGCAATGGGATAGAGTGGAAAAGGGTGAAGGAAATGGGGGATGGGTGAACAATAGTGAGAAAATGAAAAAATTGGAGAAAAAAAAAGAAATGGAACAACAGCAGGAAGCAGCGTTGGGTTAGGCAGGGTTAAGGTAAAAAAAAATATATCAATAACCCACAGGCCTGTAGTTAGATTGGAGTCCGCTACAGCTCATCTCCCGTCTCCATCCCTATCCGTCATATGCAAACATCTGGCTCACTTACCTTTTTGACATTTGGTGAAATTGCTTTTCCAAAACCAATCTTTTAACTTCATAAAAGTGAGACGCAAGTGGAGCAGCAGCAGGTGTCGTCCTTATAGCCATGAAAACTATAATAATGGACTCGTGGGACAGTTTTATTTAACTATGTCTTCAGTTTATCACCTGAAATCACCTGAAATACTTATATTAGTTTGTGTCTGTGGCTATAACTTAGACGAGGATTACCCCAAAAACAACAATCTATATTAAAAAGCGTTATCTAATGCAACTGTTTAGAACAATCAGAACACCTGCACACCATCATGGGAATTATCCTGAGATAAATGGTGATGAATGGGTTATCTTGTGCAGCTGAGACTTAACTACCACTAAATGTCTACCTTTAAGAATGCTCTTAAGCACCGAAACTTCATTACCTCCAGATTTGCAGTCTTCTTGAGATTGCACCTGATTCCTCTTGTGCGTTAATCACACCTTACATAGATAAACACTTAGATAAGACAAACAAGTCTTTAGTGTCAGTCTTATAGTGGCTTGTTGCTGTGTAGTCATTTTTTATTCAGCACAGTCTTCAGGTGAAGCCATTTTTTTCCCCCTACTGGCTTTAAAGATTGCCTCTACCTACATAACCAAAGGCATTTGTCTTTTTCAGCAACACCAAACCTAGCCAGAGCTGTTGTTGGTAGGACTGTGCCCCGGTCTCTGCATTCATGTTGTGTGATCTGCTCAGTGTGCATTTTATGGAAGTGTAATTACTGTGCAAGTGGTTCACTTCCTCTCAGAGCGTGTGTGTGCGCGCATGCACATACCCCAACGGTTTTCTGAACAGCCACCTTTCATTATCGATCAGCGTGTATAGATCCGTCCTGCGGCCACTGCGCAGGGACTCTCATCAGTTCTCCACAGTGAGGAAACGCAGCAAGTATAGGTAAAAGTAATTGCTTTCATTCTTGTGCAGTGGCCTGGCGCGCTGCTTTAGACACAGTTCGTAAAACTGAAACACGGCGTGCTTAAAGTACATAAAAGAAGAATAACACATATATTTAGTGCAGTGCTATACACATAATGTATGTGTTATTCTTAGTTTATATAAAGCCATGCATTTGGACTTAAATGAGACCAGTGCAGCAAAGCAGTTTAATCTGTCCTGTTGGCTCGAAAAGACGGACCTGTAATAAATTTAGATACAATTAAACTATCCTGGTTGGGTGCGAAGCTGTGTCTAGACCAATACCTTATACAGTGATCAGCCACAACATTAAAACCACTGGCAGGAGTAGTAAATAACATTGACCATCTTCTAACAATACAACCTTCTGCTAGGAAACTTTTGGACCTGGCATTCATGTGGATGTTACCTAGACATGTACCAGCCAGCAGCCATCCCCAGCAGGATGCAGCCTGACAAAGCCACACACACAAAAACAGTCTGGGAACAACTCCAAAAAAAACTAAAAAAACATGAAGCACAGCATAAGGTGTTGACCTGGTCTCCAAAGTCACTAGATCCTAAACTGATCAAGAATCTGTGGGATGATCCACAGAGGCCCTTCCCCTCAACCCATAGGACCCAGACACCACAGGACACCTTCAGAAGGCCCATGTCTATTCTCTGATGAGCGTCTGAACGGTGTATTCTCAGACAAAACAAGAAGCAATATCTTCCGTGTTCTGTTTTTCAAAGGAACTATTCCCCTGTTGTCAATGTAACACAGCTGAAACTGAAAATCTATGTACAGCTTACATCTTAGCCTTCCATCCATATATTTAATCTCCACAGATGGTGAATCTCAAACCAGACAGGAAAGGACGATAGAGAAATAAGTGAATATGAATGTTACAGGAATATACTGACGCTTCTCAGCGATATACCCAGCTGGGATTAAAGACATGTCAAATACCTGTCATTTTGTGACAGGACTAGACCCAAAGATATCGCGACGTCTTTTGCTGCGATCCCATCTCAAACCCCATGGCGCTCCTTTAATGTCAGCTGCGTCATCAGACAGTTCATCGAAAAGTTTCCCTGGCAGAGTTTATTTGAGCTTCTAATATTAAACTTCTGGTTCAGCTGATGACTCATCGGGGTCCCTGCAGTGGTTTGGCCGGGTTAATGTAAGAGGGAGCAAACGATGTAGGAAAGCATGACAAATGAAAGTACTTTGTGAACTCGGTGCTCAGTTTGAAGTTAAAATTCAATTTAGATGTTTTCTTTCTGTGCTCGAGTATTTTAATTAACAAAACATGAAGGAAGAGAGGTATGTAATCACACTTTTTCCCCAAATATGAGCAGCCTAGAAAACGGATTAAAACACATTCACTCTGCAGTTTCAATTTTCTTTAATTGCCTTTTCCAGTTAGTCTCCAGGCTGGATTTTATGAGAAGTCTTTAAGTAGCAGAAAAAGAGAGAGCAAAAAAACGGCCACCAACTTTACCAGTAATTGCTGAAAAGAACACTACGCTGCAGTGCAACTCTACAGTATGCATTGAGTACAGTTCTGATTAAAAGATCTTTTGACCTTTGATTACACAGTGAAAGGCCGAATAAAGGGGAATTGCCGTTTTTTACAAACTGGACCTTATTTCTGGCATATTATACAATCATTTACTCATCCATATACTAGCATATCATAACAATATTGGCAAAATTAACAAGTCTTGCAGCAGATAATGTGTTATTTAGGCTGCGTTTCGGTGCGTATCCTCCGAACAACTCCAAATGACACCAAAGTAATATGGGTGAGTAAACGATCGTATTTTATGCCAGAAATATGGTCCAGGTTGTAAAAAAAAACGGCAAGTTCCCCCTTAATTTGCTCTTCTTTGATCGAAAGTGGGACTTTTAAACACGTCGTCAAATGCATTCTTGTGTGAAAAGGCATTATCACCCTGCTGTGCTGGCATGTATCCTGTTATTACATAGACTGATGTCCATAATATAAAACACTTCATGTCTGTGCACCTGTGCACGAGAGGCCTGTTCACGATCTGCATTTAGAGTTGAGCCTTATTGGAAAACTCTACAGCGCCCTTTGTTTTCGGGATTGAAACCAAAGGCAAAATGTCAGAGCTCATTTCAGAAACATGGGGCACTGAGGTGAGACGGTCCCTCGTGCGGCTATGACTGCGTGATAAGGGCCAAAGAGACAGCTGCATTTATAAAGGTGAGGGATTCGAAGGGGATCTCATGCGGGGCTGACAAGGAGTGATGCTTAGCATGGAGAGGATACAGCACGCCTGGTTGTCATATGAATGAGAATTGGCAATACTGTAACGTGATGGAGAGTGCACTACAGATATTTGATCAGATTCATAGAATATCATGGTCCGGTAAGATACGGAAGAGCAGAAGAATCGTGCAAGAGGAGTACACTTTATCTTCAGAGTTCACATCTTATGTACTCTGTTTCATAAAGTTCAGAGCAGAATAATATTTCCGTGGCTTGCTGTACAGTCATCATGTTTGGCACAGGAAGAAAGCATATCTGAAGCCCTGCTCCTGGGTTGAGAGGTGCCGACTGAAGAACACTGTAAAATGAGCTCTTTGTAATTTTCTGTGTAGGCGAGAGATCCTGATGAGCTGTATTCAGATGTTAAACACAAATACAGGTTCAGGACAGCGTCACACTGACAGCAGAGGTTCTGTTGGTGAAGATGTCACGAAAGCGAAAGCCACTAATTAACCTCGGTGATTTGTCGTATATGGATGTAACTGTGAACTTGCTCCTCGGTTCAAGATCAGGTATTAAAGGTGAGGCTGAATGTGGATGTGTTGGTAGTCTTGATAGTGATTCCTGAACCACGTTCCTCTGTCAATCTACTTTGGGTTTCATCCTGCTCTCTCTCTCTCTCTCTCTCTCTCTCCATCTCTCTCTTTTCCACTCTATCCGCCGGTTCCTATCCGGTTGCCATGGAAACTCCACATATGTCTCGAACAGCTGTTTTGCAATTTTCCACAAAATGACAGCCGACTTTTCTTTGCGCCCACTCTCCATTTCCCTCCCGGCCGCCTTTCTGATACGTAAAGGGGGGCAACGCACGCACACACAAGACCAAAGCCTAATATCAGCGCATGATCAAACATCACCTGGCATATAAAACATTAACATATAAAGAAAATGCCTGTTGTTGCTGTGGGACGTATCTTTAGCCGCGCTCCTGTATGTTTATAAATCATTCAGTCGATATAAATCTGTGCTATTTACAGCCGCGGTTCCTTTTCCCCTTCAGTTAACATTACTACAGAGATAAACTCTGTCGTCCTTCTCTTTAAACATGTGTCCCAACCTTTTGCTGCTTACACGTAGTCCAGCACTGAACTGAACACACTGAACACTGCAGGCTCGCCATGCTGTCTAGTATTATCAGTAAATGCGTATTTTCACCTTTAGCCAATCAGGTTGGTTGCCACTTCATACAGCTTCAGCGCTTCAGGATAAGAATGACATTTGATCCATTTTGTTTAATGATTTTCTCTCTTTGTGGTTGAAATCTGTATGTCTGAGATGCTTGTTGAATTTATTGAGAGCTACTTACGTTGTTTATTCTTTCGTCGTTCATCTTTTTTTGCTGCAATCATACAGATGTTTAAGAGAATGCTTGTTTTTGTATTTCAAGGCTCTTCTGAAGCTGATGTGAAGGCTGTGAACTACAAGGCTTTGTATTTCCTCTTAACAGAGTGTCTGCCTCTGTGGATCAGGCTTGTTCAGTCTGGGATTTAGGGCATCCTTCTGGGGATGGCTCCTGCCACTATGGAGTGTCAATGCTATGGGGTGGGGTTGTCTGCATCCAGGTCCAAAGGTTTCCCAGCAGAACATTGAATTATCACAAGATGGTCATTCTTTGATCATTCTTGCTCAGTTACTACCTCCAGTATTTAAAACAGTTTTTTCTTTGTTTTGTTTTTTCATTCTTTGGGAACAATAGCGCCAAACTCAAAGACAAAACATGTAAAATTTGTTGCTGTGACTTACTTCATTCTAAAAGTCAGCTTGTGTTGTACTATTGATTCCTAATGGCCATATAGCCAGACAAATGGTTTTCCTTTTATACTCCCTCGGGGTCAATATGTACCTCTTGACCTTTGACCCCTCTTAGACTAATTCAATAATGTGCCATAAAACTCAGACGGGTCCCTCTATCAATGCCTCACACTAAGTAGCTCCAACAGATGGGAGGTTTTACTGACCAGAGACTGCCCCGACCAATCGCATGCAGCAAAATTCAAATCATAGTTTATCTTTATCAGGAAGCAACTTGCATACATACCTAAAATTGCTTCTCCGCGTTCGCTAATGAGCGCCTTGTGATATACTGTTTCTCATAGACGAGAAACAAAGACCATTATCTATTCCCTAGTAACTACTTAAGAATTAGATGGACCTTAATTGGCGCTTCCCTGCCCAGAGCCCATACAGTATATTGAGAAATGGGGAGATAATTGTCCTGATTGGCTCCAAGGTTGGTCTGCTTGTTCCTCATCAACCATTTAAAGGCCGTTAATCACTGAAAGCCATTAGTAGACTGTAAAAATGTCTGCGTGCGCTGCGTGTTTGGCCTCTTTGGTATGCCTTCATCTGGAAAGCTTCTGAATTGCTAAGTCAATCCATTGATTTATAAATAACAAGAATAATAAACCAATAAATACTGATTAATTGATGTATACATAACTTGTCGTAAAGAAACAACATTTGTTGGGCATAGCTTCTTGATTGTGAAAATCTGTTTCTCATAGTGATAATCAGATAAAACAGGCTCGCAAATTGCAGTTTCTGGATCAAGATTATTGGGATAATAGACAAATTAAATTCATTACAACTAATTATTTGATTTAAGTGATGTTTTCATTTGACTCAAATTGAATTAATAAATTAAGATTAAAATTGTAAAAAGCTTTTCCTGATAAACTGATTATTCAAAACAATCACTCAAATCAGCTCTATTGTGCACATATATACATATGAACACACAAGGAATTTCCAAGAGAGTCCAAGTGAGCACGGTTGGGCACTTGGGAGTGGGCGCCTTGGGAGCAGATGGAAGGTTTTTAAGGAGCTTCCTGAAGTCACACCTGCCAAGAGCAAAGAGGGAGTTGAACCATTGACTGTATAAAATGTGGACAACGTGTCCCCACTTCCATGCATTGGCCAAACTGTCACTATGGGTGTCGTAATCTTGCAACTTTGGAGCCAAAGTCTGCGCAGTCTGAGAGTGGAGCCACATGGTGTCACGTTATCAATGACCCAGTGACCACGCTTCTGCCAGACGCGCTCTACATTCACCAGTTACATGGTGATGCTGGATTATATACTGTATTACTTTTTTTGTTTTTTACCCACTTGTCCTACCTAAAATGACAGAAACTGGTCGTGAAAAGCACTTATTTGATGAGTACTTTAGTATTTTAATTTGGTCCAAGTCTCATCCACTAACATGGAGGAAGTGGGCATCCAGACACCAGGGGGAGCTCTACTTGATTTTTGGCTTCACTTTTGAGGAGCGGTTCTATTGTCCATCTTTATAAGAGTCAATGGACTGAACCAGTGACGTTAAGGTTTAAAAGCAGCTCCTCTAAACACAAGGCAACAGCTATTTACCGTCCCAAAAATAAAGGTTGTATGTCTGTCTACACATTAAAATGCCTGGTCACATATGTTCCTGAATTATAAATGTACTGCGGGCAAATTTATGCTTTATATTTAACCTACTAAACCAATAAATAAATAAATAAAATAAAAACAAAAAGGTAGGATTTATGTCAGGGCAGTTTAAAAAGACTAAATTAGTCTTGACGAGGGGTGCGTAGGTCAAACTGTTCCATGCTCAAGCCTGGACAGTACGTGTCCATGCATAAGATGGCTCAATATTAATGCAACATAAATATATAGGCGCTTGTTCAGCTGTTATTATGACTGCGCTGATTTTAATACCGGCTAGTTCAGTCATTTAGCCCTTATTGTGTTTTTTAATTGGTCGTCCAGTTTATGTATTTATTAGTAGTTCAGATATAAAAAGATTACCTGCATGTTGTGTGTTAAAACACGCTGGTTTGTGTGCGAATGGCTTGTGGGTTACTTAAGACTATTTAAGTGTAAAGACCTCAGGAGGGTCGTCAACAGGGTTCATTATATAGAATTAGTGTTGCTGTCTCCAGAGCCGCCGGCTTTGCTTAATGACTGTAGTGTTAGTGTGTGTGTGTGTGTGTGTGTGTGTGAGTGTGTGTGACGGTGGTGTCTGTCTTGGTGGTATAAGGTCTTCCAGGGGTGAGTCAGTGTCCATCTAGTGCTGTCAGTGTCGCTGAAGTGACATATGTGCACGACCACAACACCCACCATCCTCCCTCGTTACCCTCTCTCGTTGTCCATCACTCTTTGTTTATCTGCCACACACTCCAGCAGACACTCTCCGTGTCGCTCTCTCACCTTCTCCTTCTATGTTCTCATTTGTTTCCTAACAACATCCGTTAATCTTACAATAAAACGACTGTGTTTAACCTGCGACTGTCTGTCTAAGGCTCACTGTGTGAACTTCTAGGCCATGTTTTGGGCTTTCTTCTGTCGATCTGTGCCAGTGTGTTACCGGGTTGTGCGGCTCACTGGAGGTGATAGTGTGTGATGTGAATGCGTGTAACCCAGAGGCTTTTTGACCCGCTGCTGCAGGGAGGAGCCACCAAACACCCGCGCACACGGTCTTAACACTGATCCACACTGACGCGTCAAGGACACTCAGAGGACACTCGGCACATATCGGTTTCGATAGTGGGTGGCACAGATCGGTTTGTGCTTGTTCCTGCTGTGCGTGCCTTTAAGCAGACTGCCTGCAGCAAGTGTGTGTTAACATATGTACTCTGTGTGTATTGCGTTGCAGTGTTGCGACTCCTGAAGGAGGGAGCAGACCCCAACACTCCCATTTCCTCTGGGGGATCCTTGCTGCACCTGGTAAGATATGCCCAAACATTTTTAACATTAACATGCAGTGTACTCACATGCCCTGGGATTTACCCAGATTGAATCCATAATGCTTATTTTACTAATCCTAAAATTTACCAAGCAATTTATACCCATGAATATATCATTATGTGTCATAGGGTTGTCACTCCTCTAATGGTGTCCTGGTAACCTTTTTCCATACCTTATCATTAGCATTTTGCAAATTCCCCTGTAGCAATGCAAGACTATAATTATTCCCACTTCTCCCCAATCCATTTTACTCATGCATTAATTATTATTCCATATGCCCTGAACCGCTAATGTGTGTACAGTTTATAGTTGGCAGTGCTTCAGGAAATACACAGAACTAACACTCAGGTGATTTGCATTCTGCAGTGTGCTCGCCACGACAACGTGTTCGCAGCAGAGCTCCTGATTGAGCGAGGCCTGAATGTCAACCTGCAGGACGAGGACCAGTGGACAGCTCTGCACGTGGCGAGCGTGTGTGACCATGCAGACATGGTGCTGCTGCTGCTGGTGGTGAGAAACACACGAACATTCACTCGCCGTCATACGTTTAGATTACCGCCACTTCGCGCAAAACATGCAAGGAGACGCTTGTTTGATGTAGTTAATTTTCTTGTTGATCCTTGCAATTCCAAGTATTTCAGTTTTGGATGAGCATCGAGTTAGCTTTGAACAACTGGCTCTATTCGCATTAGTCATCAAAAATGTTGCGTCCAAGATGGATCTTCCGACGATGAAAGGTTCTGTATCATTGAGAGTCTGAAACACAACTTTCCATTCTCTCACAAACCCATCTCTGAAACTGGGAATATTTAGAAATTCCACATTAGCATGATATCAAAGAGAGAACCTATTCTGCGGAGGATGTCTCGACAAGAGCTGGGGTAGTACTGATTGGGTCCATAATGAGAACAGGGCCAGCTGCAGGGGAGGGCATGCATATGTAGCCCAGTCACTCAGTGGGCCGGGCCTGCTTCGCTAGTGTTGATTAGACCCAGGGAGGGTTGACCGTAATCGAGAGCTCTGTAGAATCCTGTGCAGCTTGGTTCTGCTGATTGGGTCCTGAGTACTTGCTGGTGCCTGTCTGCGGGGCAGGAAGCAGGTGTTCCTGAGAGGAAGGGATGTGTTTGAAGTGCTCCCAGGCCACGAGGGCGCAGAGTGAACGTATCAGCCAGTACTGACTTCTGGACGGTTGGGTTCATGAATATGAGTGTTTGTATATTTGCATACATTTAATATTCCTCCAAGCATAAATTCATGCATGCCGTCTAGTTTGTAGAGGGCTATGTGATATATGTAAGGCAAATACAATTTAATGCGGTGAGTTATGCTTTCATGATGGGCAATGCCATGAGAGAGGGGGAGACAGATTTAATGATTCTCCCTGGAAGGCAGTAACTAAATGTCTCCAATTTACTACCGAGAAATAACCAGTTCCTGGTAAATTAGGCCTTATTGACACAGAGCTCATCTCTGTCTTGAGGAATGAAAGAGGAAGAACATTTCTAAGAATTTCTAAAATCTGATTCACCACTTTAAATGGCTGTTTTACAGACAAGTGTTCTTTAAATGTTTATTTGTTTGACTCTGCCTCTGCTTCTGTGCGAGTGTGCCCTTGTGTACACTTGTGTGTGTTTGATTGAAAGGAAACAAACCAAGTAAGACAATACTTCAAATGTTTTCCGGTTTTCAAAATGGTGCAAATTTGCTTGGGGTGCATTTTTCTCCTTATGGTAAGATAAACACTTGAATTTCTATTCCTGGTATAATCGGCAAGGGAAGAAAGGAGAGCCCGAGGCTTTTCCTCTGTGCTAAGGTAAAAATAGCTTCCGTCAAGCCACATTTCCTACAGAGACGCAGTATCCCTTTTCTTCCATTTATTCCTTCTGACACCAGTCTCCTTTGCCACAGACCCTTCCAATGCCCGGCGTTTCTGCTGTGTTCTCAAACCGCTGTGTCATCACTGCTGCAAGTGGGAGATCTTCCATCAGGATATAACGGCTTTAAATTTTAATGAGAAATAGAACAATGGTCGTTCTGGAGGAGCTTGACAGACACCCTTATCTTTGATTGGCAGAGGAAGGAGTAGTGCCGCTAATATGTACTAATCTATTGTGTCATACACGATCTCTTTCTCCATTTCCCCTCCCCTTGTCCTCTGCTTCACTGTCCTTGATTTCCTGTCTCCAGTTTCTACAGAGGAACAGAGTGGTTTCTGCTGACAGAGATGTTACCAAGCCTGTCTTGTGGGTAAAGTAGCGGGGGCTGATGAGAAGTCTGAGTGCATGGCTGCTCTGCATCCGGATTGGCAGTAATTTTAATTCTCTTATCTCCTGCCACCAAACAGCACGAGAGCCAGCCATTTCTAAATTCTGTCTTCCCCAACTAATTTCCCGGACAGATTCCCGAACCTCTGTGGCTCCAGCTCTGGTTAATGTTACCGAGATCCTGGTGGGATTAGCTAGCGGTAGCAAATGAAAACATGGCAGGGTGTGCAGTCCTTATAAATGTTTCCACAAAAATACTACTACAGTGTAATATATACAGTGAAAATAACGGATTATCAAACATTACCAAACAAAACTCTTCTCATACTGATTTCAGTGGCCAGGACTTTATGAGACTTGGCTCATGTGCGTGTACGTCAAGATGCCTTAACCGACTCTCTTCTTTATGTGTCTATTAAAAGCCGCAAGATTCTTATGAAATCGGATTTCTTCTGGTGGCTCATTATGTTATTTTCTCATTTCATCAATTATAAAATCCCAGAAGCAAACATATGGTTATTGCTTCACACTAATTGCAGACCTGGTTCGGCTAGCTTCTGACACAGCATGGATCATGGGGACTACTGAAGAAGCATTTTTAGTGTTGTTCTTATGAATCATCTTTCCCTTTTCATATTGCAGTGCCCTGTGAGATGTTAGTTTTTAGTCCCTGAAGCTGTGCTGGAGTATATTGCAAGCATGTGATCCACAGGAACCAGGCTCTGTTCCAATATGTTCAAAATCCAGCGGGGGTACCGTCGTAGCATTGACCCACTTTCCATGCTGGCAAGTGATGAATTTACAACTCCTGAACTCTGAGTCCTTTGAAGTCAAACTATTAACAGCAAGCCCCTGGCTGTACTAAACTGCACTTCACACCAGTCGAAATTTGTTCTTATATTTTTTTTTCCTGTTGATCATCTAACTCTCCTCCTAACCTGAGAGCGGTTTATCGAGCAATTGTTGCGCACCCCTGTGGTGTGAGTCCCAAACCTGGTGAGCAAACTCATGATTAAGTGTAGAAAAACCTAGACATGGCTGCTGCTGAGGCACACGTGAACGATTATTTGTTTTGTGAAGAGCATTCAGCTATTTATAGAGTAAATTTTCATGTGTTCATACCAGCATCTGGTAGTGTTTAATGTGCAACAGCAACAAAGGTACGTTGCACAGAGAAAACAGGAAAGACATGCATGTAACTGCAGCTTTGGACTCAAAAAATAGCCTTGATATTTTTTTCTATAGCCTAAATAAGCTAATAATAGCAACTGGCTGTTTAGACAGCTGGACTCATTAACACAGAAACCTTTTAGTTTCATCAGACGTGCATGAGAAGGACGACTCAGTCTATGGAAGTTGCTCGTGTTGGTTAGATTTTCTCCGGCTCTGCAGTGACTGCCCCAGGGACAGCTTCCAGTAACATGTCTACTAGCAGTTATTGATTTTCTAGCAGTCGCTTTGCTTTAACAACTGCCATTATGAACCACAGGGAGCGCGGTATTAACAGATTCCCATCTCTGGCACTTCCCAAGACGGCTCCATCATACGGCGGCTGGGTCACATTCGGGTTCAGGAGTCAACTTGTTAACCCTTTCCGGCCCGCGCGACTGCCAGCCTGCACCGGCTCGTTAATATCTGTCAGCTCTTATCATGTGAAGTGAGCACATGATTTATGTCTCTGGAACCATGATCCGAGCACCACGCTTCCAAAAGACGCGCCATAATCTGTCTGCTGATCTCAGAGCTTTGTGTATTGGAAATTGGTTTGCTTTGAACAGCGGTTTTGTTATTGTCCGAGCCTGTACAACTAGCCTCGGGAATGGAAGGCGTACTGTTTTCACATTATTTGCTGGCTTGTGATTGAAGAAAAATAGCTTCACTCTTTGTTACATC
Source organism: Planiliza haematocheilus (assembly GCA_005024645.1). Lineage (NCBI taxonomy): Eukaryota > Metazoa > Chordata > Actinopteri > Mugiliformes > Mugilidae > Planiliza > Planiliza haematocheilus. Next base: position 11,275,511 of record SRSE01000725.1, read on the forward strand.
AGTCCGACGCAGGGTTAAATCAGAAAGCACAACGTAAAGTCTGAAATCTTTAGAAAGCATTGCATAAAGTTTTGTCAAGCTGTTTGGTGGAGCTGTAAGTAAACATGGTCAGTGGTGAGAGTGGCCTCCTGACTGGGTGAGATATATGCTTCTGTCAACTGATAACTTCATCCTGCCGGACCCCTATTGACTTTTGCTGGACCTTGAAGTGATGTGTCTGAGTTAGCACACCTCTTCGCCACCCGCTATGAAATACACACACATCGATGGAGGTGCCCCGAGAGAAGCTGTCAGGTTTATGAGTTTGGCGCATCACTGCTCGGGGCCAAAGCGCACATCTCAGGAATATGAATGGTCCAAATTTGACATTGTTAGGGGACCGATCGGTGTGCATGTGTACGTGGTAGTGGAGGGGCTGGGCCGAGTTGGTGTAATGTTGCTCTAATAATACGCTTCCCCTCCGACTCGCTCATCATCTCATCTCTCGCTCTTCAAGCTGCGTTTTGCATTGTGATAAGGCTTTCGCGTTTTTCATGAATAGTCATGAAGCGGCAGCTGATGTTAATGTTAATTAATTCTCTTTGTTAACCCCTAACTAACCCGCATAAGTGAGTGAAAGCGGCTCCCTGTAGATAGCGTGCAGACGGCTGCACAATGAAACCGCAAAACCTCCCTAGAACAGATCCTCTAATAACTGGAGCCTAAAAGCGTTGTGCCGCATTCATCAAACTGAAATATCTTGCTGTTTCTCGTCTGAAAAGATGTTTCTTCTGAATATGCTCAAGACATGTTTTGGATCAATTGAACGGCTAAATGTTGCTTTGAGGTTTTTAGGCTAAACAAACAGTCGAGCGGTTTTGCTGACTGGGTTTTAAAGACCATTAAGTTCGACGGCTTTTTGTGTTCTTCTGTCAGCTGGCTCCCTCCTCGCATTTCCAAACCTCATCTTTCCATTTTTTTTTTTTTTACTTTCCCCACCCCTTTCTTCTCTGTCTGCCTAAGGACTAGATCATAAATCTCTTTTTGCCGCACTGCAACCGGGCAGTTAGAATTCTATTAGCTGTAAATATTAAACAAGGACCCTCACTCAGAGCCTTCCATCGCTGTTATCAGACCCCGTCCAGCTAGGATCGTTACACAGGCTCATCTTTTATGGTTTAGTCGAACAACAGGAAGTAATTCACGCTTCGCTTGCTGACAATCGCCACTTGTATGTTTAATAACCCAAAGAGGGGATGGTAAAAATGAAAAGGGCACTGCAACTGAAGTATGCGTTACTTGGCTTGCACACCTTTCAGATTTTGAAGAGGTGCATAATTTTTTACAAATAATAAAAATGTAATAGAGTTCCCCCAACGCGAAGTAATCAGTCATGACCACAGTGTGACCGACGGCTGCGCTACTGTCAGAGTATCTGACATTAAAGGAGCCAAAGGGACGGCCTCTCGTGTTATCTCATGCTGCGACAGAAAACTGCTGTGGCAGGGTCTGTGCTGAGTAAACACACATTAATCTTGTCACGCTAACCCAGACGATCCCAGGTAACGGCGAAACATTGCACCCCCTCCTCTCTTTACTGCCCCAACCCCCAGGCGGTTATTTAATGGCTTCTTTAATTCACTGTGTTGTCTGTTAACATCTCCATGGTTCTGTTCGGGTAGACGCCGCTGGGAAGCCAAGATAATTAGTCCCACTTTATCATGGATCCAGGTCTGATGAATGGCCCAAGCTAAAACAGTTTGTGTGTCTTCTGCTTCTTTTCTTCTGCCCCGCGCTCGTAAGGCCGGAGTGAACGTTTTGCTGCAAGACATCAACGGGAACATTCCCCTGGACTACGCCTTCGAGGGAACGGAGACCAGCTACATCCTCCGAAAGCACCTGGAGGAAAATGGTAAAACTTTGCCTCTTGTTCACGACACATGGAATTTACCCTCAACCGCTTCTCAGTCAGATCTGGTGGCTCACTTCCATGTTCCAAAAAGAAACCTACGCATAATGATTATTTCGTTTCACCTTTCATTTAGGAAGCTTTAGGATGTGGACAATTAACATGAGGGTAAACGTGAGGATTTCCGTGTGTATATGAGTGAAGGTGAACGATGACAGATTATGATTCCACAGAGAAAGGAGAAGGTCAGCGTGAGGGCCAGGAATGGCACAGGGAAAGGATTGTGAGGAAAGCGGCAGAGGCAGAGACACAGTGACAGAAGGAGAAGCATGGAAACGTGCCAAAGAAGTACAGAGAGACGGGCGGAGAAAGAGGAACGGGAACCGTGCTGACGAAGCTGGACTGAAACAGATACAGACAGTGATGAAGGGTTTTCCCTCATCCGTCTGCCATTGGCCACACACGAGCTAGCACCCGATCACATGACAAATGCAAGCTACGGACTGCAGACAGCTAACTCATCAAGACTCGGACCACACCCCCACACGCAGTTACTCACACATGAATTCTGTGACTCTCCAGCCAGGCTTTATTTTTTACTCGTCTGTCTGCCCGTCCCTGAGGGGGATTCAGCTCTTCTGACGCACCCCTGCCTCCTCACTTCATCACACACGACTTTGCCACCGTGAAACATACTCTCACAGACTCATTCAACCTCTGTTGCTATAGTAACTTGATTGCATGCTCCCTATCAAGTTTGTGTGGTGATATGGAGAAGGACCGTCCATGTGTCTCTACATGAAGGGGGAATGAACAACTTTTTTTTCTTTAGTTTCAAACTAAATGACCTTTAATTGTCTAGATTCTTCTTGCTGTCCCTTATGCCTCATGTAATACTAGTTTTCCTACGTGTTTTGGAGCTGTGCAGACTGAATTCTCTTCTGGTAATGCTCCCTCAAGTATGTCTCCAATACCTCCAAGCCCCGAGGCTCTAATTTGTTTACCAAGTCAAACTTATTGATTGAACGGCTTCAACCAGTCCGTTTGAAAAGTCCCATTACTTAGAGCCCTGGAGCTTATCTGAGTGAAATTTGGATTGACTGATAATCAATCTGCTACGGTATTACAATAACCGAAGTTAGGACTGCTGTGTGTGAAGGGATGTGTTGGTTAGGGTAACTCATAGACGTCTGTCTGATTGCCTTGAATCGTTTAGGTCAGTCGAAATAGTCTAGCACATATTCTTCCATAAAAACAGTACGACTATGTTGTGTACCTGAGCTACGCAGCTCTTTAATCATCAACTAAACCACAACTAAATATGCACTGCAACTCAAGTGTCTCACTGGAGTGTTGGTGTTTTTAGGCGTAGATGTGACATCCATGCACGCCATGAAGACGCAGAGACCCAGCACCATGTTGTCTGACGTTCGGCAGCTCGTAGCCACGGGGGGGAACCTCAACCAGCCCAACGATGATGGGGTCACGCTGGTATGTAGGGCCGCATGCGTGTTAGTGTGTGTGTGTGTGAGTTGTCCCTCTGCTCCTCGGCCTGTCAGATGCTGCAGTCTTTTTGCTGAGCTTACGTTTTGTCTCCTTCTCCATCAAGCTCCACATTGCATGTGCCAGTGGTTACAGAGAGGTGGTGTCTGTGTTACTGGAGGCCGGAGCAGACCCTCATCCTGCTGACAATAACTTTTGGACCCCTCTCCATCTGGCTGCTAAATATGGACAGGTAATTTATTTATTTATTTTAGCCCATGCACATTTTCCCCAAGCACCTTATTTTAATTTTAATTTATTACTCATACTACCTTTGCAATAACATAACAAATATATAATGTCTGTAATCCCTAGTTACCTTTGCACTTTATTACAAAAACTACAAATAAAGCTTTCTGAATCTGAATTTGAATCTGAATATGCACAGAAAGTTTTTTGCATTAATCCAGTAATAATTTGAACTCGTGTTTTTGACCCAACGTGATTGAAATAATGAGGAAATTATTGGTATTGCTCCTCAGAGGCACTTACCTCAGGTTCCCTTGCACACACTCTCATCAGCCGTCGTTTTTGAGCTGATATTGATCAGAAACAGTCAAACTACAGCCACAGAGGAGCACTGTATATGTATTTGTTACAGCATCTTAGCAGTTTAATGGTCCTCTGTTAGAGGAGATTGATTTCCAGATGAGCCGTTGGAACAGAATGGATCTCGTGGTTTGGGAGGGGTCCAGCCATGAACAGATCTTGCTGACCCAATTAGATATCTAATTACATTTTGGTCTGTGTGCTTAGCTGCTGACAAAGAGAATGTATTCATTTGGTATTTGGAGTTAGCCTCTAGTTCTTCTTTGCTCGAGCCGTGTTTTCTTCCTCACTAGAATGACTTAGAAATGATTTTCTGCCTCTCGGTTATTAGCCCTTTCTGTTTCATTCATACCGATCTTGTGCTTTTGTTTGATTTCTCTCCTCGCACATCCTTCCTTTCTTCCATTGGTAAATGATCAGATAATAGTTAATCAGTGCATCACAATGTAAAAACCCAGACAGCATACAGTATGTTGTGAAACTGAATATTAATCTCCTCGCGTCTCTTTTGTTTTTAGACTTTCCGCATATACAATTACTCTGTGTGTGTGAAATGTAAGCGTATTTGACTCAAGAGTGGCAGAATCGATTAGCTTTCCCTCGCAGTGCTAAATCACCTCGGCCATCAGCTCTTTTGCGAGTGCTTTTCCTCCTGAATGAAAACCACTGCGCCTTCTTAACGTTTCCCCTCTGTCACCTTCTTCTTAAAGCTAGTCTGTGACAGTGACACGTCGGTGTCTGTATGGGCTCAAGATGTGCGCTTCCAGACGCATCCAGCCAAGTGAATCACTGGTTCCTCTAATGGAAAGCTTTTCTGAGATGAACTGAGATGGAGGAAACTGTTTCCTAGAAACGCTCTCTGGCAACAGTAACGCCAGCTGGTACATTAAACCCAAAGACCCCTGCTGCAGCGTGGCATACATACTACCCTGACCCTTTAAGAAGATGTACGACCCTATTACTGTAGCTAATTAAACTTCCCTCTCTAAGTCTTGCGATAAGTTTGACCCTGGCTCTTTGCTTCCACGCTTTGAGTCAAGGTATTTCAACTTGTCTTCTCTTGAGGGAAGAATTTTGAAATAGTCTTTTCCAAACAAAAATGTCAGGGTATTAAAATACTGCCAGGAAGGGATTAATTTAGTTGGTTTTATAATTGAAGTACACGCAGAAGCCGCTGCAATATAGGAGATTTATGTAACAGTTTCATTTTCTGAAGCACTTTCATGCTTAATGTCTCAATATTACCTTTTACATCTGATGAATATTGCGTTGGATAAGGACTTTTGTGCCAAACCGCCCATCTCAATCTGCATTAGCAATGAGTTCGCTTCAAACCCGCTGATCCCAGTGTACTTGAAACCTTTTCCTGGACCTCCTATAAACTTTGACCCACTGTAGAGTTCAGATCTTGCGGTGCCGCTGACGTGCTGTTTGTATTTATAGAGTGAGAGTGCTGTTGATTAGGGCGCTAGAGACACTGTAAATTCACAACTGAACAGCTGCTGGTGTGGTTCAGGGCTGGTCTACAGAATGTGCTGAGTCACTTTTCCCCTGTACTCTGATGCTGTCTTATTACTGTGCCTTATTGCAAATAATCTAGACTACTCCCAGACCAGTTTGAACTGTTCTATACTGTAATTTGTTGTTGGACTTCCATAAAGGTGGCATGGGTGGAAAACACTGAAGGAAATCAGGAAAAAACATATCCTGACAATTCCCTAACTACTTAGTTTCTTAGCTCCTCCTTGTTTAATAAATCCCTTCACCTTTTCCCCCAATGTGGGCTTTATTTATTTTAGCAATGTGACCTCCAACTCCCCAAGCTAATCTTCAGATTTACTCCTAATGAAGTAGGCTATAATAACCTTGATGGGTAAAATCAGTGGAGTGACCTTTTATTAAATTTTTTTTAAACAAATTTGATTTTACTGAAGAGTCTCAAAAGTCTTTTTGATGCAGCAGCGTACTGAGAATCAGTAATACATTATGCATTGAATTATTTTGTTTTCATTAAAGGGCACTCACAGCAGTTTTACTGGATGGTAACACAGCGCTAGCATTATTAAGAGGTTCTGTTTAATGTACTGTATGCACTGGCGACTGCAAAAAAATGTAAATATGTGTGAGGCGCGCAGATAATGACTGGCAGTACAAAGCAAAGAGGCGTGCCGAAAGAGAGAGTGCAAAAAGAGTAATGAGAGGAAAAGCAGTGAAAGTCGGTGTTAGTCTAATATGAAAGGAGAACCTAGGCAGAAGAGTAGAGGATGTGGAGATGTGGGGTTCCTCCACTGTGACATGACTGGCACATTATTAAAGGATCTCCTTGGTGTCAATTATCTGCATACAGTTTAAATCCTAAGTCTGTGTCAAAGCTTACCATACTTCATCCACATCCACCCTTCTGTTGCTACAAATGTGGGAGTATTTCCTATGACCTTAAACTGTAGGATTTTCAAAACCAACTACAAATCTGTAATGATATTGCTCTCTTTGTGTCTGTGTTTTTTTTCTGGGATTTAATGAAAACGATGTGAACGTTTCTCCCATTTCTTGCAGACAAGCATTGTTAGCCAGCTCCTGAGGCACGGAGCGAACCCGACTCTGCTGAACTGCAACCAAGACAAGCCCTCCGGTAACTCATTCCCCTACAAATGTACAAGCGTTTTAGCACGCACACGCAAGATGCGGGGCAAACACATTTTAGCATGTGGAGGTTAATGATGCAAAGAGGCGGAGGAATGAATTCTGTCGTTTTCAGCCGGCGAATGAATCTCCCTTATAATCGCTCTCTTGTGAGCCTTTTTATATGTAGCTGCACCTCGTTTATTAATGAAGGAAAACATAACCAATGTCCCAGATAAGTACGTGAACACTTGTGCAATGATTAAATTAGGTGTCGGCGGTAATAATAATTTCCTAATGGGCATGCGGGTTGCATATCCCTATCTAAAAGCATCGGTTATTTTTAACTAATGGAATAATGAGAGTTGAACATGTCTCCGAATTAAGACAGTTTGCACCAAGTGACAAGCACTTCTCATGTATAATTATAACTTTAGATACCCTTTGAATCGCACTTTGCATATTAAATTTGTTTGAAAGGTACCATGTAATGTTTTTGGCTTTGACTCGTTTAACAAAACTAATAGTCCTGCATGTCAGAAGGTGCCGTGGATATTTCTGTCTCTCTGCTCCAACGCTCTCGGCTTTACTGCTGCATGTCAGTGAAGTCAGCCAAAGCACAGGCCGCAGCTACTGAGTGTTATCTACAGTTCAGCTGACAGAGCTGTCAGGAGGCAGACGGGAGCCCTTGAACAAGGCACTGATAATTTCATTCACTGTTGTGGAAGAGCTTCGCCCCTCCGAGATGATGATCGATGACACAAAAATATGCACGCATTTCGACCGACTGCGGAGGGCTGCGGACGGGACTTGTTGTGCGTGCACGACTGGTAACAACTCCTCTGTCATGAACCAGGGTCAAGGCGCGTAGTCTGACGGTGAATTAAACTGGCATCTACCTCAAAGACAGGCCATGTGAGGGCTGATGTTGTGGAGATGATAATACCTTTAGTCGGCAAAATCATGAAAAGATTGCAGGTTTCACGTGTAGCTTTTAGAAAATATATGCGTTGTACAATGCAGACGACAATGAATACATGTGTGCCCCAACAATAATAATAATAATAATAATAATACATTTTATTTAGAAGCGCTTTTCAAAATACTCAAAGACACTTTACATAAAAAGAACATCAAATTAACAAAACAGTGTGAAATGTAACATCAAGAAAACAACACAATAAACTGAGCTATACATTAAAAGCAATTTACAAATTTACAATTTACAAATTAACAAAACAATGTGAAATGTAACATTAAGAAAAACAACACAATAAACTGAGCTATACATTAAAAGCAATTTTAAAAAGGTGTGTTTTTGTCAAGGATTTGAAGGTGGTAAGGTCGGTACAGTCGCGGATGTGTTTGGGGAGAGAGTTCCAGAGGGAGGGGGCAGCTGCAGAGAAGGCTCTGTCACCCCAGGTTCGATGCTTGGTCTTGAGTGGCGGAGTAAGGAGGTTAGCATCACGTGAACGGAGGCTGCGGGAAGGATTGTGGCAATGGAGGAGGTCGGTGAGGTAGGAGGGGGCCTGGTTATGGAGGGCTTTGTGTGTGAGGAGGAGGATTTTGAACTGGATGCGTTGTGGAACCGGGAGCCAGTGGAGTTTCTGGAGGACAGGAGTGATGTGATCACGGGAGCGGGTGTTGGTGAGCAGACGTGCAGCAGAATTTTGGATGTACTGAAGTTTATTTAAAGTTTTGGATGGTGTGCCATAGAGGATGCTGTTGCAGTAGTCAATTCTGGAAGTGATGAAGGCGTGAATGAGGGTTTCAGCAGCAGAGAAGGAGAGTGATGGACGGAGTCGGGCAATGTTCTTGAGGTGGAAGAAAGCCGTTCTGGTGATTTGATTGATGTGACGATCAAATGAGAGGTTACTGTCAAAGATGACTCCAAGGTTGCGACTGTAGGGGGAGGGAGAGAGGGTGGAGTTGTCGATGGTGAGGCGGAAACTGTCTGTGGAGTTGTTGAGGGATTTGGGGCCGATAATGATTATGTCTGATTTGTCACAATTTAGTTTGAGGAAGTTGATCTGCATCCAGGATTTGATGTCGGCGAGGCAATTGGAGAGAGTGGAAAGAGTGTCAGGAGTGATGGAGTTGGTGGAGATATAAAGCTGGACGTCGTCAGCATAACAGTGGAAATGGAGACCGTGGTGGCGAATGATGTTGCCAAGAGGGAGCAGGTAAAGTATGAAGAGGAGAGGACCAAGCACCGAACCCTGGGGGACACCTTGGGACAGAGGAACAGTGGAGGAGGTGCAGTTGTTGATATGGATGAATTGTTGTCGGTCTGAGAGGTATGATTTGAGCCAGGAGAGTGCAGTGCCAGTGACACCGATGGAGGACTCAAGGCGGGAGAGGAGAATGGTGTGATTTATGGTGTCGAAGGCTGCAGTGAGGTCCAGGAGGATGAGGATGGTGAGGTGGCCGGAGTCTGCGGAGAGGAGGATGTCATTGGTGACTTTCAGGAGGGCTGTTTCTGTGCTGTGTTGGGAACGGAATCCAGATTGAAATGGTTCGAACAGGTCATTTGAGCAGAGGTGGGCTTTGAGTTGTGTGGCGACAATACGCTCCAGTATTTTGGACAGAAAGGGGAGATTGGAGATGGGCCGGAAGTTCGACAAGATGTCAGGGTTGAGTCCAGGTTTTTTGAGGATGGGGGTGACAGCAGCCAGTTTGAGTGAAGGGGGGACTGAGCCAGACCTGAAGGAGGAGTTGATGATTTCTGTGATGAGTGTGGAGATGGCTGGTAAAGAGTCCTTAATCAGGTGAGATGGGATGGGATCCAGGACACACGTAGAGGTTTTCATGCCTATCATTATTCTGGGCAGGTCCCCTGGTGACACCGGGGAGAACTGAGACAGAGGCTGAGAGGTGAGGAGGGGAGGAGCAGGTGAGGGAGTGGGAGTGCAGGCCGTGGGGGCAGGAGAGGAGGACAGGTTGTTGTAAATGGTGTCGATTTTTGTTTGGAAGAATGAGAGAAAGGAGTTGCATTTGTCGGTGGTGAATGAGTTGGAGGTATTGTCGCTGGGCTTGAGGAGTTTATTTACTGTAGAAAACAGAGTCTTGGGGTTGGTGGAGCCAGAGTGAATGAGGTGAGAGTAGTAGGTGGACCGGGCAGAACTAAGAGCATCCTTGTACTGCTGAAGGTAATCCGTGTAGGCTTGTAGATGGACAGTTAAACCGGTTTTCTTGTGGAGTCTTTCAAGCTGTCGTTTTCGTGATTTCATTTTGTGTAGTTCAGGAGTGTACCAGGGGGCGGAGTGGGTGAAGGAGACAGTTCTAGTTTTGATGGGGGCTAGCTGGTTGAGACAGGACGAGAGTGTTTTGTTGTAGAATTTAGTGAGGACAGAGGGACTGTCAGTTAACGGAGGAGGGGAGGCAGATATTTTACTAGCAAGAGAGGCAGAAAGGGCTGAAGGGGAGATGGATTTGAGGTTTCTAAAAGATATTGTCCGTTTAACTTTAGAGGTGGGAATGGGGATGTCGATGTCCATGATGATTGCCAAGTGGTCAGAGATGTTGAGGTTGAAGCTGGAGAGGTGGTGTAAGATGAGACCAGTGGAGCAGACCAGGTCCAGGATGTGACCACGGCTGTGGGTGGGAAAGTTGACGTGTTGAGTGAAGTTGAAGCAGTGTAGCAGTTCCAGGAATTCAGTGGCAGATTTGCAGTCAGTGTCGATGTGGATGTTGAAGTCCCCCAGAAGAAGAACGGATGGTGAGATGGCAGATAACTGGGTGAGGAAGTCAGAAAGGTCAGAGAGGAAGGAGGGATTTGGTTTGGGAGGGCGGTAGATGATGGCAGTGACCAGAGGAGTGGGACCAGAGAGTTTGAAGGTGAGGTGTTCAAAGGAGCGAGCAGCAGGGATGGAGATGGTGGATGTTTTAATGTCCTTCCTATAAAATGCTGCTACACCACCTCCCCGCCCCTCAGATCGGGGTTTGTCCATATATGTGTATCCGGTCGGTGTGGTCTGGTTGAGAGAGAAGTAGTCCAGAGGTTTGTGCCAAGTTTCAGTGATGCAGAGGAAATCCAGGTTATTGTCAGTTATGAATTCGTTCAGAATGAGACCTTTGTTGTTAAGTGAGCGGGTGTTGAGCAGAGCCAATTTCAGGTGACGTTGCTTCATGATAGGTTGTGAGGACTGAGGAAGGGGGCGGAGATTTGATAGGTGCACTTGTCGTTTATTGTGATGACGTAATGAGGAAGTTGGAATTCGTGAGCAGGACCAGATGGATGGGATAGAGTCAGGAGTTGAGAAGTTGTAGTTGAACATATGACCAGAGCCTCTGTGTGGAGGACAGCGAGGTGGACCATGGTTAAAAGGTCGTAGAAATAAAGGCAGAACAGGCCTGCTGGAGGATGTGATGGTACAGATAGGGAGTGTACTGCGCCAGGATGGCCTACGGGGGGAGCTGGTGAGATCAGTGGCAACTGCTGACTCACACAAAGAGGAGGGTGAGGAAGAGTGTGGAGGATGCGTAGTTCTAACAACTTTCCGCGAGAGGGCATCAGCGCTGATTGAAGGTGCTAGAATGTATTGAATGGGCTGGGCTGGGAGCGCTGAGAGGCCAGGTGATGATAATGATGTTAATGGTCACGCACAGAGGGAGAGCTGGTATGAGACAGCATGCTGTATGTTAGCTGCTAGCAAGCGGCTACCGGACTTATTCAGATGGAGGCCGTCGGGTGAAAACAGAGAGGGGCGGGACCAAAAAGTGTCGAAGTTATGGATGAAGTTCATCTTGGGTGAGCCGCACATTGACTGTAGCCAGGTGTGAAGATAAAGAAGGCGGCTGAAACGCTCAGGGCCGCGGCCCGACGTGGGGATAGGGCCGGAGATGAAAATGGATTTACCGCTGCTGCTGAGGAGCTCCAACAGACGGATAAAATTGGCTTTCGTAATCTCCGAGTGCTGGCGACTGGTGTCACATGTGCCAACATGGACAATTATTTTTGTGATGGACGGTGGAAGTGATGTTAAGAGACTGGGAAGTTTGCTCAGGATATCAACAGTTGTGGCCCCGGGAATGCAGTGGGTGATGGCATTGAAGAAACGGATGTTTCTCACCAGCGAGTCGCCGACAATCAGCGCCGTCGGAGGGAAAAGAGGAGTTGGAGCAGCCGCTGGAGTAGGAGCAGTGGCGTGGGAGATGGAGTGTGTGAGGGCCGACGATGACGGTGAGGAGTCGAGGTGATTTTGAGAAGATGGTTTTACATGCTCAGAGGAGAGGGGCTTAGTAGGCGGCCTATTTTTGGGGCACGGGGTAAAGTGTATTTTTGCCGAGGAGCGCCGCCGGGAGCGGGCAGCGGGAGAGATGAGAAGGCCGGGCCTGGCAGCGGAGAGTGGAGACACAGCGGAGGGGCCAGACTCCAGGGCAGGAGATGATGGGGGCAAAGGGGGGTCCCGCTCGTGCTCCTCTAGGCTGGAAAACATGTTGGACGTGGACAATTTGCGGGCTTTAGGTTGGTGGGGGCGATTGAGGAGTTTTCCACCATGTCTGCCTCTGCCGGCAACGGTCCATTCGCCAGGGGTGGAGATCGGTCCCAGTAGAACCTTTGGCTTGGCTCCTCGGAGATTCCAGTGTTCAGCAGAGACGTCAGTGGAAGCAGCAGGGACAGTTTTGTCGAGTTCTTCAGTGGATAGAAGAGCAGACTTCTTGCCCAGGACGACAACAGAGTCGTTTGAGACTGAAAGTGCAGTCGCGCCAGGATACATGGAGTCCATGAATTCAGATTCATTTATGATTTGATGTAAAGCAGAGATTCTGCCTTCCAGCTCAGAGATGGTCTGTGACTTGTGGAGACAACTATCGCAACCTGGAGATGAGGTGAGTGGCGGCATGACTCGTCCAGGGGTGGAGGGCTCTGGGGAAAAAGCTGTGGCCAGTAAGGAGGTCTTTGGTGCAATAGCGTGAAGTAGCAACAGACTCTACTGCAGGCTAGCAGTGAGTACCGGTGTAGTGTAGGAGGGATCAGTACTTACCGGCAGAGGCCCATTTCTGGGCCTGCTGCGTTGATTCGGCTTCGGTAAGTAGATCAGATGGTTGAAGTTGTAGTTCCTCCCGGCCGATGCTGAAGTGTTGGTGGTGCAGATAGCCAAGTGCTGGTAGCGGTTAGCTTAGCCGGCGCAGCTAGTAGGCTGAGCCGCCGGTGGCGAACAGCGAAGGCAGGTTAAATAGCTAGTGGTTTCTGCGAGTCCGGAAGAACTGCGATAGTGAACTAAACGAGAATTAAATTCCACTTGAAAAACACCCTCGACGTGAGACAGAAACCGCTAAAATGGTCTCAGGACGCGAGAACGATCCGGCAGAGAGCCATGATCTAACTACCCTATGAACCAGACTCTTATAGTTACTGTAAATGTTGGTGGTGTTTCTTGTGTGTTTGTATTTACTATGTCATACCTCAAGGGCGTTGGGTTTACCTTCTAACTTCTCCATTGTGGGACAGAATGCCATAGCAGTCTATAGCCATCTAGTCCTGCGGTTTAATCACGCCTCTGACTGCCTCGTTCGGGTCTTAATCAATAGCCCCTTCTAGCATGAAGATGTAGAGGAGATGTGAGACAAGCCCTTAGAGACAATCCCCCTCTTTTTCACTCGGAGACCCGCACTCCTCCTGTGGCATCCGCACAACGAAACCAAGAGATGGGTGTCAAGGGGACTGTCTGTCACGCAGACATAAAAAGACAGGATGAAGCCATCCTCCTCCCTGGTGCCCTGTTAGGCCTCATTACAGAAAGAGGGGGGTCTAAACTCCCCCTTCCTCCGAAGCACAGTTGGATTGATCCACAGCGGAGTTCACATTCTGCACCAGTGAAGCGAATTCCGCACGGGCCGGGGAGGAGGGTTCGCACGACAAAAGAAGCGAAAGGTGTAGCTGGTTGGAGTGTTATGATCTTTTGCTAACAATTCCCACCCTCGCAGTGTCTTTTCCACCAGCGTCTTTTCCACCAGCGTCTTCACTATAACTAAGAGATAAATGTCACAATGGTGCAGAATGGTGGGAAAATCAGTTTTGGAGCTTGCCAATTTTTTTGCCAGTTTCCCCTCTTAATCAAATTAAACAGAAATTTAAAACCAATCACTCCACTGATCAGCTCATCCCTCCTCTCACGTTGTCAGACATCGCCGTGTCAGAGCCCATAGCAGATATGCTGCTGAACGCTGAGGACAGCTGGCTGCAGAGGCTGAAGGACCCGTCTGCGCCTCTACCCTCCACTGACCAGCGCTACGACGGCGGCTCGCATGACCTCAGCACCCCTGTCAAGAATCTGTGAGTGGACCGTTTCATGAGCACGGCTGTTGTCTTTTCTCGCTCCGCCGTGTTGTTTCCCCTCTCATTTCCTATCCATCCATCACGCAGGAACCCCTTGGGCCTCTCTATCTCTAAGCGGGACAGTCTGCTGGAGAAGTGTGCCATGTTCAGAGAGGCGGGCGGAGCGCTGAGCCGACAGCCCTCTCAAGATAACGGTCTTGATGGCCCCTTCAGCTCGGGGGCTAGCAAACTGGAGCAGGTACGTTGTCTTTACTCAGATACAGCACTACACAAAAAGCACACAGATAATCCTAAATATCCAGAGGGTTGGAGGAAAAGAAAATAGACTTCATGTATTCCAGTTGTTACTTTATTTTGTTTTTATTCACAAAGAAGTGGCCACACACCCAAGAAACTCAGATTTTTTCTTTCTTTTTTTTCAAATTAAATGCATGATTAGAGCACCTTATGTTATAGCAGCTAACATTCAAGCCTTTCATCATACAGAGAAGCTGCCACACCTTGTGTCTGATTCACACATCCATTTGCTTGCCTCACATATGAAACATGTGCTAAGGGTTCATCTGCGGGCCGCGGTGTACGATAACAAGAGACTACACCCGGCTTTTACTTCTAATTAGCTGTATTTTCCCTCAGGTCAAGCTGATGCCTCCGGCACCCAATGATGACCTGGCTTCTCTCAGCGAGCTGACCGACAGCAGCCTGCTCTACGAGATGCAGAAACGCTTTGGCAACGACCAAATCTACGTAAGACTCCCATGTCCTCGTGTCACTTGTCGAGGCATCCCTCTCAGCTTTGAACACGGCGCACACGCAGAGTACATAGAAAAACAACAATGTTCTCTTGTGGGCATAACTGCGACTACCTTGTTCTTTTTTGTTTTTCGTTTTCAAGCGAGATATTGTCTCGCAAATGCAGCGCCGAGAACTAAGCAGAACATGTCATTGCCGAGGGCTAATGTTTTTTCCCATGTGCAATTCACCTCTATTTATAATAGTTAAAAACCAATAAAGGCACCACTAAAAGCGCATCAGTCACTTGCTTTACTACTCCTACATTCCAAGTAACTCAGTGATATTTTACTTTCCCTTTTTTGAGGGAGCCTCATGTAGTATTCTCAAGACCTTTTATTCAACAGCCACTTTTGTAAGAGAGTCCTGGAAGACAGCCAACAGGGCAGGACACACGATTAAAATAATTCTTGAGAAAGGAACAGAATTACAAAACTGAGTTCTTTACAAAATTCAAGAGAAATGGCGACACTATGAGTCAATCAAAACATCTGTGGTCTGTATCTACGGTGAGACAAGCTCCACAGGGTTTACAGGTTTTTTGCAGCTGCTTCAAGGCAGAGCTAGCTGTGTTCTTTGCTTTTTAGACTTCTTTTAATCTTTTTGATTGACTCATATTTCCCTCATTTTAACTTTCTTTCTTTCCATTTCTTGAATGTTTTGTGATTCTGTTATTTTCTTGAGAAAATATCATGCAGCAAATTCAGAAAATGATGCCTGACAAATGCACTGTTTACGCCAGTTTGACTAACTTTTTCTAAAGAAAAAAAAACATAGGGAAGCCAGAATGTATTGAGAACTTCGCCAAAGCGCTGCAGGCTGAATAGTGAACAGAAAAATGAATGCAGAGAACTGGTCTCAACCCGTTCGTATTGCTCAGTCTCCGATGTGAGACTGTTTATGATCTGAATCTCTTCCCTTTTCTGTCGCAGCCTGCCGACTTCTGCAAGACTGCTCCCTAATTCTAACAAGCACACACACACATGCTTACGCTGGTGACAATTGCAAAATCAATACCATTTATATCGACTGGCGAGAAAAAAATCCTTAACCATATTCAGGAGTAAAATGCCTTCATCTCGGAATTGGTCCATTTTATTTCCCTGTCGCTTTCTCCTTTTTTTTAAAACTCTACGGGGACGGAGCTCTACAAAGACTGGAACCGGATCAATGTGGTGCAGTCGGCGCAGTCGCTTTTCTGTGAAGAGGCTCTGTCTGTTATTACGGAGACCCAGATGGGAAGCAGACATTAGGGTTCAGCCACAGCGGGGGGACGGAGATAAGGGGACGACAATGGAAGCTAAGAAGAACAAGTGGTGGATGGAGAAAAGAGGAACGATTAGAACTCGGAATAATGAGGGCTGGATGCATGAGGGCGCAGTCCGTTTGGAAGAGGTGGTGAAAAGAAAAGACATTTAGTTAACAAAGTACAGCTATCATGGAGATATTGGAGCACGTCTGAATTATAAAGTGGAGTTGCATGGGACAAGAAAAGATATTTTGGAACAAAGCCACTTGTGCAATAATGGCTCGGCTTTAAAACATAAAATTTGCCACGTAGCATCCATCAAACGAGTCAAAAACTATTTTTATCTCACTCGTTTCTCAACCTAACCTTGCAGAGAAGAGTTTTAAGAAAGAGGTGAACGTAGCAGAGATATGGTGAAGGACAGAAGCAGGGGGAGAACAAAGGCAGCGAATGCTCCATATGTTCCCAGCAGGGTGGTCAGGCAAGGGGCCTTGATGAGTGGTCGCTGCCTTCTGCCAGGATAGACAGACCAGTCCACCGCTAAATCCCAGAGGAGAGAGGCAAGACACAGAGGAGGGATGCAACAGAAAACACTGATAAAGGCTGGATTACTGACAAGCGTGTCATGAGATTAAACAGCAGAGTTATTGGGCGAAAATGGCTTAACTTCTCCCTGGACAAGTTTCACCTATTAAAAAAAAAGAAAGTAATGCTCTGTGTCGTCGAGCAATGGGAATTTGTTCAAGTCATTAACCTTGAGCCAGGGCCTAAGGACGGGGACGCATGGTACAGAATGTTAGCAACGCCTCGCGTCTCCCAGCGGACAGAGCATTAGCTTTCAAACTGCCTCCGGGCCTCGTCGCGAGGAACAGAGGGTTAGCAGTTAAGCGGTAAGGGTCAGAAATTGGGAGTTGGTTGTTTTTTATCTAAATGGCCCCAGGGTCGGTGTGTGGGAGGACTGATTTGTTGTCTTTATTAGAGAAAGGTCGTTGCTAAGGTTGTCACTTGCGCCCCCTTCTTGACCTTTTTCTTCGGTAACGTTGCCATATTCCTATAGCTGTACAAATTGCCCTCATCAGAGATATTGTTAAGGGCAGAGTGGGGCATCACTTCTTTTTCCAGGTCAGTGTTCGCTTAAGGTGTTATGTGAGTAATTTTAACCCATCTTCAGGCTGTACGTGTTCAAAACGGTCCATCAAAGCAGAACCCAAACGAAAAAAATAAACTGTGCATTGAGTTTGGAGTTGCATATCTGAAGTGTGTTGTTTTTTTCCTGCTCTTTTGTAGACGTACATTGGACACATCCTCCTGCTGGTCAATCCAAACAAAGAGCTGCCCATCTATTCCAATTTGGTAAGCGTTGAGTTATCTCACTTGAGCTAACGGGGTGTGCCGGGTCAGTTGCAGGTGTACATGATGCACCGCGATCCATGCTTTTATGTTTGCTATTCCGTGTCCTGTAAATGCAAAATGTTAAAAGCATTTTTCCCTATAATAAGCAGGACGTGAGCAGATGAAATGGACTCTGTGGTTGATAAATAATGCAGCCTTCCTGTCAGGGATACACAGCATAAGGCTGACTCTGCATCGGCTACCAGGAGGGATCCATTCACACAAGCACTGTGGATGATTATGGCATTTATAAGATTCTTAATTTGTTCAACGTCAGCAGCAGCAGTGCGTGTGTCGCCTCATGTTGAAATGGCAGGCAGCTTATTTTGAAATAGCTGAGTTAACGCCAGGAGGAGTTACATAGAGGAGAAGGCGGAGGAGGAGGTGGTGGTATCCTCTCCTGCGGTGATAGAATGAAGCCAAGCCCCCCTGAGGCTGTCCCATTCCTGCCCGTGTCTGGAGCCGCTCCAGGCATCTACACCGGACCGAGGGGATGTGTGGAGGAGCGGGGAGGAGCCAGCGTGAGAAGGACATATGTCAAAACATGTGTGGTCTGCTGGCCGTCTGTCACCCCTCTCTGGCCTGGCGGTCCGCAACCCCACCGCCCTTCCCGTTTCCACTGCCACAACACAACACTGGCACACGCCTGCTGGACTGGGAACGGTGTCACAGACAGTAATAGCACACTCACTGTCACAATGTTCCAAAGTTAATGCCCTGTTTTAACGTCGCTAAATAGGCATGAACCGGTGTGTGCAGGCAGGACGGAGAGAATGGGTGGAGAAAGGTGATAATAAAAAGAGTGAAGAAGAATGAAAAGAACGGTTTACAGGGTGATGAGATCGGTTGTATGATTTAGAAATAGGGATGCTCGATATTGGCTTTTCTGCCGATATCCGATATTCCGATATTGTCCAGCTCTTAATTTCCGATACCGATATCACCCGATACCGATATATGCAGTCTTTTTACACCAAAATTGTTAGGTAACAACATAACATATCACCTATTATGGAATTAACACATTATGCCTAATTTTATTGCGAAGTGCCAAAAAAGTGCCATTTTTTTGTGTTTTTAGAGAGAAATTTTTGCCTCAAACAACACTACAGACAATATCAAAACAAGGACGACAAATGTAGCGTATAACTCCGCATGATTCTTCTTGAGGTGGGTGATCAAATTTGATGTATTAAAGGAAGACGCCTTATTTCCTCCTCTCATAACCACCTTTGCTTTGCAGTCATTACAAATCGCAAATAGTTAGTAGGTGACACTTGGAAATATTTCCAAACCACGGACATCGAGCAAGCTTGTTAGCCACGGTTAGCGACCTACGAGACTAGCGTGTTGTTGTTGTACGTCATCATGCACGCGCCTGTTAACGTCCCATGCTGCATTCATGCAGACTCGGAAATGTTGATGCCTACAGAACAAATATCGGTTATAAAAACCCGATACCGATAATTCCTGATATTACATTTTTAACTCAATATCGGCCGATAATATCGGAGGGCTGATATTTGAGGGCCGATCTTATTGGACATCCCTATTTAGAAACAGTGGCTTTGAGGAAAGGACTGGAGGAAGGGCTGGAGGTAGTGGAGCTGTGAAGATGCTGAGGTTTCCTATGGATCAGGATGGATCAGGAGTGAGGGACGGCTCACGTGAGATTCGTTAGAGCTGCCAGGCAGAAAGTCTGGAGGAAAACCACAGAGGAGGTTTATGGTCGTAGTGAAGAAAAGTCATGAAGGTAGTTGGTGTGAGAGAAGAGGATACCAAGCAAATATGGAAGCAGATGATTCATTTAGACACTAGAAAAGATGAGGAGGATTAATCCACGATGAGAAAGAGCAACGTGGTTGTTCTAACATTTTCCAAGTAACGCAGCTGAACACAAGTCCCAAAATAAACATCTCCACGACTACTTTGATTAAATGCCCGTTCCTGTGCTGCACAGTTTACAGCGCTGGCAGAGGATTTTCAATTGCACCCCGTCTGGCAGTTACAGTAAATCATATCTGGGCCGTTATTCTTGCTCACATGTTCATTTAAACTGAAGTCAGTTTTAAGTCTTCAGGTTGAATTACCCGGCGGCAGTGAGTGGTAAACGACACCTTATTAGTGAACGCACAAGCAATCACACAAACATAGAAAGTGATACCCAGTATGGTTTCACCGGTCTGCTGGAACTCTATCCACTGAGCGGCCGAGGTGTGCGTCCACGTTACATAAGACCTGCTTCTCTTTTTCCAGGTGAGTCAGTTGTACCTGAGCTCCACGGGCCGGCTGTGCTCCTCCCTGCCGCCTCACATCTTCTCTTCAGCGGAGAGAGCTTACCACATGATGCTGCAGGAGAGGCGCCCTCAGTGTTTCATCTTGAGGTACACCTCACCCACCCGCCGCACACGGACGTCGCCGCTGCGCCACACGTGCCTCTGAATTACGAGACAAAAAACATGGCGACAAAGTTGTGCGAATGACAGGCAATAACAGCTTTTGCTGCCCACCTGGTTTGTTCACACCCCTGCGCCACACACCTGTTAAGCACTGCCTGAGAGATTAATAGCTCTCAGTCGGAGCCGAGCTGTCGACCCGTTCGGTGTTCGCGCGGAGATGAATGTTTGCTGGGAGCGTTGCAGCGTCCTGCTCTTTGTCCTCGGTTGGACCCAGGCAGCTCCCTGATTGCAATTAAATCCCGTTCCGGCTCTCCAGTGACATTCCCGCTGAGTCGTAACCAATCTGGCAGAGAGTTAATGCACCCTGGCCACAGGCTATCCATCTCACTCACACATACAAACACACAACACACACACACACACACTGACACTGTACTATACACCCTCATGTATACACATTCTCGTTTCCTCGACGCGCTCCTCATCGCACTTAATCATTCCTTGTCTCGTTTCTCTTTTGCTCAAGCTTTCCGTTACACCGTGCATCTCCTCGCTTTTTGACACACGCACACAGACGCACACACGTTTGGCCCAGAAGCACGCACACGCTCCTACACGTTTACAGGCAATCATCGGCCAAAATCCCCAGAGGCGAGTGCTCTAACAAAATGCCCTTGAAATCTAATAAAAAACTGGTAAATGAAAAGACAGTGAGTGGACCTTTGGACTTCACACTCAGCAGGGCTGTTAGTAGGAAATATAGAAACACACAGTCTCACGGCGCACCACAGCATACTGCGGTCATTAGTAAGGGCTTCTGACCTCCTGAAGCCATCTGCTTGGTGTTACTATGCAGGTCTCAACTCTCTGCATGTCGGTGAGTGTCAGTGCATGTACTGTAGAGGTACCTTCTGTCAACTTTAATAACCACACAACAGAAAATTATAAACAAGCCCCCGGTACCACGTAAGTTGTGGCATTTAACAGTGTGTGAAAAGTGGTGCTCAACAGACCAGCACTTTTTTTTTTTTTTTTTGGCGTTGCAAGTAAAAGATTGTGAATTTAATGGCATGAGTTCCCATAAGGGAGGATGTCATGTGGGTGGAGACATTTGTCCGAGATGACAGACCCAGTGACTGACAACTCACACCACACCACTCAGAGCAGTGTACCAATGCTTGGTATGTGGAACTTAATGATGTTTGCTTTTATTTAGTTTAGTTGTTGTTTCACGATTCTAAAAAGGTTCCAGAGAAATGAATAAAAACATGGTAATGTCAGAAAAACGCAAAAACACTGACAGCAACGAAATGTAACATAGTACAGACACTTCATGTAACAGGGTGATACAATATGAAATTAGTATTATTTCCATATCACAGTGTCTTATTAAGTATTATTATTATTATTATTATTATTAAGTGTTACTGTTTAATACACCGATCAGCCACAACATTAAAACCACCAACATCGACCATCTTAAGACAATACAATGTTCTGCTGGGAAACTGTTGGACCTGGCAGTCATGTGGATGTTATTTAGACATGTACTACCCACCTAGACCAGACCAGGCACCCCCACCCCATAATTCCGTCATTATTTCCACTTTGTTTTCCACCATCTGACGTTTGACTTGCTGCATCCCCTCCTTCTGTTGCTGTAATGGCACCTCAGGGGAGAATTATAGCGGCAGCAGGTGTTTAACTCCTAATATAGTGATGGTTAGCAGCCAATTAACTGTTGACTTTTAATACACTCATAAAACAGGCTTTTAATGCTGCAAAAAAAAAAAAAATGACAGTCGCAATTTATTTTTATGACAGTTAATTGCCGACAAATAATCCCTGTTTGCGAAAAGCCCTATGCAGCGTTAACGTCAAAGCCGCAACCTTCTGTTTCTTCCTGTGTCTCCAGCGGTGAGAGCGGTTCTGGGAAAACGGAGGCATGTAAGCACATCGTGAGACATCTGACGGCTCGGTCCAGCCCCAAAGGCTTCATGCTGGAGCCCAGAATGAAACACGTGAGTCTGGATGGGCCTGTCTGCGACGTACCTTTGAAAGCAATCTGTGGGCTATGTGTCCTGATTGATTTGTTGTTGTTTTTTCCCTAAGTTCCCATTGATATCATAACTGTGTGAATGCATCCTTCTTTTCCTATGCTGCTGTTGCTGTTGTAGATAATAGATGTATGGATCAATATGCATTTGCTAGAATACTGTAGATGCAACAGAGGAGCACATGGTATATAGTAACATTTGTTTTTCTACTAAAGAAAAAGCATTGGGTCAGAATTAAGTATACCACCACACACTGAATATGGAAATCGGAATTGTATTCGTGAAAGGCCAAAGTCGTCCAGGTCACTACTTAGCGTATTGCTGCCTGTTGTCTTTTTTCCCCAGTTGCTGTGCTTTAGTTTTACTAAGCAGATGATTCACCTGCTTTGCACTCACCCCATCTATCAGTCAGTCAATCAGTTGTGTAACAAAGCAGCGCGCAGCCTGGAATGAAGTCATCGTTATGTAGTCGATATCTGGGTCAGCCTCCTCTCTTATCATTTGGGGACACGCGCACAAAAAAAGCGTGTCCAGATAATGGGTGTACACTGACACCTAGCGGTAAAAGGGGGAATAGACGCAGGATTACTTTTTGTCTCTGGACTGTAAAATACTATGAGTTGAGAATTGAGATTCGTTTATTATGCAGTGAAAATTATGTCTGTTAGATACTGTAATTCACTGGTAACCTGGCCTTTTATGCTGATGAAATACGCAGGTGAACTGTATTCTTGAAGCCTTCGGTCATGCAAAGACCCAGAGGAACAGCAATTCCAGCCGCTTTATCAAGCTGTTGACCCTCCAGTACTGTGATAAGAGGAAGACGCTGCTCAGAGGTAATCTGTCTTTTACTCTTGCACTGAACAGGTTGTCTGTCTGTGATCTTTACTCATCTTTACTTTTTTCTCCTTTCGCCAAGAGGCATGAATTGTCAAAACGTAATACTTGATACTGCAAAAATATCTGTATTCTGGTTTTGTTTCTTTTCCCTTTGATTGTTTTTATTCCATACATTTATTCTGGTAGACTTTGTTTTAGAAGTATGTAATATTTATTTTATAGTTGTCAGTGTCATAGTGACGTACATTAGTTTGCAGCTGCAGTGCAGTGAGCCGCCAGCAGATGGCAGTAAAAGCCCAATTGTTACCTTTTCTTTTTTCAGTGCATTTGACCTTATTTTACTCCAGTTTATTTGATCAGTGAGCACTAGTCATACCCTAGTGGCCACAGATTGAATATTCACTGCTATTATTATCAGCGCTATTGAAATTTAAACACTCGTGTTAGTGAATTATCAAACCCATTTCCTGTTAAAGCCCACGTGTACGCGTACATGCTGGAGAAGTCTCGCCTGGTCCACCTGCCCGCTCAACAACACAGCTTCAGAATCTTCTATCTGATGGCTGAAGGCCTTTCGCCTGAGGAGAAGAGTGCGCTGTACCTCAACAATGTCCTGGCTCATAGGTATGTGGCCGCCAGATTGAATCACGTGGTGCAGAGAGATTATTGGTTATGATCTGTTTGGTTTAGTGGTTCTTCTAAAACGTTTGAATTAAAATTTGTGGTCTAACATTTCCTAACATGTGCATGATAAGAGCAATCCTGATAATATAATACATTCCTGTGTGTGCCTCTCCGTGTGTGCTCATCAATGTGGAGGTCGATTTCATATATTTATCATGTTATTAAATTCAGAAGCTGTATTCTTATTCGTTTGTTCAGTTACTGTTTATGCACCAAGAATCCAGTCTGCATGTCTACTCTGATAAAGCGCTGACCTCAGTCTCTGCTGCTTTGAAGGCTAGCATGCACACTAGACCTTCTAGACCAAGACATAGTGTCTGGATGTGTCTGTGCTCAGTGTGTGATACCGTTCTGCAGATTTAAAATCGCGTTCTTCTATTTACACCTTACCCAAATCATTCTCCATGGTGTGACTAGCACAGCGTGTGACTGTGTACAGACCTGCCTCATAAATCTACCCGTTCTAGGTCTCTGTCATACCTCACCAAGGCCTCAGCTTGTTCTCCGTGCTCATTTCGTTTTTGTGGCTGTTTATCAAAGCTGTATCCGCCTTTGTGTCCTTATTCCAGGTATCTTAGTGGAACACTTCCTGGAGAGACCCCTCCAGTTGCAACAGCTTCTACCCAGAGCAGGGAACATCTTGCGTCAGTCAAGCAAGCCCTACGAGCCCTGGGCTTCAACAAGCAGGTATTGACTGGCAAGTAAAACACCTGCATCTTTTGGGTGCAGTAGAATATTGTGCAAACGGCCGTTGCCTCAGCACAGTGGTTCACCGCTGCTGTTTGAGAGCGGTGAATGGAGCTGTTTGTTGTTTGAGCAGCATGGCGACAGGACACGGGAGCTGGAGCATACAGAGGAGTGAAGTCTGTTACTCATTGTATGTGAATGTCGCCCCGAAGGAGGGTCCTTCAAAGGGCCTGAAACTGCAGGGGAAACCTTCAAATCTTGAATCAGAAGAGGAAAACTACTGGTTTTAGGCCTCTGATCAATCCGTGATCAATCTGTAGAGACGTTTCAGCAATACCTGATAAATAATAACAATTACACGTCATTAATTTCCAGGACTGCCCACAAACTTTTCAAAGAATGACAACTGACTTATAGACTGAGCTACACGGAAGGTTTCCAAACAGTTATGTACTCCTAGTTCAGACACAAGCATCTATCTAAAGACCATAGGAAATGTGTGACCCAGTGCCTAGGACAGGACGTTGATTTAGACATGTAGCATGCAGTGGTACAGTCCGTTCCTGTGCGCCACCAGCTGTGCTCCCGGCCCATTATCAGCTTCTATTCTTAGATTTCCCGTCAGTGTCTATCAGCGGTGAGTGACCATCATCTCACCTTTTAATCCGGCTGCAGTCAATACATGCAGACAAGACATAAGGGACAACGGGGGAGTAGAGCAGCAGATATTGGCATTATCAGAGGGCACTACCGTCCACTGGATAAGCGACCAAAGGACAGAAGAAGGGGTGGGGGAATAGGAGGGGAAGTGATGGACCACCCATTGGTCTCTGTCTAAGCTCTCATCAGGGGACAACTCCCAGTCCAGACCCAAAGGTCAATCGTCATTAACGCTCCCTATCGCTCCTTTTCCCTCCCTTGCTCCCTTTCTTCTCCTCCCTAAGCGGGAGGGTCTCTATGTGTATAGAGTGTCAGACAGAGACTAATGCTTGTGTTTATCTTTGAGATATCAGCTCCAATATCCTGCCTTGAGAGAGTGTGCACGCACACACACACACACGGACACATATATAAGCACACATCCTCAAACTCAAACATCCCCCTCTCAGAGATTCAGAGCAGTCGGTAATGGGGTATTCCATTAAGCGTCCTCTACTCAAGGGCACAGAGGAAGGGAGAGTGTGACAGAGGGAGAGTAGTGTATGAATGGAAGGAGGAGGGCTGGTGCATCATGAGTGTTAGATTTTTATTCGCAGTCCACCGAATGACCAGTTTTTCCACGTTTCCGTTGTTAGCAAAAAAAGCCCGTGACAATTCAAAAGCAGCAATGCACGGATCAGCTCCTCTGCGCCGTCCAACTTTCCTCCTGGTCACACTGAGTTAGAACCCAGATCATTTGTTCCTACTGAAAATGGAAATCTTGGAAAATGGGTCACAAACACGTTGCTTCAAAGTCATTTCCCCAAAAACGGTGGAGCGGGGCAGTTTGTAGCAGCATTTTTGACGCGAGTAACCAGAGCATTTGTTGTCCGACTGTTTTCAGTGCGTTACGTGTGTGCTCCAGGGGTTGTCATGGCGATGAAAGAACCTGGTGTGAAAGTGAGGTTTATTTATGTGTTGCGAGCAACAATTGAGGTCAAAGAGGCAAAGAGGGCTAAACTTAATAAGGCTTTGGCAACGAGGCTTGTTATAGAGGGATCCTTCGGCTGGCCGGATTAGTTTTTCGGTCTTTTCATGGGATTTGTTGACACCAAGTTATGTAAATAAAGAATATTGCCAATTGTGTCCGTCATAAGAGGTTTAGCAGAGGTATTAAAAACAAATCCCGAACCTTTCATGAAAAGCAAGTTGGTACTGAGCTATGAAAAATGTTTCGATTTTTGCACACTTTCACTTGCTAGCGGCTCCCATGTTTTATTCCCCTAACTCCCCATTTCCTCCTCTTTCTCTCTTTCTCTCTGCTAGGAGGTTGACTCAGTGTTTACGCTGCTGTCTGCCGTGCTCCATATTGGGGACCTACGATTCACTGCGCTGACAGACGCCGATTCGGCCTTCCCTTCTGACCTGCAGCTGTTGGAGAGAGGTCAGTGCGCCCGTCACAACCGGGGCCCACGTTTCCTCCCCGCGTGGAGGCGGGGCGGTCGGGGAGGAGGGGGGCATCACACCGACCGGTCTTGTTTACCTCGTTGTCATAGCTCCTCCCTCTCTCTCTCTCTCTCTCTCTCGCTTGGAGTTCTGCTTGGCTCCACGCCAGGAATAGCTAAAGGCCAGACAGTCACCTGTTTGGTAAGCCGCATTTTGAGCCAAAGCGTAACCATGGTGAGATCCTCTTGTACCCACTTTCCCACTATTGGGGTCAGTGTTTTTTTGTTTTTTTCTCTCTCTCTCTTTTCCTGGCTCCCTCGCTCATTATGCAACCGCTACATGTGTTCCTGCGAACTCTGACCTTTTGCGAGATGGTAAACAAATGACATCAGCGCCCGAACGGGAAGGAGCCAGTCGTTGTCAGGGAGATGCGATGTCATGGCTGGTGATGTCAGCACGGGGTCTCTGGGTTGCCGTCACCTGTTTTTGCCGCTTGTTTATGGGTTCTGCTCAGAAATCCAATGATGACTAATCGCTGCCAGCTCCGCCGATCTCTCAAGAGGGAATCATCCGCGGCGGGGTTCAGCTCGTTGCGGTGTCGGCGTGATATCATCAGAGCAGATTGGGTTCTGGGATGTGATCAGCGCTACATTTCTGATGCTCGGTTAATGTTTAATGTTACTCATCGTGTCACCATCACTTACTCCTCTTCCTTCTCTCTTTCTCTCTCTTTACCTTTCTCACCGTAGCTGCTGGATTATTGCAGGTGTCCCCGAGTGATTTAAGCACTGCCCTCACTTCTGATGTTCAGTACTTCAAAGGTATTGACTTACCCTCTTTATTGACCCTCGCTGTTCCTTTTTTTTTGCACAGACACGTAGAGGACAAACCTGTACACTGCTGAGGTGATAAATTATTCCCTTAATAAGGTGCAGAAAGAGCAAGCAGCTGGGGTGACTCGTAAGTGTTTGTCTCTGGCTGATACTGGTAGAAGACCCCTTGGCAGACCCACAACATGCTTGAGTGATTATAAATATTTCGTGAGGCCTGGGAATGGAGCTGAGAACATTGCTGGGGAGAGAGATATCTAAACCACGTTGCTTAGCCAACTTCAGATGAACCGAAGGGAACTGATGGATGAATAGATGTGAAGGCCGTTCTTTAGAAAGTATTCCTCTTCAGCTATTTGTGCTTCTGCGTCATAGCTAGGCTGCAGATATGGTATAAGAAAAGAAATGAATCTCCCCAGTTATGCAGTTATACATCACAGTGTGAGTCAGACTGCTGCCACTGGTCGAAATTAATTTCCTCGTCCATGTCCATCATTGGCGGCGCATGCACGGGAAATTCACCCGCAACATTTGTTCAACTTCAGTTCCAACTTAACCCACTCAGTTCCAAGTACACCGAGAAACTCAAAACAACTGACGCTGTTTTAGAGGCATAACTACAGAATTATTCTGACACATCAGGTATAAATGCTAGGCCACCAACAAGGCATAACATTATGACCAGGAGAACTGAATATCATCGACCATCTTGTGACAATTCACTGTTCTGCTGGAAAACTTTTGGACCTGGCATTCATTGGTGTGGATTTTACCTAGACATGTAGCGCCCATCTAGACCAGACCAGGCACCCCCACCCCATAGCAATGACACTCCTCGATGGCAGCAGTTTTCCCCATCAGGATGCAACCTGACACAGGCACGCACACAAAAACAGTTTAGGAACAACTAAATAAAACATGAAAAACAGCACAAGGTGTTGACCTGGGCTCCAAATTTACAAAATCCCAAACTGGTCAAGTATCTGTGGGATGTACTTTAGCAAGTCTGATCCACAGAGGCCCCTTCCCTCAACCCATAGGACCCAAAGACTCCCACACCACAGGACACCCTCAGAAGGCATATATCCATTCTCTGAGGAGTCACAACTGTTTTGGAGGCAACAAGGGAAACCTAAACAATGTTAGAAAGGTGGTTTTAATGCCTGATTGGTGTAGTACCACACAAGCCATGCACATATTTGTTGTGGAAGTATAAATGAAGCATTAGTATTTTTGCGGTAGAGAAGAAAAAACTACCTTTTGTTACTCGAGGACAAATCTCGTCTAAATTGTCAACTACCAGAAATGGTATTTTCTGTCTGTCCTGTGCCGCAGGTGACATGATG
Source organism: Planiliza haematocheilus (assembly GCA_005024645.1). Lineage (NCBI taxonomy): Eukaryota > Metazoa > Chordata > Actinopteri > Mugiliformes > Mugilidae > Planiliza > Planiliza haematocheilus. Next base: position 11,303,755 of record SRSE01000725.1, read on the forward strand.
ACTCGACGGCACACAGTAGAGATGTCGGAGCAGTGCAGAGATCAGCTCGCCAAAGCCATCTACGGTCGCCTCTTCAGCTATCTGGTCAACAGTATCAACGACTATCTTCAAGGACAGGACGAAAGCACTGGGTAAAGCCGCGTGTGTGCGCGCGCACGTGTGTTTGTGCACTGGGTGTGTTCAGTGTAAATCATGGGACAGAATTCTTTGGAAGCTCTCGCTGTTGGTGTCTGCAGATCAGTTATCACAAACACTACCGGTGAAGTCCAGTGTGTTGCTCTCAAGCTGTCAGTCATCCAAGTCCTCTGGAGTGACAGAGCTAACATTGCAACACGGTGCATAATTTGGAGTGGATGTCTGTTACAGTTTGCTTTGCGTGACACACATGTTTAAGCATGTACGCTGAAAAAATAACACTAGAACGGTGGGGAGGAGATGGAGGACGCACCCAAGTTTGCACGGAGGTCTCAGAAAAACTTAAATACACACACACTCCCTGGTGAAGGTCACGGGATCCTTGGTGTTGTTGATGTTGTGAATCCTTATCACACTCTGACAGATAACCCAGGCTACATCCTCTGGAATGTGTTTGTGCTTTGCCTTGTTTACACACCAACCACAGAATGTAATAAATTTGTCAACCGCATACTCGTGGCACACCCCCTTGATGCTATTACACACACCCACGCACACAAGCATGATAGTTCTTGTCATAGTCGCACAAGCAGGAGCGTTCTTATGTGAACCCTTGAAAATAAAAGTGATAATGTCGTAATGGGTTTTCTTTCTGTTTATTTTCTTCCAGTGACCCTGCCTTGGAAATTGGGATCTTGGACTTATTTGGGTTTGAAGAATTTCAGAGGAATGGCTTTGAGCAGGTGGGAGAGTCTCCTGAGTGTGTCCCCCTCCCCTTCAAACGGATTGTTTACCAAATCAAAGCAAATGCATTCTCCACGCCCCACCTCCTGACCTATAGAAAGCTCTCTGAAAGTGGTCATTTCAAACAGATCCTAATCAAATTGTTAAAATATTTGGAGCTCTTATCCGTTTCAGACCCGGACATTTTTGTCTGTAATTGTAATGAATGAGGTGAGGTCTGTGGCTGACTGTGGCGTGATTTTCTGCTGTCCTCAAGTGAACTGAAGGTTGACACAATGACTGTCTGTGTGCGACATGTTAGCGTGGCAGGACGCTTTAAACCAGTGCGTTAGGGAGGGGAGTCCTGCTTCTACAGCGATGTCATTTTTTGATTTGTCTCCTAAAATTTTTAAGAGTGTTGATTTAAAATTGTGTCTCGGTCAAGTGGCTCCTTTATTTGTCTTCTAAATAATTCTGTAAGAAAACTGCACAATTCCACAGTTTGGTTTTGGTTCATTGACATTTATGTTTGGCTAAAACCACACAAGACACAGAACATCCTCTTTTGGAGCCGTTATATTAGACTGCAACTGGGTGACACAGTGAACTTTCTGCAAAAGCAGAGCCTGTACCAAGAAGACAACACTTAAAATGTGCTCAGTGTGTTTTGGCCGTGTGCATGCGTGTGAACGCTGAGGCACCTGCGCATGCGGTACGTGAAGCGCTCAGCTTGTCTGTGATGAATGCCGGTGCGTGATTATGTTTTATGTCGCACAGAAGACAACATGTGCAGCTCTGGACCGCTCACCTGTTAAGGGTTGTAAATCTGCCACATGCTCATCCAGCTTGCACTGTTAATAGACTACTCCACTATAAGACTGGCAAGGATCAGGCTGGCAAGTCGGTGGATGTGTGTGCCTCTGCGTGTGTGTGTGTGTGTGTGCCGTCTCAGAGTGTAATTCATTGTGCTAAAAAGTCTTAAGTGCTTATTCCTGCTACTCAGAGCTTACACTTCCTCCCTGTGGAGTTACTGGTTTCTCCCAGCTTTTATTAAGGACAGAGTGTGTTTGCCTTTGCTTTTGTGTGCATGTGTGACTCTGTTTGTGTTTGCGTGAACGTAAGAGGAAGTGAGGAATTACATAAGCTTCTCTCTTCAGGTCACAGAAGGTATCAGAAGAAGAAAGTGTGGAGCATAATGGCAAATCTGACAAATGAACTACCTCCTCTGTTCAGACATATTCTCCAATGAGAACCGCCTATTAATATGAGCCAGAACACACACACACACACATTACCCATCACAGAAGAGAGAAAAGGGGGAGCGGGTTCCGCATAAACACACGCAATGATCGCTTACAGAAGATGCGGTACATCAGTGACAAACAAGCTCTGACATGTTTGTACACACATGTACACATACGCAGGGACGTACAGCGGCAGGCTTCACATGCGCGGCGTGATCAGGGCCATTAGAGCTTGTTAATTAGAACTGTGTTTGTCAGGGATGTGTTGTACCTGCTCAGCACTTTGCTAATGAGCTAACTCAATCAACCACCTGCTGGGACTAAGCCTTTAATGGACTAGACTAGCTTGAAGACAAAGAATAGACAAACAAGACTACAGCCGTCTGCAGCCATGAGCAACAGCACAGCTTGCTCAGCGCTTTAGTCGAGGGTGGCGGGTTTCAAAATGTGGGTCACGGCACACATGCAGCAAATCACCATTTTTTTGAAGAAAGTGTTGTATTGGTTCTGATTTTAATTGACTTCTATGCTCCCTCGCAGTAAATTGTGCATTCCCCTGATCAATAAGAACAGTTAATAAACAGGCAGTCTATGGAAAATGCGTGATACTACTGGTACTTGTACTGTACGTGCTTCCCCGTTACGTCAGCGTGACAAGTCACACTTGAGTCTCACCGCCAAATCTCCGCGCACATGCGCCAGACTAACCCGTTTGAGTTACTCCTCCTTTCTGTGTTGTGACTGGATGACTCCCCAGTTAGGAAAAAATTGCGAATCGCAGCAGGAACACTGTGTCCATAGCATGGCGGAATAACACACGCCACACAGAGAGGCTTCCGTCAGCGCGTTGCATGAGTCGTCCCTGTAAACGCTCCTCATATTTTCAGGGTCAGCTGCGTTACACGAGCGGTCAGGTCATTAAAGCCCCACTGGCTTTCTTATTGGTGCCACAACAGGTTGTGCTTGAGACTGTAATTGCGCATGTCTCTGAGGAGCTGCACCGTGCTGAACTGTGTGTTCATGGGGTTGGTGTGTGTGTGTGTGCCTTCCAGCTGTGTGTGAACATGACCAACGAGCGGCTGAGGCAGTACGTCTCCGAGGTGCTATTCCAACAGGAGCAGGAGGAGTGTCTGCAGGAGGGCATCGCCATGGAGACCCCCCGGTCCCCCAGCAACCACTCGGCCATTCTGGACTTCTTCCTTCAGGTAGTGTGCGCGTCTGGTTTGGACCAGCGCAGGCCAGCTCGACATGGCCAACATTACAAGGCCATTCAGAGCTTTTCATAAGGCTAAATTAAATTCAAACCAGTAACATCTCCATTTTAGTGCATTATGTAAGTACTTTCCAAGGTGTACTATCATAAATTGTATGGTTCTCCACAAATGAATTGTGTTTTGTTGTATTTCTATCAAGCATTTGGAACATCCAACAAAAGCATAACAAAAAAAAAAAATGCATAATCTCACCATTCTTCACCAGTAATGACCTGAAACAGAAAAGAGGGTCAGCAATACAAACTAGGGATAACTAGAAGGGCCACAAGGAAATAAAAAGAAACCACCCTGTGTAAATTTGAGTGGCATAAGTAATACGTGACGATCCATTTGTTCCTCGTGCAGAAGCCTCAGGGGCTGCTGTGTGCGTTGGACGAGGAGAGCCAGAGCCTGCGGCCAGTGGAGCAGACCCTGTACAAGAGGCTGTCTGCTCAGCTGGACTCAAACCCAACTCACGCGCTCTCCCTCACCACCAAGGACGGCAACGGCAACCCCCCACCCAAAGACCAAGGCCCGGCCTTCACTGTCAGCCACTATGCAGGACAGGTCTGTATGTAATACACGAGGAACATGACAGTGTGATCTACAGTATGACCTTTATACGTGTTTACTGCAGTCGAGACATTTACACACAGCAGAACAGAATTATGGCATGTCTCTGGTTTGGTAATAACCGTGGCATTATCTCGGGAACACCTTGATAGGATTTCTTCAAGTTTGCCACAGATCTTCACCGAGACTCAAGGATGAAGGTCAAGGTCACTGTGAGATCACAAACCACATTTTGCCCCTTAAAGGGGAACTACTGTTTTTTACAACCTGGACCTTATTTCTGGCATAAAATACGATCATTTACTCAACCATATAACTTGGTGTCATTTGTAGTCGTTCGTCAGATATTTAGATCAGCGTATATCCATATAGTGGAAGTGACTGGGGCACCGAACACAGCCTCTATGCAACGCATTATCTGCTGTGAAACTCATTCATTTCACCAATGTTTTGTTATGATACGCTAGTGCTACTCCCCGAGCCTGTTACCCGTTACCTTTTCGCAGAAGTGCTGCGGCTTGTTTTTCTTTGGCCAGCTGTTCCTCTCTCTGCCTCTTCTCGGTGAGCTCCTCATCCGTATACTCTGGCTCAAAACGGTAAAGACGTCCATCATAAACAAAGTCGTCATCCACAACCTCAGAATCGTAAAAATACTCAGCCAAGTTGCAAAAAACTAGCAACATCGAATTACAGGTAAACAAGCCATATGGGGTGCGAGATGCAGCGCTCAGAGATGACATCATCCAGGTCAGAGGTTAGTAGGACAATCTACAGACCCTGGATGATGATAACAGGTAACTCCAGACTCAACGGGGAATAGCACTAGTGTATAAATATTGGTGAAATGAACAAGTTTCGCGGCAGATAATACGTTATTTAGATGCTGCGTCTCGGTGCCCCAGTCGCTCCCACTATATGGATATACGCAGATCTAAATATCGGTGACTCACTGAACTGTTGTGATACACACAAGTAGATGCGCATATAATAATACTAATATACAACTATTTATTCACCTGTTTTGGATGTGAATGGATGTGATCCTGTCTACAGAGCAAGCATTTGAAAGGCATAGTGAATAAAAAGTACGTTATGGTTATATAAAATGGTAGTGAATGATTTAGTTTAATGATAAAGTTACGATGTTTCTTTAAAAAGAATAGGCAGCAATTATCATCTTCCAGAATGCAGCACACACCATGTCAGTGAGAGAGGGAAAAAAAATGAGGTAGCACAGCTATGTCAGGTCAACAACCTCATACTGGAAGGTGTTTTCCACAAAATAAGTCATTTTTATGCTCTCAGCTCAAGGTTCGATGTAAATTGGTGCACTGATGAATAGTTAATGGCCCAAATAAGTCTGAATGTTTTGTTTTTCCAACAGGTTTCATATGACCTCACAAGATCACTCACAAAAAACAAGGACTCCCTTCCTCAGAATCTCCTGTTTACGATGAAGTGTAAGTACCCAATGAAAAACACGCGCATGGGTACATTGTGGCGTCAGAGCACACTTCATCACAAAGATGCCCCCTCGTGTAAACAAACAGCGCACAGAGCCTCTCCTTGTGTGAGCGCGGTCGAGTTTGTATGCGCGTGTGTGTTTGATCCCGTACGCGGCAGACAGCACCGTCTGTGTGTATATTGTCTATAGAAGGTGCCAGATGTGGGGTGTTGTGGTTAGCGGGACACAGGCAGTCGTTGTGTGACTGCCAGGCTAGTCCTGCGTCCAGCAGCCTAATTGCTATAATTTCCATGATGAGGCTAATCTTCTAAAGGCTAGCCCTTCTCTCACACTTGGCTGTCATCCCCTCCGTCTGACGAGTCGATGCATCGCTGCCATTCATCCGCACAGGGACGATGTGTTTTATTTCTCTTGTGGGTGCCGTTCTGTCCTTACTTGTTACTTAAAGTTGAAGCTTTAAAGCTAATAGGGTAACTGTGGAAGTAACATGCAAAACAAACTTGTTCCTTTTATCACTGTAGATAGTTCTCTCATTGTAGATGCCTCTCTGATGGTGTTGCATTATGAATGAGAATGTAAATATCCAAAGTGCCTTGTGCACAGTACTGTGTGTCAATATTCAGGAGCAGGCAATGATTGCTCTAAATGAAAAAATAATCACCCTTGAAGCTGTGAGTAATTAAGTCCTTAAATTACTTCTGGATCTATATTCGCTTTTCCGTGTTTATTATGCCTATACCTGCCATCATCCTCTGTTCTCTCTCTCCCTCTTTCTCTATTAGTTGCTTTGTTCTCTCTGTCTTTCCTTTCCTTTCTCTCAGGCTTTCAGATGGGAGCCGCACACACACACACACACCCACGTTCGCTCACGTGTTGTTTGGCTTTCTGAATGAGCTCATTGTTGTCATGGACCGCGCCACGTGTGGCATGGTCCACCCGCTCTTGTTGCCTGACCGATTGTTTACATCAAGTTTTTGCCTCTTCCTCCGCCCTCACTCCTCCTCACATCCTCCATCCCTACCTTGTTTTCATCCTCCTGACTGTGCTTTCTTTCTTTCTTTCTGTCTTTTTTGTACATCCCACCTCTCTCCTCCACCCCCTTTTTCCACCAATGCTGTTGCTTCTTTCACACTCATTTTCCTCCCTCTGCTTGCATGTGCTTTGTGCCCGGCAGCCAGTGAGAGTGTGTTGCTGCAGCAGCTCTTCCAGTCCAAGTTGACTCAGACTGGTTCCCTGGTGCCAGCAGTCCATGGCCGCGTCGGGCTGAGGGGGCCTAAAGCTGCCTTGTTGCTCCACAGGATGGCCCCAGCCTCCATTGTCAATGCCAGCTCTGTCCCTCAACAGCCCCGGAGGTACCATGATCTCACCAAGGTACAGTTCATTGTTCCCCAGTTTATTGTAGGTACATCCAACTTAATGAGGAATTTAAATTCCTGTCCTTTAAATGCAGCTTTCGCATTTGGCCACTATATGAGTGAAACAGTTGTGCAAACTGCACACACAGCCATTTGAAATTCGATAAACACAGTCACTAACAAAGTCACGCAGTCAGTCAGGAGCTTCTTGTTCCACTTGGCAAGCGCCTGCTATTCCAATCAATAGAAGAACAGGGATGGTATTTTTGGAGAAAAAAAAAAAAACAGGACTCTAATTTAAGCTTCTTCCCACTGCGCTGCTATATATAAACCTCTGGGAATTGAATTTTGTTTGTACAACAAAGCAAAAGATAAAAACTCCCAGGCATGCCTCCACATGCTCAGAAAAACAGGCCCCAAATGTGCATACACAAAATCATTAAAACACAAATGGCATAACTGACAAGTATGTATAAATATTAGACAGCAAATCTCCTTGTTTAGTAAATCCTTCCTCTCTTTGTGTCTGCCACATTTTTTTTTAAATCTGCCTTTCCGTTTTGGAAAATAATAGTGTAGTGGCGCACACATGTGAATGAAAAAGGCCTGCCGGTTGTGTAACCTCCAGGAGGTCCGGTCTGCGCTTCCTGTAGCTCATTAGCCATCCAGAGCAAAGGCTTGCATAAAGCCCATTTCACTTCCCTACTCTTTCCCAGCAGCCTTAAACGGTCACATTAGGTAATATTTCTGCACCACTCAGGGATTAAATAGATAGTAAAACACATTATTGCCTTGAGTCTTGTTGGGCTTTAAAGTATAGACCAGTCACAGCTAGGCCCAGTCTCCAGCGGGAGTGTTTAGTGCAACAGCAAGCACCTTACACAGCATGAAAGACATCATGATCATGTTTTTATCTCTCTTCACTGACTCTCAGTCACATATAATGATACGACACTTCATATTCCTCAGTGTCCACCCCCTTGAAGAAAGATGCTCACTTATATAATCTCTCCATTTTCCTTTTTGCTAGATCTTAAAGAAAAAGGGATCATGCTCCTTCCTTCAACGACTGGAGCGTTGTGGACCCATCACAGTGTCAGTCCAGCTGAGGGTATGAACCATTCCCATTACGTGCTTGTGAAAATTGTCCAAAGCTGCTGTTTGCATGTGTGCTGCGTGAAGAACAAAGTAAAAGAGGACGACGCTGAGACAAAACATTGACAAAGCCTGTTCCTTTGCGTGATTTGTGTTGACAGTGTGTTTCCTAGTACCTTCAAACATCTGGATTGACTTTCACACTAATACAAACATATGTTACTGTAGGGATCCGTGTGAATTTAGTCCTGATCTCAAGAACATACTGCAGCTTTTGTGCGCCTCACTGCCGTCCTTGCGCCCTTTGCAAACAATATAACCCTAAGATGTGTTTGGAGTGGGGTCCTGTGATTTCATAACTATATAAATCAACAACAATCTTCAGTTAGAGGAGAGCAGCTCACCGTCTGCTTGTGACGCAAGAAAGCTGAAATGCGGTTCATGGAAGCAGTACCTTCGGTTTGAATGAAACCAGTGTGTTGCACAATCAGAGTTGTGGTCGACGAGTCCCTCGGGGAAATGGCAGGGAAGGAGAGAGTGGGCTGAAGAATGATGCTGTACCAAGCCAAACATGAAGCCCTATACGTGAATGAATGAACAATGAACAACAACCACTGTGTGCTGTGCATGCGCACAATTAGAGGGAGGTTGGCAATGTGAGGGCTAGTAGTGGCGTTCAAAGATGAGGGGTGAGGTATTGAGCATTGTATCGTTAGGGCATGCAGTGCACAGGCTGACGTCAGCCAGAGGAGGGGTAGGAACACATGGTTGCGTATGTGTCTGTGTGCGTCTGGATGCATCATCTTTGAATCCAAGGTTAAAAGACTCACGCGCTGGGAGTAAGAGCAACAAGCTGTGTGTGTTTTTGTTTCCTCCAGGGGCAAAACGCAGCCCCAGAAAACAGACCACTTTGTCACAAACAGAATCTCTGCAGCCAGCGTAGCTCATAAATCCAGTTACACCATCAAAAGAAGCCAGGTCTCTACCTACGTCACGTGAAAACAGCCACAGAGCTCCACCGACCCAAAGGCTAATAACATAATGTTAATTTCAGTGCATCTTGTTGCTCATTTACAACCAGTGAGTGCCCCTGAATGCATCTCTTCTCCTTTTCTTCTTTCAGAACTCTCTGTCAGAGGTGATCAGTAAGCTGCAAGCCAGTACTCCGCACTTTGTGGAGTGCGTGCGGCCCAATTCCAGCGGCCAGCCAGACAGTTTTGACAGCCTCCATGTGTCCACCCAGCTGCAGTACATCGGGGTGCTGGAGATGGTGCGCATGATCCGTTATGGATACCCTGTCCGCCTGTCCTTCCCAGGCTTCCTCAGCAGGTCGGTGCCAAAAGTGTGTTGTACAGTTCAGAGCTGTCCAGCGTGTCCTCTCAAGAAACTGTTTTATCTCTTAATGCCCGCGTCTTCTCTCTCATCTTCTTCGCCTCCGATAGAAAGGTCTTAAAGATGATGGATTGCTCTGCTTTCTTCTCTTTGTCTGTCTCGCCGATCTCAGCTTTACGCTCCCAGCAGGTCGCTGCGATCCCTGTCGCTTAAATACGACAGGTCCGGCAGGTCAGAGTAAGCTGCTGCAGCATGGGCATTCTCTACGTCCACAAACGAATGCATGGGCTGAGACTTTACAGGATCGCGCACTCACACCCAGGCCGACACATTAGTGCTGAAAAGTCACCGCAACCCTCATTGTTAAAAGTGAAATTTGACCTTGAATGTCGTTTTTTTTTTTTAAAGTGGAATGGTAGACAATTGCTGCTGATGAATGCCACTATCACATTTCCTGTGTCAGCGTGACACACAACCATTAACCAGTCAGTTGCGTGTAAGGTCACTCTACCCCCGGACTTTAATTTGACATTGTTACTCCCAATCACCTGCTTACTTAACTCCCTTACTATGCCCCTTTCCTTTCCTGCACAGACCTTACGTAATTCACCCCTTAGCTCTCACTAGTCTTTGTTGTGTGTCACTGGTTTTCTATTATTTTTGTTTTTTATTTTTTTTGAGAAGCAAAGGGGATTATGTGATTCTGTAATGACACCTCTCCTCCACGTCTTCTCGTTTTGCCTGTTTGTCCGTCTCTCTTTCTCTCCCTGTCTCTGTCAGTGAAACTCTGAGTGGATTCAGTTCAAGCCCCTCTTTCTCCCATCCTCTGTCTTTCCCTCTCAGCCTCCCTCGCTCTCTGTTTTTGAGGATAAAGGGATTAACGTGAACATTCCTGCCAGATAATAAGGGACGACAAAGCTGGTCACATGATCTTTCCTAAAAGTTTCCACTACTCTGCTGTAAACACCGTCTCTCTCTCTCACACACACACACTGTAGTATCTCTCTACAACTCCTCCCCCCCTATCCAAACTTTAATAAAAAGGAGTAAGGAATGAATCAGGGTCCTGTATGTTACAAATACTGAATTACAAACAAGAGTACATCACTTAATCATGCTGTACATGAAGCGTTAAGGCTGCCACACTAATTCGGTAAGTGTGAGGGTTTTTCGTCTGTCTTCCAGAAGTGAATTATTTTTATTTTTGTCTGGTATGTGGCATTAAACCAGTAAATGGGTTAAAGAAAATAGAAACCGACAATCAAATGATGAAAGTTTGAAGCGTTAACCGTGGTCACAGATGTTTGTTTAGCTCAGATAATAGACTTTCCTGACTGGAACCCTCAGTAGAGGACTCAATCTGGAGAAGTGTCATATAATCAAAGTAATAGCTCCAATTGTTAGTTCCCGCAACCGTGATGGGGTTGTTACGCCTTATACGTACAGTATGTGTGTGAGCACGTCCGTGTGTGAGTCCAGTGTGTGAATCCCTGAGAGGCAACCAGGTGTTGTACGATGAGCTCCGTGTTAGCAGCAGGTGTCTCCGGCAGATAACGGAGCCTCATCAGAGCCAAATGGTTTCTGGAAAAGGGAAACTTTGATTAGGGCGGTCGTATACCAATGTGTAAAGAGTGAGGAGGTGGATGACAGCAATAGGAAAAAAAAAACTTTGTGTTAATGTGTATTTTTCTTCTCCCCTCTAAGTCCGTGAGCCTACCTTTCAACTTTGCGTTATCTTCCGCCAAAGAAGCCAGACATGTTTCTAGTGGCTGCAGACGGTTCAACTCAGATTCCATATCGCAGATACGTTCCTCATGGTTATTCACCGTGGACTGTATCCCGTCTAACTTTGTATCAATGGCAGCAAGCTTGTTTTCGAATCTGTCCAAAAAGCGAGTCAGGTTTGGTCAACAGGTTGCTCGTAGGTCGGCTAGCATGCTAGCTAAGGTAGCATTATTGACGGCAGAGTTAGCAGTAGCCGTCTATTCTTGTTTTTTCTTGTCCGACTTGCCTGGCTTGGATGACATGCTGGCTGGCAAAACACTTTAATGCACTAATTAGTATAATGCAGTCGCTAACTGCAATGATTTGAACGAATAGTGGTCAATATAGAAAGTGTGTGGCAGGAGCCTAGAAAAACACCGCTACTCCATCCCGCTCACCAACCGGAAGTCCCTGTATTTTTCTGTGATCAGATAGAGGTTGAGCCCAAAGTCGGTAACAAAAATGGAATTCAGTCGACGTTATTATGAAGTTGAAGTAGCATTAGGTCAGTAATAAATGCAAATTGTTTAGGAGCGTAGTGCTTTAACGGTCAAAACTTCCTGTTTCTGGAGTCATGGGTTGAAGAGGAACGAGACATCAGATGTTAAGCCGCCACCTAGATATACTCTGTCCACTAATTCCTGAGCCGGTAAACCCAGCCCTCCTTAAATGTAGCAGACACCGTGTAAAGGACACCATAATATTACTTGTTGTCAGTGAGCTTAGCGCATTAAAAATGCACCACAGACACCAAGTTTAGGTGTAATGCAGGCATGAATATTGCACCATAGGCTCAGTCACCATTGTGTTGCCTCATTAGGCGATAGATAGTGACTTAAGACACATTTATTTTAATGAGGTTTCACTTCAAGACCACTTATTTAATTTTAATATTCCTTCCAGCTCCTGTGTCGACCTGACATGACCCAAACCAGTGTGTTCAGGAAACACTTAGACACACAATTATTAACAGTCTCACCTACTTCCCGGTACACCTACCAGAATCCCAAAGTAGGATTACGTTACCGGGCAACCGTAATTTCATTTCTAAACTTCAAATTGTAATCCTACTTCGGACCGACAAAGGAATCAAATTACTCTCATCCTGTTTTCACTAATGCACCACTGCCCAACAATGGCTTGTTGTGTTTTTATTTGCTGTGTTTTGTGATCACACAAGTGAACCCTTTGTGCGCGTCTCAGTTCTGCTGTTTACGCCTAATTTAAGTGGCTGCCACTCACAAAGACACCAGTCAGCCCAGCCCAAGTGCCATTCATCTCTCTCTCTCCTCCACTGGGTTCAACACAGACACAGCTGATGAATGAACACAGCATCGGCCAAGGAGGGAGCTGCTGCAGAGCTGCGGGGGTGGACTGAACTGCTGTCTTCACACAGCTCTTTCTCACTTAAATTCCCATTCCCTCCTCACATGCTCTCTCTCTCTCTCTTCTGAACCACCATTTTATTTTATTTTTTATTTCGTTCTCCTTCCTTTCTTTCTTCCCTTCTCTCATATTTCTCTCACGTGTACGCTAATTTCAATTTTGCTCTGCTTCGTATTCCTCTTGGTTTCTCTTTACCCAGCCCTATTCAAAATGGCAGGTTAATAAATCAGCCATTAATTTTGATCTTGATCATGTTACGTTCTCACAAACAAACACACCGTTGTGTGAAGTACACAAAAAACACAACCAGAGCCACGCAGGCCACTTCACTAGGGCACAGCGGCTGCCTGGAGGAATTACATTAGTGTCCTGGTAACCAGAGTGATTTATGAGGAAATCTATTTTACTGTTGCTTTTATTTGTCTTTTATGATACACTATGTGTTTTGTGTCCGGGTTTATTTTCTGCCAACGTGTAAGGTCAAATACGAGCGCTTGAGCCGCGTTTCTTCAAATCTCAGCCCTCCGTGTGTGTTTGCTCTCCTTAGTGTTTGGTTCTTAGAGAGTGGCTGCGAAGGATGCGTCAGTGTTTACGGAACAGGCCACAAATGTGGTTCACAAGCGTGTAAGACGTATTTTTATATGGCTATATCCTCACTGATGGATGGACAGACACATTTCTGGGTTATTAAATTACCTATAGAGGAATATCCATCATTCCGTCTGACCACAGAGGGTAAATATCTATCACCAAACAACGCCATTAAGCTCTGCTTGCCATTACCAGCTTTGTGACGCTCCATCACGGCAGCCAGTGATGGTCTTTTGGTCGCAATGATCACCATCAGCACAGCTCAGACCTCCATTTAAACTCTTATCAAAGGGGTTGTTTCACTTCTTTGGCTCCACATGAAGCCCACCCCCGGGTCTTGTAAAAGCATTGACCATCGATGGTTTTCATATCCTCATAGGGAAGGTCGTGGGTTTACAGAGTTCCTTTGTGTTTTATGGGCCCAGGGGGACAGCGTGTGCTGTCTGCAGGACCAGTGGTACCATACCGCGGGAAGGTTAAGGAGAGTTCACACAGACCCCGCTTCTGCAAATCAAACGCATCCCACATTCACGTGCACTCACTTCCCCGTTATTGACGAGACAAGTGGTTTATGTTTCCAGCCATCTGCTTGTTTTATTTGCCTCATCAGATGTGTGTGACGTCACCAGCTGGTCCTTGCTCTTCGAAGACAAGCAGACAAATCACTGGTTGACAAGATACTCAATTCTTTTGTTGTTTTTTTTCCCGTTTTTTCTTGAAAATGGCTGACTGATATGTGCACATATGGAGTAATATATTCCCAAATTTCACAACAAATTTGCTACAATGGCAAGTCAGATTAGAAAAAGTCTTTGGTATTGACTGAATATCGTTCTACTTTCCTGTCCTCTTAATTTAAATGACTTTATAGTGTAGTTGTAAAGTATCTATAAGTCTATAGTAGTACAATACTCTTCGTGGCATGTGCACACTCTTCTCTGTGAGGAAGAGATCTCCACCAGTTGTCCCTGACAGGTGGTAATGCTCTAGACTGTGAAAGCTGAGCCATGCCCGTGGAATATGTCACACACCCACATCAATGTCACCACGCCCAATATGGCAGCACGGACGAGTTCATCACTGCTACTGGGAACACACACCACAGTTGGCTTCCAAACGTTTATGCTTGTATGCGCTTTAATCGACCTTAATTTAGGTCATCCTAAATCTACCTGATCTAAATCTAGTTTCAGGTGCTGTGTGTAAATAGCTCTGTAGGTTTTTACTCAGCACGGCTCGCAATTTCTTTCTCCCCCACTGCCCCGCAAAAAGAAAAAACAACTGTCTCAATTCAGCTGACCATTCCTAGCAACGGTTGCCCAGGACAGCACCAATAGGAACAGATGCTGCTTGGCTGGTCTGCCGTATGACCCTGCTGACCTTTGAACCAATTGTTTCCAAAAGAGACCGTGTCGCGTCTTAATTTTCAAGTTCAGCAAGTTTGTCTCCGCAGTTCTAAAACTTTCGTCATTGTTTCCAGGTATAAAGATCTTGTTGTGTCAACTTTGGGAGACAAGAAGAAATTGTCCCCGGAGGAGAGATGTCGCTCGGTTCTCCAGCAGTCCAAACTCCAAGGATGGCAGGTGTGTTTGTGTCTGCGCCCCTGTGCCTTTTTCCGTCTCCATCAATAACAAAAGCTTTGGTCAAATGACTTAATCCTCGACCCTCCGTTTAAAAGATCCCATGGAATCTTGGCAACTCGTTCCAGCTGTCCTGCCTCATCATAATTCTGCTCACACACACACGCACACAGCAGCAGCAGCAGCAGCAGCGTGGACCCCTCCAGCCCCCTCTCTGTCCTGTCTGCTAGACTGCTATTGTGTCTGAGTGTGTGACCCTGCAGGTCACACACGCATGCACACTCCTCCACAATGCCCTGCAGACACTTTTCATGCAGCCCCGCTTTGCACACACTACTCTTACAAGTAGCTTGTGTTGGAATGAATAGTGCTGTCTGTGCATGTGTGTCACTCTCACAGTTCCATGCACCTTGCATAGAGTGACCTCTACCACCGTGCAAATGCCCCCTGAGTCCAGGAAGCAAATGTATTGTCAACATGCAAACGCACACCCAGTCCACGCTCCACACCCACTTACTATCATAAATCATTGCCACATCACTTGTCTCGCATCTATCAACTCTCAGGCCACATTCCTCTCACAGAGTCTGCTGGCTGCTCCTTGAAGCTGACAATAATGGCAGAGATTATACATGCTTTTATAACTTGTGTTTTTGTTTGTATAGATGGGCAGCAGTAAAGTGTTTCTGAGATACTGGCAGGCAGACCAGCTCAACGACCGTTGCTACCAGTTTCATAAAAAGATCATCACCTGTCAGAAAGGTAACCAGCGTTTTCTTTTTGGGTTTGTTTGTTTCTTCTATCACTTCTGATGTCTTTGTCTGCTCCCCGTGTCTCAGTGGTTCGGGGCTGGCTAGCCAGACAGCGGGTCCATCGCAGGCTATCTTCACAGCACAAGGAGGAGCGCAGCGTGCAGCGCTTCCTGCAGGGGGCAGGAAGACATGGGACTGCGAACGTATGATCAGCTGGTGATCCAAAATGCGTCCGACATTGCGCGAGAAAGCGACCGCCTGCGCGGCCATGGCAATAGCCTGCTAGCCACCCTTGGGAGCAGCCCACCGCTTGGTGAGAGGCCCGAGCCGGTGGGCAAGGAGGAGGATCAGCCAGTCAGGAGGTAATTTAGCACATCCAGAACCTACACGCTTTAATTCAGATCTGAGGACAAACACTAACAACAATAGAACATAGAATAGGACAATAGATTTCCAATTTTATAATGGATGCAACAATTACTCCACCATCAAGTTAGATGATTAACAAAAAGACAGCTTTGTACTTTTTGCTCCTCCTCTTTATGGCTGATTGTAAAACTCAATATCCTTGGATTCTTGACTGAAGCAAGCAGTTTTCAAGCAGGCATTCTTATTCCTGTGAATGAAAATAATAATTAATTGCAGCCACACTATTGTTTAGTTAACACTAATATGACATAAGACTAAAATTAGGCCTTGATTACTTACTACATTATCATTCGTAATACCACACGTTATGCTCTCATAGTACTGAAGCATTATTTTGGCTGGAGAATAACAAACAGTCTGCAGTGGCTGTTGTTCAGAGGATTTATGACTGCATTCAAGAAGCGTCTGATTTTACAAACATGCCTGTTGCTGTGTGTGCGCGGGGGTGTGTGCGTGTGTGTGTGCTCATTCGTGCATACGCGTGTCTCTGCTATGTCTGCACGGCAGGTGTTTTGTGATTAATGGTGTTATTGAATACCTGTGAGCAGACTTTTAATTGTAAGTTTCATGATGGGTAAGTCAGATAATGAGCTGCTTTATCAGACTGTATTGGTATTGTGTTGCACATATAGAACACTATCCTCGCCTCCACCTCGCCTCATTTTCAAGTGTAGCATGTTACGTCCGGAGAAAATGGAATAACCCTGGATGGTTGGCATAGAGAATGACAAACCATGTGGATGTGGTGCTAAATGAATGAGCTTCCCAAATAATTGAAAACTAATGGATTGACTGAGCAATCCGAACATTTAAAAAGTATATATGTCACAGTTAGTCAAAGAAACTCATGAAGGGGAAGGCTTTAAAAGCTGCCTAAGAATAGGCAACACATTGGAAAAAACTGACACACAGAAATTTCCAATCCAAACTGATACACGAAAGTGTGAACTGTTATCACCCAGCGCTGATTGCAAACCAACGTAAGAAACATTATTTCTGTATCCTCTGTGTGTCCTTGTGAAAGTAACATCTGCTACTGGGAGTGGAGACACAAGCTCGGAGGGGTGGGGGTGGGGGGGCGTCTAACAAGAGAAGGGTTGACTGGGAGAGGAGTCATGCTTACCGTAGTGCAGAAGGGATTAAAAGGCACTTACATGCACACATTCACACAAAGTCACCTAATTTCTCTGCAGGTTTTTTTTTTAAATGCTTTCCCTGATCACCTCCACTCACGGGTAGCCACCCCCCTGCATGCAGTCGAGGAATTAACAGATGGCTCACCCAGATTAGGATGGAAATATCAAACTGGATGTTATCAGCAAACTGCAAGGAGATTATATTCAAAGCATAATCTGTTCATTTTCCTCCAATTGCCCTCTTCAGCTCCTGTTTCTGGAATGACAGTTGAGTTTGGGGTGATGATCCAAATTATATAATTAACTCGGTTTTAATCAGAAAATAATTGTGATGGCTAAAGCTTTTGTCGCCACTTTAACGTGATTGAGCACAAATGAATGAGTTCATTCAAACGGTGAAACAGTCATTTGGTTTTTGCATATGTTCTGTAATTCCTTTTGTAGGGTGGCGGAGAAAAATGGGAAAGTCAATGAAGGTCCTGCCAGTGGGGGAAGTCGAGTTATTCGCCACTTTCGCTCCAGCTCAGTGCCCATCCCTCTGGCCATGGAGAACATGGTCCATTCCTCTGCCAGTCCACCCATCAAACCGGCCTTGCAGCAGGTAGCCTATACAAATGAGGATGGAGCAGGTGGGGGAGGTCTTTCCTCTCCTCGGAAGCAACCTCCTCCCAAACCAAAGAGGGACCCCAACACCCGCCTGAGTGCGTCTTATGAAGCGGTTAGTGCAGGGTTGACGATGGCTGCCAAAGAGAGCTTCACTCCAGAGGGGTATGGTTCACCAGCTGGAAGCCCTCCTAAATCCCAGCTGTCCCCCACAGACCCTGCAGGTATATCTTGTGCAATTGTCTTTAGAAGATACAGCAGATGGTGACTTTTGGTGCCTCATTGTTGTTGCATATTGCTTTTACTGTTTCTGTGCTAAAATATGCTTATTTTGTAATTTCCTCAGCCTTGTCCAAGCCCCGTCCCCACAGCGATGACTACACAACTATGAGAAAGGTACCACCCCCCAAACCTAAGCGCAGCCCCAACACTAAGCTGACAGGCTCATATGAAGAGATTAACGCCGTAGCGCCCCACCTTCACCAGCTGCGCCCCGCTGATGTAAAGCTGGCCCTGCTCTCCCGTGGTGGGGGATTTTCAGGGTTTGGAGGCTTGATGCAGAGAGCAGCCTCTATAGATGCTCCACAAGGTGTAGCACTAAGTCTTTACAAAGGCCAAGATGAAGAAGATGTGTACATAGAGATGTTGGGGTCCCAGCCTCGGACTCGGAGCCTTCAGGAGCCCCCTGACAGCCCGGACCTGGCTGATTCAGAAGCCGTCTACGAAGAGATGAAGTATTTCGCATCTGAAGATGGTGGAGCTCCTGCCACTGTGGTCACCAAGGCAGCCAAACTGGAGGCTCTAGGCCTGGGCCTGGTAGGATTAGGGACGTCGCCGCCTCAGAGTGTAGACGCCAAACGGCTGGTACTGGGGGTGACTTCTGCCATGGACATTGCTCAATCACAAAACACATCCAGTAGCGGCACTCCCAAAACTCAGCATGGCAAAGATGGTAGCTGTGACATCCCTGCTCCCTTTCCCAACTTGCTCCCACACCGTCCACCTCTCCTGGTGTTTCCTCCCTCCCCCGTCACTTGTTCTCCTGCTTCAGATGAGTCACCCCTCACCCCCCTTGAGGTAAAGAAGCTGCCTGTGTTTGAGACAAACCTGAACTATGCCACTGGCCCAGACAGCCCTTTGTCCCCACAGTATGCCCGGCAGAGGGCTGACTCTTCCCCTAGCCTCACTGTCCTGATGCCGGAGAAGAAGTCCACGCCTCCACTCACCCCGCCACCTCCACCTCCTCCCCCCAGTGCCCCGCCTCCTCCCTACAGACCTCCTTCACACTTCCCCTTCCCACCTGAGGCCAACTTTTTGGCTCTGACTCGAGCAGCTTCTGTCACCGGAAGCTCAGATTCCTCCAAAACATCTTCACAAAGGGCAGGTGGCGAACCACTGGGAAAGCCACCTCCCTATTCCCCCGTGAAGATGTCTCGCCCTGAGCCTCGGAGAGCCCACTCGTGCTCCTCCTCCCCCTTGCTATTCAACCCAGCCAATGGTAGACCCTTGACAAGCCCTCTCGATGAACTCAACACCCTATTCAGCTCTGGGCGCAGCTTGCTGAGGAAGTCAACATCAGGCCGCAAGATGAGAGATGGAGGTTTGTCAGTTTTCTCCCTTCCCTTCTGTAACTGTAACTGTAACCACTTGTTTCCAATTGCATCAGTATTAACAGGCTGATTGTCTACTCATTGCTTTCTTGGGTGTCCCAGGCAAAGGTGAATGTGTGGTATCCCCCACATAGTCCAAAACAGCAAAATCTGTCATAGAGTAGGATAAAGTGAGGCCATTGGTTTTGGTTTTTTAAGTATTTTCAATTGTGGGCCACTGCGAAATATGCCAACAGGTAGCCCTGTTCTAATTTTTTTTCCAAGGGGCCCCAAACAATTGAAGCTTGGTTTTCTTGTCTTGGCGATGTGGTGTTCTCATAGTAAAGATAAAACCAAACCAACCACCAATGTATAGGAGCCTGATAGTGTGTATGCAAGGATAAGGATGGTAACTACCAGTCTTTGTCATTTTGTGTCTCATTTAGTCAAGTTTAAATTAGATCGAGGGTCTGTTTGTGTGTATGTGCAGAAATGCAAGTGTCATTTGTGTGTTGTCTACCGAAATGAGTTTGTGATCAAAGTCTCAGCCTGTGATGATGTATTGGATACCGGGTGATTACCTTCTGTACAACAGGAGCGGCGTGGGGCTGTAGGTATATAATAACCCCCATGTTTTGTGGGTGTATGACGCACATCTGTATTTGAGTGGTTGGGAGGTGAGATGCATCGGTATCCGGCTCTGCATTTGTAAACCCCTTACATTAATTCTGGTGCAGTAGCCAGCCGCACTCTTCGGCCTGCTCGAGGCAGACCATTTGTTACAGCCTACAGTGCAGTGCCCTTTGGCTCCTGCAGCTGTCTCCTAACATGTTAGCTAATGAGCAAGCTTGTGCAGCCCACTTAGCATCACAATGCACTGTAAGTATGTTCTAGCTGTGCTGTTATGTGCTGGAGCTCCGTGCACCACATGCAGAGTGCATGTAGACTGACACTGATGCAAAGGTTGACCTTTGCTAAAGGAGGACAAACATATTTGTCACACATAGCCAATGAAATGGGAGGCTCCTCGGGTCAGAGGTTTCAAAGCCACAAAGAGATTACTTTGCAGTGCTCTTATGAAAGTAAATTTAACGCTGATATTCCATCTTGAGACAACATAGGCTTGTCAGCAAAGATAGAAAGTGTGTTATCCCACTGTGTTTTCATCTGAGCCTCTGTTTCCTCGAAGTGTATTAGTTGTGGCCGGGTTAATAATGAATGAGCAGGAGAACGATGAGGATAGGTATCAAATATTTAACAGCTCACTTGTGTTCCACTGATAGGAGTGTGACTGGTCAGCAGCAACGAACAGGACGTCCTGGACAGCTGTCCAAGAGAGGGCGTACCATCAAATGATTGTGTTAGACGTTATTATCAATAATTAGTCATCGTGCTGGAGGCATTCTCTTGATCTGCGTAAGAAACTGTTGCGTCATACTTCTATAAGTGTAACAAGTTCAAGGGGCCCGAAGCTCAACTCCTTATAAGAGACGGTATGGGAGCAAGTGCATACGCTTACGCAGTTTCCTCACGTGACATCTTGCACTTGACTCTTCGTCAGCACTCGCATAGGAAGAGCACTGGCGTCATGGAAACAGTGTGTGTGACAGGGAAACTGGGCACTGGGGTATTTTGAGTGGGCAAAGCGAGGGCGGTCCTCTCAGATCAGGGCGCAGGGGGATGCCGACGGGCTTAGCGGGACGACCTACTTCCGTTCCCCCTCGGCTGTTATATGACTGAATGTGATACCTGACGCTGCGGGAGTGGCCAGGGGTTACAGTTGCTATCCCAGACATCTCTGTGAAGAGCAGCTGACTCCCCTTGCCCCCCTTACCCTTCCTCGTCTTCAGGGAATGAGAAAACCACAGGAATGCCAGGGAAAGAAGGCAAGTGGGCTTGGCATGCTTCAGGAAATGGGCATCATATGACGGCATATACCTCAACGGTAACATGCAAAGTTCGCAAAATTAGTCTTCACTGTATAAATCCAAATACTCCATGTGACTTATTTCTCAGAAACACATATTCTGTCTCTATGTACCTGGTCGTTTGTCTCTCACAAAAACACACACCTATCCCATGGTGCCTATCGTTGACTACAACTTATATTTAGGCGCCTTGTGACCATGGGGGGACCGGGAGGCACACATTCTCAGCGTGGGACAGCAGCTGATGAATTCCCATTCACACGACCACACACATACGCACCCACAATCACTTACTCATGCAGTGGGAGAGAGCATGTGGGCTGCGTGGGGCTGCGGTAGCGGCTGTGGCAGCGGCAAAGAAAGGTCAAATCACCTTCCAAACAAAAGTAAATGTGTATGAAAAGCTTGTAAAGACGAGGATAACTGTCCAGTGGTGATAGAAGATACTGAAAATGAAGCCATGATAAACTTTTAAAATGAAATATATGGAAAATTCTGTCTACAAAGAATGTGTTTCCTGCTCTTTTTTTCATATTTTCTCTCTTTTAGGCCGTGATGCCGGCAGTATTTAACATGTATTGATATTTAATGTGTTCTCTCACCAGGATTCAATTCTAATATCAATCTGCCAGGGAGGGAAGAATGTGGCTCTGCCCCCACCTCACCATCTCTGCAGCTACAAGACAAGAACGCCAACAACCACTCGCCGCACTCACAAAGCCCCGCCCCTGTCGAGAACGGCAACCAGATCTCCAACGGTAACAGCCCGGCGTTGCACAGTCAAGATTCAAATCACACAATGTTTCATAGTGATGACTTGCTATGTTGTTTAAACAATAAAAACAATCGCTCACTATAGAAAGTAAACATTAGAAGAACAGATTTCTGAAGGATGCACATGTGCACAGTTGCAAACAGAATATGAAGTTCGGTGAGCAGTCTGTAATCTGTGTGACGAGGTAAAGTGACCTTGTGTTTTGACATATGGGAAGTTGCACAATAAACAACATTCAGATAACCCTGACTGCACCTGACCATAGAGGTGACACCTCACAGTTTACTGTGACACACGATACAGGGCTTTCGCCATGGGCTGAGGCCGCTGCCAGGTTTTCAGGGGCTAAAGAAATGCGGCGTGGGTTCTTCACATCCTGTTTACGAGTCACATCTACCTCTGTTTTCACAGAGGTGAAAAATACTGTGAACTGTGTTGCCTTATGTTACTCTACATCACTGTTATGCAAGTGTCATGTTAGTGAGTAGCTGTGCACCTATAAGAGCAGGGTGATGTGTTTCTATATTTCTTATGACTAACAGTTTTCTAAATAGGCAGATAAAATAATGTGAATAAAGTGATTTAATTTATTTAGTTTCACTGTTCCTACGTGTGAAATAAAGCTGCAAACTCTCACAAAATGACTTCAGTTCATCTCAGATAAATTTAAAGCACTTTGCAGACAGGGAAGATACACAATTGGCAATGGAGGTACAAAGAAAGAGAGGGAAAATGCATCGTAATCCAAAATTTCGTCTGCAACCAGGGTGTAGTTACAAAAGTCCCAGAACAGATTCACAATCACATCGTCTTTCTTCTGCATCAGAAAAAGATTGTTTAACTACTTTCCAATTGATTTGAAAACTGAGCTGTCCTTCAGACTGTACCTGCCTGCGTGTGGGAGGACTTGCAATCAGATATTTGCAGTTTGTAATAAGCTTCTGGCATTGTGTGTTCAGGGTCGCTGGAGGATGAGAGTCACAGCAAGTCAAACTCCTCCAGCACCGCCTCTCTGCACAGACACTTGGACAGCCATCATACTCAGGTAAAAAAAGAAGCACGAAGACGGCCGCTTAAATACCCACATAAATATATGTTGTGTAATTGCATTCCACTTTTCGTTTTCTGTTCAGTTTGTTGTGTAACTGTCACATTCTGACAGCGGCCGGTATTATTTTTTTCTGTCGCAACCTCACTTCCCAACTACCTTATGTAACGGATGAGGCGTCCGCATCTGTTTAAAACCCTTGGCTGACACAAATGCACAAACACACTCGCACATTTACAACACAACCATATAAGGTTTGCGTTGTGTTTGGGGCCTGTTGACATTTGGAGTGGACAGGAAAGTGCCCCCCTCGGAACAAAACAGATCGCTCATGACATGTGAGCTTTTTCTGGCTCTACAGACAGGTGTACGGTTACAGGATTGAATTTATTGTCCCGCACCCAAGCTCATGCACATGCTAAGATGCATGCACGTGCACACGGACACACACGGCCTCAGTGTATGGAATTGATAACACTGATAACCGAGCAGAAAGTGGAAAAGCAAAGACGTACCGTTAACTGAAGTGAAATATGTTAGAAAGCTTTAGTGTTTGAAGGATATGTATAACAGTATATATCATATCTCACTTGTTGTCCAGCATATGGTTATAAATTATTATTTGCTGTACCTTCACCTCAGGCAAAAACACTCATTGGGATTTGTTTTTATCTGTAAAGACCAGAGTTAAATTCCCTTTATGATCTTTGCTTTTCTAAGTTTACTTCATTAAACAGTTGCCCTGTGGCTAATATACATACATGTATAAAATAAAATAACTAAAACTGCTTAATTCATTTCTTAAAATTACCATTTAGAATAATTTCATTACAATCTAATAAGTATTCACTAGAACACAAGACGTGATCACAAATAACACAGTCAATCTCCCTAATGGACAATATTCGCAGCATTGACTTTCTGGCTGCGTCACATCTTGCATTTATTTCTTTTTTCTTTCTTTTTTTTTGCCAGATCAGCTCCCATCTCCGAAGCATGAAATTTACCCGTGAACGTCCATAAATGTCTGCATATGCTGGAAATTCAGTTAAATGCATTTTTAATGACGTGTTGTCTTGACGCATAGAAGCAAATCTGTTCTTGCATTTGTTAGAGGAAAAAAAAAAAAAAAAAGACGGGAGGTTGATGGCTCGTTAAACGCCACTCAGGAATGTTTTCTTGCTCCTGTTGTCTGGCGAACGGAGCAAATGCGAAACGTTATCACGGCTCATAAATGCTGTGCTGACCAGCAGTCGCCTCCAAACTGCTGGGCTGCAGCCGAGAGTGCCTACATTTACATTTAAAGTGAATCACGGCAGACAAAGTTAATGACAAAAAGTGATAATATTTATATTTACATCTGTTCCATATTTAAATGAGCTGAGAATATACACCGATCAGGCACATCATTATGACCACTGAATGAAGGAAATCGCGCTGACCATCGTGTGGCAATACAATGTTCTGCTGGGGAACATTTGGACCCCCACCCCATAGCAATGACACTCCTCCATGGCAGCAGCAGCAGCAGCCATCCCCAGCAAGTTGCAGCTTGACACAGGCACGCACACAAAAACGGTTTAGGAACAAGTAAAAAAAAAACATGAAGAACAGCACAAGGTGTTGACCTGGCCTCCAAATTCACAAGATCCTAAACTGATCGAGTAGCTGTAGGATGATCAACAGAGGCCCCTCCCATCAACCCATAGGATACAAAGGCCCCCACTAACCAGATTCTGTTGCCAGACACCAGAGGACACTCTCAAAAGGTCCACGTCCGTTGTCTGATGAGTCACAACTGCTTTGGAGGCACAAGGGAGACCTACACAATATTAGGAAGGTGGTCATAATGTTATGCCTGATCAATGTATTTGTAAAATATTATTTTCATCCAGAAGTCTTTCAAGAGTAATGCAGGTCACACTGGAGGTAAAAGGTCTCACACTGTGTGACGGTGCACTGGTAATGCTCTCCTCAAGTGTGTGCTGCCGCACCGCTTGTTTCGCGATACCGGCCTTTCAACACGTGGAAGCTAACTGAGATTCATCACAGGCTGCATTAGTGAGTGACTGAGTGAGTGTCACTGTCAGTGGTGCATGAAGCTCAAGAATAAGAAAAGGGCACAGCGTCCTACTTGCAAAGGAGCTCCGGACCCACCATTTACAAGACTGCTCCACTAGAGATGCGAAGGCACGCTGTGTACCCACTTAACAATCCACAGTTTGATAAAATGTTGTAGCCCTGCATTCCCAGCTTGGGTAATTTCACCTCATGCATCCTCTGTAGGCTTGTTTGTGTATGTGCAATAAGATATTACACTCTATTTAAAGTCTATTTTAAATAGTCTACTTACTGTTGATCTTTTTTTTCCTGACTCGGTTTATGTTTCTAATGCTCTCGGCTGTTACTCTCACTGGCCTCCTTTATTTTCCAGAGGGGTCATCTCAACTTTTCTCCTTTCGGTGCGGGGGCCGCCCTCTAAAACAGTGAGGGGGGCAAGGGTGGGGGCTCACTGGGAGCCCTATCCACATGTAGAAGTGTGGTGAGTGCACGTTACGCCACGCTGCCCTCGACTCTCAGCAGCAGTGTTTTTCATGGACAAAGTTTGAACAATAAGCCTTCTAAGGTTAAATTAAAAACAATCAAAGGCTTTTCTTTCAGTATTCATGAAAAAAATAATAATAATAATCAAAACAGAAGGTAATCAAAAATTCTGATCTTTTGGAAACATGTTTTGTTGAAGGATTCTTGAAAACCACTGCTTGTGCAGGACATCATCCTTTTGTTTACTGTGCTTGTTCAGTCAAGTCTGATCCTTGATTCAAGTGATGTCGCCGCTTCTCACTCCTTTCTTTTTTTTATCCCTCATTTCTGAAAGGAAACTGCAGCTCTTGGGTTCGGCTAGGTTTTTTTTTTTTTTTGCGTCAGCATTCTTGCATACCGCATGTGGATGAATCATTTGGTAATTACAAGTGTTCCTTTTGATGCTGCCCTCGGTGCAGCATATGCTGAAGCGCACTCAAGTGAGAGCGCACGCCAGCAACGACACCTGTGGATTTTACAGCTGAGACGCTCAAACCGGAGCTGCAGTTTTTGTGGTTCCTCATTCACATTCGCTGGGATTTTGTGTTGCTGAATCCATCACATGAGTTCCCTCTTATAACCCCTTCTCTCATTCCAGCATTGTTGTCCTTGGCTTTACATCTAACGACATTTATTAGCAAGACATTCCAGATATTCATCCTAATGAGTTAGATCTGATCACTGTGAAAGTTCGCTGTTACCACTAAATCATGGCATGAGAGACTCTTTTATCTTGGCTGCTTATTTTTGGAACAAGTTTGTTAGCATGAGTTCATTAGCGAAATGGGAACAATACTATTACCCAGGATGCCTTTCAATTGGTTGTAAGGTAACATTTGCAAAGGGATGGATTAAAATGAAAAGGTTGAAGGAAGATGAGAGGACAACTCATGTTGGAGTGAATGGACTGGTATGCTTTGGTCCCTGTTACACGTCTAGACGCCAACAATGTAGGCTAATTATATGAAGAATTTACAGACTGCTAAAGGACTGAATGGTATAAAGATTGATAACTCTGTTTGTTTCCTCCTGCAGTGTCTTGGCAGAGGTTAGGACACGACTCTGAGCAGCTCACATGTTTGCTGCTGGGAATCGTGCGGCATCCTCCTTCTCGTTCTTGAAGTATTTGACGCAGACATGCAGATGGAGAGGTTTTGTTTTTCAAATCAGATCACCAGAACAGGCTGACCTGCACTGTTATTTACAAGAGATCAAATCGGATTTGGGTGTCCGGGTAAGGACATAAGTGTCAGTAACTATGTAGCTGGTGGAGTTTAAATTGTCTTCTTTGGTAGATTCCTACGATTTAATCCCCCCAAAGTAACTTTTGTCCATGTTATTCCACGTGGCACCAATGGATTTTGCTTTGCTTTTTGTCACAAAGCAGTTTGAGTGTCCCGGACTGAGATGCATCTGTGGGAATCAAAATACGTCCACGGTCTCTACAGTGAATCCGTAGAATACAATGTCAGTATTCAGTCTAAACAAGGCCTTTGTTTGATTTTTGCTCAATCTATTACATTCCAGTTTATTATTTCCCATGCCGCTGCATATGATGATCTTGCAGCATGGAGTGGGATCAATCAGAAACCTACTATCTGTGCGTACATGTGTAGGTGCACACTCAGCACAGTGCATAGTTCTTCAGACACTGGAGTGCATGTGTTTCATGTGAAAAAGCTGTCCCGCTTCATGGCCTCAAGACATCCAGCCCACTCTGTGAGTGACAGTTTGAGATGACCACTAGTAATCCTGCATTATCATACTATTACCATAACATTACCAATCCATTAACATGTTGGTATGGATTTTTGGACCCACACTCCACATACAATGGAACGTGGGGGATGGATAATTAACATCCTGTTTCCTCATCGGGAAAATGTTTAATTTAGGCTGCTTCATGAAATTTAATGCAGGAATTTTGGAAAAAAATGTGATTATTAATAGCATATTAATATTACTAGCATCAGTGGATACCGTATCTTATTCTACAGCTTATTATATTATTTTGTGTCTCTGGTGACGTGACGGTCATGCCAGGACACATCATGCAGCCCCCGCATTTGTGATTGTGGCATCTCTGGAATGCCTTGAGTGAATTTCTACAAATTTGGCACAGACGTTCAGTTCAGCTGATTAGATTTGGAATTTTTTGGCCACAATTCAAGAACTTGTGAGTATATTTTGACGTATTCTCACAGAAATATCTAATAGGAGGAGATGATGAATTCATTACTTTTGAAACCGGAAAAGGTCAAAGGTCATTTTCGCTGCGGCATCTTAATTCCGTGTAAGTCTTCTCTACGTGCAATGTGTTAGATGACTCTGGACAGACACGAGAGAGCTGTAACTTCACTGGCTGGTGGACACGTACAGCTGTAATTCTAACTTGTCACGATTTCTAAATGCAGCATTGTCATCTTAACTTGAGGCCGTGACGACATCTGGAATTTGGGTATTAAAATCTTTTACGTTTTCACTCATCAAGCCCACAAACTATGAATGCCTCCAGATTTTTAATGGTCAAGACTTTATTTGATTTTTATTACTACAAGTGTGTGTGTGCGTGTGCGTGTCTGTCCATGTACAGTCGTGCATTGCAGAAGGACACGGTGTTCCTACTTGTCTACTGTTCCAGTAGATGGTGTTCCTGGCTGGCGCCGCTGCAGAGAATAGCCTGGCAGGGAGGTGTAAATTATGGATTAGGTTATTCAGTATTGTGCTGGTGGAGGAAATCTATTTCTATGTGCGTTTGTGTACGTCCGCGGCTCTCCATATACGTACACTGTGTGCATGTATGTATGTTAAAAATGTGCAACGGGAGCACCGTGCATTTATTGGCGTGTGCGTGCCTGTGGCCATGTGGCAATGCCCGTGTGAAATACATGACCGTCTATGCCATGAACAAGTTCATACAGTTTAGATTTATTTTATAAGTATACTTCTGACTGATTTAGCTCACTGGGGCAAAAGGAAGCAACTTTTACAGAAAACAACCTCTGACAACTATAATTACAGATACAGATAAACAAAAAAAAGGATGTTTTTTTGTCCTTCATAGGTGTCCAGAATCATACTTATCAGTATTCCATTGTGATCACCGTTTATTATGCACATTCATTGGCCTGGTGCTACAACTGATCCTCGCTGGTAAACTTTGCTGAAAGTGACATCACTGATGTGTTTTGCAAAATTACTAAAACTACAGTTAATGAACCTGCATTTTAAGATTGACATTTTGAATTAATAGTAGTTGCCACACAACAGATTTTTGGAGGTTGGTGTATGGACCATTATAGATGTGGGGACTCATTCTCAATGAGTCTGATTCTGATCGTAAATTCCTTACTTTTGAAATGATCTTTACTGTAGACGGCTGAAGGCCGATCCTGTGAGGATGATTGATCTTGGCTCTAAAAGTTCAGATCATGATTGCTAGCTTCACTTTTTCCTCTCTTCTGAATCTCATCTCTGAGCACAAAGGAACCTTTTTTTGCCCTTTAACAGCCCATCATGTGCCACTATTACGACCCCCCCTCCCCAGCTTCTAATCTGGTCTGGATCATCAGGCCTCGGCCCTATTCCTGGTATTACTGACTGAGGGAAATTGGAATTCCTGTCTGATTGATTTACCTGGGTATTGACTCTCAGATGACTGATGATGTGCTCTATACGGGCATGTTGTGCGCGTGTGTATTTTTGACCTGAGTGTGAGAAAATGGAGGGGCCACTTTAAGGCGAGATCTTCTTGGAGGTGATGTATGTGGGCTCCAGAGACAGGATATGGAAATGAGCGCTGTTAAAGCTGTCAGTCAGAGGATGGGGTTTCCCCCTAATGTTTCCAGCCTCATCAGATGGCTTAATGCTCGGATTTCATCTGTGTGTTATTAGAATGATTCATGAGGAAAAGTGACCCGGCTGAAGAGAAATGGCTCTTGCCTCTTGCCTGGTCTTTTTGTTGTGCAGGTCTCGAATAGAAACATGATTTGAGCAAGATATTTAAGATGTCTCTCCTCCATGTTTATGATGTTTATGCAAGAAATATTAAAAACCAGGTGACTTTTTATAAAAACCACTATTTCTCATTACCACTCCTTTCCAGTCATAGCTTGGTCATGTCAGCTTCCAGTCATTGGTGTCGGCAAATGCGTGTGATTTAAGCATGTACGCATGCTCTGAGCCTCGCTTCCTTTCCTGACTCTAACCCATCTCCTCTCTGCAGGTGTTCCAGCGGCTACGTCTGTCCAACGGGGATGAGAGCGCCGCCCTCGGGGAGCTTCTGCGATGGCGGCGAGTGCAGTGTGAGGGGCGGAAGGACTGGAAGCACCGTCCACCTCAGTCTCCACCCCTGCCCCCCACGCTGCTCTGGACCAATAGGAAGGCCTCTCCATGACAAGGGGTGGTGTGATGTAGTCACATGTATTGGCTGTGAAGTTCCTCCCTCTGTCTTCGGCCATTTGCACTTCTTTCTTTTTTTTTAAATGCAGGCCAATAACCTCAGTGCCCATGGACTATGCTGAAGCTGAAAGTCTGAAAGCATGAGCCTAGTCCCTGGGCTGAAGGTCCTGC
This sequence comes from Planiliza haematocheilus, assembly GCA_005024645.1. Lineage (NCBI taxonomy): Eukaryota > Metazoa > Chordata > Actinopteri > Mugiliformes > Mugilidae > Planiliza > Planiliza haematocheilus. Next base: position 11,333,666 of record SRSE01000725.1, read on the forward strand.
CTCTCCTCTTTCTACTCGACTGTGGCCGATGCACCAACTTATACAATATAAACTCAGCACTGTGTGACGCTGTGAAGTGTTACCCTTTAGAAAAGAAGCCACAGCAAAGGCTAACGTGGAGGTGGGGGTTCATTTGTCATCAAATATTTTACTAAGGAAACACAGACAGGAAAAACATAAGAATATCACATGGCTATTTATGTTCAGTTCTTCTCAGATAACCGGTATGATGTCCATCAGTGGGAGGCTGAATTTAAGTAGCAGGGCTGTCAAGGTGGGGAGATATTGAACGGCCCTCTCATTCTGTCGTATCCTAGCCTATCATGATGCAGTGTTGCACACAAGAGGCTCCGCCCCAAAACATGGTGCTGATTATACTTGACGTGCTGTCCTGTGACGTTCTCCCGTGTGTACCCCCCGAGTCTCGGACCTTTAAAGTTTACAAGTCAACCAACGCCTTTGGAACCCTCCACTGACTTAGACTTGGGACCTTTTTCAGGTACATAGCTCTCGCTTAGCCTCTCACGTCTGGGCTCTAAGTGCTACTGCAGCCCTGGCAACGAGCGGCCAGGGGTCAGGGTAACCTCAGTATCATCCCAAGGTGCACTTCGCTTCCCCTTTGTTACCACCAGCCTTTGAGGAACAAAACCCTCTGGCCAAATTCCAAACTACTGCACTTACCTTTACTACGGGAAGGGGGTACAACATATGAGCCTGCTTTGGTTTAAGGTAAAGCTATAACAAAATAACAAAGCTTTAGCAGACAGGTACATGTTGTGAACATGAAACTCTGTGCCAAAGTGATACGATGCATGAAAGGTGTGTTTAAACCCGACAAGTATATATATATATGTATATATATATGTATATATACCGACTGTCATAAATGACCAAATTATAGCTGTTACCCTGGTGATTCTGTTTCTAAGTGGATCAGAAGGACAAAACAACTCTGTATACTTGTTAAGTAGCAATTTAACCTGAACAGGTTCATGTGATTGGTGGAGACCTCACACAGAGATGAACTTGATTATTGTACAGATTCCTCCATTGTGGGTGTTTCCTCATGTTCACCAATAACGTATATATATATATATATATCATCCTCTCCTCATTTGACCCCGACAAGTAGACCCCACTTCCCCCCACTTGACCCAGTGGATCAAACCGGCTTTACGGGTGTTTCCATGGTAACCACGATGTAAATAGTGACCGGTGTCGTACATTCTCGCTTTTTACTATAGTAGAGGAGCACCGAGGTTGAACTGAAAGGACAAGAAAGAGATGAGATAATACTGTCTATGATGGTGGAACCGAGATTAAAGAATGTCCTGGGTTAGATGCAATGACTGAGGTAAAGAGAAGAGGTTTATTTTAAAATGTGAATATCTCTTTTTCAGAATGACTATGTCTATGGCTATGAAATTCTTTATACTCTATTTAATATTATTTGTTTACTCCCCTCTCGGCCGTGTTGTCCTGCTCCTCCGACGCAAGGCAGGCGTTTTAAATGTATATGGATGTTTTATTGCACAATGTTTATGTGGTGTTGTGTTGACTCCTGCATTGGGCCAGGTGCGTCTCGATCGGCTGTTTGATCTTCGAAGATCGGTGTGAATTGTTAGTGCCGCAAAGTATCAATGGCCCTAATTGATTTCTCATTCCCACTGATCACCCACAATGTGTCTGATTGATTTAGCCTTACAAATTAGCAGCACCATCCCCGGATCGATCTCTGCTGCCGCTGATGCATGAAGGTGCACAAATATTCAAGAGGAATTACCGGAGGCCGCTGATGTTCACGGCAGATATTGGCGAATGAGCTGGGCTGCATTTTGTTTTTGTTTTGTTTTTGTTTTTTTTTGTTTTTTGACTGACTGGCTGAATGTATAAATGCAAATTTTTATTCCATGACCCATGCACATCACTGAATCCCTTTGTATCTTATTACCGGATCATGCGCCTGTATCTAAAGAGTGTATCTAATTGCTTAATGTGATTGTTGTCTTCAGAAGTTATGTATGCAGTTAATTTTTCAAAGCAAGTTAATTAGGTATTGATTTGCTCGGTGATTCACACCCTGTATGCTGTGATTCGGGCTGCATGAATACTGCAATGGAAAGCTAGTACGTCAAACATTTTCACTCGTCTGCGATCAAACGAAACACAGTTATAACAGATCAGTCTTGCCAATGCCAGTGAGGGGCGTCCTCTTGCCTCCTCATTATGATCGCAGTTCTTTTTAGTCGCGTGCGGTTCTGTGTCTATGGGAGTCATTTTTGTTTTAATTTAAAGCATATCAGTATTTTTACCTTGCATGACCACATGTTGGGCCTCGCCTCCTGGAAACATGCTGAGCAGACAAAGGCTGTCTGATGTGAAGAACTGCTTCCCGCAGCACTGTGAATCACTACACTGTCTCCTGTGTCTCATCCGAAACGCTCATCATTTCCTTTTTAACCGGACCGGCCGACAGACACATCAGCTCCGTCACAAACTAACCTCGGTAAATTATCTCAGTCTGTTGTAAGCATATGACACTCTGGCAGCCACATTACTGCCGGTCATCTTTGTTAGTCGGAGATCTATAAATCCTCGGATCTGAAAATTCAGCTCTCTGGTGCTACAGCCAGGGTAGGACAGCCATTTTATTGTCCCCAGTCCGTGTACAGTTACACTATTTCAGCACCTAAAACAGGGGCATCTCACTGCCTTTCATAGTGTTGTTGTTGTTTTTTTATTGTAATCTTTCTTTTTCTACATGGCATACATTATATTTTAATCTGCATTCATAAGTGTTTGTGGAAAGAAAAAAAAAAGGATTGTGATATTTCATAATTATTATGTTCCCAATGTTTTATAAGTACTGTACCTGTACAGCAATAAAGCACAATCGTGTCAACGCCAGTCTTTCTATGTGAGTAAGAGAACAGCACAGTGTCAACGCCAATGCAAAAGTATAATATAATTTTAAGTTTCTAGTCTGTATATTTGAAAGAACCCGTTGTTCTTTAACAGGGCAACAGCTGCCACCACTATTACCTCCTGTTCCTGATCCAAAGGGGCTCATCAGTGCTCGGTGTCTGTTGCTGGAATTACGGACTGAGGGAGATTGGAATTCCTGTCTGATTGATTGAGTATTGACTCACAGATGATGGATGATTTGGTCTATATAGTGTGTGTGTGCACCTCTGTTTTTTTGTGTTTGTGAGTTGCAGACCAGACCTCTGTTCCTCACTCTGTCTGTACTTAAAGGGGAATTACTGTTTTTTACAACCTGGACCTTATCTCTGGCATAAAATACGATCGTTTACTCAACCATATAACTTCTGTGTCATTCGGAGTCGTTTGGAAGATATTTAGATCCGTGTATATCCATATAGTGGGAGTGACTGGGGCACTGAAACGTAGCCTCTAAATAACGCATTATCTGCCACGAAACTCATTAATTTCACCAATATTTTGTCATGATACACCAGTGCTATTCCCTGTTGAGTCTGGAGTTGCTTGTTGTCTGTTTGCGGACATGCAGCGATTTGTTGTTCTTTGGCTAGCTGTTCCTCTCTCTGCCTGTGGTGTGTCTGCCTCTGTATACTCTGGCTCAAAGCGGTAAGGATCGGCAAAATATTCAGCCATGTTGCAAAAAACTAGCAAGAGCAAATTGCAGGTAAACAAGCCGACACTCGTGGGTGTCTGCAGCGCTCAGAGATGACATCATCCAGGTCAGAGGTTAGTAGGGCAATCTGCAGACGCCGGTTGACGATAACAGGTAACTCCAGGCCCAACAGGGATTAGCACTAGTGTATCATAACAAAATATTGGTGAAATTAACAAGATTCGCAGCAGATAATGCGTTATTTAAAGCCCACTCCCACTACGTGGATATACACAGATCTGAATATCGTCCAAACGACTCCAAATAACACCAAAGTTATATGGATGAGTAAATGGTCATATTTTATGCCAGAAATAACGTCCAAGTTGTAAAAAAAACAAAAAAAACAATAATTCTACTTTAAGGCAATAGACAATGTTATATGACTGCAATGTTAAATCAGTTACATGCTGGTTTATTGTAGCAAAGTTTTCATACAAATGCAATATAGTAAAAAGTATGATTGAGAAAAAGTTCAAAAACAACTTAAAAACTTCACCATAGCGCTTACGTAAATGTATCTTCCACTGCGTCTTCTCCTATTAGCTTGACGTGTGTTCGTGCGTGCAAGTTCCTCTGCATTTGCACGAACCATAAAATCCTACAAAGATGGCCAATGTTTAGTCAAAAGACTTAAAGTCACATTTCCCATGATGAGACTCTTTGCCTCTGGTTATTTACTAACCCGCGGCGGTTTCTGTTGACGATCAGGTCAAGGCAGGCACAAACTATTTTTTTCTTTTTTTTTTCTCTCTCTCCCAACACAACTAAGTCGCTTTAGTAATTTAGAGGAATGTTTTCCCCGAGCAGTAGTTACTGGGAAGCTTCACCGCAGAGTGTGGGAGCCTGACTCTGAAGTGTGTGTCAGTGTGCCTCACAGTAAACAAGTTCTGCCAAAGAAAGCTGACTCATGCACTGCCAGGTGTACACAGTCTTATGTACTCCAGGATCGAAAAAGTATACAGTTCAAAGAAAGTCATCAGGTTACCGAATAAATAGCTTTTGTCCTATTATGTAACATTAAAATTTGGGTATGGTATAAGCTGTTAATGGCACTGCTTTGGAGTTACTGTTGCTCGGTGAGCAAACAATTGAAACTCGGCACTGAAACTCATACAATTGACAAGTGTGATTCGTGTAAGTGTTAAGAGGAGGACATAGACATTTCAACATTTCTTTCTATGGAAATCCACCCTCCTATTGCAATTTGTCTAACCTGGCAACAGTACAATTTGGTCGGCGGTTAGCAAACCAGTCTGAAGGCTGACATGGGGTCAATTGTGCAACATTTTATTTTCATTTTATTTTCTTTAAATAAAATTCCATTTGTAGTGTTAACCCGAGGTCAGCGCCGGTGGTCCCTCACATTGGATAACCATTAATCTAAATCGAAAACACCTGCGTAGTAGGGGACTTCTTTTCTAATTTATCCCCATCACTAGAAGTGGCAGTGGGGGCATTTGGCCATTTATTTGGGGTTGACAAGGTCCACCATTACACAAGAGGGGAGGGGGGTAAATGGTCAAGAGGCAATTTGGACCCAACTGCCCCTTGATTTTACGCCAGTCAGCCCTGAATCAAACACACAGCCTCCTCCTCCTCCTCCCAGTCTCCCATTTAGGCCCCTGGATGTGGTCACCTTTGCCATATATCCTCTGTTCCTTCTGATTACGTTGGCTCTCCATTACTCCCTCAGGGATTCTTTAGAAAACAGTTTGTACTCAGGTGTCTATGAGAAGTATCTGTGTGTATTTCAAGGCTGGAACAAAAGAGAAACAGCAATATTAGTTTGGAGAGTTGAAGAGTCGTATGAGAACAAGAATATCAATCACTTACAGTGTCAAATTAAAATTAAAAATCTTTTGACCAAAAACGCACACACCAAAAAAAAATAATCAACAACAAACTCACAAACTCAAGCAGTGAACTGGGCCCTTAGAAGAGGTCAACCATAAACATCTGCCAAATGAGGCGAAAAGCAGACATACATATATGCTGACTGGTGAGCCCAACACAAACAGACCCCCCCATGTTGTCACAGTTAATGGTCTGGTCCATTTCCTGTTCTTCTGTATTTAATTAAGCTCCGCCCCTTTAGCATGTCCTTTGGCCAGACCAGGAAAGAAGCGGGAACTCCAGAAAAGGTAACTTTGCATTTTGAATGTGAGGCTGTAGACACGGCCGTCGCGCTGCCTAAAAAACATTTAAACATGAAAACGACTTTTCTGTCGGTGTAATGAACGTGTGTGTCGTTTGCTCCACTTTCACTCTATTTGGTGAACGTCAAGTGGCAGCAACATGGTGGTCACGGACAACAAGTTGTTTGAAATCAGAACATATGTAAGTGCAGTTGAAAGCGTAGCTCACTCTTGAATGAATTCAGTTTCTTTCTTCTTCTTCTGTTGTATTTCCTGCAGATTTGTTTCTCCACAGCACGCCAGTGTACTTGCGCATGTCAATAAAAGGCATATTCAGATGAATGAAGCATGTAAACACGTACATCTTATCAGATTGTTCTATTTAGTGTCCATATAAACACTGGATTCTTTAATTATGAGGATTTCAGAAGTGGTTAGAGAAATGTTGTCCATCTTACTGCTAGCTTTATATTGGTCAACTAAATTTCTTAGCGTGTCGAGAGAAACACCCGGGAACATGCTGAAAGAATTGTGACGCAAAAAATTAACTGCACATTTGGGACGCTTAAATGTAAAGCTTGAAAGGGAAACGGCAACTAAAAGGTTCGTGTGTGGAACTCCTGGACACCAGTGGGGATGATGACAAAAATATGTGTCCACAGAAAACATGGCCACACCCTATGCACAAGGAATAAATACACTATATTTTCAGTAGTATTTTTTAAGTATGCCCCAGTAAGTTCATTCTGCAGCTTGTTTTGCTGAACATCAAGTTCCTTTACACAATGTTCTGGACCCCGGCCACTTCTAATACATAAATAAATGATGCGTCCAATCAATATTTGCATGTAATGTTTGTATCATCCTGTGCTTGATGAAATGAGATTGTTCCTTGAAAGCAACGAATGGTTGCTCAGCGGACTGTGTGTGTGCCGGTAAAGTAGGAACTACTTTACGTGGTATGCACAATGGGAAGGAAAGAGGCAAAGTATTGATCACGTATGTTTTGGTCTAGAAACGTCCACCAGAGACAAACTGACATACTGTCCTGTTTGTCTATGAGTCCATTTGTTTGTGCTTGAGAGGGAGAAGAAGCAGATAAAAAGCTGTAAGAGTTCCTCCATCTGAGGCGTTTCGAGGGCCACAAAACGCAGGAGTAAACACGATTACCACCTCTATTGATTATTCGAGCCCTGGTTGCAGGTTGGTAGGTTTATAGTTGACTTATAAACAGCCTGGGGACTGGCTTGCTCCAGTCTGATCGATGTTGTGAAGAAAAGGGACGGGTTTGAAGGGTTGTTCCCTCCGCTGTGAGCCTTCACGGGCTTTATGATAGCCAAAGGTTTAGTGGTATACTGGTCATATACATGAAGGATGGTAGCTCTTTCTCAAGCATTTAAAGGTCCCATAATGTCCATTTTTCAGCCCCACTTTACTGTCCACCTCCGTGATTGCCTTCTCACCTCCCTTTGCCCTCTATGCTCTTCCTACCCCCACGTCCTGTTTTGCCGATCTTCTTCTGACCCTGCTGTTGTTGCTTTTAACCTCTTCACCCATTTTTCGCGATGCCGCAAACTTCCGTGTCCTGCTTGCTAAGAGTGCAAAATCAATAACATCATCTCGACGCTGCCTCAATTTTCAATTAACAACTTTGGGGTCCGTCTCTCCAGACACATCCATCATATCCGATGAGCTTTTGAGACATAAAAATAGACTTAAAAACATGCCCCCAGTCAGGTCATATCCTATTTCCATCACGTACACTGTGACAATACTCAAGTCATCTTCTTAAAGATTGTAATATTACATCTAAAGAGAGAATCATGATAACTTTAGAAGGGGTGCTTGTAGTGACGTACCTTCAGAGAGTTATATCCGATTCTGAACTCCCCATCCAAGCAGCGTTTTAGTGTCATTACATCAGCTGATTTGGTTTTATGACCCACAGGTCCACTCATATCAGCTTTTTTTTCAGCCTTACCACTTAAATGTTACCAAAAACAATGGAAGAATTAACTGTATCTTATCAGGCTAGCACCAAACAGCCTATGAATTTAAACATGTTAAAGGGCTTTTCTTTTCTTTGTTTTGACTATAACATTTTCACGTAATGCACAGTGAGCTTGCGTAGTGTGTGAAGTGTTTAAAATCAAGCCTAGCTGCCTACACTTTGTGGCACCAAGTCATTAGACTGCTAAATTTGAACTGAACAAGATGGTTTCTATCAAACAAGCTGTATGTGGTGTGTCATTTTTGCAGGATTTGAAATTCGTAGCGGTGCCTTCGCAAAGATGGAAAACACAGAATGAGACGGGTTTCAACTTTTTCCATGCTTCTAGTGTACGCCTATCAGAGGGACACACTCCAAACAGCAAGTGGGGATTATTCAAGACTGTGTGTGTGTCTTTGTTGAAAGTATAGACTGTAAAATAAAGAGCAGGGTCCTCTTTGACTTTCTGCTTCCTTCACTACCTCCAAGTTGCTAGTCTACACTACTAGAATCTAAAATCTCTATATAGTGTGCTGTTGGGTATATTGAAGAAACAACAATTCAACGTATATATATATATATATATATATATATATATATATATATAGTTCAACATAGGAATTGTATATATAACTCAACATATGTTGAATTTTATATATATATGTGTATGTGTTGAATTGTTGAATTGAGAGAGAGAAATATCAGAAAAGAAAGACCATATTTCACAAAAAGAAAAAATCTATAGTTTAAAGATATGACAGTACAGTATTTGTTAGACTTTTTTCTTCAAACTCTTTCCAACAAACCGTTTTCATCAGCCCCCATTGTGAGATATGTATTGTGTCAATAGTTCAGCACATATGTGCACTCCCCACATACCCACCGTGGAATTTCTCTTTCCCCCATCTGAACTTGATAAACATCCAGTTAACTCTCTAATGTAAGAAACACAATGATCCCATGCTCAAACGCTTTTAGAAAGGGAAAACAAAGTGATAAATCATTGACAGCGGATCAGCGGCGCGAGATGAATCCTTTCTGCCCCACCCTCCCTGAATCCAGACGGCAGCAGCTGAAATCATCTTCCTTCCATGTTACTTTGAGTCAGCAGAGGCTCGGGCTGTCTTTTATAAAGCTAATTAACACAGCAATTAACAAGGCTCTATAGTGCCGAGGTTCATATAGACGTGGGGACGTATACGCATGAGGTTAAGGCATGTAAGGTCCCAGAGGAGCTCATGGGGAAACAATTAGTGTGTAATGTGGCTTCAGATACATAGGCATGAGAAGATGTAGAAGAAGAAACAAAAAAACAAGTTCACGTTCGTTCGTATCTTTTGTTTAATGTTTAATGAGTATGAATATATGTAGGAGCAGGAGCTTCTACTTACATTCACACGTACTTTCTTTACCATAGAAATATTTTCAAAATAATGTAAAGCTAGGAATCCTAGTAACTCCCTGAAATGATGTCAATAACCTCTGTATCGTTTCCATAGCAACTGGAGGCCCTGTCAGTGCAGCATAACCGCTGCGCTGCAATGCTGCCTCTCTCCCGTGGGTCGTTTCTCCAAGGACCTTTCTTTACCTCTCTTTGCTGTATGTCATATTTACATTAACAGCCCATGCTCCCAAAAGCAAACACACGCCGCTCCATAGCGCGGTCTATACGCCCGTGTGCAGTGGTAACAAAAGAAATTCCGGCTCGCACTCCGAAGCTCTTGGCGAAAATGCCTATTGATTCCATGGATATGTGCATTTAGAGCTGAGATTAATCATGCATTCCATGAATTCGGGGTGGAGAAATGTATGCAGTAAAATAATATGCAAAAAGCTCCGCAGATAAAACACAGCTTGGTCAAGAGGGAAAACGTTGCATGTTTCTTCCTCGTCCCACGGGCCTCGCCTTTGTGCGGTGGCCAAGCTTTCTTCCGTCATTTGTCTTTGCTGTCAGCAGCAAAAAGGAAAAAAAGAAAGATTAGGGAAAACCATTTATACATTTAACATCTGAGGGAGACACAATGACAAATGTAGAGAGGAAAACGGCTACGTTTTGCTTCTGAGCCCTTACGTCTGTGTTTATCTATAAAGGTCTGAGCTCCCCTCCCCCCAATAAAATGACAATCAGCGTCACATTGCTCTGAAACACTTTTTAATCAAGCATTAGTTAACTATCTAATCAACCGTTTGCCAACTAATTAAATTTCATAATTGCCCTACTTAAGAGGTATAAGTAATTTAATTCGCAAGGCGTCTCTGCTTTGTGGATGAAAGAGGAGCTGCTGAATGGCGATACAATGAGCCGCTTGGTCCATCCTAGTTTACCTCTGAGTCACCTACGAGCCATCTGCATTACTCGTCTGTCAAGAAAATTAAGAATGAAGCCCTGACGAGAACACAAAGACGCACACATACAAACACACACTTTTGTGCGAAACAGAGACCTGCGAGCTTTGTATTCTGTATTTATCATCTGAATGCAATACATACAGGTATGCATGTGTATTATTTACATGCATGCTGCTTTTATATGTTTATGTATATTGTTGTGTATTTTTATGGCCCCAAAAAGGCATAACTTTATAAAAATAAGGCGCATATGCAAAACTGAGAGGCTGTTTTCCATCTGGGCCTTGTATTGCTTTTTGACAAATATGGCCTAGAAACAGACAGCACATTATTTAAAGTGAAAGAACAAATAATCTTCAGCAGTCATGGATTTACACCTTCTCCCTTGACTTTGATTAAACCCTAAAAAAAAAAAGTATCAGAATTATACATTCAGACTTTTTTATTTTCATGAAAATCTGCTCCTTAAAACGGCTTAGACGTAACTCTACACCTTTGCCCAATTTAGCATGTGCAGGTCTATGAATATGCTAATGAGCCCACCATCCTCCATCCACCTCTCCACCACCACCACCACCACCGCCTCCAGCTCGAGCATACCTGCTCACCTTTGACTCTTTAACTTCCATATGTTACACGAATGCAGGCGGCAACAGTGGAATAATTCCTCCGTACGCCCTCGAATCCGAAAACGATTCTAAAGTAGAAAACAAACAAGAAGAATAAGAAGAAGAGTGAACTGTACAGGGTCAGTATAGTCTATTTTATTCATCGCTCTCTGCAACGTTAAAAACATTATCAAACATCTAATAACGTGCTGCTAATGTAAGACAAACCTTGATGTTTATCAGTATATCTACAGTAGTTCATTATAACTAAGACGCTCCCTGTAAACTGAAAGGATTTATACCATTTTTTATTTCTAATGCATATATCTATAAAGAAGGGCAGTCAGTGGTCAAAGCAGTTTCTTTTTTTTTGCCCTGAAACACATGGCGCTTGATCTCAAAGCGCTAAACAAGCTCCATAAATATAGAACGTTTCAGGTCATTTGAATAATTGCCTGGGTTTGGGAGGGAGCTAAGACCCTGAGAATATTAGTTTGGCAACACGAATGCCGTTGATTTGTTTCTGTTTGATAGGAATTTGTAGCTGTGACCTTTTCATTTTCTATTTTGTGTTTTCTATACATTTTTTTCTTGCAAGGTCGTGCTTTCCGTCAAGACTCTGAGCGGTGGCGAGAAATATTGGGGCGCGTATGTGTTGCGTCTTGGACTGCCTGTCAACAGAAAACTGTGATTTAATGGCACGAGCATGCATGACAACACATGAGCAAATATGGCGATCCGCGTAAAATTGTTTCTTTACAGAACAATACAGCAGCAATGAAACAAAACTTGTTGCTGTTCCATTTAGCCATTCAGGCTTTCATCCTCTTTTTGCATGTGAGGCATGTGTGTATTGGCGCCCCTCCAGCCCTCGTCCTCCCTGTTTAATGGTTCTCATCTCCCTGTCCTGTCGAAGTGGTCTAATCCTAATGAGTACACTCTACTAGATCTGTGTATTAGTATACAGCAGGCGTAGCACGGGGTCTACACACTGGTGGGGGACACATGGGAAGACACATTCGCACACACACGCACAAACTCCATCACCAGATTTGCGTTACACTGTCATGCCTTTAGGTGCTGGTATGGAAGAAGAAAAAAAAAGGCACTGAGATTAAATGCAAAATATAAACAGAGCAATCCACGGGTGCTGGGAATTTATGAGTGTGCTTGAGTTAAACTGTTGCACTTTACAGCACTCGCTCATCTACATGGAGGTTACAAACAACAGAGGAGTGAAACGCTGGTGCAAGGGGATTGGCACAGGGAAAAAAAAAAATCAGATATGCTGTAAATGTGCAATCACTTCACCTTTGGGAGGTTCGGTTCCTGTGTAACTGTAATATTTAATATTTGCAGTGACAAGGATGCTGCTTATGTGTGAAACAGCCCAAAGAGACAACGCAAAACAAGTGTTAAGCATCACAGTTGGTAGTGCACGCTCACTTGAGATGAGAACTAGGCCATCCTTTTGATCCTAGACAGTGCTAGACGCCGTGGCATCTTGTGCTCCACGGTTTCTAAAGTAAGGGCTCAGTCAAGGAAGGTTTAATCTGACTTCCTTGTTTCAGCCATCCTTGTCAGGAGTTGAATGATAAGGTTACCGCAACCATGCTACTGGTGTAATGTTTCTAAGGAACACAAAGGGTAAGTATTCATTGTGGTAAGAGAGTAATTGTGAGTGTAATTGTTTTAATAGAGGTGAGAGGAGATTTACATTCACCAAAGAGAAGAAATGTTTACCCACATATGAGGTTAGCTTTCTGAAAGAACAATTTCCCTGGTTGGTTTATTGTACGTTCAGGTCTGTATGCAATGTGATACTCACAGCGTTCCCTCGGTTGCTAGGATTTCTGTCATTTCTAAAGACAATGTTTCAGTGTTTTCAATGACACCGCTGAGCTCACCGAGTCTGGACGTCGTCAGGGGAAAACCTTGATGAAGAGTAACCTCTAGCTGTAGCTGTGGTGTAGGGTGCGATTTTGAAATATTTTAGAGCAAATAGCGACAGGTTTGTGACACTGTGTTTTTCATGCAGGGTGGCACAGTGGAGAGGTGGTTAGCACTGATGCCTCACAGCGAGAAGGTGCCGGGTTTGAATCCATGGGACAAGTGGGGCTTTCTGCGTGGAGTTTGCATGTTCTCCCTGAGTTTGCGTAGGTTCTCTCCGGGTACTCCGGCTTCCACCATCCAAAGACATGCTCATTAGGTTAATTAGTGATTCTAAATTGGCCGTAAGTGTGATTGTGAATGGTTGTCTGTCTCACTGTGTTGGCCCTGTGATAGAACTGTCCAGGGTGTACCCCTGCCTCTCACCCGATGACAGCTGCGATAGGCTCCAGCAGACCCTGTGACCCTTAACAGGAACAAGCGGTTACAGAAGATGATAAATATCAGGCAAGCTAACATTTTTGTGAACCATCAAACTCCTGTCATGTTGCATGAAGCAGTTCCAGAACATTTGCAGGCACAGCTGAGCCACTGACGTTCACAGATACAGTCCAAGTTGTGAGTATCTACACATCTTTACGCTCTCTGGGCTGTGTGCTCCAGACCGTTCAGTTTGTTAAACTTTATGCAGCATGTCCATGAGCCAAGTCCATACGAACTGCCCCCACCCTGCTTGTGGTATTCACGACCTCGTAAATTGACTAGTAAGTTCTGATGTTACCACTTGGACGCCAAGTATTTTGTGTACTCCACTTCCCGTGCCGTGAGCTCCAGCATGAAGGCAGCACGTATCTCGCTCTATTCCTCCGATACCGATGGCACACACTGACCCACGTTCAAACTGAGCCATGGCACTTTAATGTGATGTATTAGACGTGGCACAGAACCTGATGAACAAAACTAAATGTGGACATCTCCAAGGCCTTTTTGCCTGGACTGCGTATTTTTACCCATTCCGAAAAAATCTTTCTTGATATTAATCTGCATTGCTGTTGTCAGGCAGTATGTTTTAGTTGACACTGGTGAAGGCCACCACTTGGGGTGTATACTGATTTCTTGTATGTTGGATTTCTGTCATAGCGCACTGAGATACTTATGGCTCTGAGCCGTCATTAATACACCTGGGATCTCCGTACCTTGACGAGTCAAAATATCCACCAAGAGAAAAGTCTGTTTGCTGGAGGAAAGTAATCACAACTCTTCCCGTTGTGCAGATGGATGACATGACACAAGCAGGTCACCTTGCTCTGCTAAGGATAAGGTGTTGAGAAGCACTCAGGCTTGTGTCTAACACTGCCAGGGGGCTCATCGTACCCGGGTTGGGAACAGAACGTTATGCAGCTGAGGGTGGGTTTAATTTGGGCTGCTTAACACCCAGTGTTCTCCAGAGCTGTCAAAGCAGCATGGAGAGCATCCCTTTCTCTCAGTCAGCTGAAGTACACGGAGTGAAGCATTCGCCGTGCGCACGTACACACAAATAACGATTAAACTTAGAGCGAGACAGAGTGTTCCTCATCAGAGGAAGTAGCTCCCCATTCTTGACAGGAATGTTTTTGATAAGTGAGGAGATAGTTTCCATACAAACTGACTGATAGCTTCATCGAGGTGAACAAGATGTCAGTACTGACACTGCAAAACTACGCCGCAATGAAGAAGTGGAAGTTCGGGGAATGAGACTGAACTTTCCTGTCCGACGCATCGCTGTCAGCGCCCCATCCCTGTCGCTAGGCCCAAACAAAACCAAAGTTCCACCCTTTGGATATTACTGAAGCAACTAAATATCAAGTTTTGAATCTGGACGCAACAATAGTTTTTTTTCAAGCATGAGGCCAAAAAAAACATAATGCTAGCTGTAGTTTGACCCCAGGGTTGTTCTTCTCTGACGTGGCTGCTGTTAGTGTTAGCGCTGGCAAACTTCATAGATGCCAGTGGAAAGGTGATGTGGCAATGAACACAACACCTGCACCGTGCTATGTTCTGACCTCAAGTCTGGTGGATTGTAATGTTTAACTCAACAAGCGAAGGGATTATGACCATCTGCCGAAGCTCCCCCACAGGTACCCTCTCAGGGACTCTCTCAAAGGGACATACATTCAAGTGCCAAAGTCTCCGTCTCGCCAGCTGAGCCACATAAAATCTATTGTGTCTGGCACCTTCCCATTGACACAGACAGGTGTATGAGAACGATGACTGAAATTCCCATTGAAATTTTTTTTTTTATTATTTTTTTTTTCTCCCTCTCTTCTGTTCACACTGCATGCAACGCCGCTGCTATTTGCACATACGCACATCACAGACATGTGCAAATACACACATGAGCCGATTGTAACGGCTATGTGTTTTCCATAGCTGAGGAGAGTGATAACGCACAGCCTTATCCGTAACCATGACAATGCACTGGTTCCACCGTGGACCTTCTGACGCTTGCTCTGAATCTGGAAAGTGTTGTGAATGGTGTTCAGATAGGAACAGAAGCCTGCTGCTGTGGAAAAAAAAAAAAAAAAAACCCTAAGATAGCAGGACCTTTGATAATTCAGGGCATTACATTATTCTGCAATCCTGAGGGGTTGTTTTTGGGGGGAGTGCTCTATGTTCTGATGACCTTGGATTGTAGTGTTCTTCGCAACAATTCAGCAAAACAATGGTTACCCTGGACAACTGACGTGGAGACGAAAGGGCTGTATGAAACGAGCAGATCAGGCATATTACGCTTCTGTCAAAGGAAAAGACTGACACATGTTAACAGCAGTCTTTATCTTACAGCCAGTGCCTGTACCCGATGCAGGGTGCTGTGCTTTCTTTTCTTTTAGAGTTAGCCACAACAACAGGCCAGAACACAACCCCCCACAGTCTGTAAACCACAGACGGAAAGGTCAGCCTGAGACCACCATAAAGAGGAGAACATGGTCATTGAGTTCCTCTAAAGTTCAATCAGATTCAGCAGAGGCCCGCCTTTCTCCTACGGCTCGCCTCCGCTGTGTTTCTACATGTCTGTGTGTGTGTGTGTCGGAGAAAAGGGGTGCAAATGAGATTTTCAGGCTGAATTTAATAAGCAAAGAAGATGGTGTTTTGTTTTGCCTTTTTTTTTTTTTTTTTGGAAGGGGGTGTACAGACCCTGAGGCAGTCTGACCCCAGGGTCAAAACAACAGGAAGGAAGTCACATGACCTGTTCAAAAACAGAGAGCGGTGGGGGTAAAGGCAGACAAACAGAGAGGGAGACACACAGGAGGGAGTAACGGAGAGGAGGGGCTGGGATCTGTTCTTTCACTTGTGTTTTTCTTTGTCGCTCTGACGCAGGTGTCTGCAGACATGCCTGGTGCCTATCCAGGTGTGGATTACAACATTAAGACCACTACAGGGAAAACAAGAAGCAGGGCAGAGAAAGAGGAAGGGAGCGAGCGAACGGGGCAGACCCAAAAAGAGACGGAAAGAACTGGTCTCAGCTCGCGGTTTTGTTCCACGTTTCGTCCTCCTTTGCGGTTAAACTTAACTAAATCACAGCGTCTGTTACAAAGCTTTATTAATGAAAACAAAGAGACGGCGCTGCCGAGCAACATTTATCTTGCTGAACGCGCTATGCGGTAAAGCAAAGAAAAGACGATGGTCGGTGCAGGCTCCGGCTTGAACAGCAGGGGAAAGGAAAACTGGGAGGGGCAGGAGTTTTATTTTATTTATTTTTTTCTCCTTTTACGAGGGATGTTCAGGTCAAGAGGCAGGATAAGCTGTGGTCATTAATGACATAAGTTATTGGTCCCTCAAGTCCCAACAGAGTGGCAGTGTGATATTGGGTCATATAAAAGCAGGTTGTAAGAACTGCTGGTTTATTGGTGGGTTGTTAAACTTTGGCCTTTTTGATGTTTCCTGTGTGAGACCTCACTCTGAGATCACTTACAAGTGGACAAGGGTAGCGGCGATCCACTTTTGCTGTTAGCGCTGAGCTTGCATCTGATTCGGGGAAGACCCTGGCCCTGCAGGTGTATGAGAAATGTTCGGACAAGTTATACATTTTGCTGTCTTTCTGAAAAATACTTTTTAAGCCCTAATTAGATCTTGTGAAGTAGGCCAGTAACCCTATTATTAGTCATCAGGAGTTGACAGCTGTCCAAAACATCATTAAGAAAAAGGCAGTTGTGGGGAACTTTGGTGTCTGGAACATCAAGACAACTTTGAGATAAAGCCAAAGCAAAATCCCCATATAATGGCAAAACACCTGCAGAAACTCTTAGCTGATACAGGAGTGACAGTGAAGTGCTCCACGGTGCACAAACAGGTGATACGTGCAGGACGGAAGAGAGCGTGCGCCGTGATAGCTGCCAAAGGGGTAATTACGCTTTTGGTGAGCGAGCAGGATTTTTTTATGGCTGCAGGAAAGTTTATATGGGATCAGCTCAAAATAAACAACAGCGTCCAGGGATGAACCGACGGCTGGAGTGGTGAGAGTGCATCCTACGTGGCCTGAAAATGCCCCTGAGCTGCTGAGTCCCTGTTTCAGCTCCCGGTCAGCCTGACCTTTCAGCGTATCATTTCCACCGGCTCTCTTTCCAGACATTTGCTGCCTGTCTCTACTGTAAATGTCGATTAAATGCTAGGAAAAAATGATTTTAATCGCGGTGTCTGTGATCGTTGCGTTGGAAGAACAGTGCCCACATTGTACCCGGTGAGGTTCGCTAATCGGTTTTTAATAGTTTTTGGAGGTCTGTGTCACGGGGAAGTAAACTAAATCAGCTAAATCCTTTTTTTTAAGGATTTATTGGCAGCAAGGAAAACGGGTTATTTAAGGTAATTTAAGCAATGTTGAGCTCAATTTAGCAGACACATTTTCTCTGTCCTCAGATCACCTTGTTACCAATCTTAAGTCAGTGCCTCAGTCTGTTGTAGGGGATTTTTTTAATGCACAGCTTTGTAACTACTTTCCAGAACCCACTCAAACCGTGCAAAATGTGGTAAATGAGAACTTGTGCAGACTAGAACGTGATTAATTGACTGAATTTAGACAAAAAATTGAGCCCAGGTAACGCCTCAAATTCAGCGTGAATTGCACGGCATTTTCCCAAAGACACGTTAACGTAGCTGCAGAAATGCACAACGTGTGATGTGAAGAAACTCGAAGCCTTCGTCAAAGTGTCATCTCGCCGCAGCGACCGTAAAACATGTTTTGATATTTTTATATTAGCATGGCATGACCGCAGTCTTTAACTGACACCAACTGACATTTAGTGACATTTAAAAAATAATGTGAGTGATCTGTGGAATCTCCCTGCTTCTCCGGCAACAGCTTTTGGTGTCAGCACAGCTCTCGTCTAGTTTTGCGTATTTACCCCGTGGCTGTATTATCTCTCCACTCCCTCTGTCTACACTGATAGTGATCAGCGGAAGTCTTTATGACTTCCGTTATGGCTGAATAATCATTGTGCTTGGGCTTGCACGTACACGTACGCTCATGCACATGCACCCTTCACACATGGGCTCTGCTGCTGCTGGCCGCCGCGTCCCGTGTCAGATACAGGAAGGAGATTATTAGCTTCCTGAAGAGCTGGTAGGATGGGGGAGGTGGGGGAACATCAGACACGAGAGGACAGGATGAGGTCAACCCTGCTATGGATTGACCAGTAGGAAGCTTTCAGTATCAGTTACCCCGTGACCTGAAAATGTTTAGACATTGAGAGTTTGGCGGGTTGTGGCAAATGTAATCGACTGGAGGGATTAAGAGACAAAAACAGTGACGAACGATGGGAAGGGCTAACACATGAGGCGTTTGCACCAAAATTACAGTTGCAGTCATGCTAGGAGAGTGATTAAAAGACAGAGGGTGAAAGTGATATTGTTTCAGGCAGGAAGTGGAGGTCAAGTGCCTCACAGTCCAAGGATACGTTACGAGCAAAACACCATAACATTAAAACTGCCTTGACCTTCAAACTGCCACCGCTGTCAGACACTGTTGTTTGCATGGATAATTATCAAGGTCTTAGAGTGTGTGTGTAAACACACACATGAAAGGCTGTTTCCGCAACAGACACAATAAAGTGCAGAGTTTGCCAGCGCCAAAATGTCCCGCATTGCAGTTATCAGTGTAATTATTGTGTGTACAGCCAAATACGCGTGTCTGTGTGTGCCAATTAGCATTTGTACGCTAGTGTCCAGTGCATATGTTTATACAGCAGAGTGGCGGTGATCCAAACAAGGTCACGGTGTACCTGGGGATGTACATGTGACCTGGAGTGCACATGAGAAAAGAGACAAGGTGGACAATATGCCAGTAACAACAGGCGCGAGAGATGAATGGCGCAAATGAAAATTTATGAAGTGCTGACAGTCTTAATAGCTGGGATTATGAGATGATCAGACTCAGTCTGCCGTGACTTTTTTTCCTCCAAACATTTGTGTTTCAGGTTCATGTGGCTGGGCGGAGGCTTTGCGGCGTGTTGTCGGTGGAGGGGAACGCTCATCACAATCTCATTACCGCAGAGAAAAACAGAAAACACACATGCACACAGATCCTGGTAAACACAAACACGTCCCTTTCACTGTCTCTTTCGCGCAAACACATTTGCCCAGTCCTGCCCTCATCGCAGCTTTGTTCCAGCGAGCAAGTGGGTTTAAAAACAAATGACGTGCTTGGCCTTTTATTATGTTCCGGACACTGTTTTTCCTGAGGCTGGAATGCGGACAGGAATGTGTTGTTGCTCTGCTAGTGCTCAAAGGGAGAAAAACCTATCATGCTATCATGCTCAAGGAAAAAGAAGTGAACAAGAGAGACACGTAGAGAGAAAACAAGTCAGGCGGGGACTTAGAGAGAAGCAGGGGAGGGAAATAGTACTTGGACCCATTACTGCTAAGAGTAAACCAGAGGGTAGTGAAATCTCTCTTTAGAGTGGCTGGAGTTATGATAGAAGGTTTGCTGCTTTTCATTGGCTTACTCTTTCTCTCTCTCGCCCCCCCTTCTCTCTGTCTGTCTCTGGTTTTCATTACAGCTGTTATGATGCTCTGCACTCAGCCCATGCCAGCAATTGCATAACCGCCTAGCTGTTATTGGTGTTCTAGTCTAAACCTCACTCCTGCAAGTTTCTCTCTATCTTGTATTCTCTGTTTTGACAGCCACACATCGCGCTTCACCGGGCCTGAGCAGAAATCAGCTCACTCATTCATGATGTTGCCCTTAAAGTATTTGCATGTAGAGAAATTTCCTCAGCGCCTTCTAAACTAGTCAATCACATATCAGAGCAAGGCAAGGTAACAGGGCACGAAGTGGTCAGCGGACAGCGACGGGGCTCTTCTGAGGGCAGTTAGGCGTGTCAGGGCTCTCAACGGGTTAGTACAAAGCTACACTTACAGTCCTAGAGAAGCACTTGGAGTGAAACACCTGGGCAGACACGAGGAGTGTGTTGCGCAGGATGTTGCGCTGTGAAACTGTCCTCCTCGGAGGAACAGCATCATCGGTTGTTTCAGCAAACACTCCAGAGTCGTGTATGTTAACAGTCAAGTGACAACACCCCCAGCTGAAGGAGCAAACGATGAGGTAAAGCAATGCTCTAATAGAACAGCACCTAGGGAGGAGCTCGGTGTGGATGGATGGGTGAACAAAGTGTCTGACTTAACTTGTAAAACGACTGGCCGTTTATGGTCGTACCAACAGTCACCATCGCTGCACGGTTCCCTCGTCCTACCCAAATATATACACGTAACAGATATGGACAACATCTTGCTAGCTTTTAGACAAACTGTTTCGATTCACTTCTTGAAATAGTAGCTGGGGCTTGATGTATCTGCACGTGAAAAAAACAAGACAAAAGAATTAGTAAAAAATAAACAAATGCCGTAAGTGTAACAGGCTCATAATTCACTGTGGGCGTTCGAGGATCTATTTGTCCCACCAGGGAGAGCCCAGTGAGGGATGAAGTCTCAAGCCCCTCAGCCTGTCTGGAGCACATAGCGGGGCAGGGCACAAACACCCAAGATGGATGAGAAAGGGGCTAAATGAAAATAGGTGGATCAAAGAGTGGGAGAGACCAGGAGTGGAGGAGAGGATAGCTGGGAGGACAAGGGAGAAGATAAGATGAGGGATGGGTGGATGGTCTTTCTTTTGAGCCGTCACTGAGTGATGCTCCATTCAGCGTGTTGACTGAGACCACCTGGGGGACTCCGGGGAGGCTGCGTGTTTGTTTATTAGCGCTCAGGGGGAGGGGTATCATTCCGCAATAGATGGCTGTCAGCTTCACCGCCTTGCACATCGGGTGATTGAAGGAAACTGATGGCCCACTTCCAGACAGTGTCAGTGTCTCTAGAGCGCTCGGTAAAACCTGCTGTGTGATTTCAGTGATGGAAAACAGCTTTCGTTACACTGATATAGGAGAAGCCAAACAAGGAAATCTTTTGTATCTCCAGTCTCATTTTGTTATTGTTGCCAGTGAAATGAATAGTGGAGTGGGAAAATGAATCCATGCCTCTGTTTTATGAATGCTCTTCCTTTACTTTGAAAGGAGAGGCCTTGTTTTGTGCAATTGTGGGTTCACTTATAATTTATTTATCTTCCCTTCACCACTACCGGCCTCCATCATTCATATAATAATGTGGTAATTCCCAAATGAGACTCCCATCCCCCTTCGTGTCTCCTCCACAAAATCCGCTTTTCTGCCCCCATCCTCCCATTATCAGTTCCTTGTGTATTTTAGCAGGAGACACTCACACATGACCTCGTGTTAGGGTCAGGGCCTGCTGAATATCTCTTTTGTCCCCGAAGGTGTTGTAAATTAAAATTTAAACGCACATAATAGCATTATTGTCCTTCGGTTCCCCCTCGTTTTCTGTCTCTCCGCCCTTCCACAGATCGCTCTGAAACATTTGGAGTTTTTCTGCGACGGACTGTTCGAGGACATTGTCTCAGTGTGGCATAGAAACTGCATGACCTTGCTCAGCTCCGTGCGTCACAGGGAGAGCAGCCGAGATAAGACATGAACCCTGAGAATTCAGAACATTATCAGAGATAAAGAAAAATGTAGATGG
This sequence comes from Planiliza haematocheilus, assembly GCA_005024645.1. Lineage (NCBI taxonomy): Eukaryota > Metazoa > Chordata > Actinopteri > Mugiliformes > Mugilidae > Planiliza > Planiliza haematocheilus. Next base: position 11,355,356 of record SRSE01000725.1, read on the forward strand.
CGGCGACACCGACACTTGAGGAAATTAAACGTTTGTGGTCGTCAGTTAAGATGACAAACGCGTTTCAAACACAAGCTGGATGGAGAAAGCATGAATGGAGAGAAGACTGGTCGTGATTATACAAAGCTGCACAGAGAGAAACAAGTGTTGACATTTGTGTCTACTTTTTTTTTTCAGTTTTACTGGAATAAAGGGAACACATGTGACACTTCTCACCATCTCCTAATACCAGATACAAACAGTGTGTTTTCTGCCTCAAGTTAAAACAAATAACTGAAGCCAGGTCAGGTGAAATGCCTTAAGACGACAGAGGGCACGAACTCCGCTGTTGCTTCATCTGCTGTTTATCTGTGTTATCATCACCTGGCTACTAATTGTGATGTGAAGAACGGCAGACGTCTACATGCAGAGGCAAGGAGCTCATTTGTGGTTACGTGAAGGATATGTCACATGAATGGGTTTCTTGTGTCTCTCTAATGGGTTTTGCTGACACAAAATGTAAATTCTGAAAGAAGACATGTTGTTTCTCTTACAAATGGAAGTCAAGGCCAAAAGAAATAAAACCCATGCCCAGTTTAATACAGTTGGGAATTCTGCCACTGCAGCCTTACCTGGTTTACCATGACTGTGAGCCTCTTTGTCTGCAGTTTTACTGAGGTTGCTTTACTATGCTATTCTTATGCTAGCATGCCACATGTGCATTCTTACAGGTTTTAACTAGGGCTGAACGATTTGGGGAAATAATCTAATTGCGATTTTTTTTTCCCAATATTGCAATTTAAACATAATGAATGATTTAAATATGTCCAACACAATATTAGATACATTTAGTGTAAAATGTTCTTTCCCATAGGCTGGGCCTATGGGATTTAAATTAAAAGATGTATGACTTAAAATAAATTACATTTTTATTTGCTCATTATAGAAACATCTGTGGCTTTGCCACTGTGCATTTAAAGGGGAACTACTGTTTTTTACAACCTGGACCTTATTGCTAGCATAAAATATGATCGTTTACGCGCCAGTATCACTTTTGTTTCATTTGTACATGTTCGGGAGATAATTAGGTCAGCGTCCATATAGCGGGAGAGTTCAGGGCATCAAAACGCAGCCTCTAAATAATGCATCTGTAGCGAAACTCCGTACGTGTTATCATCATCCGGGGTCTGTAAATTCACCTACAACTGCAAAAAAAACTAGTAGTAGCAAATTACAGGTAAACAAGCCGACCGTAGCGGGTGCGCACGCCGTTCAGAGATGACATCATCCAGGTCAGAAGACATCATCCGCGTCGCTCGCGATATGATAAAATAGCGTTTTATCATATCGCGATATTATCGCAAATGCATTTAATCGTTCAGCCCTAGTTTTAACCCAACAGTCAAACAACAGAAGAAGACATAATTGTTGCTTTCCTCTTTAAGCCTCAGAAGAGTCTCTGGAAACACGGGGAAACCCAGTGTGTCATTATCCTGTTACATGGTCTCAGTTATTCTAACTCCCTCTGGATGGCAGAAATCATTGGAACATGTTTCATTTCTCTGCATGCATTTCTTTTAAAACGGGAAGTGTCACTTAAACCGCTGATATATTGCTGTAAAGTGGCTGCAGGTGGCTTAATGATTATCTACCGGAGGCCCAGCAAGTAGCAGTTCCATCTTAATTTTAACGGGTAAACTGGTGCTCACGAGCAAGCGTAATGGCTCCACGTCCCAATCTGGAATGAGGACAGTGTTTTGCAGATAGAGCGCGGCAGACTGTTCGATCAATTTTCCTGTTAACAAAAGCATAGATGCAACCATTATTCTTTTTTTTTCTCGTCTTGTCTTTTAAATGTTTCACACAAACACGCGCATTCAAATGAGTCCTACTGAAGCAACAATATGCAAGAATTTAAAGTGACGGTGTACAGTTACAGACAATACAAAGTGGTAGAGTTTTGCCTGCCACATTTGTTACTCAGATTATTGCAACAGTTACATTTTTTTTTTTTTCAACGCAACTTTTTTGATTGCATGCTCCAGAGCCAAAACACAGTATCTGTGTGTCTTCTTGAGTAAGACCCAGTCATGGTGTGTGCATGCTCCTTGGTGCATTTAGTCTCATTACAATGCATTATATATGGACAGTGTCAGATTGACAGATGAATAAATGAAATGGTACAGAGGCTTGTAAATGATGAAATCACTACAGTGTCTGTCAACAGGAATTTCACCAAGGTTGACCTTGTACTGACAGAATGAATTAGCGGGTTATGGTGTCCATGACAGTGTACTCTGTTCTCTCACTGTTTACTTGACTTGCGTGCCTCAACACACCAGTATTTCTTTTTTCTTTTTCAGAGAACCATCAGTTGACCAAACAAGAGTGACTTATTTTACGTTTGCCACGGCACATCCGAGCCTTGCAGAAGTGACGGCAATGAAAATCTAGATGCCTGGGTTAAATGTGTTATTACCATGAAATCTCTCACCACCTTCAACACACATGATCGCAAAATGAGATGCGGACACGCAGCTTGCCGACGCTCAGAAGCCAAAGAAGCAGATGGTGTTTCCTTCTAAGGAGCTGGTGGCTGTCTGCAGGTTGTGTGCTGTCTCCACCAACCACATCCATCACACTGAGGCAGAAGCAGGGAGGGGAACAGAAGACTTGTAGCTGGGGCCCACTCCTAAAAAAAAAAAAAAGAAGTCTCCCATACTGTGCTCCCGGAAAGGATGCGGTTACGTTCAAGAGACGGCACACTCATGAGTTTCCAAATTTAAAGTCCTTACATCATACCCGCTGCGGGGCTACTGTTTTCTGAATTCACTTGAGACGAAACTGGTTTTCAAAGGCCGTACTTTCTGTTCCGTAGAGCTCATTCTCATTGTCACTTTGATTATGCAGGCGGTTTGGTACTAAAGAACCTGTGCTTGAGAAAACATGTTCACCAGCGCTGTAATGAGGACACACCCAGAGCTGACCTGCAGCTGTAAACACACACACAGACACACCTGCCAAATATGAGTCACACACGGTGGGCATGGCCAGGAGAGCACATGAGCTCATCATGTTGGTTCCTGCACAGTCTCCCCTCTCTCTGTGTCTTTGTCTTTCCACCTCTCTTACCTACTTGCACCATTTCCCTCTCCCATTCAGTGTGTGTTTGTTTCTGAGTGTGCTTATTTTCCACTGTCCTGTCTTTGTTGTGGCTGCTTCTCTATCATCAGAGACAGGAAAGGGTGTGTGCGTGTGTGTGTGAGGTGGGTTTTGTTCACCTGGTGGGGAGCAAGGCGGGGCAATGTGTGTGTGCGTGCGTGCGTGTGCGTGCGTGTGTTGGTAGGGATTACAGTCGAAGCAGCCAGCGTGAGAAACAGGAGATGCACAAGAAGCGTGAGAACACTACCTGGAAAACAGCTGGGAATGTCTGCCGAACAAGCTGACCAAGCGTACACATAGCGCTCACATACACACTAATGCATGCATGTGAGTGCAACAGGCACTCCCACACGCACACATTCCTGTAAAATACGTGCTGGGTCAGACCCAACTGGGACTTCTGCACTGACTAATGTCTCGAAAATCACAGTTTCAGGGACTTCTCTTAACTAGCTTTAAACATTTGCAGAACGCCCTCATCCCCACGAGCTCCGTCCCTTCGCTCTACCTTCTCTGGTATTTTTCCTCCAGTGCAGACTTCATTGGTTCACTGTGTTTAACAGACTCTACTCCCAAATGTATACTTGAATGAACTCTCACATGCATGTGTTTTCACTTGTGTGATGGTGCGCGCGCGAAAGTGGATGGGAAGAAACAGTTTCTGCATTCTCAGATTTCACCAGTAAGAGGAAGTTGTCCTTTGTTTACTGCAGCGCTGCCGGCTGATTATGCAACCTCGAAAAGATGACACAAGTGTGTTAATGTATTCCAGCGCTCCAAGTGTACGGTTGCGTATGCGAGTATGAGGGTGAGAGAGCGCGTCACGGAGAGAGATAAGCGTTGACCACTGACCTTGGTGCAAACTCATACAAACAGCTATTTGAATGGGTGATCAGTTAAACACACACACGAGTAAAATGCCCGAGCTCCGTTTGTTCTCTTCTCTCTCTCTCTCTCTCTCTCTCTCTTTTTTGAGTCTGCCATCCATTATCTCCGATGATGTGTAATATATACAAATATGGTGAAAATATTCCAGCATGCAGCAGCTCCTTGTTAGATCTGCAGGAGGTATCGGGAACCCTGCAGGGGTGAATCCTTGCAGCGTCAGGTCACATCTGCAGACAGACTTCAGTGTTTGACAAAAGCCAAATACATGTCTCGTGATTATTACAGAAGAATCTTCTTAAAGGCTGGGTGAAAAAGATTCAAAGTATCTTACCGTGCACAGCGCTGTTACCTTTAAGAAAAGGTGCGAACAACTAAGGGGATTTAAAAACAGAGAACATTTTCCAGATTATCATCACCATTAGCCAACAGCCTGAGCAAAGTGCACAGAGTGATTTTAAGCTATTAGGCACAAAAATCGACAGTCGTAAGTGGACTGGTGGATTGTTTTAGATGCCCGACTAAATTGGAGGTGTGCAATACCTTTTCTAGCGCTTTAGTGACCAGAGAAAGCCTGTGTGAGAAATTTTATGAGAATGGGATGCTGGTATGTCCCATATCTACAGAGCAGCAGGTTTTTACGTCATAAAGTGACGCAGAATAAACTAGACCTTGTAAGCCATACGTCTGAGTAAATGATTGCCACAGCGTCTCCTATTTTCTGGTTGCCCAGTTTTACATTGTGGCACCACGATTCACTGAGCATTCATTGCTCTAAGGCAAAAGTTTAAGTGCCGTAGTGATTTTATGTAGTGTCATCCGCTGCTAGGAAATATACAAGAAGTTGTGTCTGTGTTTATAGTGTTTTGTGCGTTTGTACTCAAGATAACCTTCCTCTAATGCACTCAGCCTACCATGTGCATTGTAATACAGAAAACATGTATGTTCGTGCCAATGATTGGTCACACAAACCTGCAAAAGACTGATTGTTGACGGGGGGAGGGACGGCTACAAATCGCCACAAAGCGTGGTAGCTTTTAAATCACGCACAACCACGGCCACTAATGTAGCGGCGGTGTCCCGGGCAGCTTTCTGGAGTAAGCTGTTTCCTGTGGAGCTACTGCAGGTCCTTGTCCATAAGCCTGATGAGTCCCTGGGGCAGCGGGTTACTTCATGCTGCTCATATGAACCTGTCCATTGTTGCAAAAATCAGCCTCCTACCTCCTTATACACACAGACTAATGTTTGGCCACATGAGCCAGTTCATTGAGTTTGCATTATCACGCTGTAAAGGCGATTTGCATGGCTTTTATCTCGGATGCACGGCGTCCAACATAAAGGCCCGCGCTCCGGTAACATCCTCTGCACTCGGCAAGATGTACAGTAATGAAAGCATCGGCGTTCCCCCGTGGTCCTCCTGACCAGTGAGCGCGTGATAGACAGAGACAAAGTAGCCCGCAGCTCGCTCCGAATTTCTTCTTCGCAATTTAATGAGATAAAGGCTTTAATTAAATGTTAGAAGCAAGTCAAGCAAGGGGGAGGACAGGAGCAGTGAGCGGAGCAGTGATGGATGAGATTTGGTTGGAGCATGTCACACTTTGCTCTCTAGGATTGTGCTCTCTCATTAGCCGCCTAGCATCGCCGGAGTAAATCTGGCTAATGTGCGGGGCTCTTCCTTTAGGATATCATTTCATTGCCTTTATGTATCCGTCAGCCTGTCCATTCCTCCGCAAGCCCTTTCCAGCTGTTTTAGAGGAAACCTTTTTGACTCACAAAAGCCCAGGATGCAGGACGGGCCGCCCCTCCCATCCAAACACAGTAGCAGCACCCATAGTAGACAATTAGACCTACTTCTCAGCATTAATTACCTTTTTAATTAGTAAGGCTGTGAGGATGAATAATCCGACAGCATATGGCGAAGGGTGAAAAATCATTATCCTATCACTGTGTTGTTATTTATCCCCTCCCATTTCCAGGGGCTGTTTCAACACGCTGGTCTAATTACTATTGCTGGGGGTGGGGACTGGGAGGCAAGCGCACAAAAACAATAACAATGCTAATGCTGGAGGCAACGTGAGGTTAGGCCTACACCCATTTTTTTTGATGCGCTCTTTCTCAATAGGGAGCAGGGCTTCAAAAAACACTAGACGCGCACAAAGAGAAGCAAGACGTATCCACTCCTTACTTCTCGCACTCCTAATGAGGTTTTCTTAATGAAAAAGGCAGGAAAGTGAATCGGAACATCTGCTCCGGCGAGTGCCTATTCATAGGAGGGATGAAAAGCGACTTCGCGTTTGTGACGTGGGAGGGGCGAGGGGAGGGAGACAGAGAGGGAAAAACAAGGCTTTCTTAAATATCATTATTTATTGCATGTGTCTATAAAGAATCAATACAATCTAAAGCAATGAACTAAGTTTAAATTATAATTTCTTAGTAGCATCACAATGTGCATGATATGAAATATTTACAATGCAAAGACACAGCAAGTTAAGCCATAGCCCATATTGTAATCTTTTAGATGCTGGATAAAAACTTGAAACATTATGCAAATGCAAAAAACACTACTCAAAACACCAAAGAGGCTCAATTAGCAAAAACAAGCAGAAAAAGAGTTTCCGTTTCAAAATTGAAGAAAATTATTATTCTTTTTTTTTTTTTTTACAAACAGCAAAAATTTGATTTAAGGTTTAACAAACATTATTAACATTATTTATACATTTGGTACGTCTTTGTAAACTAATTTTCAAAAGTGTAAATATTGCATATATGCCATTTGTGTTGTACCTAAGTATCAAGAATGAATTATGTCAAGTATTAATGATTTCTTTTTAAAATCTTTTTTTTTTTTCTCCAGAATTACAGCATTAGAAAATGTCCTCATAGTGGCATCCATTTTACAAGACTTTCCCATGACAGTTTAAAAAAAAAAAAATCAAAGCCAAACCATACTGGTTAGCGTATAACTTAATTAGTGCTTTTGTTGTATCAGAAAGTTCACTCAAACACATACTATGTACAGTACAAAGAACATAAGTTATTTAATGTAACATCTCAGAGTTTCTCAGCATTTGCTCGGGTGTCGTTCTCTGTAACTCTGCGCTATTTACAGTCTATAGGCAAAGGTTAAGTACCTGTGAGTTCAGATAAATATTAAGATACTTCCCCTGGTTTTTGTTTCTTTTATTCATTTGTGTCGTAATTCCCCATTCAGTACCTCTGCATGTTTCACTGTTGCAGTTTGTTTAGTTGCGTGTCCCCAAGCTCGGAACACAGTGTGTACTACATTCAAGGCGTCTTGTGTTACAATCTGAAAAGTTTGTAAATGCAAGACCATGCAACGGAGGCCGTGGATTCAAGCTATCGAGCGGTTCGCTAAACAGCCGGTCTGACTGAGGCCATGCCGTCCCCGCGTGCGCCACTTTGCTCAGTGCTGCCGGGCGCGGTGTGTCAGAGCTCTGCAACGAGGCATCAGGTGAGAAAATGTAAAATACTGGGCTATCCAGTTATAAATAAATTCAAACATTCATGTTTCCGCCCCTTGTCCTGACAGGTCATAACCTCCTGCAGGCTGTGTGGGAGTTCCGGTTATCGTAGAACTGTAGATGACTTGGTAAAGTGTTTAAAGGTGCTGAGACTTGGGCTCAGACAGGCCACAGACGTGGTGGACAGGTCCGGTTAAACCTGGCTCGTGCTGCAGTGTTTGGATTCGCGACAGCTGCTTTGCATGCGCGATGCAACGCATTGTCAACTCTTCCTCTAAAGGTTCTCTAGAAATTATTTTTAGAGCGTATGAATCATATCATCCATCTCGTATCAATAAATATATTCCTCTGGAGTTTTAATACACGATCTTGTCATAAATGTGGTTAGAGTGGGAACTTAATCTCAGAGAGGCTGCCTCTCAGTCAGCTCTGATGAACATTCAGTCTCTAAGATGGTCGGTTAAATCTTTGATATACTGCGGTTTTATAGGTCCAAAACTAAAAAGGTCCATCAGACGGGGGGGCTGACGGTCAGAGTAAGGCTTTGGATCGGTGATTTTTCTTTTTTTTTTCTTTTACAAAAAAAAAAACATTCACCTCTGAAAATAAATATTTTATATATATTTCTACTGTGTGACTTGATGCTGAGGTAGGGTTCTTTAAGCAAATGTAACCGTTGTTTTGTTTTTAAATATGTTCTTAAATGCCGACTATTTTTGCAGTACAGTATGTATTCAAATTCTTACACACGTTTCATTTAATGCATACATACAAGATAAATAAATAAATACACGTAATCCGTATGCATGAAAGGTTTTTGCGTGTGTGTGTGTGTGTGCGCGCACGCATGCTCTGCAGGTTTGGTTCACAGGTTTTTCGGGTGAGAATATCTGGCGACTAGCAGCCGGAGCAGCCGTTAGAAAACCAGTTAAAAGTGTATTACAGTATTAAAATAATAATAATAATAATAATATACTGTAGACAAATTTGCAGGCCTACGTACAGAAATACATAGCAACCCATTGTTAGTGTTAATAGTCTGTTTAAGTTGTTGGTTTTTTTTCTTTTCTCATCTAGAACTACAGCAGCAATGGCGCCTGAATGTTTAGGTGCCAGAGGGGAAAAAGGAGGGAAGATCTGGGGCAAAGGTCAAGTGTCCGTGTCTCCATGGTGACGGCCGCGCCCGCGGACCCCAGAGGCGGCGAAGAGGTCAAAGGACGTCGACTGCAGCGCCCTGTCCAGCTGTCGCGGTGGCGACCTCGTCATCTGGCTGCAGCGAAATCCTACATTCGGAGGAGGAGGGGGAGGAGGAAGGAGGGAGGAGGAGGAGGAGGAGGAGGAGGAGGGGTGGGAATGCCCATCGGCCTTCATTCTGAAAGAAGAAGAAAAGAAAAACACAAGTGAGTTTTGGATCATGTGATTTACAGACATGAAACTGAACGTGACCAAATGAGATTTCCTTGGTCAATATTCCCTCCAGAAACTTAATTTAGAGTGTACATACAGTAGATGTGATTTATTACATAGGACGGAGCAACAGAGGGGAGGTGAAGGTCAAACGGATACCCCCACTCTGTTTCCAAGTAAGGAATAAGTGCTCTTCAAGGGGCCTGTGTGTTTTGTGTGTGTGTGTGTGTGTGTGTGTGTATTCCTCAGCTGGTAGACACTGAAGTGGCAGGTGCTTTCATGGCAGTGGAAAAACAGAGTGGCATTTAGCACAGTGCAGATGAAGCAGAGCAGTATCCAATGACGACAAAAGTGACAGCAACAACACACGACCGGCACGCACACGCAGGTATTCCTCGGCGCTCCGCGCTAGGTATTTTTCCAAACAGCGTGAAACCAGAGTCCTCGGAGAGCTGCTTTTCTCCCAGCGGAAAGCTGTGCTGACCCTTGCCCCTGTGTACATGTTTGTGAGGTTTCATTTGCATGCGGAGCTATCAAATGGGAGCGGAAGTCTTGGCTGGCCGACACGCGCGCACAAACACGCGCGCGCACGCACCCAAACGCACACAACGGCTGCATTTCTTCCCTCACTCGCTGTCTCCTCTTCCCCGGCCACGAACAAGAGCCGTTTTCACAAAGCTGGATGTGATCGTCATTCTCCAAAACAAACCTTTCATTCAGAGTCCTCAGTGCCGCCCCCCTCCCGCAACCATTCCCACCATAAACACACACACACACACACGTCTGTTCCCTGTCTCTGCTCCATACATACTTGATGTTAATGGAAATCTGAGGGCTTACATCAGATCTAAACGGCCAAAATAAAGACATAAAATGCATAAAACACGCTGAAGAGGTCGATGCCTTCGTAGTACAGCTGCTCAAGGATGTTGCATAAAAAAACATGGGCCTCATTTGAATATTAGAGTAATTGATTTCACTCCCGAGGCCGCCACCTGGGCTGGCTGCGCTCGGCCTCGTCACCGCCACGGGTGTCAGACACAGGGAAGCGGTGGAAAAAAACCACAGTAACCGAATCAACCTGACAGAGAGGAACGGGAATGCAGTGAGGTCATGGGACCGTCAGACCATAACAATCTGAATGTGTGTGTTTCTGCAGGGGCTGGGCCAGTCGGCGGCCTGTAGAGGCAGGCACTTGGGTGAGAATGACTGCGATGTGCCGGGAAGGAGCGCTGAATCACAAACTGTTCAGATTAGCAACCAGGTGTAGCCGCGAAGGTAAACACGCTATTGTTGTTTTTATTATTATTATTTCCTTTGATTAAACGCTGGTAAGAGCGAGCTAAGCGGCGCGCGGCGACTCGCCCCACACACACACACACACACGAACCGTTATGCAAACGCGAGCTAATCGGAGAAAAGTGTGGGTGGGCGAGGAGATTTGGGGAGGGGGGATGTTATTGAGGGAAGGGGACAGAGGTCCAGCGGGGGAATGAACCCAATAGCCCCGACCCCTCCTCTTTTCAGAGCGCACATCCATCCACCCCTCCCAACGAGCCATGTCTGTGCCCCCTGTCCCAACCCACACACACACACACACACACACACACACACACACACACACAAAGCCTCTGTTCATTATTTATTTAGTTCTCACAGGCTAAATTTAGCCATGCTCCATTCAGGGCTAGGACACACACACAGACATGTACTAGCAGGCTAGCGCCTCAGACGCAGTGTAGACAAGTCCTCACGTCTGCAGACGCATCGCCTACTTGAGTAGTTTCGTGTCATCACTGAGCTAAATGAGCTTTTAGGGGAACTACAACAACTGTTATTCTAAACAGCAACAGAGAGAAAAAGGAAGAGGATCGTCAACCTTTGTTTTACTACTAGCTGGCTGGAAACAGGCCGACGGGCAAGGAGAGATCGGCTCTGCTTTGTTTACATTCCTGCCCTGCAGGCTCCTCCTTGATCTACAGCAGTGCTCCACCAAACAAACAGCGACTGACTCCTCACCTCTGACCTCCCACACCTCCGCCTGACCAGCCAAACAAACACAACAACCCCCGAAAACTATCCTTCTGACTCGTCATTACATATGTCCACAACGAAACTATTTACATTTTCTCAATGTTCTCCTTCTTTATATGGCGACAGTGACAGTGTCTAACCACTTAATTAGCATTATGGGGTCGGGAAAAAAGGCCAAATGTAGTTTCTCTGACCTCTGATCTATAACCAAAAAAACATACACCAATCAGACATAACATTGTGTAGGTCTCCATAACAGTTCTGTCTCATCAAAGAATGGATGTGGGCCTTCTGTGTCCGGCAACACAACGTTAGCAGGGACCTTTGGGTCCTTAGGGTTGAGGGGAGGGGCCTCTGTGGATCATCCCACAGATGCTTGATCAGTTTGGGATCTAGTGAAACAACACCTTGTGCTGTTCTTCATGTTTTTCCTAAACCTGTTTTTGTGTGTGTGTCTGTGTCAGGCTGCATCCTAGTGTCATTGCTATGGGGTTGGGGGTGCCTGGTCTGGTCTAGGTCGGTGCTACATGTCTAAGGCCTCGTCCACACGTACGAAAACGATCTTTTTCCTATCCGTTTTCGCTGGCACGGTTTCAGAAATATCCGCGTCCAGACGGATCCGTCTTAACACGGCTCAAAACGCTACTTCATATCCCAGGTCTACAGGCGGCGCTGTTTCAGTTTCAGAAATTCACCAAAAACGGAGAGGAAGAGGTGGCGCATGCGCGTGAAGCTTGAGCGCTGTTTACAAAACGGCTTTAGAAGAAACCAAACTCAAGGAAAAATTAGATTTTGCCCTAGTAACCATAATAGGCTCAATATCTTCTCCAGTAGTAACGCAAGCATGTAGTCCGCCATTGTTGTTGATGTTGTTATGAGACGTTTCGCGAGATAAGAGGTGGAAGACTGCTCGAGGGGTGTGGCCATGGTGGCGATGATACCATCGTTTTCCAAAATCTCCGGTTTCCCCTGTCCAGACGGATCCACAAGAAGTGCGTTTTCGAATTTATCCACCCTGGGACACGGTTTCAAAAAAAGTGCGTTTTAGGGCTATGCGTTTATGGGATTCGTCTGGACGATAGGCCAAAACGATTAAAAACATCTGCGTTTACGCCAAAATGCGGTTTCGTGTGGACATCCACCTCTAAGTAACATCCACATGAATGAATGCCAGGTCCAAAGATTCCCAGCAGAACATTGTATTGTCACAACATGGTCAATGTTACGTCAATGTCAGTGGTTTTAATGTTGTGGATGATCTGTGTATATTACTTACTTACGTATGAAGGCACTCTGCGTTTCATAATAATTGCCTAATGTGTCAATCAAGAAGGGATTAGGTCCTGAAATTTGGAGACGGATTTGTGATAAGCAGGTTCGCTTACGACTAAAAGAGTCTAATCAGCTAATAACCACCGGACTAGAATGTGCGTGTTTTAATGTCAGACACACAGAAGCTCCGTCTCTTCCTCCACCTTTCGGAAAAAAAACAACTTACTGAACAATGTCTAATCCCAAAGTGAATGTAATCCGTCTTACCTCCAAGCTAAATTGAGGATACGGGAGGTTAACTTTGTTTTTATCTAGCGCTGGAACATCCCGCCCTACTTTGCTCAGAGTTATGTATCAAACAACCAGGATGTGTGTCTGTAGGGGAGGGCTGTGCTGGACAGGACAGGTGAGGACAGACGCTGCACGCTCCTCAAAATACTGCGTGTAATATTAGAAGCGAGCACAGTCATTGTTGGTGCCCTTTCTGCAGGAAATACTGAAGCAGCAGTGAAATCTGACAAACTCACTGCATTCATGTGCCGAGCCATCAGAAAAAGATAACCCCCCCCCCAAAAAAAAAAAAACAGCTAGCTAGCTTCTGATTCTCAGATTTCGGACTTTCCCAGCAGCTTGTGAACATAACATAGATGTTTTTTTTTTGTTGTTGTTTTTTATGACAACTATTTTTATCTGCTAAATATCGCCTAATTTAATACTGACATTCAAAATGGCAAAAATAAAACTACACATCATTTATTTCTCCAGTCTTGTTAGTGGCAGATATAATTAGGTCATTTTTAATGCATCATCCTTAAGACAATCCTCTACGGCCTCCGGTGTGAAAGGCCAATCAGAGACAGTTCAGACAACAACAAGATCAACACAAGGCTCGGGTGCACCGGTGTGGAGGTGTGTGTTTGTGTGCGAGGAAGGGGGCGGGCGAATCACGTGACTTCTGAAAAACAGAAACCAGCGCCAGGAGAGACGACGAGGAGAAACGGGGGAGGAGGACGCACGCATGGAAGGAGAAGGAGGGGTGTTTTGGGTTGGCGTATGGCTTCTTGAGACTGCTTAGCCACTCCCCCACCTTCTCCCCACTGTTGTCGTGGCAGATGGCGGCCAGTCATTAGCGTATTGTCACTCTCCTCTGAAGGGCCAGATAACCAGTGAGCACTGCTTGGCGGGGCAGGTGCAAAAACCCCTGACCCCGCCCCACCCCCTACAAACCCTCCACCATCTGCTGATGGCTGTGTATATGTACGCACATGGCACGGGCAGTCAGGACGTTGTAATGTTGGGGCGAGTGGGAGTGGTGGCGGTGGTGGTGTTGGGAGGGGGGCAGTCTGGGCCCACAAATGGAGAGCGTGAGTCAGTTTACTCCCCCTGTCTGCACCCATGCAACGCTGCTTTTAGTCAGAGAGAGAGAGAGGGGGACAGAAAATAAATGAGGACAGAAGATGACAGGGGGATGATGAAGAGGCTTTTATAGGGGAAAGACAAGTGGCAGCGCAAGATACTCTAAAGGGAGAGGAAGGGGGAGGACGGCCAAACACATAAAGAGTTGGGAAAAACATTGCGCACAGAGGTGTATGCATTTCTGGTAATACCCTGATGGCATTCACCTCTCCCAGAATTTTCCATCAGGGACTGAAAGTGTAAACCGAAACCTAAACAAACCCCTTTAAATGCCTCCCCTCTCCCCTGCAGATCACGTCAGGACCAAAACTCAAAGCACTTAAAGCCGCAGCACGTGGACCTCGGCGCACAGGCCCAGCAGGCACGCTCGCGTATCTCCAGCATCCTCCTCCATCTCCACTTACTTCGGGAGGTCAAACGAGGGCAGGAGATTTCCTAATCTACCTATGTCAAGATTGATGCAGCGGCAGGAATTCAAGCTATGGTGCACCTGGCGGTAACGAGAAAATGCGGTATAGCCTGTCACCTCGCAGTAAACAAGCGCGGGAGAGAAACCGAATTGTGTTCTGATGATAGCATCACCTGGTCAGAGCGGAGTGGTGCAATATCGTGTACGGGAAGGGCTCCTATAAAGAACGCGGCGAGGCAAAGGCCACCCACCCTTACTGAGAAGACACTGATCTCTATCTGTTTCTTTCCTCATTCCAGCACTTCTCCTCCTTGCGCCGTCTCCCTCCCTCGGTTCAATAGTCTATTTTGTTACACGAAAAACAAAACAAGTCATCCATCCATCGCCATTGTTCTTTCGCCGCCCTCCTTCCTCCTCCCTTGCTCTTGTAGCCTTGGACAAACGTCTCCACAGAGGGTCAAAATTCGATGAAACATAAAAAGTACCAGCCGGGACACAATGAGGCCGGCAACGAGCGGGGAGGTTTACCCCATAGGACGTGTATTTGCGTGTGCGACGTGTTTGTTGAACACATTTGTCACTGCCTGCTAAAGTCCGTTTCATTGGCGTGTTTGTGAAGTTCCTCACAGTGGAGGAGAGAGAAGAAAAAAAAAAAGAATCTTCCCTTCCCCCCTCTGAGTCCATCCCACCAGGTTAGAAAAACAAGTGAGCATTCACCTCTCCCAGCAACCTTTGCACACTGCCCGCATTCCAGTCCTGAAACCCAGTACCTGACAATTGATAAACAACTGACTCACTTGTTTTTCTGGGGGAACCCGATGACTTGCACCAAACCCCACGCTGGCGGCGCTCACAGCGCGACAGCCAGCTCAGACAGAGACGTAGAGACAACTCAGGGTTGTGAAACCACAAGCGGCAATTAAACTCTTGTGTTTCATCATCAGGAACATTGGCTCCTGACTCACAATGATCCCGGCACTAGTGTCTTTTCAAACAACAACTTCTGACATGCCCCACTCAGGTCATCTGCCCCGGTAAATAATCCCTGCCATGTACAGACGCATGTGTAGCCACTGACGCAACGGAGAAGAAAAAGGAGGCAAAAGGTAATATTCTGATGTCAGCTGTTCTTTCACACTGGTCACGGGGATTTTGCAGCTATAAATGTTAAATTACACGGCCGAGATAAATGTTAGAAATGCAACAATATAAAGTCTTCTTTTGCCTTTTTCCAGCTCCTTCCACAGAGGCATCATGTGTAGCATCGCATGCGTCACTGAATCAGATTTGATGTTTTTTTTTTTTTTTTAAATACTGACGTGGTACAAAACTGCGTCACTGAGGGAAAACTAGAGCAGACCATTCACACAAACACACAACAGCAGCATCAAGCCAGGCAGAACAGCTCCTCGTGTGTCCGGCCGTCATTTTCAAAATAAAAGTTTCGACATAAAATATTCTATTTTACTGACTAAAATACTAAGTCTAAACAGAGCAGCTGTTTAACTGAGGTAGCACAGCGCTTCAGAATCCATAGACACATGTTTGATGTGTTGCACACTTCGCTGCTTTTACCCAGCCTCCTAAGCCTGTGCTTTTATTTGACAAGCTGTTTTCAGTGCTACTGATCTGCAGTTTTCTTACTGATTAAAGACTTCCTCAGCATCACGCAGCCTTGAAATTTGTCTGTGTGTCATGGGTGTGACAGGTTTGTGACTAATCCTATCTAAACATCACAGCCTACACCCATCAGCAGTGTTCATAACTAGTTTACTTCTCTCGGCTCCTGTAGCCTGTGTTTACGAAGCCGCAAACGGCACATATGAGCTTGTAACCACTTAACGTTAATGTGAAGCGGACGCGGATGATGACTGCGCTTTGACTTTACAACGCTGCAGGGTGTTAGCTGAGCTACTGCGGAGATGATCTGTTATATTGTCATAAAACCATTATCAAGAAAAATAAACTTGCAGTTTTATTATAGCTGCAGGAAGACTGACCTGACAGTGACAGTAACACAAAGGCAAATAACTAAATGAAGCTTTATCAGGCGTGCTCTCTGAAAGATAATTATTGATTTTGGAACTAAACTTTGCTCAGAGATGCTCCAAGCTACATAACAAGTTAAGGAGTATACAGTCGCCCTGAGGCGGATCTCTATCCTACTCTTATCCTGACACCACTCCCTCCATGAATGAAAACCTACTGAATGAATGAGCGTGTGTGACAAGCATGAAAACACTCACCTTTCACTGCAGCAGCTGTAGTCTCCTTGAATCCCATGCTGGCATAGGGGCTAGTGTTGAAACTGTTCAGACCTCCCTTGCAGCCACAGGCCGCCTTGAACCTCAGGAGTCCGTCACAGCCTCCTAACCTGCATCCCCCAAGGGTTCCCTCCATCAAGTTTAAGGCAATGTAGTTAAGTCCATTTTGATAACCAGCTGACGTTTCCCTGCACATGGGACTGCCGTAGTCCTCACCGGTTTCCTCTGAGTTGCGAACGGTGCGGGATACATTCTCCACAGAGGCAGAGCTGTGCCGTTTGGTGTCGTGGGCGAAGGATGGGCACACGGGTGTGACGGTGGTGGTGGACGAGAAGGTCTCGGAACTGTGACGCCGACGCCCCTGAGGGTCGGCCCGGATAACTTTAGCTCCCCTGTGTGGGTCCACTATTGTGACGGATAACGAAGGAGCCCCGAGGGGAAAAAAGTCCACTGGCACAGGCGGCACAACATCCACTATGCTGTTATCAAGGCTGAGTCTCTGGACACAAGCAGTGGGGCTGGTGGGAAGGGGAGCAGCATCAGTGGTGCAGATAGCAGGTAATGGGGCAGGAGGACTGAAGGTCATCTCGGTGTAGTCATCTTTGACTGGAGCAGGTTGACACACCAGACTCTGCTGTTGGAGAGGATATTCCTCTACCATCCCCCGCTCCTTTGCCGGCCCCTCTACATTTTTTCCTTCTTTTTCCTCCTCCTTTCCGTGTGTCTCCTTCTGGGTGTTCACCAGACTAGGGCAGGGCAAGACTTCAGGCGTATGGGTTAGACCCCCTGCTGGAGGGGAATCCCCAGCTTGGTGCGATACAAGGTGAACCGGGGTGCTGACTTCAATATTAGCATAATCCGAGAGTGACATGGATCTCTTCTCTGCACACATTGAACTTACAGAAGACTCTGAGCTGTCTAACACTGTGGATGCCAGCGGGTTGTGGGTGGCACTACTAAAGTCTATGTTAATGTACTCTCCGGGGCTGCGTGGCTCTGAGGGGAGCGGGTGTTCACTCATGCATGGTAGTGTTCTGAGGGATTCCAGAGCCAGGCGGGTTGGCCGACACATCCTATTACGGTGTACCAAACCTCCATCCAGCCGAGCCACTCTGAGAGGAGATGGCGCAGAGGATGGAGTGTTGGGTGTTCCTGGAGAGCTGCTGGTCACAGAGTCTCCAGGAGAGATGGGACAATAGTTGGACTCCTCCTCTATCCGTTGTCTCTGTAAACTCATCACCACATACTGGTCCGTGTCAGTGGACCCATTGCGCTGTAGCTGTCCTTTAAGTGAACGTGGCAGGGAGCTGTAAGAATACGGTTGCCTGTGACTGTGGTGGGGCTGGAGATCTCCTGAAGGACTCAGAATGTAGTCTGGGGGAGTAAGAGACACCAGGGTGTCAACTGGAGACATGTTCAGGTACTCTCCACTGGTGAGCTTCCCATCAGTGCTCTCCACTGACATCTTGGTTCCACACCACATGCGCATATACCCACTTTCCTCCAGAGAAACACTGCCGGGGGAGTCTGTGCGTGGGGCCAGCCCCACTGAAAAAGAGTGTGAACGGGGGTTGATGATCTGCTTTGGAGCCGAAACACACATGGGACTCATGGGCATGTAGGGGTCATCCTTGGTGCCTGGCGTCTGAGGTGCCACTCCAGGCATCATGGGCATATAGCCACTGTCACCTTGGAGACTGCTGGAGCTGATCTGAACATCCCTGCAATCCTCAAGAGAAGTTCCTTTAGGGGAGGTGGTGTGACATCTTCGAGAAGGCTGGCTTCCACTGGTGTATGTAGCCCTCATAAGAGTATACTCATCCAGGGAGGCTGAAGATACTTGGGGGGGACCTCTGTGCTGGCGAGGGGTAGTAAGGGAGTATGTGCGCTTTCGAAACACCTTGTCCAGTTCTGATAAGCGCCGGCAACCATTCAGAATC
Source organism: Planiliza haematocheilus (assembly GCA_005024645.1). Taxonomy (NCBI): domain Eukaryota; kingdom Metazoa; phylum Chordata; class Actinopteri; order Mugiliformes; family Mugilidae; genus Planiliza; species Planiliza haematocheilus. The sequence continues at coordinate 11,373,606 of SRSE01000725.1, forward strand.
TGCCGCTCCATCACCATGTAGCCGTCAAGCTCACTGCCATCTCGGGAGGGGGGAGTGTCTGCTTTGATAGATTCTGGAGTATTGCTGCGGAGGGTGAGTGGTAACCTGAGTTCCCGTGCGTCCGCAGGACTAGAGCCAAACTCCTCACATGATATAAAACCAGCATCACTGGGGGAGCCTGAGAATGATGCACTGCAGCTGGAGGGCCGGGGGGCACTGCTGTCTGGGCAGGATGACACGTTCCCTGGGCAAGTGGTGGTCACAGGCGGAGAATGAGACAGGGGCATAGACATGGATTTACTGTGCTGGAGGGTAGAAGATTCAAATGTCAGAGAAGGGCGAGCCGTGATGGTGTGGGATCTGCTCAGGAGCGTCCTGTGAACCCCGGGGCTAAGGGGGCTCCCAGTGACTGACATGGGGCGTGTCATGGTGCCGTCGCCCTCGCTCGCCGTGCGTATTCGACAGGAGTTGCATTTGCTCACCGGCGAAGTGGCAGCCATGCTGTCGGTGCGCGACCGCCGGGGAAGCCCGGTCTGGCTCGGGGGGAGATTGTTCAGGTGCCTCCGTGTAGGTACGGAGATGGGGTTTGTTCCAGACGACTGGCTTTTACTGCGCGGCCGGAATTCCGACAGCTCCTTCATGGCTTTCATCGCCTCCAAGATAGTTTCGTGAATGTTTTGAGCCACCACAGAGTCGTCAGCCTGCATCCATAACTCACCGGGACCCGTGGCTGCAGATCGACCAACCTCGATGAAGAAAAAGCTGTCAGAGTGTCCGCACCTCCGGATGTTCATCAGCTGTAAAATGACCGAGGCAACCTCCGTGTTCAGCTTGACGAAGCTGATATTCCGGCTGGAAAGACAGAGTCTGTAAACGCCGGTTAAATTTCTGCTGTGTCCCAGGCCTCTGGATTTCAGATTGACTTGCCATACCTCCTTGTAGGCGGCGGACACCGGCGTTATGACACCGTAGCTCGCCTCGTCGAAGCCAACCAGCGAGGACGCGGAGTTGGACGCCGAGCCGTCACACACTTTCCCCTCTCCCATTAAATCCGTCAGCACCTGGTACCAGCTCTCCTGCTCCTGCTCGTTTTCTGCCGCCACGGCAAAATACTCGTCCTTGGTATAAAGAGCAATAAGATATTTGTGTTTTGCGTCCGCTCTCTTGTTGATATTGAGACAGCAGTCCAGAGGAATAACTCTCTTCGCGGCCGATTTGTTTTTCCATTTCTTCTCGCTCTCGTAGTACTCCAGCCGGGCAGGGAAACCTTCGCTCGGCTCTTTTAAAACAAAAAAGCGCTTGTGTCCGTGTTTCTGCTTCTTCAGATACCCGCATTTCTTGACACCGTTGTTCACATTACTGGCCGATAACGACTGATCACCCGTGTTTGGCGGACTCGCCATTCTCCTTTATCGCTTCCAGACACAATGCTTCCTTTCCCCGGGTTGCTGAAGAAACGACGCGCTTTAATTTAATCCTCTATTTCCAGAGCCCAGGTTGTAGGTTCGTCTTCTCCCACAGCCGAGCAATAAATAACACATGTCTGCTGGTGTCCTGGCTGAAGAGGGGGAAACAACATGTGACGATCTACACATCCAGCTCCGGTTAAAAAAAAAGAGAGAGAGAGAGAAAAGGGGAAGGCGAAGAAAAAATACACACACCGACGGTGGGCGGTGCGCGCACACACTCATTGGGCTTATTGGTGGAAACTGGATGAATGCTGGAGTGAGATCGCCCCGTTCAAAGGAGAGAGAGAGAGAGAGACGGAAAGCGCCCTCCTACTATCACTCTGCCCTCTTCCGACTCATTTGAGCGTAGTCAGTCAGGACTGTAGCTTTATTTATAGCATCTCTGGTATGATCCATCATTTGGCTGCTGTGGACATTTTTTTTTGCAGGATGTAGCCCCAAATAGCTGCAAAACGAGATGTTCCTGACCTATAAACCCTTCCCTTGCGTCACTTAAGGCGCTGAGGTGGATTATAAAACATACTGGAATAAGCAGTAACCTGAATACATGTGCATTAAGTGAGAGGAACACTGCGCAATAAGCAAGTTTATCTCCATAACAATATTTGTTTTGTTTATTGTCGCAGTGGTGATTTTCACAACCTCTCGAGAATATCTGAAGATGACTGTAGAGGGAGTTATTTCAGCCTTACTCTGGTAAACAAGCATCACAGTCGGGGTCTGCAGCTCTTGCACACGAATTCAATATTCCCCCTGCGCCACCCGGACAGAATAGGCTACATTCACGGGTTTGAACTGGATATACTGCGCCCTGTTCATTTCATCAGAGTGTTCGCGGAATGCAACTAGCGCAAGGAACGTGGAAGAGCCGTAGACTGTATGTATGTATAACAAAATAGGGAAGAGAGCAGATGTAGTACGGCGTGCCTCGTTGCGTAAGGCGGTCGCCTGATGCTTTATTTATTTTTTATTCTTTTGCCTCACGCTCCGAGGACGCGTCCGTGTGCGCGTCTTTCTCCCCATTCAGAAACAGCGTGACAGCGTGATACATAATTCAGAATGAGTACATATGGTGAAAAGAAGCTTAATCCGATAATATATAAATATATATTTAATTTAAAAAAAAAAAAGGCCTCGAAGCGAAAAAGATACGAGCCTTATATGGGCATATAAAACAGTGATCATGATGACGCAAAAGAAAAAAAAAATTCTCCTGATCTCGATGCGTCAAAGGCGGGTTGTGTGCGTAATGATGAAATGCAGGAGCCAGCTGGGTACCGCTGTGTGATAGTGATGAGAGTGCTGATAGCCAGTAGTCTGCCTTTGACTTCCTGGGGGTGGGGGGGTCTCTTCCTTTCCCAACAGAGAGGGGTGTTACTGTTCCACTGACGAAAACAGGCTGTACACTGTGTCCCTCTTCACATGAAGCAGCCATGGATATTAAAAAGCGCAGAACTCTAATTAAGTGAGGATTAATCCCCATTCCTGCACACATTATCGGTCAATAACAAGTCATTGTAGTGACACTTTCAAATAGTCTAATGATTATGAAAACTACCCCCACCCTATATATCCATTTCCTTTAGATCTCACAGTGCTGGCTCAGCACGTAACCACCCTGTCCTCAGCAGCAAGGTCAATTACTATGCCCTACGCAGGTCAATTATGCCAGCAGGAGCAATGACTTGACTACTGCCACAGAAGAAAATAATCAAATTAGACAGCAACCTCAACTGGCCTTTCTCTCCAATTTCCTTTAACTTACAAATGTGGCCCACAGGCAGGACGAATTTCTGTTCTGTGCAGTTGTTTTCATTATTTAAGCGTCTACCTTAGCCTCTAAAGTGCTACGAAGGCATATTGATATAAATAGATGTAGCAGAGTCGAGTGCCTGGATGTCCTCGGCTCAAATGTCTCCCTGTAGACAGGGAGAAGGGTTCCCTGTCTGTTAATATTTGGTTTCCTACATGACGGAGGACCCGGGCTTGAATCAGAACTTTCACTTTCACCGACAAAAGACTCTCTCTCTATATATATTTGTGCTAAAAACGTGTTACTTAAAATATCATTTACAGTATCGACACTTAACTCTTGAAGCGTAAATCTGTGGCGAATTACGATTATGAACAGTCCCTCTCAGAGGAATCTCAAGTGCATGACAGCTTGCCTTGTATAATTCCATGACCTGACAATGGCAAGATAAACACAAACTGAGTGGGGGTGGTGAGAAGTGAAGGCAGGCGCTGGAGGAGAGTGACTCTTTCTTTTTGCATAACCCATGAAGCATAGGAAATGTAAATTAGCTGTCTATAAAATACCAATAAGGTGTTTACTGGGTGTGCTGCCTTGCAAACCCAATCTGGCTGATACGTCCTTGCCCTTTTCTTAGGTAACCGCATGAATATTTATCACCCCTCCAATTTACACAGCAATGTGCATTAATTTACAAGTTAATTAAACGACCAGCGGAACCTGATTTACAAGGCTTTAAATGGACCCTTTCATTGTCCCCTGCAATGAATGCATTAGGTCTTTATAGGTTTATTTATTTAGGGAAGGACAGGGCCATGACTTTAAGGGTGCATCCTCTCAAAACAGATGGTTCGCCTTACTCTGGATTTATTTCCTCTATCGTGCAAGCAATGCGATTGAATTTTTGAATGCACGCAAACCTCACAAATGGGGTTGGAAAAAAACACACACATGCAATCTTGCATACAGATCGTAAGAATAATAGTTTGTCTGAGTTATGTCAGAAGCCTGTAGCTTTGATGACCTAATCGCATTTAGCCTCCTTAGCCCGGGCCTTCAAACATAAACAGCCTTGCTTTCCCCATTTGCTGAGTCACAAGCACATAACGTCTCAGTCACCCGCTGCACTGTCACTGTGTGTGACGATTAGTTTCATAAGCTTTCATAAAGTAGATTAGAATAGCCATGCTGATGAGATAAGATTAAGGACAAGCAGTGGGAGGGGGAGATTAGCAGCGGTCATACTCCACTCACTGCCACATAAGCCCCCATCAAATGAACAGCACACATGCGTAGATGTCGTCCAAACATCGCGCACATCGTTCGGCCAGACTCTGCCTCTGTCTTATTAGTCAAAGGCAAAACAGATTACAGCCAAAGCCTACAGGGTGTCTGATTCATATTGTTGTGGCCGTGGTGTTTTGATGTTTTTGATCTGAGGACAATCCCGGTGTTATTTATTGCTCATGGTAAGGGATGTTTTTTTTTTTTCATTGTGATATGTTAATAGTGGATAAGGAAGAAATCCTAATGTTTTGTCAGGGGTCCCAGGACTCCCAGGGCCTTTTTTAAAACAACTTAAAAAACACATCATGTACCTGCCTCATGTCTGTTTTTGTGAATGTTTCAGATGCCTGATGTGGAAATCGAGAGAGAGAGAGAGAGAGAGATGCCAGAGACGCCACCAACCGTAAAAAGTAAATACAGTTCATTTTAATTTAAATTTTATTCATTTTACTTCTTCCAGATCCAAAACAAACCTATAAGAATAAAATTTTACGAAAATAAAACACAAGTAACATTACTAAGTAGGATACATTGCTTTGTGCGAATCTGAGCGGACCGTATACTTGCTTAAACATAACCCTTTTAACATATAAAAACATGAATTATTTTTCTAATTTGTGTCCATTTCCATATCTTGACCTTCATCAAAGATGGATGCTGAGACAAAAGACAGGGTCGGTACTTTTCCACATAATGTATATTTTAATGAGCTCAGAAAAAAAAGGGAAAAGATGTCAAATAAATAAATGAAATTGTAATTTTGTTTATATGGTTCTCTTGGATCCTAAATAATTAGTGAGTAAACCCAGGGTCAGAAACATCCAGTGTAGAAAACAAGGACAGAACAGCCACTTTGTTATACTACTGTATATACGCCTGGCTTTTTAAATGTTGTTTCTTTACGTTTTAACACTTGAACATCGCTCCTTGTGTGATTCCTCAAACTCGATTCTGTCGCCAGGTAAAGATAATGGAACCTGTTTTCTCTGCACTCGAGCACATACGATATGGATCGGCTCCGCTCGGCCTGATGTTGTCTCCAGTAATTTACTCGATTCTCTGATCAATACGGCAGCGCAAAATTGAAATTTCTCTTCTGGTTCATTTTTGCGCTGATTGATCAGGGGCGGGCTGACCTGGAGAACAGACAGCATGTTCCCGTGGACATCTCGGTGTTATTGGACATCCCCCCGCACACTTTCTATTGAGCCACGGCACGAGTGATTACAGGTCTGATGATGACTTCGGTTAAGCGATTCACTGGTATGGGCATGTTCTGTCCTGTATTAAACTGAGTTGGATGTAGAAGCTCAGTGACAGATTTCTATATTGTGATCAACGCCCTGTCACGTGGGCAATAATGGCCGCGCATGTTTGATGAAGAGCCGCGGAACTTCCCTTTTCTCTGCGACCTCTGCCTTATCGCCTCGTAAAGTTATCACTTCTTCTTTCTACAAACGCGGAATAACTTCTCATTTCACAGGTCACGTACATTTATTCGATATGCTCATTAGAAGGGACAGGAGACGTATCAGGCATGTGCAGCTGTAGCATGCCCGTGTGACTCGGAGAGAAACCAGCGATAATGTGTTTGCAGGCTGAACATATACACAGACAACATATTTATTCATGAACATGTCCCCCCCCCCCCCCGACAAATTACTCTTGCAGGCACACACAGAGATAAAACAGCAGCATGCCATGTAAAATTTTAGCCATGTGCAGCTTTGATTAAACAGATATGAATGCATATGATATTCGGGCTCCATAATACCGTCATCAGTCATTTGTCATAATTATGCGCTATCGGGAGTCACATGGTTTGATATAAATGACAGTGATACATGAGCCCTCTCTCGGTGCCTCGGCCAGAGCAGGAGAAACAGATGATTGTGACGGAAAGAGTGCATCAAATATAAAGATCAAGTGTATCTCTGTTCACACAACAACAATTCCATAACTTAACAGCTTACATTTAGACATCCGAGGCTACTTATTGATTTCCAGGAGAAACTGTAGGCGGTGTTTGGCTCACGCCGGTGATATTTGTAATCTCATCCCCTACAGCGTAATGACGAATCAGTGTGCAGATGTTGTTTAATTGGAGGCAGGCACAGTCCACACATTAGTGGAAGGAAGATTAAAGGAATGTAGGTGTACATTATTTAAAAGGGAACAGTACAGTATTTAAAAAGGAACTGAGTGGGAGTGTGTAGGAGGTCCTGCTTGTTTGTTTGTGTGTGTTGTGTGGTGCACATTCATTGTTGCTGCAACTTAGCCTCAGCTGACCCACTGATGTAATATTAGTTCCTTCTCCTGCTCACACTCATTCAGCCTTGTTCTGTTTTCTTTTGTTATGTACCTCTGGCTCAAACACATTCACACAATAGTTTTATGCACTCATAAACACATATACATAGATCAGCCATAACATTATGACTATGCAGGTCTCCCTTGTGCCTCTAAAACAGTTGTGACTCATCAGAGAATGGACATGGGACTTCTGAGGGTGTCCTGTTGGGGATGGCTGCTGCCCCCGAGGAGTGTCATTACTATGGGGTGGGGGTGCCTGGTCTAAGTAACATCCACGTGAAAGCCAGGTCCAAAAGTTTCCCGGCAGAACATTGAATTGTCACAAGACAATATTTACTTCTCCTGTCAGTGGTTTTAATGTTGTGGCTGACTGGTGTATGTACTGTAGGGGTGCTCCAGTGAGTATCATGAGACCAGTTTTGAAACAAAGCTTTTAAGAACTCTGCTTTACACGTCAGTGGAGGAAATTCAATTTATTTTTACTTGGATCAGCCAATACTCATAAAATGGGGCAAATGTATTTGTGCATTTAGCACTGATTCATTTGGGTATTTTTTACCTAATGTGCCCACCAATAATAATATACAATACTAATGGCAAAACAAAGCGGTGGAAAATAACCTTTATTTAATAGTAAACTATGGTGAGGTGTAAAAAAGTACAATATAGCAAGATAATGAAGAAGGAGAATATACTTAAAAACCCATTATAAACAGCAACAACCACCATGCAAAATTCATAGACTAAACAACGAAGAATACATGCGTCAGAGAGTTAAAACAAGTACGATCCACGTTACTGGGATTCAAATCTGTTACTCTTTGGAAATGCTACAAAAACCTGCACTCTCTTCTTCGCTTAAACGTTTTGGCCGATCAGGTTACAAGAGGAGAAACCTGAATACAGCTGATTACAGCAACATGGCGTGTCTAAAAATGTCCCGTGGTGGCTCCGGCCCTTGGATGAATTTGTCTGAGCGCCACCGGGCCCCCTGTACTACATCTGAGATGGATTTTTGCATTGGTGTCCAGGTCAACCCTTTCTGGCTGCAGTGCACCAAGGCAACCGATGACAGGCATCTCTGAGAGTCTCTGAGTAGATCACTTTAAGTCAGTGTACATTATATGTTTGAGCCGTGTGAGTTACTACCGGTGCAAACCAAACCTTTCCAAAATACTAAATTTACTTCAATTTTATTTATATAGTGTAAATAATGCATCCGAATGCTATACAAAACCCGGCCTGAAACCCCCACAGCAAGCATTTATTTCTGCCTCTATGTCTCCCTCCATATCAGCTTGTTGATATGGAGGGAAAACGAGAGAGAGATGAGAGCAGCAGGAGAAATGAGATAAACGTACATCTGTCATAGATACATAAATCTGACTAAAGCGTACATGTAGAGTCTAATCGTGATACAGTCAATCATTTAGAGGGGAACTACTGTTTTTTACAACCTGGACCTTATTTCTGGCATAAAATACCATAATTTACTCACCCATATAACTACTGTGTAATTTGTAGTCGGGAGATATTTAGATCTGCGTATATCCATATAGTGGGAGTGAATGGGGCACCGAAACGCAGCCTCTAAATAACACATTATCTGACGTGAAACTTCTTCATTTCACCAATATTTTGTTAGACACTACGTAGTGCTATTCCCCGTTGAGTCCGGAGTTACCTGTTATGTATCATCCGGGGTCTGTAGATTGACCCACTGTCACCTCTGGGCGCCACGCGACAGTCGGCTTGTTTACCTGTAATTTGCCACGGCTATTTTTTTTCCATCGTGGCTGATTCTGAGGTTGTGGACGAAGCATAGCAGATAAACTGGTCAAGTCACAGTCACAGGTCATGTTAAGTGCGTACCATATATGAAAGAGAGGGAAAGGAGAGTCCCTGACTGTGTAGTGTCCGTATACGACCGGTGTGCTGGATATTGAGGCTGAAATTACACTTTGTAACCATTTTCCAAGCATGCGGGGGTACCTACGGTGGCCGACACTTCAGAATAGTAATGTGAAAGGCCATTTCCAGAGCCTGTGGTTGGTCTGTTCTGGGAACCACGATGGGTGAAATGTAGAGGGGTTCTGTGGAAGAACAAATGCTCCCAGTGCAAATATGAATGACCTATTTGACGCTTCAGAAACAACAATGACTCACAGTTATACTCTGAAAACACTATTTTGAATATGATAATCAGTTCCTGCTAATAGATCTCCAAGCGTTCTTAAACTTGTAGATCGCCTAAAGGACAGGGTTGTTTTTAAAGTCCACACCCAAGACAAAGTAACAACACCAATATTTCACGGCTTAACAGCTCAGAAGAAATATTTGATTCTCTTTTGCAGTTTCCCACTAATCAAATCAAATGAGGGATGGGAAGCAAAATCCAATTACAGATGGCCACTTGACACACATTTTTATTTTTATTTATTTTTTTATTTTTTTTACATGTTTGTAAGTATTAATGGAGTATTATACATGGATGGAGCTGCAAGGAACACATCGGAGAGTATAGCTCACTCTTTTTTTTTTTTAAAACAAATAACAGTTTCCATAAAATATGTAGACCCGGAGAGACAAAAATACAAAAACACGGGGAAAACAGTGTTGCTATTACATCACCGCGTGTGGATTGCAGTTTCTTCGTGCGGCGGCCACAAGCTAAACACAGACTGAATAAAAGTGCGTTTGTGTTTGCCAGCGCCGCAGGATGTTTTAAAAATACACAAACAGCACATTTCCGACCGTGAAAGACCAGGCAGTGCGCTTAAAAAAGAAATAATGGTAATCTGGTAAGATAAACATAACAGTAGATGATCTCAGCTGCCGGGCTCACATGATGTTAAAGGTCAAGGTTTAGGACCTCATTACCAGATGCCTAGGGATGACTGTTGAAGGCTTAGGGGGCATGTACACTCCACCACGAGTGCTTCTCGGATCATCGGATACTTTTAGATACTCGCTCCCACCACAGCCTTCTGACGTCAGATGGGGGGGTCCGACCATTTCTGCAACATTCTCATTGCCACGGTTGGTCAGCTGCTGACCTTTCGAGCGTGAATCATTCTGAATCGTTTCCAGGAAAAAGGGAGTTGATCAGAGATAAACACTTCTGATCAGTCCATGGTGTAAGTTAGGAAAGAAGATTTACTGAAGTTCAGTTTTGAGGCGTTGCATTCGCCTTCCACTTGTTGGAGGAAAATGTTGTAAGTTGCTTTTAAAACGTAGATTTTACACATAATGTATAATAGATATACACTGATCAGCCATAACATTGTAACCTAATATTGTGTAGGTCTCCCTGTGCCTTCAAAAGAGTTATGACTCATCAGAGAATGGACATGGGTCTCCTGAGGGTGTCCTCTGGTGTCTGGCACCAGAATGTTGTTAGTGGAGGGGCCTCTGTGGATCGGGCTTGTTCCAGTGCATCCCACAGATACTTCACGAGTTTGGTATTGCTATTGGGGCTGGAATGACAGTTCCAAGAGTTTCCCAGCAGAACACTGTATTGTCGCAAGATGGTCTGTGTTATTTAGTTCTCCTGTCCCTGGTCATAATGTTGTGGCTTATTGGTGTATGGATGATGAACCAGGCTTTTAAAATGCAACTGTTACGGCTTCTGTCCTCTTACAAAAAGCTGCATGTAGTCAAAGTCAGTTCCCTGCAAGTTGTTAACAGCTCCCTATATCAGGCATGAATTTTACTTTAAACCACCACTGTACTTAAGCAGTATTTGTCATACATGGCATTTACTTGTAATAGAGTAATTTTACATTGGTCCATTGGTACGTTTAATTAAAGCGGTTTTAATTAAAGGATCTAATTTTTTTTCACAGCTGGAAACAGATCTTAGCTCTTAATATGGCTTACATCTCCTCAAATTTTGGATGATTAATAAGAAACTCAAACAAAGGACATCAAATGAGTAGAGAGGTGCCGCTGTGGTCTTTAGGTTCATTGCTCCCTCTATTAGGCCTCATCTCAGGACTTGTCCGAACTAGATTTAGTCAAGGTAATGGCAACAAATATTTTACACAACATTTCACATTATTAAATATACAAAGTTTTGGTGGTAATGATGCCAACAGGAGGAAAAACTGCAAGTTTGGTTTCGTCTGCGAAACCGTCCCTGCAGCCGTGTCTGTTCTGTATCCCCATAAGTATCGTGTTGCCATGGAGCATTGTTTTAGTTCAAGCTACGACTTGCCCTTTTTGTTTCCACTTTTGCAAATCGGCACAATAACAGCCATGTTAACACGTGCAGGTACAACTGTAGCATATATTTAATCATACAAAGTTTGTTTTCCCATGTTTTCATCATGTAAAAGGGCATTTTTGGAGTATAGCCGCTCTCTCTCATCAGGCCCTGCACAGCAGTGACAGTAATATACAGAGGGATATTCACAGGCACGTGCACACAGATTCTACAACACTCACTTGTCACAGAATTAGAAGATGCTCATGGATAAAAGGCAAGTAACAACAGCAATGTTGTTACCTTTAGTTTTTGCACGAAATGTGTGTATACACAGTGTCTGTGCGTGTTAATTACTATAGTGGCTCTGTAATATCAGAGTGCAATGATGGCGGCAGAATGACTCAAACCCCTGCATGTGTGTGGCACTAATTTGAATTAAGACAGAGAGGAAAGCGAGAGAGGTCATAAAGCTAAATTATGCATGTAGTGTAATTAGCCAATCGAGTGTTTAAATTAGATGTTGATGACACTTTGCCACAAATGAGAAGGTGGCACTCCCTCAGGTTAAAGAGGGCTTCCCCCAACAAAAGGAGAATCGACCAGACAGGGAGCACAATTAGATTTGTTTTGAGCGCAGGCGTGTTAATACCCTTTCAGGTAGGCTCGCATTGTATTGTGATTATGAAGTACAGTATCGTTGCTTACATGCTCGCCTATAATTAACCCTTATGTTTCTTTGTTTTCTAATGATGCTGTTAGCAGGTAATTAGCTTATCTCATATTTGGCTTTAATTACATCCTCATCACATCTTGTAGCATAATTATACCGTGAATGTCCAGCAATTTTAAACTCATTCACAGGCAACCCCATTAAGTTTTGAATTAATTTAGAAAAAAAGCGCAGTGAGAAACACCATTTCCATTTGAAACAAAATAAAGTCATCTGAAGTGGATTAAAATAACCATTTCAATTCTTGTCACTGACCGATTTTATACCCGAGGGGTGAAAAAGGGACAAAGTGCTGCTGGAGGATGAGTTTTTCCAATAAACACATGTTCTGAGGGTTTTTTTTTTGTTTGTTGTTTAGTCTACAAATACTTTAGACTCTCTGTTTTTTCTTATTGTATAGTTTGAACATAAACTGTCACTATATTAATATCACATCTGCACATACGTCTCCAAGAGTATACAGTTAAGTACATCAGCTATGTATCTGACGTCTAAAAAGTACATTTGACTCCTGTTTCTTTGCTCTACATGCAGGGTTTCATCACATTTTTCTCCCTGCAAAATTAAATTTATTCTAAAAAAATTTGATCTGTGATCGCGTTTGTGGTGTAGGTGCTGAGGTCAAATTTAACCAGAATGAATTATTCAGCATTTCATTTCCTTTTTGTCATCAAGAGTCTCTTTTCTTAATAATAATCAACAAACATAACAATAAAAAGTCCTTGACAGCAAAGGTTAGATTGCAGAAGAAAGGAAGGTCCTCGAGGACCAATAAAAATGGCAGCTTATACTTATCAGTTTTTTTTTATCTGTTATTTAAAACTAGGTAACCTGGCCTCTCTGCCTTTGAAAAAAAAGGAAAATACATCAAAAATAGCAGCCACTGACTTAAAACCTATCTATCTATCTATCTATCTATCTATCTATCTATCTATCTATCTATCTATCTATCTATCTATCTATCTATCTATCTATCTAAGATAGATACTACTAAGTTCACTCTTCTTTGTTTTAGTTGTGAAACTGATAGTTGTGCTGCGGATAGAGTTTCAGCCTCTCCATAAAAATTGTTGGGAGATCCCTGGCATTGTTCCTAAGATCTAAAGGGTATTTAAGCACACTGTGTTTATGTGCTTTTCAAATCAGAGTTTAAGATGATTCCAGTGTGTATTACTAGATCAGCTGTAAAGATTATTGCTTATCCATTTATTGACTGTAGACAAACACTCAATCAGAGATCTCAGGGTATTACCCATGTAATCGTTTGCTAAATCATCCACTAAGATAAGTCTGATGTTATCTTCTTATGGGAATATGGGGAAAAAAAAGAAAAAAACAAGGGACCCAGGCACCTGCCTTGAGGAGCGCCACAAGACCCACCATCTCTCTCAGACACACGCTGTCCAAGGCAGAATATTTCCCCACTTATGTTCAGGATTTATACTTTTCATTTTCAGCGCTATATAGATGAGGGCAACACTCTGAATGGAGGTGGAAGCGTACTGGCTGGCAATACGATTATTTTCATGCTTAAATTAATCATTCTTGTTTTGCAATGGTATTAAAACGTTATTAGTCAGGGTACATAAACTTCAAATGGCATAAATAATTTGCTGAATGCCCCTCACACACACACACATACACATGACTACACTGTAATCACATTTATCTGAAGTGCAACATGCTCTGAGTTGAGCATGATATCTAATAAATTGAATGTCGATCTGGGTTGTAATGGAAATCTATATGGAGACAGAGGCACACACACGGACACACACACACAAAGACACAGCCACATGCAAACACACTGAGTCCATGCATGCACAAATGCTGCACTAATGGAAGAATCAGTCATAATAACATATCACGGGCACATAAACACATTTATCTAACACTCCAGAGAGATCGTTCAAGCAAATAATTTGAAAAAGCAAGAATATTTGCTTTTATGTAGCATTAAAGTTATTGATATGAGCTTATCCCCTGCACAATTAAAGTGGAAGTGATAGATAATGTGTGTGATCACTGGCAGCGCTGCACACGCATGCACGCTATATAATGACTCCGCCATCGCATGAATATGTAATGAAGTCTACACTGAAATTAGAAGGACTGAGTTTTATATCACTCGGCCCGCTCCTTTTTCATCTTTCTCACTTGGATTCCTCCTCCCCCATCCCCTCTCGTCCCTGCTCAGAGGCCTGCAGCTCTTAAATATTTAACGTTTCAGAATGATCTGTGTCCATCTTTCCTTTCTTTGCAAAGAATTTGATTTGCTTGAACCCAGACTGTTTAGCCATTTTTGTGGGTTATCTTCATATCTTTGTACAGTCTGGAAGATTCCAAGGCATATTTCTTTCAACATGTGGTAGGTGGAGATCACAGCGAACCACATGCGTATTGTATAGTAGGGTAAAACATTCTGTCTGTCTCCCTGCCTGCCTGCCTCATCATCAGTCAGAGGCTGTCTGTGTGGGAAGTGACTAGAGGAGTAATGGAGTGGTTCTGGCAACTATGGGGGTGGAGGATGTGAGGAGGTGGACGGATTGCTAGAGAACTTGGGAAATGTCATCCTCAGGCAGTGGACACCCCTTCTGGGACAGCCCACTTTGACTGTCCACAGTATGGAACGCCCATATTGGTGGATATCAACAAGACACACCAAGCGCCAACTGTGTCAAAATTTAAGGATAATAGAAAAGTCTGAGCGTCTTTCATCCCTGAAAATCTAAGGAGAATGTAAAGACAGGGAAGTTACAGCAAGAAAAGACAAATTATCCAGTAAAGATGAATTATGCTTTGTTAATTTTCACTTTCATACAACAAAATGTGTAACAAATCTGCGCTGTCAGGCTCCGCTCAGGAAATGCAACGATTTAAGCTAAATCTTAGAGACTCTTAGTTGTGCAGGTTTGCATTGGACAGATGGGAGCATTGACTTGATGATGGCGTTAGATGGAAGCTTAGAAAGCAGCTAAAGTCAGCGGGATTCATCCCCCAGATAACTGCTGATTTTGCACCAAACCTCATGGCAATACAACTAGTTATTGAGATATTTCAGAGAAATGCAATACGATGGATTGACAGGCCAATCGCCATCCCGAATACGCATCAATGAGCCACATCATTGCACTAGATGATATGTTCTTTGTTATGAGGAACATATACACTGTGTGGAGATGTGAAATAAATGTCATTTGCATATCCAAGGTTTGGAAAAAACATACCACATATTTGTAACCTGTTGGGTTTTTAAAGCATCTTTGACAGGAATCATAGACGGGAAAGAATTTATTTTAAAATAACATATATAATATTGCTGACATTATCATGCAAGGACCGTCTCTTTAACACAAACCTTTAAGACACTATATATCTAGCAGCCTGACACATGGAGACGGGCCGCACAGAAACATTAATATCTCAATCATTTACTCAATAATGGCTTTGTTTAGGTGACCATAACTGATTGAGATGAGACAGGCCCTAATTGTGCATACATTAAGCGCAATTCAATATTTCAGATATAATGATTTTGTAACCGAATTAAAAGAGGAATGAACTGAATAATGAAACGCCATCTGAGGGTTTGACGTGAGGGGGCAGGGAGCCTGAGCTGATTTTTTTTTTTTTTTTTTTCTGTGCAACCGCCACAACACTGAAAATGTCTGTCGCCGTTCGGTGTGACTGCGGCTGCAGCAGAACCCTTCATTTACATATATTTACATACCAACATTTCACTCATTCCATTCTCTGTTTAATGGGGTTTCAACACGATGGTAGATTGAGGACTAGTTAATGAATACCTTATGCGTACAAACACTGTGGCACCGTGCATGAATGCATGGGTGTAGGTCCCTGTATGTTCTTGTGTGTATGGGTGATGAAATGTATATTTGCACATACAGTGTAAAGTGTGATAGGCGGCCCTGGAAAAACACTAAAGTGATATGAATCTGCATAAATCTGCAAAGGATGAGCCGGCAGGATGTATTTTACATGACATTAAATTTTAAACAAGAATAATCAAAAGACCACCAGCAGAGGAAGTGCATAGTACAGAGAACAGACACATGGACAATGCAGGGCAGCCCTTGTGTACAGAATAAATTATAAATGGAAAGGATACAAAGTGGAGGCATTTGATATACGTTTGCACCTAGAGGCTTCTGGGATCTGAGAAATAGCGGCCTTTCAGGTTGCAGCCTCATGAGACGAGTCCTGAAAGGGGCTTTGATATGCAAGAAACTGAGCAGTCGAGCTCACGCGTGTGACGCCACTCAAACGGCGGGGTTTGCCGCCACCTTCCGCGGCTTCACTTGTCTTCATCAGCTGCCGTGGCTTTTCCCGCAGTTACACACTGTCAACCTTTAATAAATACAGACTAGACACAGCGGGGGTCTGTCAGCATCAATTCAGGTCATTAGTATAGTTTCAGTCTGGAAAGCCTTGCAGTTAATCATGAGGTCGCTCGCGCACCGGCGTCAACAAAGCAGAGAGCTGCTTCATAAAATCATCTGATCCTCTAATTATGATTAAAGGAGCCGACATCTCTTCCACACCTCCATCTTAAATGAAGAAATTTAGAGATGATTATTATGATGGCCGCTTAATTTGCCCGCAGTACGTTCTGCAGGTCACAAATCTGCCAATATGATCAGCAAACACAAAACTACCTTTGGTAATGGCTAGTGCTACAATTTTACTCAGACTATTAGAACTAACCCTTCCTCCCACAGTGCTCCTCTTTATTTAAATATTTTCTACATTAGCCAACTGGTCACGACGCTAACCTCTGACCCAGGACACGCAGCTTTGCATAAGTATTAGCATGATATCTCGTATGACAAGACCCCCCTTTAAATTGTGTCATTCTTTCAATTCAGCCACGTAGCACGGTGCAGTATACAAATGGAAAGCTTGATAGACTAGCAACAGCAATAGGGACTGAGGTCTTCAGTGAAAGTTTTGTGCAGTATTTGTACTGCAAAGTTGAGTAACCCATAAACTCGTAAGCCATACAAACATAGTGCAGGTGGAGAGGGGAAAAACAACCTTCTTTAGGAACAGCTGTGTGTGTGAGAGAGTGAAATGATAAGGGTGACTGGGTCAGCCAGTAAATCTAGACCTGGCAAACCATGTTGCTGCCACTATGTTGCTTTATGTAACAGCTGGTCAGCTGATAGAGGAGCAGAGGAGCCAGGAGTGGAGACTATAAACACCAAAGTTTCCAGAGGGGAAGGCCAAAGGCATCCCTCAACTCCCCAGAGGGGATTGCTGTCTCTCCCACTTCACGGCCTTCTCCTCGTTGCCCTCGATGATGGAAAAGACTGATGGCACACAAATACAAAAGGTCAGAAACACGTGTGCATGCACAAACAGCAGGTAATCAAGAAAGGCGAAGTCCTACATCCTTCACGCGTTCTGTCGCCACAGGGCTCCGGCGCGCGATTCTGTGTTTAATCTAAAGTCTCCAGAGATGTTGAAGGACAGCCACGCTCCGTAATACTGTTGAGCCAGCATGTGTCGCCACGGTGTAAGCACATTTTCTGACGTACTCAGACCACTGTTGAAAAACAGCTAACGCCTATGAGGGTCCCACGGCAACAGCCGCGCGACAGCATTTGCGTCTGCAGGCGTGTGTTTGTGTTGATGCAGGTGTCACGCTGGCCTTGGCAAAGGCTAATGGAAGGGCCCATTAACAGCACAACAATCCTAATAGTACTGTAAATACTCGGTCTGCTGGTGTAATGATAGCTTTGTTCAATAATTCAGCACCTGCTGAGAAAATCAACAATTCAGCTTTCTGAAAGAACAAACAGCACTGTAGACAATGTCATCGGATAACCAGTGGCACGACGCAACCCGACAGATTGTGCCCCGCGCCAAAGTGAGGCGGCCCGCGATATATAAGTGGAAAGAAAGAACCACAGCCTTTGTTTAGCAGTCACTTATTTCCTAGCATTGATAGCAGATGTAGCAGGTTGGCCTCAGCGCACGTCGCCCTTTCATCTCCTGTAATTGGGCTTCTTTTAGTGGGAGGCCGTTTGTTAATGGTGCTTGCTTGCGGTAAGTGATGACTTCACTCAGCATGTAAATGAAGCAGCCAAGCCAATGAGAGATTCCAGCACCCAGCTTGTAATATTAACTGAGGTAATTTAGCATGAAACACAGTAAAAGGTTATTTACTAAGCATCATATTCTGTCGTACATTTGTCTGCTGGATAAATTGGATTGTAAGGTATGCCGTGCGTTGTTTTTTATTTATTTTTAATCATCCAGCGCCTGCTGTGCAGTGAGTGAAGAGCCGTGGAGGCCTCCCTCCCCCAACCTTTAACACAGGAAAGTGACATTAAGATAGATGTCAAAGTCATGCATAGCCAGCTGTGCATTTATTTCCAAAACATATAGTTTCATAATCATTAGTGGATAATTTAAACTATGTGACAAGAGCATAAAAACCAGAGTAGCCGCTGCTGTCAGTTTGGTTTACCGTAGAAATAAAGGTCAGTCGTGGATGAGAGTGTGACATGATTACTAAGTAACATTTCTGGTAAATAACAGGAAAAAAAAAAAAAGTTCCGCCCTACCAAAAAGTAATTTTAACTATTAGTCTTCACACCTTTATCTGCTAATGTTCACACATCACCCACAATCTTCTTTTTGCGCACGGAAAGAACAGTACCTAATCACCCTTTCCCAAATGTGTGAAGACTGGACTGAGTGTACCTTTTTCCTCCGCAAACGTGAACTGCATGCGTAGTCGAGGAATGGAGATGCATCCATCTAGCATCTAAACTGCACTGCTCTCCCTGCAAAAGGCCCTTGTCAAATAAAAAATGAAAAAAACAAAAAAACAGATGCTCTGTGCACGATAAATGAATTCATCAAACGTCGCTCTGCAATTACAACAGATAAAATGTGATGAGACGTAATCTTACACGGTGAACTATTCACCTTACCTATTCTGTCTTGCCTCCACGTCTGTGGATGTTCCCGTAGCTCCCTCTTTGTCTGACATCCACCTACATGTGGGCCCCATCTTCTGTTCCCAGTACTAGACAGGGACGGTCCGTGAATGCCAACCATCTGATCATACTGATGGTCCAGAAGGGCCAGACAGACCCTCCTGTGTAGACTGCCTGTTATTTTTCATCAGTACTTGTCCAAATCTTCTTCCTGCTGCTACTTAAATTCTGTCTAAAACAGAGCGACACTTTGATATTGGTTCATTAAATTTTAATCAAAAGCAGCTGTAAGGTTCATGCATTAGCAATATGTGAAGTTGGACGTAGTGTCATTTCAGGTCACCCACTGGTTTGCAATGGAGCTGGTCCGAAGCCCAGATTTGCAGCTCGCAGCTAGTGCCATCTTTTCAGTTCGGAGCCAGCACCGTCCAAATATGGAGTGTTCCTCTCACGCTTTGGAAACGAGCCCCGCTCCTTCAGCTTAAACTCACTGGAAACACGAGCACACGTGGGCTAATATTAGCTTCTTTGCTACACTGTGCTAACAGGGTACATATTCAATTGTGCACATTCGGTCCCTAGGATGACAGCACCCTGGAAGAGTGTTTGTAACGCAACATTTGTCTCAAGATGCAATATCTGCAGATTGGTTTCTTGTCGCCTGCCTATGTCAGTGACAACATGAAGGTTTTGGAGCCCTTACAACTGTTTCTACCTGTTTCCAGTCTTAAGGCGAAGCTAAACAAACCATCTGCTACTATCAAACAGTCAGTCATGAGAGTAGTATTGAGGGGATTTTATTTTAACAGGGACGTGTCTATCAGCTTTGGTTTCATAATTTTATAATTATTTCCCTCTTCTAAGTAATGCTTTGTCTCTTTTGTGGTATATTCTTCCACGTCAAGGTTGCAAATGGATAAGTTGTGGTAAAAACAAGCAGCTGGGTGAAAGAATATATTGGCTTATCGACAGGATGTTATTTTCATTTAATGTGCTGATAACAGAACAAGGGCATTGGATAGAAGGGAATTACTAATAAATCAAGAGGATCGCAGCGAGAGAAGAATGAAGAGTCATTTGAGAGAGTGAGAGTGATTTAACTGAGATGAATAAAGACAGACTGAGAGTTACACTGGAATGCCTCCCACAAATTCACTCCCACTCTTCCTCTTGCGCCCACGCACTCTCTGTTACTGTGACGTCCACTCGTCTTTTTTACTCCTCCACTCGGCTGTGGAGGCGTCCTGCTCTCCCCTCATTCATACAGCGCCGCGCTATTTCCATATTTCTGAGTGGACACCGTGCATTCAGTTAGACTGCGGAGGAAGAGGAGGCGGAGGAAGAGGAGGAGGAGGAAGCGCCATGTTTGGCTCCATGTGAGCACATCAGATTTCCGATCATGCTGAGATCGTGATCAGACCTCGCAGGAGAGCCAGGCCCTGCAGATGGAATTATAGTTCCAATAATCACGCTAGGAGACGCGCGTGTGCTTGCTGCGCCACGCAACTTTGCTGATCTCACCGCTGACTGCAAAATCAGTGCTTTATCAAAACAGGATGTTCCTGAACAGATGGACATCACAGGGCGGTGATTTTGATATTTTTGCTGTAACAAAAAAAAAAAAAAAAGCTGCAGTAGATTACTGTAAACTTTGTGCTAGGCCCTGCTCAAGCTACCACGACTATTATCTGTATAATGTTATATTAAACAGTTATGTAGTTTTATGGATACTATTGGCACTTGAGTATTATGGAATTTTATCTTAGTTTTACAGATAATCAATGCGCAGTACTGGATTTATATGATTCCTCCTGAACTTGATTTTTTTTTTTTATTTCCATGCTCAAAATAAATATTTAGTTTAATCATGACAAATTTGACCATCTCCTATTCCTCATTAGCCAATTACTATTGTTAATACCAGAGTCAGTGGCTTTAACTATATGTATTAACTATATGTATTATAAGACATATATACACAGGCACAGTAAATAGCATAAAAATAAAGAAAGAAAAAAAAGAAATGCAAGATGGTAATTATTTTACTGGCGGTCGTCTGAGTGTTAATCTCTCTAGTCCCTCAAGAGGACCTTAAAACCTAAATCCCCTGTACATAAATGTGATGTCTTGACAGGGCCAAGCTCATTACTAAACCCAAAACTGGCAGACCAGTCAATTAGTCGTGCAGCAACTCTTAACGACAGTCCCCACTTGAGACCACATTATTGCAGTTTCTTCAACGTAAAGTCGTTACGATCATAACTTTATTCTTTTTTTTTTTTCGTTATTTATTGACATTCAGTGTAAGTGGCAGCTGGACCCAGGCCTTTCAGTGCCTGATGCTCTTCAGCTAAACCAGCTGGAGGGGAAAGCATGGAAAGCATGGAGCAGCTCAAAGCCGTTACCCGCGTGCTGGAGATGGCAGGCAGCAAAGGAATAGGTTAAGTGGAGGTTTACAGCAGGACCTCGGCTTTTAGGCTGTCTTTTGCTTCACTGGGTGAAGTAACAATGCACAATTACAAGGAAAACAGGCTCATTAAACACGGTAATTAGCAATGTGATAAACTGGGTAATAATTAGTAGTGTAATTAAATACATCACATCTAAGACTATGAATGGCAGTGCGTCGCCGCCACATGCTGTGAATATAAATGTGTAGAATATGATTTTTTTTCTGAGCCCTGGCCTCCATCATTACGCTCAGTCTTTAATAAAGATTTAGTTACTGCCCTGAACCTGAAGGCTGCGTAACTAAGGAAACACGAGGCACATCTGCATCTTCCACAGGTCAGTCAGAGGTTATTTTTATATCCAACGTTCAGTTTCCAGCATTGCAGCTGTCTTGCCTTTGGCCGAAAGTTATTGATTTAAGTTTTGCAGACGGCTGTAAAACACGTTGGGTCAAAATAAGCAGAGAAGCAAGACGCTGTCAGATCAAGATCTGTACCATTTCACGTTAGTTTATAGTAAACACCAGGTCAGTGTTTCAGGTCTTCAGATTTTTTTTTTTAATGCGCTAAGAATGTGAACTGAAAGTTGCGTTTTGCTGTAATGACGCAAACCTTTTCAGTTACTTACTGTCAATAGTCAAACCCGATAGAATGCTGTCTGAGTAGGATTCATACAAAGCTACACAAGGACATAGCTGTATTATATACATATTTATTAATCAACTATTTCTCTGTCATTACCCTTTCAACCCAAAACGCATTCCTTTCAGCGTCTTATTCATTCAAGTTACATGAGACTTTTCAAGGTTTGTTCATTTCATTTTGCATTTATGTCAACGCAGAATACTGCCATGCCATGCAAACTGACCTTCACACAGACTCGAAATCTGACAGGGTGACACACGAAACTGCTTGAATGTACAGCCGGTCTGAGAGAGAGAGGATTCATTTTCCCTCTCTTTTGAAAAATACTGATTGTTTAAATTCTGCACAGCGGAGTAATACAAGCAGGCAGAGGAGGAGGAGGGAGGCAGGCCGGCTGCAGTTAGAGAGGACAGAGGTTGATGGTCAGGGCAATAAATACTTGATGGGACTCTTTGTGTTTGTGCTGTCGTTCGCAGACGGT
This sequence comes from Planiliza haematocheilus, assembly GCA_005024645.1. Lineage (NCBI taxonomy): Eukaryota > Metazoa > Chordata > Actinopteri > Mugiliformes > Mugilidae > Planiliza > Planiliza haematocheilus. The sequence goes on from SRSE01000725.1 coordinate 11,395,909, forward strand.
TGGTAATTTTCTGTCCCAACTGCGTGGGACGACGTGACACAAGCACACATCGCGAGGAAAAGTGTTGCCCAACCTCCAGGACAGTTTTGGGCGTGTTGCATTTGCAGCACCAGCTTTTTGCAGGGCAGCTCACGCAATGTTATTCTTATCAGTTCATAGAATGACACCATTCCTGATACAGTAATAATATGCAATCAACTTCCACCTGACTGGAGTGCAATCAGACAGAATAATGAAAACATCTGTGTGGGCGTGAAGAGCTCCAACAAAGAAGAAACACAATCGAGTTTTTGAACTGTGAAGTGAAATGCCTTTGTTACAGTAGATCTGTGTAAGGGTCAGTCTGAAGTTGTTGAAAGCACCTGTAGTCCTGTGACAGTTGCCACCTGTCATTAGCTGTCAGCTTACCGGTAACCAGTGTGACTGGCTGAGGAACCTTTTCTTTGCAGGTGAAAATCCACAGGGACAAAAGTCACATTAACTCGAAATATGCAGCTTTTAAATGTCCTCACTGCATTTACCTCTGACTGCAGGTATTTATCTAATGGAAATGAAAGTGCTGATACACAAAGCATGCGAGGATGTTTGTGAGTGGTTTCTCTGCGCGGCTTCCGTTGGGTTTTGTGTTTGCGTGCAGCGTCGCAAGCTAATCTGTATTTGGCACAGCTCAGGTTGATAGGTGGTAAAGGTGGTGGCCTCTGTACTTTATCCACTCAGGAGAAAGGTCAGGGTCACAAAGACCTCCTGACACATTCCCAAACTGCATCATAAACACACCCTGGAAAACAAAAGATATCAAGTAAAGGAACTTAAGTTTGTACTCGTTCCCAATTTGACATATTTAATCTATTCGCTTTTTTGACTTTTCACCACAAAGCCAGTATTTGATGCACTTTTTTTTCCATATTGTTTTGATGTGACCTTTGATATGATCAGCTCGCTGTCGGCATTAGAAATGTCATGAACATATTATTGCACCAACATAAATCCCAGCTCTCTGAAGGTGATTGTAACTCGGGTCTCAACTTAGCAGTGTTAGCAAACCAATAGGATTAAGACACTTAAAGAGGTCAAAGTTTTGAACTCCAAAGCCCTCGAGCGAGGCTGAGCCCTGACCTTAGCCACATGGCGCTGATGTTGTGCTTGAATGTGAATTCCAGCTATTCTTTTTAAACCATGCCCACGAGCAGGAATTTGCAGCGTGAAGTTTGCACTCAAATGATTGCATGTTCAAAATCAAATAGTTCAAATTTCAAAACCCTAACCTGTAAGGTAAAGCTTATTCAACTTTTTACAGAAGCAGAGAAGTTTTTTTCAGTCACTTTCTCAACCTACAGGTATCTCAGCCTTCATGGTCATCAGGTCTTTGCTCTCAGTTGTGCCTGACATTTGACCATTTGGCCTTTAGCCAGCGTGGTACGGCCATCCAATCTGACTCCCACCTGTGTGACCTTGCACTCGCCGGTCAGAGGTCAAGGCCTTGTTAGACATGTTCATGAAGACGGCAAGGGGGTCAAGGGCTCTGTTTGTCTGTCTGGTGACAAGAGAGGAAACAAGGGATAGGATTCCGGTAATAAATGAAAGACGAGAGCGGAGTTGAAAGGAGGGGTTATCTGGTTCTCTGCGGAGCGTATCGATCCGTTTGTGTTTTCGTGGGGTGAACGGGTTTGCTGGCCACAGTCCCAGCAGAAGTGCTGAGGTAGTGGCTGCATGGCGCTGTGGACGTGTTGCTGCAGAGGCTGCACTTAAATTATTGTTCAGGATATATTTGGGGTCAACTTTTGATCCCTGTTGTTGGTTGGTGATATGTATATAAAAACAAATAAATAAATAAAACCACTGAAACTAACTGAGCCATCTAAATGGAGCACTTTAAGGTGATGAATCATGTGAATCGCTAGCTACTTACTTTCAAAGTGTGCAGGTGCTGCCCTCTTGTGGCACTTAAAAAAAGTACTGCAAAGTTTGACATTACCAGTGCAAGACAAAACAAACCAAATGAAGAAAAAAAAAAACATCACACTTGTGATAATTTAATAAGAATATTCTAAAGATCAGTTTATTGCAGAATTTACACAATATGGGATGCGGGAAAAAAAATATACATTGCTTATGAAGTGTGTTTGCTTTGTTTGTTACTCACAAATGATTATTGTAATTCTAAGGAAGTTTACCTTAATGCTGGCAAATGCTGCAGATACTGCACATGCTAGACGGAGCTTTTGATCACAACCAGGAGCAACACACAAACAAAAACAGGTTGCGGTCAGTGTAGTAACTTGCAATAACTTTAACAGTACAAAACTTTGAATAGCTCGGAAAGGGACACGGAAACGTTTTCGAGGCTTTCTGGGAACATGACATAGCAGGAAAGATTACCAAATGCAGCGTAATATTGAACAAAACACACATTCACGTCAAGACCCTTTGAAGCATCTCAACCTGCACAGGCACTGTGTATCTTTTACTTGTAGAACCGCAACACAATGACCCTTCACAAAATCGACAGGTGTTACAAAAGTAATTCACAAACGGGAAAAGTCAAGTACATGTTATGTGTAGGTATATATACATGTGCATTTCTTTGGGATCAAAGATGAGAAAGTTTTGGTTCACTTGAAGGTCCAGTGTGTGGGATTTAGCGGGGATCAAAGTTCAAAAATCACCAATGTTCATCTTTTCATTCGACTATAATCAGCTGAAAATGAAAATTATGTTTTTGTTTCATATCTGCAGAGGGAGAAGGTCCTCTTCTACAAAGTCTGCCATCAGGTTTCTATGGAACCGAACAGGGCATTTTGAGTGCTTCACCCTTTTAGCAGCCACCTTAGGTTCTCTTGGAAAAGTAAAGGCCGAGGTGAGGGGCATTTGGTTAGCTGCAATCTGCAAAACCACCACTAGAGGCCACACACTGGTCCTTTAATCTAAAAAGGGTACGTCCTTTGACACACAGCCGTTACACACGAGGTTCCGACGGAGTAAAGCTTTCGAAAACGTGATTTTTCTTTTTTCTGTCCGTTTATTTATCTGCATTGGTTTCAGATAATGTCAACAACAGGGATGTGCAATAATATATATGGACACCACAACACACATTTCCAAGCCACTCAAATGCATATGTACACTCGTTCTCACACGCGCACGCACACGCACGCACACACACACACACACCTGTCAATGCTATTTCAGTGCTGTTTTGTATGTTAATAAGGCGCTGGTTGTCACATATTGTATTTGAATATATGGAAACGCAGATAAAGTCCAACATATTCTCAGAACTCTCATAAATAAAAATGGGCTTAATAACACACAAAGTAATTCAGTAATAACCTGAGGAGAGTATGTTGATCTATGTTAAAGAGGAATGCATTGTATTTACAACAGAGTGATTGGTATATATCTGCAACACTATGGTGGTTTAGCGAATGACAAGTGACTGTAACCAGTGGTAAGTCCCATCCTTTACATTAGTAAGTTTAAACAAGCTATAAGGTGTGAACATCTATAATAACGTGAAGCTATATCTTTCAATCATGTGGCACTGGGAGGCTAGGGAAATGGTAGCACAGAAATGAAGAGGCACAAGAGTAAGATTCAATAGCACCTGACATACACAAACAGCCCTTTCAAAATGAACACCAGTTTGCCAGTTTAAGGGGCTTGTACTCAGTGCAGTGGTAAACTGGGTGCCATTCTTTAGAAACGTGTTGTGATTGTGTGTTTCTGCGTGGAGCAAAAGGCCACTTGGTCTCTGAGTTCTTGATTGTAAAGTTTAGTCTTTGGCTGTTCTGCGACCCACGTCTCAGTCCTTCTCTTCTCACACGTGTCATGCAGGAAAATAGCACCATCCTTTGAAAACATGAAGTCAAAAGCCAAGTCGAGGACGCCAGTGCACACCTTATTGCTTGCAGGTTAAAATGGAGGACTCTGGCATCGGGGTTTATGTCCTCTTCATGCACACCTGACAGCGGCTTATGTGTGTTCGGAGACTGCCTGCTTTTAGCGTTGTCGGAACAGGTTTCCTGGAGGAAAGAACATAGCAAGTCAGTCCTCCGATAAATGCGATAAACCAGACGATATAAGCACAGCATCAGTATGAAAAATTCCATCACGGCCTCAAACACTTTTGGGTGTAGTCATATGATTTGTTGCACGTTTTTACTCCTTTAAAGAGAAAAGAAGAGTACAAAAGTCCGTCTTACGTAAACATCTCGCTGTCTTCGATGGTGGCAAGCCAGAAGCTGTAGGAGTTGGCGTAGTAGTTGCAGGTTCCTCGACCGTGACACTCAATGAATGGGGCACTGCGGAATTCCTCCAGGCAGGAGCCGGGAGAGGCCAGAGCCTGGCCCGAACCCTCGGCACCAGCACTGGTGTGCTGCACAGACACACGCATAATGCAATTGAAACAAATCAGGAGGGACTTTTTTTTCCACTTTTAGACAATCTGTAAGATGGCTGTCATTAGACCTTTGACCTATAAAACTTCCAATTTAACATACCTTACAGTATTACACTGATACAGCATCCAATAACTTAAGTCAAGATAATATAGTCAGCACAAGAATGGAAAAACTGAAGGTCTTACCATCGCATCACAATTTCATCTACATTTACAGCTGTACTAAAAAGCTCATGATGCCTGCTTTATGAGCTACGTTTTGGCATAATTGGTTAAACTAAGGTGTGATGCTCACTTGCGTTCATTAAGGTGGGAATTTTTTGTTGGATAATTCTTCTTGCTGCAACACGGATTCTTTATTAACTTCTTCAAAGACCCAAAACCTTTCTGGCCAAATTGCCAAACGAAATGTGTTTTTTTTTTTGAGAATGAAGACTCTGTCAATCTGCACTGCTTCGTCTTACCATGACAAAAGAGTAGCCGATCCACAGAGAGTCCCAGCCCCGAGGGCAAGGTGGGATCATGATGGTCTGACTGTGGACTGCTATCACCATGGCCGGGGCTTCACAAACGGCACACCTGCGCACAGAAAGGAATGAGAACAGCACGAGACACGTGGCACTGAACAGTAGGCTTAGAAATGCTGCCGTACCTGCTGATGAAGGGTTTAATGCTTTCACCGGTGATTGGTGCCATGCTCATGGGCATGGGCTCGGGTGAGGTGAGCCAATAGGAGTAATCATTACGAGAGGCAAAGTTGCACACATTGTTGATGTTACAGAACAGGAAGGGCATGGGGCTGAACTTCCTTAGACAGCTGCCTGCCGTACCTAAAAGACAGACAACATAGAGAAATTGTAATTCGCCACACAAAACCTCCATTTCTGTCTTTCTTTCTTTCTTTCTTCATATCATGTCTCTCACCCAAGTCTTGTCCATGAGAACGTTCATTTCCTTGTACATAGAGCAAGGAGTAGCCGTCGTATATGAGCGTGGTTCCCTGAGGACAATATGGAACCTCAACTGTTTGGCTGTGACGCGTCACCAGGAACCCATGCTCCACAGACGAGGGGCCAGGTGGACCCACTTGACCTGGAACACCATCGGGTCCTGGGGGCCCAGGGTATCCTCTGGGTCCTAAGGATACAGAGTAATTAATACATTTTTTTTTTAAAACAGCAGCAACAATATCTCTACCGACACGTTTTTCTTGACGTGAACTTCTCACCCTGTGGCCCCGGCAGGCCAGCATCTCCTTTGGCTCCAGACTGGCCGTGATATCCAGGCACACCTTCTTCACCCTTTGGCCCTGAAATACCTGTCACACCTGAGAGAAAATGACAAAAATAATGAAGCAAAATAATGGGAAAATGGGCGTGGATCACATTATGAGGAGGGGGGAAAAAACACAGCTTCATCACAGTGGATTCAGTGAAGAACGTTTCTAAACAAACGTCACCTTGCTGTCCTTTCTGCCCAGGAAGCCCAGTTGGCCCTTGAGGTCCTGGCAAGCCTTGAATACCCGGGAAACCAATGTCTCCTTTAATAGAGGTGTGGGGGCCGGGGGGACCTGGAGGCCCTTCATTACCTGAAATATAAGGTTACATTGGCAAATAGTTTTAATGTCACTGAATCTGGTTTTAAAATGATGCAAGGACAAACAAAGGTACTAAATGCAAAGGCCAAAGCAAACATCCAAGCAAGCACTGGGACAAGGGAGCAAGAGAGAAAGGAAGCAAGCAAGCAAATCAGCTTTCTACAGTGCAAGTGTGCAAACAAGCGAGCGGGTAAAGACAAAAGTGAGCGGCAATGGCGGGTACAAGTGAGCACGACGGGTATAGGGGAGTGAGCAAAGATGCGAGCAAGTAAGGAAGTGAGGGTACAAGCGAAAAGTGTTATTATCATCAACAGCAGTTCACAATCTTTATTCTTTTGTTACCTTTTTCTCCCGGGAATCCTCGATCTCCAACATCTCCTTTGAACCCAATGTCCCCGACAGTACCTTTGGCACCTAAAGTAGATATCAGTGGGTTTTATTCATGTTTCCTTTCACATATAAAAGCATACATGTACACATTCATTTAGAAACATACTGCCTATCACACACAAACATATCACTCTGTGTGTACTCACCTGGAAAGCCAGGAACTCCCTGCAATCCTCTCTCTCCCTTCTTTCCATCGATACCTGGAAGGCCAGGCTGACCCTGTTAAAAGACACACGCAAAAAACAAAAACTTTTGTAGTATTACAGCAACTATTACTGCCATGTAGCAGATATTTGCCATCATAATGTACATTAGCTAAACATCCTTATGACATACGGGAAGTCCAGGAGATCCGGGGTCTCCCTTATGTCCGGTCTCTCCCTGGAAACCCGGTAGACCCTGATCTCCTTTGTCCCCCTTCTGGCCATCCCTGCCTGGCATACCAGCAGGTCCTGGAAAACCTGAGGATCCTGTTTTTGACAGCGACAAATACAGTTTTTTACCAAACAAAATATATTCAGTGACCTATCACTTCCATTATTGGTGCTCCTGTGTTGCCCGCATGTGATGCATTTCACAATACCTTTCTCTCCAGATTGTCCTGGCTCTCCCGTCTCTCCCTTACGACCCTCTAGAGAGATACCTGGGGAACCCCGCTCTCCTGGTTCACCCTGGAATCCTTGTAGGCCTGGAAGTCCCTTGTCTCCTTTGAGGCCAGGAACACCTGGGACACCGGGGAAGCCAGGGGCGCCAGAACTACCTTTGTCACCTGGACAAACAAAGAAAAAGCCAGATTACATCTTCACTTCAGTAACTGAAGGATAATATAAATTAACAGAGGAAATGTTCTAACCTTTGCTACCAAGATCTCCGGGTGGCCCCTGAAAACCGCGACCAGGTAAACCTGCAGAAAAGGACAGAGACATAGAGATGTAGAAGTGTTAAGTAATCGTTTTTAATGATAATAATATCTTGGGATTCCCATATAAACAGTACGCTATGTCTGGCTACTGACGTTCAGGTTGGTAGTGAGTGTTTTTCACATGGTAAGGATCTTAAGAAAGAAGAACTTTGCAGTCTCCTCCTAACTCCTCTGAAACTGACCTGGATCTCCTCTCTCTCCTGAGGATCCCGGAATGCCGTCCACCCCAGCCTCACCCTTGTCTCCATGAGGACCAGGAGGACCCTGCAGACCACCTTCACCTGTAGAGGAACAAGTTTGTTGTTTGTTAGGCTTGCGGAACCTTTTTTTTTTAACATCCCTCAGAGTTGTCCAGCAAGAATAAGTTTGGCAGACCGATGTTGTCTGCAAACTTGGTGGCGAGTGAACATATTAATTGGCTTTTGTCTCTTTTGATAAGTGTGAGAGTCGCTTAAGTTTCGTTTCTCTTCTTATTGTTTGCTGGTCAAGTCGGGTAGTAAGTTTTGTTTCTCTGCCGAGTGAGATGTAGGATGTTTGAATGGTGCTGTTTATTGATTATCAATCAAACATGGTAGGACTCAACTGAGCTGGACTCTAGATTTAGTCGAGTTGTCTTTGATGGTCGGTTGTATGAACCGAACCCTTTTTTTAAACGGCTACTGAATTAATTAGCCCTAATGTTGAATGTAGTGTTTTAAAGTTTGGGAGTTCCAAATTCACACAGTTGCTCACTGATTCATTTGGTTTTAACCCTTTTAACCAGATATATAAGAAAAATATATCTGAAAGGATTCTGATTGGCTGTGTCAAGTTCATTATGTAGCTATGTATCCAACCTTGAACCAAAGACAAATGAATCGCATTTTTGCTGTAAATCAATTAGTCCTGTTACTTACCAGGTCGACCGTCACGACCAGGATCTCCTGCAGACCCAGGAAGGCCAGGGGTACCCTTCTCACCTGGTCTACCTGCCTGACCTGTACAACACACATAGGAACATGCAAAACCTTCAATAAAAACGACCCTGGTAGACAGAACAAATGAATGAACACGGACTAAAACCTGACCTGGATATCCAGTGCTTCCTTTGTCTCCCTTGGGTCCTTCGACTCCTGGTTTGCCGGGCATACCTTCTTGACCTTTCTGACCCTTCTCTCCAGGTGTTCCTGGAAATCCTGGCTGGCCAGTCAGACCCTGCACAAATAGAGGAATTGCATGCTAATTGAAGACCGGTAGGTACTTTTCATTAAGGGGCATGTACTCCCAAGACAATATGAAAGACATGACAGAATACATTATTCCTGTTCCATCTCTGCTGTTGTTGTCAGTCTACCTCCTTTATTCACTAAAATTTCACGTTTCACATTACATGTGTAGAGAAATGTGTGCCTGCGGTCAAGGAATCCCAGTAAAGGAACATTAGCTTTTTAACTAGTGAATCACCTTTTCTCCTGGATATCCTGGGAGGCCGATACCTGGCTCACCAGGTTGTCCACTGTCTCCTTTTTCTCCATCTGTGCCTCTGAATCCAGGATGTCCCGGTGTACCAATATCACCCTTAGTACCCTTTGGACCAGACGGACCTGCACAAAGGCACACACAAACATAGGAAGTTATATTATGGGTTGCATTCATTATTTAAGGGGTAAATATGTAACATTCATGGTTCACACACTGAAACTGGTTGGCATTTCCAAGTCATGCATTTTGTGTTTTGTTTGTCTACCTGGTATCCCCATCTCTCCCGTATTGCCTTTCTGTCCAGGTACTCCTGGTCCGCCAGTTGCTCCTGGATTACCAGGATCTCCTTTGTCCCCTGAGAAATATCAGTGATTTAAAAATGATGCTTAAATTAAAAATAAAACAAAAATGCAAGCAAAAAACATGGAACACAATTTAAATTCAAATTCAGATTTATTCAAATTGATCTGGTACATCACCTGGTTTTCCAGGTGATCCGGGATCTCCGTCTTTGCCTGGCATTCCATCTTTTCCTGCAGGTCCTTCGTGGCCCCTCTCTCCAGTGGGCCCAGGGTCACCTGAAGGACAGTGGAATTAAAAGGAAACCCTCATCTACCAGTCTGTTTGTTGCAGATCTCTACATTAATGTAATGTACAGCTACTGAGCCAAATGCCAGTATGCTGGTTTGTACCTGCGCTTCCAGCGTCTCCCTTCTCCCCCTTCATGTGCTCCATGTCATATTCGCTCATGTTCCCAGGTGGACCTTGAAGACCTGGCTCTCCTCTGTCACCTTTAAGTCCAGGCTCTCCAATATCGCCTCTTGGTCCAGTAAAACCAGGATCACCTAAGATAAAAATGTTGGAAACAGATGCTTTTATTGCTACTGATAAGACAGAAGAAACTGGAGAAAATATATAAAGCTTGTAAGAGCAGCAAGGGAAGACATTTTATTTTTCTCATTTTATGATCCTTACCTCTCGGACCAGGAGATCCAGGTGTACCTGGTGGTCCGGGAAATCCAGGTACTCCTGGTGTTCCTATTACCCCCATTTCCCCTTTGGGACCTAAACACAAACATTAATAGTATGACTATTGTAACTGAAAAGGAGATTTAAAATTATGAAAATTTAACCAGGACAATAACTTCATTTTTTTCAGCTTGGATGAATAATAACAGAATAACAGAAGAAGAAAAAAATACAAAGACACCACATATCCATTAAAGGTACTGGTTTGTTTTCTCTCACCTTCGTTTCCAATTTGTCCATCCCTTCCTGGTAAGCCTGGTTGCCCCTGCAGTCCTTTTGAACCTGGGGATCCTGGGAACCCAGGGGTTCCCTTCTCTCCCTGAGGGCCCGGCATGTCCAGACCAGGAGGACCTGGGTAACCCTTTTCTCCCTTTATACCTTCCCTACCTGTACAGTAGACATACATAATGGATCTCAGTAGGCCATAACGTTGTAGTATTCACAAGAGCTCAATCTAAAGCAGCCATGAAGAATTCATTTTCTTACTTGTATTGTCAAAATAGCATCCATGACATGACTTTATGTTCCTGCACTGAGTTTCTGCTCACCGTACGGTCCAGGTTCTCCAGGTGGTCCTTGTGGTCCAGGAGCTCCAGGTGAGCCTATTCCTGGATCACCTGGTCTGCCAGAAAGTCCAGGAAGTCCCGGGGGTCCGATCTCGCCTATTTTTAAAAACAAAAGAAACAGAATCTCAGTACATAAGACGAGAGTTTCACATTTTACCGTGCACTAAGTTTCCCTCAGTACCTTTAATTCCCTGAGGTCCCGGTGGTCCTGTCTGTCCTTCTTGCCCAGGAACACCAGGTCGCCCAATGTCACCCTTCTGTCCTTGGAAGCCGATATTTCCAGGAAGGCCCTGTGAGCCCTTTGGACCTGGAAGACCCCGTCCAGGTTCACCCTGCATGGTACAGAAATAAGCACTTAGTTGCTTGTTGTGGCTTTATTATTTTTTTCTTAAAAAACAACAACACAATGATGCCATTTTATTTGTTGACATTTTATTCATATATTGCACACATCTAGAGTACTGTACATGACACCACATGCTGTATATACTGTAACTGGGTACAGTTCAATTATTAACTAATATAGATAAGTTGTTAAATACACACCTTTTGTCCAGGTGCACCAGGATTCCCAGTCGAGCCATCCTGTCCAGGTCTTCCTGGTTCTCCTGGTATTCCTTGTGCTCCTGGAATTCCACTGACTCCTGCAAGGACAATGGAATAAAACTTGTTTTTGAGTTTCCTGCTTTCTCTTCATGAGCAAGCCGCACATATCACATCTTCTCTGAGTTTGGAGGACATGTTTGGTGGTATAGAATAGCTCACCTTTGGGACCGGCTGGACCTGGAAATCCAATTCCAGGAGGTCCATGTTCACCCTTTTCTCCTGGGAAACCTGGCAACCCTTGGTCTCCCGGCGGGCCTTTGTCACCTGCCACCAACAAAACATTGTGTGTTAAACTAACTAAACTTAATCTGCTCACACCTATTTAACTGATACAAGATTAAGATTAATAATTCATCCTAAGGCGATATATTAAACATCAAGGGGTTTTGAATGGAGTAAAATGGAGACGTGCTGAATACTGTGTTGCTCACCTTGAAGTCCAGGTATGCCTGTTTCTCCTCGTGGTCCAGGTACCCCCTGAGGTCCAGGAGTGATCACACCTTTACCTGGTTCACCTTTTGTGCCTGGTGGACACAAGTTTAAGGGATATGTAATTAGTGAATTAGTGTACTCAGCAGGTGTGTGCAGCATCAGTCTGTTGAGTTTCATATGTCCATCAAGATGACATCCATTAGCAGTGTTGCCAGATACGGCTGATGATTTTCAGCCCAAAGCGCCAACACACACAAAACTGACAAAAATATTAGACTGATATTTTGTTTGATACTTTGAACACCCAGATTTCTTAAACCAGTGTAAAAACCAACACAGTCGAAGCTTAGAAGTCATCCAAACTCCAAAACTATCCCAGACTATCCCAAATTGTGTTGACCCAGCCAACTCTCTATGTGCAAAACAAAATTCAAAACCACCCAATTGGACAAAAAAACTCCCTCATCTGGCAACACTGTACACATTAGCCCATCTTGAAACAGAAATCTCGTGCCCACCAGGTAATCCGGGAGTTCCAGGACGTCCTGGACCACCCTGAGTGCCCTTCTCTCCAGGTTCTCCTGGTCGGCCGAAACCTGGTGTACCGGGTGGACCCCGCTCTCCTTGAGGCCCAATAAGACCAGGGTCCCCATCAGGTCCACGTTCACCCTTGATGCCCTCTTTGGCCTGAAGGCAAGGTTAGACAAGGTTTTCCAAAAACTGACACTATATTATATAGAGCAGGGGTGCCCACACTTTTTTGGTTTGCGAGCTACCTGTACAATGACCAAGTCAAAGAGATCTACCCGTATATATACAGTACATATACTGTATATACACATATGTCCTAAGTAATATTAATTGTTGCTACAGCTAAAATTTTTATAATGAAAAAATTGGTGCACTGCAACAGATCTAACATCTAAAAAAAATGTTTTCAATGGCACGCCATCTACTCACAATACCTTCGCAATCTACCGTTCGTTTGCGATAGACGTAATGGGCACCCCTGATATAGAGTGAATGCTTCATAGTGAATAAAGGAATCATCTTAGCAAACTTATTTACATATTAAAAATACACTTACAGGTTCTCCTTTGACGCCAGGTTGGCCCTGAATACCATCTCTCCCTGGCTGTCCGTCCCGGCCTGGTCGCCCCGGTGAACCAGATTGACCTGGAAGACCTTTCTCCCCCTTGTAACCCGGAGCTACAAAAATATCCCCTGGCTCACCAACAGCACCAGGGGCCCCCATCAATCCAGGAGTTCCTTGAGTACCCTGCAAAGAACCAAAAAATGTGAAGTGCAATCCAACTTAGAACGTATCTTTCTGTTCCATTTTCCTCAACTGAACTGAGATTTAGTTGTTATTATTTTGCACATTATTCTACTCACGGGTGTTCCAGGACGTCCGGGGGGTCCAATAAGACCTTTTTCTCCTTTCCCACCAACTAAGCCAGGAGGTCCTGCCGGGTGAACATTGACATTGTACACCCTTAGCTTATACAATACTCATAAGTATTTTCTTTATTAGAAAATCCAAATGGCAAACAGTCAACTAGTTGTGCTTGGACTCCTGATGTAAACAGTTAACGTAATAAATCTTTAAAAAAAACAAAAAAAACACCAATAATTCAATTCAATTATTCAATAATTTAAGGCACTATAGCATTGTAAATTTGGCAGTTTCAGTGTATACTCACCTGGTTCTCCTTTAGGGCCTTGGGGGCCAGGTAAGCCAGGTGGGCCAAAAGCCTCACACTCGAAACAGGTGTCTCCTCTGTCACCTATAAATAGACACAGAGACATAAATGAAATGGAAATCATATTTAACGCACAGTTGCGAACTTGACCTAAAATATTTCTTTTTGTTGCTATTTTTTATTCATTGACGCCTCACCTTTCTGGCCCTCTTCCCCTCGTAACCCTGGAGGTCCGGGTGGGCCAGGCGGTCCCTTCTCAATGTCACATAAATTAGGGTCCACTGCACACATGCACACATTAGATTATTAAAACATTGGTAGATACACAGTGTATGAGCGTGTCCCATTATGCCATCCATGACATCTAAAATACACTGAACGATCTGACATCTTATACCTGGTTCTCCGGGTGGTCCAGGGGGTCCAACAGCTCCTGGTTGTCCTGGCGGTCCAACAAGAGACTCTCCTTCGATTCCTCTGTCTCCCTTGTCACCCACGTCTCCTTTCTCACCCTTCTCTCCACGAGGCCCTTCGCTGTACCGACCTGAATACAAGACCGCATATTTTAGTGTTATTCACATAGAATCTGGAATATATATAGTTAAAGCAATGTTGTTATTATATGTGTTAGAGTGTTATTTTACCTGGTGGGCCGGGTTCACCCTGAAAACCAGGAAAACCTGTAGATTAAGACAAAAACCAAAAAGTGTTTATAAGCGTGTGTGCCATTAAGAGCACGTGTCAGCATACTAGAGCATCCTGTTACCTTTTTCTCCTTCTAACCCTGGTAGACCTCGAGGGCCAGGGGGGCCAGGTGCACCGCTGCCCTAAAATTACACAATAACAAAGATTAAGATTGCTTTTTATTATTATGTAGTAAATGCATTTAATTACTGGGGAATCTCCAGTGAAAGCTGACTGTTGCTCAAGTCAGGGTGCAGATTATTTGAAATTTTAAAGAAAGTGACTCGGTTTTTGAACCTTTCTTTCGACAAGGAGGTTCCTGTCCTATATATGCAACTGGTGGCACATTCATTGGAGAGGCCGATATTTATTTGACCACATTTAGTGACTACAGTTGAAAATGTTCAGGTTCAATTGCGTCAGGGTTTACTTACTACCTTGTTTTAACCCTTTTAATTTACAATTTTGAGGTAAAAAAAAAATTTCCAGCTCTGACTCTAATCTAGTAATAATGTGACTTAATGTTTCAAAATCAATCCCAAGTGTCTCCTGTCCATCCTGTGGGTCCATCTCTGTTAAATTCCCCTTATTTGATAAATGACACATCTTTGAAAAATATGTAATCATCACCAAGTTGAGATTAATCAAATAAAGGTCGTTTATGACGTGTCTTTTACAAATCAATCAATCTATCTATCTATCTATCTATCTATCTATCTATCTATCTATCTATCTATCTATCTATCTATCTATCTATCTATCTATCGTACCATCTCTGTTAAATTCTCCTTGTTTGATGAATGCCACATTTTTGAAAAATATGTAGGTCCAAGTCGAGATTAATCAAACCGATCATATGATGTGTCCTTTACAAAGCCCGGTCTTGTTTAACGCTTTAAAATACTCCCACATTTTAACAGAATGAATACGAGGTGCCATCTGCTGGTAGCTTTCAGGAGTTGCATTGTTTGTGGTCAACAGAAACGACAGCGAGTCAGTGAGACAGAAAAATTGGAGCCTTAGAAAAAAAATGGTAAAGACAAAAAAACAGTTAAATACGTACATAACCAGGTGGTCCTCTGTCTCCTTTCACTCCCTAAAACCACACAAAGATTTTAGTTGGCTGAGCATGAAACCCTTTAACATATATGGATTAAGACGTAAGCCTTGTAAATAATGACAAATGAGTGCAATCGTTACTTCGAAGCCTGGGTTTCCAGGAGATCCTGCAAAGCCTTTTTCTCCCTGCAGAAGAAAAGGTTGCACTTTACTGATGTGTTTTATATAATGAAAGCATGAAATTAGCAGTTGATCAGTAAAGCCAGCATTTAATAATAATACTGTAGGTTATTGTCACCTTAGGGCCGTCCTCTCCATCCTTACCAGGTTTACCCTAAATTAAAGAAACATTATTCAGTTATTCAGTTTGTAATCCCTTGGACTGATAATAAATTGACTGAAACACAGATCTGCATCTGTGTGAGTTTAAAACATATATAAACATTCAAGTTTTTGGCACATTTCAACTGAACTTCCTTCTATATATTATTATACATTACACAAATGATTTTTCCACTTACTCTTGGTCCGGGTGGGCCAGGTTCACCTTTTAAACCATTTATATAAGGGCTGCAATAGCCCTGCAAACACAAAGCAAGTATGTCAGAATTAATGAATGGATTACAAATGGCCTCGGCACACAGCAAGTCTTACAGCTCGACATTTGAAAGCAAATTACCAACCTTCTCTCCCTTTTCTCCTGGAACTCCTCTGTACCCCTAAATAAGAAGAAAAAATAAGACATTAGCAACTCAATTCTTTACACAGAAAAATAGCATTTTTTGCTGAGTGACTGAGTGGGTACCGGTGGTCCAGGTACTTGCACCGTGACGGGTAATCCCTCCTGTCCCCCTGCATGGCCAGGAGGGCCAGGTGGGCCGGCATATCCGCGATCGCCCTGCAGGGAGACACCAACGGTCAAAACAACGAAAGCCAAACATATCCTCACATGAAGAATGTTTCAATAGTTAATTAACAAGAATAACAATCGCTTATAATGAGGTTACTGCTTTTGCAATGATGTTTTCGTGGCGCAACCACAAGAAAATTGCAGAAAAAACAAAGACAAAACAGTATTAATTAATGCTGGCCGGTCACCTTTTCTCCTTTCTCACTCACAAACGCCAGCCTGTCACCCTGCAGGGAGGTGAAAGAAAGTCCCTTTAATATCTCAGAACTGCGGTGCTTCATGTTTATAAAATCTTCATTATAGGTTTGATTAATCTTACCTTCTCTCCTGGGGGGCCAGGGGGGCCGGGATCACCCTGTCAAACAGTTATTCAATTAATAAAACAGGCCAATAATAATGCATTTTAAAAGTAATTAAGAAATTAGGAAATCTACAAATACTGCTCTTATTAGTTTGTGGTTAGAATACTTGAAGTGCTCCTAATACTACAGAGTAAATGAAGACTTTCATTGACTCAGTCAGTAACTCACTTTAGGTCCTTGATAGCCACGAGGTCCTGGAGGCCCCATAGGTCCATTTTGGCCGGGGAACCCCTGGTAGAGAAAGAAAAATTAAGGCAAGAACATTCAGCGCACGGCCTCGGGTTTCTTTCTTTGTACTGTACACACTAGTGACCATGTCGTCACAAATACACACTACGTACAGGTTGTCCAGGCAGGCCAGGGTATCCTCTGTCTCCTTTCAGGGGAACAATCCCAATCACACCACCAGCTTCACCCTGGGGGAGACAAAACAAAAGTCAAATGGTTTGTGACGGTGGAATTGTGTCAAATGTGTCTAAGTTATTTGCAAATATGATATGAAAGCTTCATGAATTTGAGCAGACCTTCATTCCAGGAATTCCTGGGGTGCCCTGAGAAGAGAGGAGAAATTAATATAGTCATAGTACATTTTTTTTTCTTATCAAACAGTGCCAATTTTTACAGTTTTGCTTCATTGTCTTTCTTTTTTAGTAAATTCTATCTCAAAAGTGTGTAAGTGCTTTATGCTCTGTGTGTTTTTTCTTGAAATGTTTTGTCGGTTTTCGCTGCTTTCAATTCAAAATTCGTGCTGGTCATGGTCAGGGTGGCTGTTTGTCATGCAAGCTGTGGCTGCTTACAGGAGGACCTTGAAGACCAGGAAAACCAGAAGTGCCATCCCTTCCTCTGTCTCCCTGAAACACACAAACACAACAAGATCAAGTGTCAGAATATAACAGCCGTGCGTGGAAGCTCCTGGCAAACAAATCTGCTTCAAAACACAACACAACTCGGAGTGGCTTACTTTAGTCCCATTGCATCCTGGGATACCGGGCGGACCGGGTGGACCATCGTTTCCGTTGATGCCCTGTAAGTGAGAGTGCAGAGATGAATTATTTGAGAGAATTATTAGCAAAATAATGACGAAGTCCTCAGCATCATCTAAAACTGTGATATAGTTACTGCATATTTGCATTCTTATTGTCACAAGTGAGTCTACTGGATTGTTGCAAGACGTGAAGGAAGATGACAGAAACTTACTGGTAGTCCTGGAGTTCCTGGGACACCTGGCAGACCAGGAGGACCCTGCGAAATCACAAGTATGTCCGGTTTACTTGTTTAAAACTAGAACGTGATCAATAACTTGGGGAATAGAAGTGTTGCACGATGGTGTTGATGAATGGCTACTTACTCGCACTCCTTTCAGTCCAGGAGATCCAAACTCACCCTGATCTCCCTAAGATCCAAACAACATCAAGATTAACACAGAAAAGATCAAATGTGAAATATGTAAAATGCTTACGTGATACGGAGTAAACACATGTGTGGAGGGTTTGGATACAAACAATGAAAGATATTGGTTCATTCAAACGTGTTAAGGTTATTGACTTTAATGTGCGTAGGGCTGTGACAATTAGTCAACTAACTGAGAAGCAGATGTAAGAAAACTAATCATCACTGTTTGCAGATTGTTGTTTTTATTTGGCTAAGTATAGTAATAAGTAACTTGGCAGATTAATACTGTTAGTTATGACTTTAAAGCCCTTGAAAGTGGGTACTAAGCTTGGGATACAAAAAAGTTTCAAAAAAGGCAACTGGACTACGCGGATGAGTGGTGAAACATCTTCTCCAAAAATCTACAAATCCAGTTGCCTTTTTTGAAACTTTTTTGGATCACCATGACCTGGATGACTGAGAACCTTCACAGACATACGTACCTTGGGGCCCATTGGCCCTGAAGGCCCCTCGTGTCCTTGCATCCCTGGGAATCCCATGTTACCTTGGAGACCAGGAAACCCACGCTCGCCCTGTTATGCACAGATACGCAACTTAGTGACACAAGGCAATTCAATTTACTCAACTCAAATGAGTTTACCCACAAATGAGGAAATAGAGAACACAGAAGAAAAAAAAAAGTTTTAAAACATGTTATGATTTTGTTGAATTATCAGGTAATGAAGTGATGAAGATAGTAGAATCGCTTCCATTCATAAATCATTTCATAAAAATAGATTTTCCTTGATGAAACACAGATACTATGTGGTTTATTACATATCTCAACATCATTAAGACACTATTGTTTAAAATGCAAGCAAAAAAAAAAAAAATCAGGATTTCCTTCAGTGTTCTTCATACCAATATGCGTGACATAGACATGATTTTTAGATATTTTCACATTTAAACTCTTTTTCAGGTATTTTTTAGGTATCTGTACTTTCTATTTCTTTTTCTGACGACTTTTTACTTTTACTCCCTTCATTTGTACACAACAAATATCTGTACTTTCTACTCCTTACATTGGAAAAACAGGCTCGTTACTTTTTTAACCTCCACGGATGACAAGACCGTGATATGATCGGAACGGACATGACTAGAGCATCGGACTAGAGGGAAAGTGAAAAGGGATGCGCTTCCTGTGTGCCTGTGTTCTTCTTCTACTGTTCTGAACAGGCAGCCTGTTGGTTAGTTTGACCTCTGCTGCCACCTAGTGACTGGAAGCTTGTTTGTCGTTCAAGCATCAATCAAGACAGTAATAGAGAATTACTGGTCTAATGTGAAAAAACAAAAACAAAAACAAATTCATGTATGGTCTGGTTTCTGTTGCTATCATCAGCTTTTTGAGGATTTTTTGGAAGCTAGTTTACAACGTTAGCAATGCTATGGGAACACACCGTTTTGATTGTTTATAGCTAACACTAACTAGCGGTTTTAAAACAACAACCCAGTAACCCTCAATTTATTATTCAAAATTATCCAGATGCTCATGCAGGACATCTGGTCAATTAAGTCTAGATTATCCTGCAATAACTTTTTCATTTTGCAAAATTATCAATGGATCAATTGTTTCATTAATGTCAAAATCATTTTTACTTTTTACTTAAGAACATTTCAGAGCCTGTACTTACTTTTACTTGAGTAAAGGAGTTGAATCAGTACTTTAACTTTTACCAGAGTATTTTTTTTTGCACAAGTAGGCTATCCGTACTTTTACTTAAGTACAAAATATGAGTACTTTTGCCACCTCTGAAATCTTTTAATTCAATGAATGTACTGGAAAAAAATAAAAACACATACAGGTTGCAGCATCATCCACTGCGTCTCTCCCAGTGACCTTAAACTGACCCAGAAATATTCCACTGTCTGCCACTAGATGGCTGCATTGCTGCATAAAGGAGCGCCATGCCCTCCCCACAACGAGAGAACCAGTGGGTCGCAAAACACTGCCATAAATAAGAAAGCAGCCACATTGACACTATGACACCAGGACTGATCTCCAGTCTCTGAACATAACACCTGAATCACATCAGTCAATAGAAAAGATTCCGCAGTCAACTATGGGGAATAATCACGCAGTCGCCACGGCAACTGTTGCAAATTTGGGATGTGACATTGGAAACGGGGCTCACATGAGACTTTGGGAAGGTTGTTTTGAGGCAATCCGGCAACTTTGAACACACAGAAGTGCTCTAAATCCACGGCGTTTGGCTCAGTCAGTACATCTGTTGTTGTGGAGTGAGCTGAACGTTTGGCTGCTGTTGTTGTAAGAACGAGCCACTGAAAGGCTCTAAGCGGGCAAATAACACTCTGCAGTCATCTGATAAACCTGAGCAAACAGAGCGTATTCACAGTCAAACAGCGGGAGGTGCAGTGGATAATAAATCGACTTAGACGGTCCAAATTTAAAGCAGTGGTTCCCAAGTCCTGTGTGTTTTTTCAAGATGTCATGAAACAATGTCTACATGTGACCACTATTTCATTCAAATTTGGCCTAAAAATGTCATAAAATTAAAAATATAGAGAAGAAAATCTAAAAAAACAACAACAACAAAAAATAAAATACTCAATTTATGTGGCATTATGTGGTCCTCCCTTCAGGGTTTATGTTGAAACTCTATGTTGGGGGTAAAGTTTGAAACCAGTGCTGTGGCAACCATTTCATTTTTTTTGGCTGAGGTTTCAATTCACCATTAAAACATAAGCAAAGTAAGGAAAGCATACATTTTTAGAACATAACCACAAAAAAACAACTAAATAAGCTATAACAAACCTTGGCTCCAAAGTAAATAGTTGTTAATATAATAAATTTGGTCTTTGAAAGTGATTTATTTGTAACGAGAACATCACCAGACATTTCATTCAATGCCTGTCTCTTATTTGTTTGAAATATCTCATCATTAAAAGCATTTAAAGAAAATGCTGTTGCTGTCTGTCTGCACAAAAGAGAAAATGTAGCCATGCCCGAGTGAGCTAACGTCAACTTTTCATGTTTCTCTTCAGTGATTTACACTAATGCTGCAGCGCTGACAAGCTCAAGGCCCGCAGCCAGTTCATGGCTGGTGTCCCCACCACTTGTACATCTATAACTCAAAGCTCCCATTCATCTGTTGGGAATAAGGCCTTCAGCCCAGCTGTGTGTTCGGACATGCTCTAATTCAAACTGATCCTCATTCCCATCGTGATTTCTGCTCCGTGACTGAGCCCCGTGCACTTCTTTTCCACCCAGGCTTGGCTTCGGTCTGTCCCACTGAACTGACCCCGTTACACAGAGCATAGGAAGCACCGTCACTTGTTACTACTGGCTGTCCTACTGCTTGCTGTTTCCAAGCCTGCACTTAACAGGCGATCGAACACGAACACCTCATATGAGACAAGTGGGGGAAAAAATGCATAAAGGTTGGTTAAGAGACAAATGAAACGAGTACAAATAAAAATCTCACCTTTGCTCCTTTTACACCACTGCAGTCACATTTTCCACAAGATGCCCCGCAACCCTAGGAATGGAGAGAAACATAAAAATAAATGGTCCATCACTTAAAGGAAACACACAGATTTGCACAACAGGACCTGGTTGTAATTTAAACCACTTGGGGGCGCCAGAAACCATCTGTAAAATACGCCTAATGCTATCATTCTGATAGGATGATTGCATTAGCAAACATTTGTTTACTGCCACGTGCATTCATCTGAAAAAGCAACGATAACCTTTTAATGTAAGCTGTTATAATACCAGCCATTTCTGTGACCAACACTGACTGGTGCAATGAAACAGAATCAAAATAGTGAAGTTGCAGGACATGAAATAATAAAAGTTAGCAGGGAGAGGCTAAAAACCTCCTCAGATATTAAGTCACCTGCAGATTTTACTAGTTATCTACCCCATTCATTCAGTTTCTACCCTATTATACTATTTGTTGCAGCTTTTAATTTACTGTCCAATGGTCAAAAAAGGTAAAAAAAATTAAAAATTAAATTTTAATCCACATCAAGGGATCAATCACTTATTAGCTTTGTAAAACTATTGGCAGGCAGGAGGACGTTAATGCAGCTGGCCTCGGCCTTTCCACCCCCCACCCTGCCTCGTTTCCTCTGGGGTCTCCAGAGGCCAGAGCCTGGGAACTGGCTTCCATTGCTCCTTTCCTATCTTCCAGCTGTTGCTGGACTCACGTGTAAGGCGCCCAGCCAAAAGCCCATCAGGGTTTTGGACAGGCCCAGCAGGCCTGGGCAGAGAGTTCACAGATACATATTTCTGTCTGCCTCTCACACTCTCGCTCTCTCCCACACACACACACAACAAATAAAAGGCTCCAATACCATTCATTGTGATCCCCTTCCAACATTCTGAACTCGACATTTACAGTTTTCAACATCAGCTCATCCGTCATTGGCCTTCCAGCATAACTGATCTGAATCAATATGCCGCCCTATGAATTGTGGGAAATCACACCAAATTAACTTAATGCAGGGAACCAGCTGTTCGCACTCCGTCCCAGAGCACTTGTTTCTCCTCTGCTTTCAGGGTATTACACAGATGGGGCCTGTTACATTATGCCATTCATCTCCTGCTCTCTGAAACACCTCTCACTCCATGTCACCACTTTTTTATCCAATACGCCGCAGGAAAAACTTGATCTGCTCACAATCAGATTAGTGTTATAAGACAAACAGAGGAAACGAATATTGAGTCTGAGAATGAACTGCATGTGTCACACACAGCAATAAAGGCCCCTGGTGCTGATTGACGTGATTATTATTTTTCTTTTTTTTGGCAGTTCACCCGGGGAGCTACGGCAATCTAACGCAATGATGGAAAGCGCTTGCATATCTGCCAGCGACGCTGATTACAGGATAAGCACTCCCTCATTCACCTGTCGCTCTCTGTACGTCTCAGGATTGTTCTTTGTCTCCAGCTTTTTTTTCTCCTTCAACTCCAGCCAACAGGCCCGCATGTTGGGAGGGCATGGCTGCACAATAGGGAATGGCGGAGTGTGTGCCGAAAAAAAAAAAAAAAAAGCACCGTCCTCTGTGATGTCTGCCGCTGGATCTCCAAACACGGCGCGGTAATCTGCAGGTATAGATCAAAGTGGCGCTTCTTTGATTCCTCCTGTTTGTTTTCCCTTCGACATCCGTTACGCGCCATCACAAACCCAAACACCAGATGGGAGCAAAGGCACAAAGACCCACCTGACGTCGGCACAAAGAGTGTCTTGTTAATGACTCTCTCAGCCGTGGATCAGATGACTGTCTGATCCGTGTCTCGGAGGGAGAGAGGATCTTAACAAGGCCCTGTCGCATAGATCCTCAGGTACATAGGATAATAGAGGCTCTGATTATCTAGCTATACCACAATAGCATTTCTACACATCACAGGGATAAATGCCGGACCGGTGCACAATCCAAATATGAACCCAGGTAAATTACTGTTTTGGGGTGGATTTTCTTTACTTCCCTATATTTCAGAGGATTACTTTCCAGCTTTTACTTCATTTATCTGACAGTGTGAACGCACCGGTCTAATTGCTGGATTGGGATTGGCCCTTTTAATCAAATATTTTTCAATAATTTATCTTTATTTCGAACAGAATATGCAACATTTTTCTATATTTAGGTGTACCAATAAGACAGCACAAGACACGGACGCGCGTGATTTCACTGGAGGGTGTGAGAAAATAAAGAGATGAAGACGTTACTGTGCCCAGACAGCATGATCTTTCCCAGAGCAAACAGACTGAGGAGCAGGCTGAGGCCCCACAGCGATGAGTGTGCAGAGTCCACTGTGAATATACCCAGCGGTTGGTGAGTCACCCAGCCCCGGAGGACCTGTATCAGATCCAGAAACTCACGCAGCAGACAGAACCTCACGTGTCCCTGGACGAAAGTGTTTATATCGCCCCCGAATCTGGACGACAGGCCTGGACGTCTGCACACTGTGAAAAATCAATATGACGTACGCTGGCAAATTTGTTTGCTTTTACTGGGCACCGCTCAAAACAGTGCCTTATCATAATTGCGTGTTTAAGGAGGTGTTTTTCTGAAGATGGAGCTGCCAGAGAAAAACTCAGACAGATGCATAAAAGGGCAACAGGAGAGGTGGATGGAGTGGATACAGCTACCAAGATTTGTGGAATGGCAGGCACTTCCTAACGTGGCATGATGCGTCTTGGTTGCTACGTGCAGTCGAATACATCAAGACTCTTCCCAAAAGGCCGGATTTTAACGCTTGCTCGACATGTCTGACATCACTGCATACGTAAGGCCAGCGCTCAGGAGACAGAGCACTGGTGAGAGGAAGTGATGAGTAATGTTTGCTTTCCAGATTTAAGGCCTCAGTCAGCAAAGCATGCGGGTCCAGAGATCCTGACATTAACACAAACAGTCTTGACGTATGTATTGTGTTGAGCTGTTACGTCGTAACTGGACGCTAATGTGCAGTGTGGTCAGTTCTACGTCTGCTTTCAATAAACTATTCTGTCTTCCTTAACAGATGGTGTTTGCAAATTCTTACCTTTTTCCAAACACTATAAGGACTTCTCGTCCATGTTGACGTACATCTCGTCAGCAGCTGAGGGTGGCTAGTTTTTTAGAAGATGTGCGATAAAATCATTCTCCATGGTCAAGAATTGACCACAAAGGCTGCTCATTTTAAAACAATTAAAAGTGCTTTCTGCTGTTGTTTCCCGCCTATGGTCAACTTTTCTACTTGTAATGTTACAATGTTGAAACCGTACCCAAGTCTCTGTGCCTTCACAAGAGGATTTCCTAGATTTTGCACAACCAGTCAATGCACCCGTAACCACAGGGAATCCAAGTGCATTCCAGACCTCACGTTTTTCATTCTGTTGCGGACTTGAGGCATCATTTGTCCACAGGATAAACAATGGATTGAAGTTATTTGCACAATTTTGAGGTTTTGTCATGGCAACAATTCCAAGACCTAGAGAGAGATGCTAGCTTCTTTGTGAGTCTGTATGACTCGGGATGTCATTCTTGCAGAAGTGGGCAAATCTTTGCGTACTGAAGCCAACTTCCAAACACTGCAAATGCAGCATCCTACCACATTCAATATTCAATATTTGCAGAAAAGCCACAGGAAAACAATACAGAGTCCAGTCTGAGCACAGTTTTCATTGGCAATATTACAGCAGTACAAATCATTCCCACATGTGGCCAGAGATCCGCAGTGCTCTACGCTGACTGTACATTTACAACTGCGCTGTGTGATCGTGCCCTGCAACTGCATCTTTTCATGTTAAGGGAAACCGAAGATCACGCGAACATCTGGTCAGTGTCATCCACAGACGTTTCTTTAAAAACTACATTACATTCCCACCACATTCTTGCCATAACCTCCCACTGCTGCTAGAGCTTACAAACCCCCAGGGTATCCTGTTGGGGATGAGGCCTGAAATGTGGGAGGTATTGTCGTTTCACAACCCTCCTTCTTCATTTTAAACACACGCAGAGTCTTATTAATTACTTGCAAAAGCAAATAAAGCACTAGATCAAGTGTCGTCGAGCCACAGGGCCATGGACGAACACCAGTGCATATTATGATTGGGTAAAATAAGTAAATACAGAATCCTCTGACTAATAAACATTTAACATTATACAGAACTGTCTGCACAAGGGACTCCGTCACACCCACAACCATTAAATGCCAAGTCATCCGCCGCTGACCCTTTGTGCATGTTGCATTCAAACAAACAAGCAAGTGATGATCTCTACGAATGCTACAGCTATGATAGCACCATAGTTACTGGTTAGCCATGATGCTGAATCTAAGAAACCTTTCTCTATCAGTGGAGTTGCCAATGTTAAAAATTCACTGGTGGATGATGAATATTGTGTATGAAGATATTCTCTGTGCATCTGGTTCAGAACTATTCAAACTGGACTGATCACCATCTTGTTCCAGGGGAAAGAGTTAAACCTGTGAATACTGGTGAAGTGCAGTCTCTCTATGTGTTCATACAATAACATAACATCCAAACAGTGATTTAATGGTGCTACAAACTGATCTAACATAATGACTATCAAACAGCATCATGAGACCATGGAACTTATTCCTGCATGAATTGGACAGGATTGGATTAGATGAATTCCACTCACTCGAGACACTAATATCTGTCCACTTGACCATGTGGTAACATTTTTAACCAAAGTCACGCACTAAAGTTCGAGCGACTTTAATCAGGAAGTGACAGCTGTGGATGGCTGTTTTTATTCCTCTTTCCCCGAACACGAAACACAACTTTTCTTGGATCGGTCGAGTGAAAACGTAGAAAAATGTTCGACTGCAGTGTTTCCTCTCGGTTATCTCCACGGCTACGGGGGAGCGGAGAGGAGCCTTCCTTCCACATTGATATGGGTTTCACTGAGGGCCAAAGCAGATAACTCAGTTGGTCATTATTCCTTAGTTGAGCATGCTTTCGATTCCACTCATAGTTCACACTTCTGCCAGACTCAGACTTTATATAGGGACGGTTAAACGATGTGTTTCAGGTTTACTTTCGTGATCCTTTTGACCATAACAACTGTTGTGTTAGCTGTAGTTCTCCATGTCTTCCACCCAAATGGCACTTAACCCCAAATATCTCTGAAATTTAGACATGACACTGTTGTTTTGCTTTGGTTTACAGCATAAAACTGAAACCACCAAAACTCCTCATGTGTTCTTGCATCCAGAAACACCAGCTTCACCATATGAGGTTAGCCATGCTGTTGCGTCACTTAGCTTTGTGCTTACATTTAGCTCCATGTTTTGGGCGTTTGGCTGTTTGGGTTTTCAAGTTGGCTCATCTAATTACTCTTAATGACATCCGATGAGACTTCGGCTTTGTGTCCCAACAGTAAATATTGTTCAGCACTGTTGAATTGTTAGCATACCTATGAACTTTCACAAAAACATTTGGGCTCTTTTGTTAAATGACTGAAATAAGGATTAGCGTTACGCAGCATATTTTTCTCTCTGCATGCTGTAGAGACTCTCACGTGCTCCTGTGTCACTTTAACATCAGTGCCAATCCCTGCATGTTTAACACGTGCATGCAGAATCCTCATGATGAACTCTCAAATAGGACCCAGCTCGGCTGTAGTCAATTTAGCACAGTTGCATAGATGTTTAACCTATGTAAGTCACCCCATAAAGATGCTCTCATGGCGATAAACCACAGATCATGGCTTCCATATGGAGACAATCAGGATAGTTTTACTCTATAAACGTCAGAACGATCTCACATGGAAGTGGGGACCACTAAGCAGCTCTAAATGGGACAGTTATGGACTACAGTGCAATACACACAGTAGCTGCAGTGTTGCTAGGAGGCTGATTCCGATGCCCTGAAAAGTGTATGAGATCAGCGTGTCAGTGCTGTTGACTCATCCCAGCTTCTCTGTGGCGTCCGGGCTCTCGTCTGTGTTTTTCTTTTGCACGTGTTGAGGAAGTTCACAGGTGCTATCGACTGCAAAAGTCCTCACCACACTCCTCAGCCGCGCACGCTGACGCAAACGGACTAAAATAGTAGGAGATCGATGTGTTTTCTCAGCCTGTGCTTGGTCGAACTGCGCTGCTCTAACATTCCTGGCCTTCTCTGGTACTGAGGCCAGGACGAGAGAATAGAAGCAGAGGAGGGGAATTTTCTGTCTGACTGCCATACTTGGAAGACAAGGCTCCTGGCGCAATTTGCTCTGTAAACAAGTGCGTGTCTGTGTGTGAGAGAGCTGCACGTGCGCAAGCTGGGACTACTTAATGCTGATTTGGATAGCAAGCGAAGCCAAATTGCTTTTCATATTTGTCTGCTCCTGTGGGCTTGATTCTTTTAGCACACATTTCCTTTTTCGGTGCATATGGGAGCGCCATTTAACAATAGAGTACTTTAGTGGGGAAATTCATCTTAAAGTGCTAAAAAAAAACATAACCACTGAATAAAATAGCCAACATTCATTCAATTGAATTAGAAATGTCAAGACATGCATTGCACATGAAAGAACAATAAGTAGGTTAAGTTCAAATCTTAAATGACAGTGCAATAAAGTCATCAACTTCCTTATTTAGAGACTAACAGTGCTCTCAGGTCTGCGAAGTTAGAGGCTACAGCCTTTAGCGAGTTATCAAGATAGATTAGCAGGGGGGAACAGCTACTCTGGCTCTGTCCAAAGACAAATCTACCAACTAGCACTAAAGCGCTGATCTCATAATGATGCCCATTTGTTAAATTTCACCAAAACTGAACTGTAACAATGACACTTGTGGTTTTCAGCATTTCATATGGGACAGAATTAGTCTAGCGTCACTCTTATCTTGTGCCAAACTATGTCTGTAGCTTTCAGTTAGATCCATATTTACGTACTAAACATTGCAAATGACAGACATGCACAGTAGTTGCATGTCAGTTTTCAGCAGAAACACAAGGCCAAGTTCAGAGTCACACACCTGGAGACGTATCATGTGCACTTTGCGCAATAAAACACGTTTTCTGTTTCCTCTATTTAAGGGGTCCCGTACCACTTATCCACCGAGACCAGCTTGATGTTAAACAGGTATTCATCTGCCCCGAAGAAATAACTTCTGTAATCAAAAGCAGATGCTCCTGCGGAGAGCTGTTCTCGCCCACACATGGGCCCGGCTCACGTTTGCACAAATCTCACGAGTTAGAGAAACGCACACGCAATGGATGTAAACAAAATGAATACCAGACATGGTGAAATTCTTGGCAAACTTCGTGGGATCAAATATGTATGTTACCCTGGGAATATCTACAGTTTTGAGAAAGTCTCCAGTCTGATCACGCATGATCAAGCCTGTCCAGGTTAATACCGTCTGTCATCGAATTTGAGGCCATTACACCCAAACATCTGTAAGTGGTGGGGTCTTAAGTTAAGAAAACTGTATATGCATTAGAAAAACATCCGGCATTGTTGCTTCAACATCTTAAGAATAGCAGAAAGTCTACTCTGTGGCCAGATGTGGACGCAGATGTAAACACAGTCCACGCTCTGGAACTGCAGAAATTAATGAACATGTCAGCAGAAGTGAAATAGGAATACTGTACCGTCCATGTTAACAGTCCAACCAGGAATTCTCACATGCAAAATTAACTCAGCAAATGGGAAAATAGTTTTACACGGTTTCTCAGGCTCTGCTGGTTGGCACAGAGTTATGTGTGTGTGTGTGTGTGTCCATACAGTAGTGGGACACTTCCAGCTGCAGAAATCTGTTCTCTACTGATCACTCCCTGTATATGTTGAGAAAATAAATACTGTTTCATAGTGCAAAAAAGGTCTAGTTTAACAAAACACTGTCATTATAAGTCATTAGAACACATGTTAGAGCTTCTAAAAGATGCTGTGCAGTAGTCCTGCCTTACATCCCAAAGGTCACCGACCTCTCTTAATCAGCCGGTCCGTCGGCACGTTGTCTTGACCGGTCACATGACCCACACAGGATCACCCCGTTGACCCCGCAACCTCTGGCCAGGCCATTAGAGAGGATTTAGACAGCGCTTTCAATATAAAGGTCATCTTGATAACTCAGTTCTTCCCAAGTGTGTGTCTGAAGATGCGCATGTGAATGAACTTGTAACCCTCTTAACAAATTTGGCCAGACTCTTGCTAATCTTTTTGCCACCGAGGGGACTTTCCAGCTCCGACAACGACCCACAGTTATTGAGTTTTTGTGCAGAAGATACTGTCACAAGTCTGATAGGACAGAAATCTTGCAAGCTAGCTGTGAGGTTGTGTTGCATTGTTGTTGCAGCCAGTGGGAGAGATGGGTTTGCTTGTTTTCTGTGCAGAGCTCTGTTTGTGTGCCCACACATCACTGGTCTGGGCAGTTGTTGTTTGACACAAGTAAAAAAAAAAAAACATTCCTCCACAGTCCCAAAGGAGCAGCACTGGTGAAATTTGCACAAACATCAGATTGAAAGCTATTCATTTCCACTTATTTGTCTTGCATTCAACTAAATCAGTTTGACATGTCTGGAAGTACACAACGCATATGCATGCACTTCTGCTTTTGAGGCAAAAAGAGGGAGAAAATGGTCGGAGGTGGTGAAGGAAACGGGGGGCAACAATTACTTTGTTAAGATGTTTGTTTTCTTTGAGAAAGGGCCGGTCCAGTTCTGGTGCACTTCAACTCTGCCTGTGGCTGCTCTGTGAATGCGCAGCACTGTGCCACAGGATATGGGATTTGGGAGGCCATTCTTTCTCTAAGGAGGAAGGCCTCTTCCTTGCCTTTTATGCTCACAAAGACAAGAAGGGGTTGGGTCAGCCCCGCGTCTCTCTCAAGAGTGCTCTGGTATCTGGGAATAACGTCAGCACGTGAGGACAAGCAATGACCTCAGTGACTTAAGTACTGACTCAATTCCTCCAGCGTGGAATATTCTCACACAAATTAGGGGACATAAAAGGAGGGGAAAGAAGTTAATTTACCCCATTAGTTTTACAGTTTAACAAGAGTATCAGTCTACCTGGTCTACCTAACTTTAGGACTTTAGGCTAAAAGCTAATATACTGATATTATTCTGATGTGGTGCTTTTATATTTGAAACTGGTCAAAATAAAGTTTTAACCCAATGAAGACACTAGAGGAAAAGCCTGGAGTACCCATAGTACGTTGCACTAAATGTTGTGGGAAAACAATGCATAGTTTGTCCTAGTATTACAGATGCAGTATGCCAAATGTACACGGCTGTCCATGTAGTATGCAAGCCAGCAAGATTTTCTGACCATTCTGACTACTCCGAAAATTTAAGCCAACGCCGGAAAGTTAGGCGGCGTCATACTTTATCAGAAAGATCCTAATTTGGCGCTAGAGCCTGCCAAGAGAAGATACCAAAGATAAAAAGGTTAAGGTGCATATTGCATTCAGTTGTATGGATGCGCTGCAGAACGTACCAACGTTTGTGCCAATCCATAAAGAAGAGTGTCGAGCTACTCCGAAAAGTGGAAACCTTCTGAAGAAATTTAACAAAAACCAGTTGCATTTCTCCCCTGGGGATTAGATTAGATCCAATTTTTCAACTATTCTCTCCTTCTCATTTTACACGGAAGCACCTGGCGAGTGAGTTAGTCATCTTAGACTACAGCAGCTTTTACAATTACACAGGGTGACACAATGCACCCATCTGGGAGGATGCGTGTCTATGGAAGCTCTGCTTCACATACATTTAAACTGGAATTCCGCCTTTGTGCATGCTGCACATGTGTCAGTGTTGTTTGTTTTCAAAGAGGAAATGATCCCCTTGTAATATTTTCATCGTCCTCACTAACACAACGGGTTTCATGTGAGACGCAAGGGAGATGGGTCAAAGTAAGCAAATGTGAGAAAAAGAGGAAATTCCAGGGAGAAGATTAAGGAAGCTTTGTCCGTGCACTTCACTGACTAACTGCAACAAACATTATGGATAATTGAGATTATCCCCATTAGCATACCGTACACTTCAGTTGAGTTAATGGTCATCTAATAGATAAAGCTGCGCTCTATTGTTCTGCTTATTCCAGTCCTTATCTCCATCATCCTTATACAACATATGGAAAAACGTCATCCCCACGAGGCCTCAAGTCCTTAAAGATGCCGAAACCTGGTGACAGATTTGCTCTCGTATCAGCTAAAACGCCTTAATCTACCCCTCGACTCAGCTGTGCATTGAAAGATTAGCATATCTCTTCTACTCCTGATGTGAGTCACGTCATGTGACCGGCTTTAGCTTGCTTCCTACTCAAAGTTATCTGATTAAAGTTTTCCCGGGACACTTCGAGAATAACGGCTACATACACAAGCTGTTCCCATTGTCCAGCAAGTTGAGGGAGCTCAACCGCAAGCAGCAACATAAAGGGGCGGCGCAGGAGGAGATGAATAAAGCATATGTTCTTCCAGGAAAAAGGGGTTCAAGGCTTGGTTCTAGGTATGAATACATAACAACTCTCAGATCTTCTAAATTTACAGCTGGATCTGACTCACGATCTGCTGTATCTATCAGTCCTCCTCTGCACCTTTAGCGCCATAGCATTTAGGCCTTTTCTACCATGTCTGGTAAAAAATAAAGAGTAACTCAAGCTCTGTTTAGAAGAGGAGATTGCACAGTGGAGGTTGCAGGACAGACATAAAAAACAGACTGCACACCACGGTCAGACATCACTGGTATGATCAGTTGATAGAAATAAGAAAAGCCTACTTTGATGTAAAGCTCAGACTTGTTGAAAGGATCCACACACCACATTCTGGTAAAATCATCAATATTAATGGACACATATGAAGCATGTGTACTATTGTCCCGGGTTAGTCTGCCAGGACTAAGTCCATCAGTCACCCCACCCACCACATATGAATGGCCTTTTCCCTGTTCTCTACTAACCACTGTGTGTTATGCATTCTCAGAAGCTACACCGTATTGTTATGTTTCCAGTCATTTGTTTCCATTCGTTTCTAACAGCAGGGATTGGGAACTCTACTCTGACACCTGCCAAAGTGCAAATAACCTACACTGAACGCTGTCAGTGAATGCATCTTGTGCTGGGGTCGTAATTCAAAGAGCAATGTGGGCAATATCTAGAATCCATTAGCTGAACTACAAAGTAGACATGTAACTAAAGTTAATAGAATAAAAATATAACTCAGTGGGTGACTGCTGTGACCCATCCCTCTGTGGTTCTTGTTGAAAGTGTCAAAATGTCAACTGCAAATGGCCAATTTGTAAAACAGATCTGCATGATTTCTAGGCCCACTTACATGCCAGCACCTGGATATAGTTAGGAAAAGTCCTAAATACTGTGTTTCCGAGGAAAGTGAAGGTTTTCAGAAAGGAAATAAGCCGTCTCTGAATCATGGACCTGACCAGCTGTGTCACGTCTCAGATGTTATGACGCAGTCCGGTGTTTTCTCTCTGTGTTTTACAGTACTTACTTAGTGACGTCTTTGACATGATTGATATCTGTAGGTGACAGCAGGCTGCATTTAAGTTAAAATCTCTCACGGATCTCCTTTGTAGTTAGTCAGGTGTGATTAATGTCGGGAAAACCCGGTGATTTTGTAACTACTTGTAATGTTTAGACAAAACAGAAGAATACGATACTAGATGAAGCCACGCAGGTTTAACATTTGTCCAACAGAAACAATGATGTTTATCTTGTTTCCTGAACGGTTGGAAAGAAAATAGCAAAGATTTGATTGTATTTCGAACCAAGAGTGGTGCAAAATAATATTATAGGCAACTGAACCAGCGACCAAGAGAGACTGGAAGTACTAAAGGTTTATGACATGGCAAAAGCACAGCATTTTGTCTAAACCCAATCTGTTATCTGCAATGACTTTTACAGTGGTGCCAAACCACATCCACTCTGACTTGTCTGGTGACGTAATACCAGTCCAGGAACACTCAGTTCTGCAGTTTGGTATAAACGACAGCTCTGATTTTATCTTTATTTAATTTGGAAGCATTCTTTATGAGAATAAACAATATAATTTCGGAAAATGGAGTCTTCTTGTGGGTAGTGAGTAAGGATAGAAATAAGACATAAAGCTTTTATAGTAAATATTTCATTTTCTACAAGTGGCTCTTTTTATTTGAGAACAAGAGGGGCACTTTGGCGTACGTTTTGATAGTTGCCATGGGGACCTTACTGTATATTCACGTTTTTACACAGACACACAAACACATAAATCACTGTCCTGAACTTTCCAGCAGAGTCCTGCGTAGGTGTGATGAGGCAGCGAGGGAAGGTTTGTGAATCTTCTGTGCAAAATTCCCTGGCAGACTTCCAGTAAATCCTTCACTACAGCTCAGGTCAGAACAGACGCAGCAACATTTCCAGGTGAAACAAGAATAGACACACGGGGCAGACCCTCGTTTTAGGCAAAAGTTCTGGCTCGAGACTCAGTTGGTGATGGCATTGAATTTAATGCATGTAGTGTTGGTGAAGTACAGAAGACAAGCAACAGTTGATGATAAATATTAAGGCTGCAGTGAAAAATGTCAAAGCTCTGGAGGCTGAATAGTTTAATACATGCACCATGTAGCCTCAAATCTCAATTCCACATATACAATATAAGCATTCAAGCTGATTATAGTTTGCCACTTCAATCTACAGGATTGCGCCTTAATTCAAAGGTGTCCAGTTCCATGAAAGCCCTTGTGATGCAAATCAACATTGACTTGGCTCTTTCTCACTGCTCCAATGACGTGCTGTAACTTCAACCAATCATATTACCAATCAATATATCAACAAAATATCAATGAGCACTTGAGCAACACTTCAGTTGTAACTCAACAACTCAACAGGCCTCTCCTGGCTGTCTTGTTCGATTGTTCTGACTTGTTCCATGATAGTTTTGCGTCTTTCCATTGTGTATCTATATCAAGACTCGAAGACAACCCAAAAACTGACAAAAGGAACAGCTGAACAGAGCAGACCGCCAAAACCTCTTCAAACTAAAAAACAGAAATCCATAAATCCAGTGTTACCATTGTCACTATCTTATTCTCCCTCAGTTGGGCAATTTGGCAGCCGAGGGTGGAAGTTCAGGTCAAGGGCCAAAAAGCGAGACTAAAAGATTTGCTACGGGGTATCTTCTCCGGCTCCGACATTCCTTCCTCTTCTGGGGCCCAAGCCACCTCCTCCAGCTTTTTCCCCTCCATCACTCTCCACCTCCCACCTCCCTGTCAGATGGATGTATCCATTACTCCATCTCAGCCCAAACCGCAAATGACATTTATGACTCACTGATTTCACAGCTAAACGGCTAATCTGCGCTTTCACCTCGGGGAAGTAGCCGGGCTCAAGGATAACTCGCAACTTTCAGTTAGCCGAAAACTCAAGCGTGGGACAAAAGGAGAGTTTTATGGGTAAATAGCAAAGTGCAGCTGAACCAGATCTGAATGAAATACCTCCTCGATGATGCGTGGACCACAGGGAATCAAAAAAGGGCTTTGCTATGTTTAACCAACTTATCTAATCCCCTCCCCTCTAGGCCCAGACAGGGATCCCACACACAGAAACAGAAAATAGGGCATACCTGCTACAGTACTTGAGCAACAAGGTCAGCGGAGAATTAACTTAGCTACGCGGAGGCGCCTGTCAAAATAAGGGGACGTAAACACCATCACAACTCTTCCAAATGTAGGCATTTTTACAACGCAGAGGACAGAGGTCAAACAGGTTGCGCCTTCCCAGGGTGCACTGCTTGGTTGGTGGTCAGTCGCGGCGACAGTGTCAGCTGTTGTCTCCGTGGGAGGTGATGCGGAGGAGGTTGGCCCACGCGATCAGGCCTAGACAAAACTACCAAGCAGCCTTGTCAGCACCTTGGGCAGCAACAGATCAGGTCTTGATCATGATTCTCAGATTTCAACAGACTAAACATTTGCCAGACCGTGTGGGGATTAACAGCTCTTCAACCTCGCATGCGTTTCAGATTGGGGTTCACAGTCCCTAGGATTCACCGTATCTGGAAACATCAACGCCAAGTCAGATGCAGGAACCGGGCAGCACGCAGAAGTTTGTCTTTCCCACCAGCTACTTCTTTTTCCCAATCCCTCTATCCAACATCCCACACACAAACCACCGCCCCCCTCCAGGAATCTACTAATCTGTGCCTCTTCCTTCTGATTCTCTTCTAGGAATTTCTAGTGACTCATTCAGTCCAGATTAAATGACCGCCAAGGGAGACAACTTTTATTGTGTTTATATTAAATACACAGTTGAGAAATTCACTCGGAGACAGAAGATGCAGTAAAAAGAAAAAAATGGGAGCAAGGGTCATCATTACAGAAAAGAGGGAACGTATCTCACTATTCGCTTATCATTATGGCCTTTCTAAAGTCAGCCTGACCCACTCTAGGTGCAAGGTTATCACATCTGTGAGCGGCTGCATGCGTTCATGGCTCGTGACCCGTGTATACTGCATGTTCTTAGTGTACAGAGGAGTTTTCACAGATTGTGAAGCAGCCCAAACAGGATGCTCAATCAATGTCGCGTCTCTGCGTATGTGAAAGCAAAGCAGAGGTAAACACTCGGAATCTCCCTGTGGAGATCGGCCAAGATCCTGATTTCCTCTGATTTATTTCACGTGAACCCAAATTCTTACTGCCGCATGTAGGGAAATTTGTTTTATTTAATAAGGTCAGATGTATGACCACTTCTAAGCTGTGTGAAGTTGGCTTGATTGTTTCAGATGAGGACAACCAACTTCTGTTCACTGTGCTGCTTTGGACAGATGAAAGACCTGAAAGGATCACAAACTTCCCGTTGTGGACCTCCCATGGGTGGATGGGAAAACATTCAATTCCCGACAGTAAATCCAACAATGCTGACTTGCTCCGGTTTCACTGGTGTCATCCGAACAGTGACAAGATGTTCAGCCAGATATACAGTGCACCTCCTACTTCGTCCTCTCCTCTGTCCAGATGTTCTACGTCTCGTGTTTGTGCTTTGAGAAGTTGATTCAGCTGCTCGAATCAATATGATGGCTCTGAACATCACACAGTCCTACGCAGCTGCCTGAATCAAAGCTCAATATGAGGCTGGTGGCTTATAATGGCTAATAACGTGAATAATGACAGAGGGAAAACGCTTCAAAGTCACGCTGCTACGCTTTCTGCCAGCATGACACGGACAATGGACAAATGTAGGAAACCCTTTACTAATCTGGCAAAGTAAAGGTGTGTCAGCTCACAGCTACAGTTCATCCATCCAACCCAGCTGATACGTTGATAAAACCAGGTTCCATGAGAGGTGGCCGTTTGCTTTGAAACATCACACATTGCTTCACTGTGCAATAAACTGAACTAACAGCATGTTCCTCTTCATCTTTTGATAGCAGTCCGCTGGGGTTTCCTCCCACCCGCTTGAATTTCTCTTAGTGGGAGAGCTGCTTCTGCTGGAAATTCCATTAGTTTTAAGACATAAATGTCTGAAAAGCCCTTCAGAAGAAGCCGCAGCCGACAACAATGCTTCCTTCTATCTCAACATGACTTCTCAGGGGTGACAGGAGTTATTTTCCTCCGCCGCCATCAAACTCACTGATCTATTTTTGAATGAATACTGCCAAAGCCTCCTTCTTTGGGTATACCGCCTATAATCAGGCCTTGAGATAAAGGCTCCTTGTTAAATTCTTGATTTGGACTTACAGTAAAAATGCAAGCCCTTGCTTTCTCAGTCTTACTGGCCAACAAGAAAATCTGAACCAACAGTGCCCAGCATTGTTTGTAGGGTGCACCATAAACTGCAGTTCCTTTGTCAATGTCATTTTAAACATGCAGTGTTCCAGCAACATTCATTCAGTCACGGTGAGTCGCCAGCTATGGACAAATTGAGTTTCCGTACAGATTAAATTTGGTAAAATTGTATCACTGAGACTCATTATGAGCAGATATCTTAACATAAGAAGTCAGAACTGTTTGTCCTCTCTCAGTTTTAAACACAGTCCTCCATAATTTTCATTTTCACTGCCGACAGTTTGAATGAAGATGACAGCACAGATGGCGTTCTCATTCTTTGAATCTAAACATGGTAAATGCCAAACATCAAATGCTGTCTTTAGTCAGCTGAGAGCGGGCGTACATTTAGCTTTTCATCTGTTTAGTCTCATGATGACTTACTTCTTATATACATAGTCACTTGTCATGTGATTACGTGCAAACCTTCTCCAAGCAGGTCATGAGAGCATTAATATGTGACTTTACTGAATTAAACATAAACATATCAACTAAACTATGTCCCTCATCACCTCCAGACCTCTTTCAAACACACACACACACACACACAGCTACTGTAGGCACATCTGCCCCACCCTCTCCCTCCTCTCTCCTTCCCTCTCTCACTCTCTGCTCCTCTCTCCAGCAGAAGTGGTGGAGGAGGCTGGACTGGGAGTATGCCCAACTCCAAGTGCTCAGAGCAGCATGAGCAGCCCGATCAACGAATAATATACACACACTCAAAAATCACAAACATCTGGCTCTAATAACGTGCACCTCGGTGCTGGTGAAATAAATACGATAAAAAAACAATAAATACACAGTGTCAAGAGACTGGATACATCAGAATCTGTCATACATTTGTGCTGCGTAAAAACCTTTAATGAGACTTTATAAATATGATAAAAGTCTAATCCTCAGTTAAAAGTTCTCCACATCAGTTAGATTCTAACTTAAAAGCTCCATCCAGAGTAGTCCCTCGTTCACTCACCTCAGCTTCTGTCAAATCGATTCTTGAGTAAAGATGAACCAGCAGCAGCAGCAGCAGCGCGCCGGACGGTAACATCATGTTGTCGGTGATGCGCGGTGGAAACGGTGCGTCGCGTCCACAAACGGCCACCTGTTTTCGCTTTTTCTTTAATTCTTATCGATAGAGCACCGGCAGCACGTTTAACCGCATCTTTGTCCGAGACGATGTGAGGCTCTGATCAATGCAACTTGCTCTTGTTTCTGCTGCACCACACCCCCTTCCCCAAAACGACCACCCTCGCCCATGCAAACGGGCTCAACCTTGCTGTTACAAACACTTTGACTTTTGTCTGTTAGGAGAGGGACTAGTCGACACACTTTTGTGCTTTTGTGAGAATATTTGAGGAGGTTTTCGGTGCCGCGCGCGGCCGGTGTGAAACTTTTCAACCGTAGGAAGCAGAGCATCTCCTCCCCAGGTCGAGTCCCTTCATCTAACCATCGCGCGCAAAACTTGGCTGAAAGTAAGTTACGCATTTAATTAAATTGATTGCAAATGAATGATGGTGACAAATAGTCAAGAGTAGCTACTATTTATTAACGCTGCGGGTGTTGGTTTGCCTCAGCTCGGGTCGTCATGCTGTAGAAGCGTCTCAACAAGTGTAAGAGCAGTGTGGGACTTCAGTTCGCGGTCCGCATGAGTAGGACCATGCAACAACACAAACACAACAGAGAGTGGAGGAATCTGAGGTGAGCCACGTTTGTGTCATATGTGCACACGATTACAACCTGATGAACTGTTCAGTATTTTTACGCTGTGTTTTTTTTTAATCACCAGGCTGCTGCTTCTCAGCCTCACCGTTGCCATCCTCGTCTCAGGAGTGAACGCAGTAAGTTTTAACCCACACGCGTGGTTCATATTGTGCTTGTGAGACTTGAAAACCGCATCCTCTTCACAACTGAGTCGTGAAATTGACCTGAAAGAGTCTCTGGGCTGAGATTGCCTTAGCTGAAGCTGCTCAGCAGCAGACACGCTCACCTCTGTGTGCTTCCAATGGGAGTGTCTGGTTTGGGGAGTTCCTCCAGTAGGAGGGTTCTTGGCTTTGCATGCTGGTAAACAGCAACATGAGACTCAGAACTGTTTCAGATGACCCATGTTGCAACTTTACTGCTTGAAATTGTGAGTTTCATGGGCTTTTGCTTTTGCAAAATGAATAAACAGAGAGTGCAGACCATTTAGGGATACGTTGTGTTTTGCTTGACCCCTTGACCTGGAAGAGATGGGTGGGTTCACGACCTCTGCACACATGATGATATGTTGTTGAGCTTTGGCATGCTGTTCATATATGTTAGCAAGTAACATATCAACCCATTCTATGAGAGAACTATCCACCAACATGCAATTTAAAGTTTAAAGTATGGAGTTTAAGTTTCAATATAACAGAAATTAACACTTGAGGAGACATATGAGTGGTATTCATATTGTGTGTAAACAAAGTCAGTGTAATCATCCTTATAGCCTGGAAAATAGAATTCTATTTATATGTGATTTATCTAAACCCAACCTTCACCAAGTTTTTTTGAAGTTTGGCAGGCGTCCATATTGACATTAAAAGCTGAATTTCTTCAGATGACCAAGCCTCACACTTGCCATGTTTGTTTTCAAAGGTTCAATCACTCAAACTACGAAAAAACAACACCAACTAGGATCTGGTTCTCGCTGGGAACCAGGTTCCACAGCAACCTAGTTTTAGCTGGAATACCTGGAACGATGCCTGGATCACTGTTAGTTAAAAATCCATTAGTCATCCTGCTTTGTGTTGTTTGACTTTTGGATGTCCTTTATTCAAGTACAGACAGCTCTTCTCTTCTCTTTCTGCTGTCATACTTCAGATTGTAGTATGTTTCAAAGTCAGTGCAAGTTGATTGGTCCACAGCTGCCTAGGGAAATGGACAAAGTATGAATTGGCCTTTTATCTGAGAGACTTTCTGACGTCTTTGTTTTAATACATTATGCATTCAGCACCATGACCCTTCCATCACCCTTCAGTTTCATTTTGACTTTAATTTTAAAGCTTATGGCGTTACTCCACGTAGAAAGACACGGCCAAAAATAAGTGCAGGGATTTGATTCGAAAAATTAGGTTAAATTAAGGTTTGGCTTGGAGCCCTTTACTTCTTCTGACAGTTGACAGTCTTCGCTGTCAGTGCTGACATTACAAAGCCCTTCTTGTACGTGGTGTATTGATTTGTTGTTTTCTCACGCACCTCCTTGTGGAAACACCCTCACTTGGAACCAGCTTTGCAAGTTCTCATAAACGTTCAAGTGAAAAAGAGTAAACAGATGTTTCTTCACACTGTAATAGTTTCTGACTGGGCCAAAGTCGTAAAAAATATTTTTTAATTTTAAATTAATTTATTACTTTCCAGTTATTTTTCTTCTCTCTGAAGACATTGAACTGAATTTTTTCCTTTCTTGAAGCCCACCGTTATGGCACTAAATCCGGCATCTGAGTGTTTTTACTTCAGCTTGCGCAAGATGTCAGATGTCCGGTGGGTCTTCAAGGTATTTAATATCATACTCAAGGCTCTCTAATGAACGGTTATTTTTCTCGTGTGCGCTGAAAAGGCCCCGTTGTCTCTCGCTTTTATCGGATTTGGTCAGGGCTTGATTAAAAGCGTGTGACACAGCTTGTCTTCTCTGTGTATTGTGTAGCTTTTCTCCAAGGCGGTGATCCTAGGACACGGTAAGCTAATTATAGTTTGGGACGATCCATGTGCTCCTCGCAAACAAGCAAACTGTCAAACATAGAAACAGCTCGTGTTGATTATACAACAGAAATTCGGGTGAGATGAAATAGGTTCAGTTACTAGATGTGACGTACGTATGTTTCCATCTGTAAACATTTCAGAGGTGGATTGGATGTGCAACAGGGAGTCATCAGTTCCAGTAGCTAGGAGCTATAGCTGAAGATTTTCTCGTGTAAAAAGCATCAGGGGGGAAACTGTAACTATGAGTGTGACACTCTGATGTTTGCCATCTGACACAGAATTTCACAATCTCAACTACGTCTTGGAAAATATGTTTCTGTTTTATGTCAAATCCAATCTGACCCATGGGACCGCTTCACGTGTTTGGACTAAACCATTGTGCAGCAGTTTCCCATCATTTATTTCCTTGTGATGTTTCAAATTTGGAATTTCCCTGTCTTTTGAAAGCGTAACTCTGCATAGTTTGTATATGAGTTTTTATTTGTAAATCAAAGTTTTTCTTGATGTTCTTTTGGAAGTGGTTGTCCGTAATGCGTAATGCATAATGAGTTGAATGGAAAATGCTAAATGGTATGTCCAAAAATAAGTAAAAATAAGGCCTTCACAGGGAAAGATGGGCATGGTATTGTCTATATTTAATATTTAATATAATATTTAATATAAAAAAAATAACACTACGGATGTTAAAACAGAAGAAAGTGACATAAAATGTGGTTAAGTAATTGAAAAAGTAAAAAGAGAGCTACAGAGAGATATTCAAGCTTTACTGCCTCCTTAAAGGTGACAAACCCTGAATGCCATCGATCAGAGGTTTTCTGAAAGGCTGTTTTCAAACTCAGTGTGATGTGGTGGCACCGTTTGTTGCCATTTGTGAAGTCCTGGTTAGTTAAAAAATGAATGCGGTTGTTGAGGGGGACAGCTGGCAACCTACGACAGCACTCAGTGACCGCTCTCTTCTTTACCCAGGAAAAAAAACTGTGAGTTACATAAAAATTCATTCTTGTAGATTTGAATGAATGGGGGAATTGGCTATATATAGCTATTGGGTTGTAATGTTTATTTTTCTGCTGTAAAGTTGGACTTTTTGTCATGGAGGTCTTTGGGGATTGACCCGTTTTGGGAGCCGGTCTGAAGTGGACATTCAGTAAAGTGAAGTTTTTAGCAGTTAGCATTGGCTTGCACACGGCTAACCAATATTAGCATGTTGGGGGAGTGAATAGCAATCTTTCTCTAGATCTCATACTTCTGTCACGCTGTGGCAATGCCTTCAAAAACTCTTCATCGCTATTTAGTTAGCTCACATATATGACAACACATACCATGAAAGCATCACTGTTGAAAAGCTGGAGGCATCCAGTCAACTCCATCTTGGCACAATTAATGCAGTGACTAGCACTGTTATTGTCATAGCAACCCGCATTTGTGTTTGGATGACGAGCATGCGCCGTCTTTGCGGTGGCGCATTACATGATCTTCGATGACAAAATTTCCTGCTCGAACGTGGAGCTCCCATA
The DNA here is from genome assembly GCA_005024645.1 of Planiliza haematocheilus. NCBI lineage: Eukaryota > Metazoa > Chordata > Actinopteri > Mugiliformes > Mugilidae > Planiliza > Planiliza haematocheilus. Next base: position 11,437,902 of record SRSE01000725.1, read on the forward strand.
CTTTGCTAAAATTGATTCCCCATGAAATCAAAAACATGATCACGTGGACGCATGCAACCGCAGACGCCACCAACCTCAGCCTCCCCTTCGCACCACGCACACAAGTATAATTTATCAGTGTCTGTTGGCGGAGGAAGGAAGGCTCTTAAATCAGTAATGTTAACAGGATGTTTCATATAGGCCCCTTTGAGAGGCTTTGATTTCTGATGTGTTTGAGAATATATTTCAAGATGTGTTCGAGCATGACGGAATCAGGGGGGTGATGCTGGCAGGGGATGTGTGACATGTGGGAATGTGGTTGGCGACCATGGAAGAGGCACTTTTGGCCGCTGATTGCTGCAGTACCTGGAGGCCCAGCGGCAGCGTCTGCTTTAGCAATTACCCTCCTTTTAGCTAAGTGGATGATTGTGATAAATGTTGTTTGTGCATGTCTCTTTTTGGCACGGTATCACATCGCAACCACATGGTCAAACTAAATAGTATATAGAACAGTTAAAAAATATGCAAATAACTCACGTGTCTACTGCAGCCATGTCGGCAAAGGCCGGCCTCTAAATGTGCGGTGGGTGTGGTCGCCAAATGGAAAGCTGACACGTGACTGACCTGGCGTGTGTGATTTTTTTATGGGGTAGGAAGGTGCGTGTCCGGGGCGAGGAGAAAGATGTCTGCCTGTGATAAGGGGAGAAAAATGGCCATCACATCCATTGCCAAAATAGTGACTGTGACATGGAGAGCCAGCTCTTGGCTTTTAACAATCAAGGGAAGAGCCCATTGTGCTGGAATGCAGGAAGCCACAGCCTGGGATGAGAAGGCCATGTGTGGGGCTTCCCTGTCACTGGTGTGTGTGTGTGTTGTGTGGTTGATTGAAGCAGGGTTGACATGCAGTTCCCACTGCGGCCTCCCCTCACAAAGAGACCCCCGTGACCTTCTATGCATTTGCGCCGTGTGAAGTTTGCGTCGATGGACGAGAATGTGCATGTGCGAATGGCTGTACAGTAACGCGTGTGGTTTGTGTGTTAGTAAAACGTGACTTTGTGGTGATGATTGTTTGATTAGCCTCTACAGTGCTGCATTGTAAGCGCGAGGAAAGACCTGGTGCATTTGGCCGCCCGCCCCGAATTATTTCCTTCTTCGTCAAGAATGCGTGAACAATTATGAATGCACGACAAGCCCTGTGGTGGACGACTAAAAGGACGGTTTCTTGCGGGGTATTCCGAAAGATTTGGTCGGTTTGCTCTCCCTCGTCGGCAGGATGTGTGCAACCCAATTTTCCCTCGTGCACGTGCAGCGAGCGTGGGCTGTGTTTATCTGTGGGCTCAGTGAAGTTCGATACTTTATGGGAAACATCCTGAGTGCAGAATTGTGTGAAGAGAAAATAGATTATCCAGAGAAGCTCTCTAAACAGGAAAAGGAAACGGGGTGGAGTTAAATGTGTCAGAGTTTCTTTACAGCCCTGCTGGACCCCACATAGTTGGAGCTGCTGTGCAAAAGAGAGCATAAATGTAATGTGTGAGGACGTGATGGCCATTTTTTTTGTAGGTCAATAAGAACTGAGGGGAGGCTTGAGGGAATTTCTTCAAATTTAGCACAAATATTCTCTTGTACTCAAGGTTGCACAAAGCAGAACTTCACAGGGGCATCAAAATATTTTCTAAATCCCTTCAGTTTCTTCACTGCATATGTTATGCTGTAGAAATTTAGACATGCATAGATATGGACATAAACTACAATTTGGCTGGTCTGCAGCAGACAAATAACCGCAGGGCAGTAATTCCAGTCTGTAAAGTGTTAATGGGATGTCGGTGGTCGTTCTCTGATCACATTATTGGGACTTCCCAGATGTTTTAGAGAGCACTGAACTAAAATATCACATTAACTTAAAAAAAACAAAGTTGCAAAGTGTCTGCACACAGACGTAGTGCACTGCTGTATCCAGCTGTCTTGCACAGTCTCCTTTTCAAAATCGTTGCTTTTGTTGGCACAACAGACTCTTTAATTATATTTTCATTATAATGTTTCTATGTCGTAATGATGAAAAAGTCAATACACGGGGCAAAAAGGGATGTGGGAATATGAGCGGCTTGATACCACAGATAATCACTGGCCACGCTTCGTTTTCTTTGCCAGTCTTGTGTGACAGCCCGCATATGGCTCCCATGCCACCGCACTACGTTTATGCTCAGTCTCTCTGTAGGAGTCAGTCTGTCCCTGCATTCAGTGGTTTAGTAATATGACCATATAAACCATAACCATGTGGACTGCAGTTTGTGTCCACACTTCAAATGATGTCCTAAATATGTTTAAATAACTTCAATTTGTGTTACATTGTGTTGCAGTTTTGTGTTGCATTTCTTCTTCACAGGACAAATCTTCAGAGGTTAGGTTAGATGTGGCTATCCTGTGATGCTGAGGCCTTTGTTCTGCTATGTTTTCTGTATCACTGACATAGGACGTCATGCACCTAGACCTACCTATCACCTTCCCCCTATGAGACACAGATGTGAACTTGTGTCATCAAAGTTGCTGTTTTTACCGGTCGCATTTCGCTGAAAGTAACTCTTTAACAGTTACAGACAAAAGGTGTTGCCATACGCAAACAAACAGAGCCAGCGTCGGCTGCTAAATTGAATCTGCGTGGTATTTTTAATCCTCACATGTTCAACATTATCATGCTTCAAATTATATTCCTGTGCAGTTCTACAAATGTGCAGCATTTGTGTCTGCCTTGTTTTGTGTTTATGGACGCTGGCCTTGGCCGTAATGAGCCAAAAGCGGTAGCACGTGAAGACTTTATTTGACTTGGAATGAAGCTCGGAAGTAATTTCATTACGGACGTTCTCTCTGGAAAATCCCTGTATACTGTATATATATATCCGCCCCAGTCCTTTGCCCTTACTCCATCTCGCAGTGATTAATGGAGGGACACAGGGGTCCCATCAGGCTGTGCCGAAGGAATTCCAAAGCCTTCGTCCTCCCAGGCCTCAGTCTCTCAGCCCAGCTCTGTCCATCGCTTCCTTTTATAGCCTCATTCTGCCCCTGGTTTTTATCTTCTGTCCCCTTGCTCACTCTCCATCTATTCCTGAAAGGGACACTTGGCAGTCTGTCCTCCCTCTTCCTCTCTCAGCTCATCCTCTTCACTTCTCAGCTCTCTCCTCGTCCCCCCTCCCCCCTCCCCCCTCTCCCCGTGTCTTCCTCCTACACGTGCTGCTCTGGTCGCCTGTCTCTCCTCGGCAGAGGTGAATCTTCTCGGTGAGCTCAGATGGAAGGATCGCCACAGCTGTGTTTAGAGAAGGAACATACTCCTTTCTCACAAATTTACTCTGGACTTTCTTATGTTGTGTCTGCTTCAACAGGTGCCCTCACGCTGATTGAATTTCTGAAGTCATTTGTTTTAACTTGATTCGCGGGGGAGTTTGGGTCCGATGCGCTGAAAGGGTGTGCTGGATCTTGACATGTGTTACAGGTGGTTTGAGACCCAAGAGTAAGGTCACAGCTTTGATATCTCATCAAGCATGTGCATTTGCTGCACATGTTTTCCTCTGGAAGGAGTCATAGAGCATTCATTTCCATCCCAGCTGTGGTCTAATTGATTAGAGTGAATTATTTCTCGTCATGGGAAGAATGTTAACAAAGTTAAATCCGCACTTTGAGATAACATGACCATGTCCAGCTCCCCGTCTCTCTCTTTCTCTTTATTTCCCGTACTCTGTCTAACCATTGCCAGCCATGTGTGTCTCTTTTTTTCTTCTTTTTTTTTTTTTAGGAGATCAGTCCACCAGACTCTGATATCCATGAAGTGAAGATATTACGTAGATATTCACAGTTCCCAGAAAATTAATTTTGGTCATCATGTGAATTTTCCTATAGGGTAGCCATGACGTTGACATCTGTGCCTTTAAATGTTAAATGTCTCATAAGCTATGTATTGTCACATGACTTAAACGCTGATACGTACCCTTCTAGATGTATTTTAGTCACTTTTAGTAGCAGAAACCTCACATGGCAGCCACCATGCTAGCTGTTAGATGCTAGCCAATAATGACTAGCTACATTGTCGTGGAGTCAAGTGTTGCTCTTGTTGGTGTTGTTATGTTGCCATCTGTTGTTCAAAAGTGAAATGGTGATGCAAACACATAAGAGTGATTGATGCAGCGCTGAGTTTTTGAATGCTGGAAAAAGTTGAGGCACACTCAACTTTGATTTGTAGCATGTTACGCCCGTCATCCAGCTGTGGGGTTAGGCGTCACTTTGTGGCTTCATATCACCACCGTCCTTTAAAAATGACTTAAAGCCACTTGCTTTTTTATTTGTAGTCTGAAGGCAGTATTAGTCTTGTTCCTGTTATTGTGGCCTGAAGAACAAAATCAGGTTCAGAACAACCCGTGCTCCTGGCTGCCTCACTGTTTTCTCAATCTGTGGTCGCGGATCCCACCATCCTAGTCCAGTTTGGATTCCTCATAAACCAAGCTAACAGAACCAAACTCTGCTGTTCTCAGACTTCTCAGGTGTCCGTGTCTAATTAACAGATCCTCCCATGTCCTGGGTGAGCAGCAGAACTATCAACGTAACCAGCTCTGACAGGTTGCCCTGTTTGCACCAAGGTCCAGGACTGAAATGTGATCCCAGGCTGATGTATCTCCATTTGTAGCAGGAAACCCTGATTAGAAGAGTGGCCCGCTGGGAAATGGAGTTGAGTCTCTGTTTGACCTGAGGCCAGTTAAAGAGAGGGAAGGTGCAGCTCTTGTCAGGCTGAGGGCAGAAACCAGAGCTGTGTTTACAATGGAGCCGATCCAAAGGAGCACAGTGGGAGTTTCTACTCTGTCCTGCTTCTTTCGGGTCCTGCTGTTCTAGTTCATGTTCTCCATCAAAGTCATGTCCTGCTGTGTGCAGAGTGACCCTGTCCCTTTGGCTGTTGTATTTCCCTTTTACTGCTCCTCTGCTTAAATTTCAATTAGTATCACATGTAGGTTGTTTCCTTATGACTGATGATCCTTAAAATAGAAAAAAGGTCCCTTTAATTTTTAGGAGCTGTTGCAATACCAGGGGAAAAAAATGAACCAACTGATTTTCAAAAGATCTGTTTTTTTGGTTAGGTTTTTGGCATAACATATTTTATGTACTTGTTTTATGTTTTATGTTAAGACGTTCAAATTCACATATTTCTTTTCTTCCATTCTTCACAACAAATCTTTGGTTCTACTTTGCAGTCTCGTTTGCCGAGCTTCTAATCATTTCCCATGTGAGCCAACATTCTGGTCTTTTGGGACTTCGTGAGAATGACAAGCCTCTCAACTCCCCGGCAGGAAGTTGATGGTGGTGGGGCGGGAAGGAGAATTAGCTGTAAAGAATTAATAGTGCAGACAAGCTGTGATGTTTATCAAGAGAAAAAAAAAAAAAAACAGTGAGAGCCTTTTAAGGGTAGCACAAAATCTCTTTAATGGAGGCCTTTGGGAATTTTAGTATTAAGACATGCCTCGGTTATAACCAAGCCAAATCAAACATGGCTATGTTTGATGTTTTGCTTCACTGGCTTCTGTATGTACAGTATGTGCATGTGTTTGTTTTATAGTCCAAGTATGATTATTTGATTCTGCTCAGCACTGAACTATTGTCGGAAGGCGAAGTGGCACAGAAAGTATAAACTCTCCCTCTTGACATGCTGCCCTACTTTTTAGGTCTTTTTGGTATTTTAGCATTGTGCTAAGAAGTAAGTAACAGCCTGTTGGACAAAATCAGGAAGGAAACATTCTTTAAGGTTTATAAAGTAAATGAATAAGTGAACTGATTGCTGACTGAAGCACAGTGGAAGTCAAGCACTTGTGTTTCCGTCGCAGTTTTCCAGACTTGTTTTGTGCATACACGTGAGTCACACAGCCAGACGGGCAACAATAACCAGCATGAGTTGGTTGTGGACTCTGCTCGTAAGCTCTTTTCAGTCTGCCTTCCCTCACTCACAAAGACAGTCGCGGTTTTATGTTTATACCTTCCCACTCACATTTACAGGGGTCATTTGGACATGCTTCTTTCCTCTTTATGTCCAATGAATCAAGAACTCTCTCACCCAAATTCCTCCCTGTGTTGTCCTGGATTCACTGAGCCTACGGGGAGGCTGCAAAACAGTGTGGGGAAGTGAATAAAGTTATTGTTCGAGAGCTTTCTCTTTTGCGCAAATGCTGAATAGGCTTTGAAATACAGTGCAACACCAGTGAAATGTAGGCCACATAAAAGCCACCCAAACTGCAAGCTTTCTTCTGGGGTTTAAACTGTAAATATGAACAAAAACACTCGGGACAATGTGGAGACTCTACAGTCATTAATTATTTGCAGAAAGCAAATCTGTCTGAAACTGAAGAAATTCCTTGCATGTCTTGTTCAAAAAAATGATTTGTAGTTTAACATGACTAACTGGCTGACTTAATTAACTGTGCTATGGGATTCATTTGCTTATTGGACAAAGGTCAAGACTCCAGATATACTTGTAGTATATGAAACACCTTCATTAGACCAACACATTTCAACTTATGGCCTTCATTGGGTTCATCCATTTGCTTATTAATATGCTCACTGTGATAATGCTAACATGCAGATGTTTGCTGAGGATGTTTGAGCAATGGACATTATGCTGCAACAAGTGAGAATGGAACTAGTTCTGGCAAATGAAAATGCTGATAAAGAGGTATGGACTAATACAAGTAATATTAAAGGATCACTGTATAAAATTTAGTGACATCTAGTGGCGGGTTTGGAGATTGCAACCAACTAAATACTCCTCCTCATCCTTCTGTTTACAAGCACAAAATAAACTGCAGTGGCCGGCAACTGAGTGCAAAAAATCGTAAAGGTCATCTCTAGACACAGTGCTTGGTTTGTCCATTCTAGGCCACTGTAGAAACGTGGCGGTTCAACATGGCGGCCTCCACGGAAGATAATTAAATAACACAATAATATGCCATTTCTGCTTAACTGGTTACACCTGCCTAATGCCTACACCCTGGACCTTTAAGAGGTCGAATTCACCACATTTCATGGTGTAATTAAATAATTATGGTGACATTAGATGTTTGAGAGATCAAGTGTGACTGACCATCCCATTAACTGACATGACCATTCACGAGGCACGCTGCTAATGTTCCTAAAGTGTTTACTATGAACAAACTTTCGCTGACATTTTAGGTCACCTTCATTCAGAGGTCCACTCCAGCCGGCTTAGCTTGCTTACAGGAAATCCTTCGCAGAGACGATTCTCAGCTGGAGACGGGAGTATCACACGCCCAGCAGACAGAGATATAGTGCAGATATACATCACGCCATATCACACAGCATGTTTCCGTCACAGATGTGCATTACACATAGAGTAGTTCTTCTCAGAGCTTCCAGCCAGGTGTTTCAAATTCAGCCAGTTTATACTTTCGATTTGACATCTACATCGTTAGTGGGAAGAAGAACAGCTGCTGGCAAATCATCACCATGACAGATCGTCTGACGTATGCTGTACACATGAATGAAAGTCATCAAAGTTCACACATATTTTCCCCCCAAAAAAGTGCAGTTTCCTGGTTCATGTGCAGTAAATCTCATTTAATCCCAACAATGCAAAGGTTATTTCAGTTGAACCCCTGGTTTGTTAGATTAATTGAGCCAAATGTAAAGCTTTTCAGAATGAACATGGGTGTGAACAGTACATATTTAATATAGTCAATGAGTGAAATGTATGCATCATGTCTGTTATTAATTATAAATACATACAATTAATCTGTTGATTCATCGTTGGCTTAGCTAAGATTTAAGATTTAAACGTAAAAAAAAACGTTTTAACCTGTGTTACTACAACAATGTCACGCAGCTTCTTACAAACTGTACAGTAGCTGTGTACTTGGAGGCTATAGTTTCAAGCCCAATATAAATGAATGAACTCACTGTATATTGTAAAATGTCTAGTTTTGTCTAAGCAGCTAGTGATATAGTTTTATTTTAAAGTTGTAATTAAAGTTATAATTTTTCCAAAATTACCTAGTTTAGATGATCAAAAATTAGGTTAAGCTGGTCAGATGATTAGCAAAACAACCCCAGAATATTTTGATCAGAAACACTGAATTCAGTGATATGACTGTGCACATCATGTACACAACTGCATACTGAAGCACTAAACCATTAGAGGTCCAGACCTTCAGAAAATGAGCATGTGACACTTGAGCATCTATCATCATCTCCTTTATCTTTGAGGGTTTGTTTAGGAATTGTCACCCGATTTAGTAGAAATGGTTAACTTGATGTGCGTCTGCTCTCACGTTGCCTCTTTGCAGACATTGGCAGATGACTCATGTCTGTGGCAATTACAGCAGCTCTTTGAGGATCCATTATAGCCAACAAGAGGTTAAAGAAGGGAACTGACATCTACAGTGTTGAATAATGGGATCAGACATTCCTTTTGGCCAAGGTCGAAGTGCAAAGGTCGCAGGTCAGAGTCTTTATTAAGGATAAGCAGCAGCTTCTGCTAAACGGCCCACAGATCAACCACTTAATGGTCCTTGTAGTGGGATTTAGTTTCTGTTGACTCTTGGGGCCTCGAGTATCTTCATTACCGTTATCACAGCAGCCATATTTTACTCCTCTCTTCTCAGTTTTCATCGTGTGGTGTCTTCCTCATAGTGTGACTTTGTGATGGGTACAAACCGTGTCACCACCAATCACAGATCAAACACTCGTCCTGACGTAGTCGGTGATATCTGTTCATCTGACACCTCAGGAGGCTCGCACACAAACAGTGTTTACATTTCACTGCGTCGTTTCATGTGTGAAAATGGAGAAAGAAGCTCAAAGAGGTAGTTAGTCATCTCCATCACGTAAAGAGATTAAAGAAAGATCTTAGATTGTTGAGGTGTTTAAGTTGAATGTTATATGTGGGCTAAAGTTTTAAGGAATTGTAGTTTTTACGGAGACATTTCGGGGGAGGGGGGAGATTTGGAGTGTACACCTGTGTGTTAACAAGATGGGGCATTGTTGTGGATCTGGAATTCCAACTTAACTCTTTACATGGACGGGTTAGGCTTAGGGTTAGTGATCAGATAACATTGTACACCCATGAGCAACAACATTAAGACCACGGACAGGAGAAGTAAATAACATTGACCATCTTGTACCAATTCAATGTTCTGCTGGGAAACATTTGGACCTGTGGCTGTTACTTGGATGGGTACCACCCATCTAGACCAGACCAGTCACCCCCACCCCATAGCAATGACACTCCCTGACGACAGGCACACACATACAAATGGTTTAGGAACAACTCAAAAAAAACACAAGGTGTTGACCTGGCCTCCAAATTCACTAGATCCCAAACTGCTCAAGTATCTGTGGGGTGCGCTGGAACAAGCCTGAACCACAGAGACCCCTCCCCTCAACCCATAGGACCAAAAGGCCCCCACTAACACCATTATGTTGCCAGACACCACAGGACATCATTTAGAAGTCATTCAAATGAAAAAGAAGACTAAGAAAAACACAGGTTTTCAACAGCGCTGCTCTCATCTAATTTGGCTTCACTCACCCTTTCACACACTTGTTTGAACAAGTTTTTGTTTCATTACGACCTGATGTATACTCACCATCAGACATGAATGTTGCCAGATTTCTTCTGCAGATTATCAAAGGTTTACACCACCTATTTCAATCCATCTGAAAATTCTTCTGAAGCTAATGTTCCTCCCTTCCTTGGTGGTATTGTAAATGGTTTCCTGACAGTAATGATTATGTTGGTCCCTGGTTACGCTGTAATACCTTAAAACCTCTCATGATCCTTATGATTTAGGGTTCTTGAGCGTTGCAGGCTGGAGGCCAAAGCACTCCCTAATTCCAACTCCCTCTCAAAATCAGACATTATTTCTCAACACATTTATTTGTACATTGCGTCCAGTTTGTTTTGTTCCTCGTGTCTTTTCTTCCGTTTTTGTCTCGTCATCATCCTGTCGCGCTGCCTGAGTTTCTTTGTTGATTGTGGCAACTTTTGAGAATGACAGGAAGTGTTAGGAAGTGGTTATGTCTGTGGTTAACCTAATGAATACAGTGTATGGAAAAACAGAAAGAAAACTCAGGCTGACCACAGACAAACTAGTCATCGCTATGTCTGAATGTGCTGGATCATGGTAAGAAAGAAACTGAAACTGTAGACGAAAACAACTGAGTGTAAGAAAGGACGTTCAGTAGCTGAGTTTGTTATAACACCTCATTACACCTGTTGAATTACATTTTATTAAGTGAATGTAACAATGAATTTTGGACTGCTGACATGATAGTCATGTTATTTTAAGACATTTACATCATTTTACATCTAAACAGAGCCAGGCTAGCTGTTTAACCCTCTTTGCAGCTAACCAGGTTCTGACAGAAGCTTATTCCATGAGTGGTAACAAGCTTCTCAAATGACCCTCATCCAGAAAGCTGTAAATAAATGCAGTATATGTGCCAGAAATTGCTGAGCTGTTCCTTTACAATTCCCTAAACTTCATTTCATTGCTTTTATTCTGGTTATGAACTGTGATTTGACCCTTGACTTGTACTAGCGTATGTGCTACGCTAGCACATACGCTAGTCAGTAGCGACCCAAACTGACTTCTTACAGAGGAGAATGCTAAGGAACATTTTAATAACCAGTCAGTTATACCACAGAATAGTTATATGTACATTTATCTCGTTTCTCTTTCCTTTGGTAAGACCTCACCTTTGGTAACCTTTGTAGAAATGCGACACAGACTATTGAAGCACCTGTTTCCATTCACAAAAACTTAATAAATATAATGAAAGCCACACACACTGAACATAATTTGTCCCCGATAACATAATAACAATAATGTGTTGAGTGTATAAACCTGAGGGAAAGGGAGACAGGAAACATCAAGCGTGAGAAAAAGTACTGTTGACCCAGCTGGTTTTATTTCATTAGCTTGTACGGAGCAGCGAAGGAGTCGGTGCACGCTCAGAGCAAGGCACCGGTGCAGCCGTAAAGACCAGGGAGGCAATGAAAACAACATTTCTCATTAAGAAAGATGTTTCTTGCTGTGGCTTGAACACCTTGTGCACTTCAGAGACCTGAAACCCTTGGTTATCTTCACACATTTAAGAAGCTTGAAAAATGGAAAGCACAGAAACATTACACACAGAATAACAGGCACTGAGGTTGATTTTCTCCTGATGTAACGTCTCCAAGTTGCTTTTTTATATATACCTAACACTTAGTTAGTTAACGCAGACTTTCTTGACGATCTGTTTGTGATAACGGCTATTTGGTAGAGAGACTTAACACTGGAGAACCTGGATAGAGCAACAGCACTTGTTTTGATTGTAAGTAACCACATTGGCTCTCGGTGGAAAATATCCTGCTGTTCCATGGAAAGACTGAGTCAGTTCTTGATTTCTAATCCTTCGTCACGCCTGTGTGGTCTGAGTTGTGAATATTATTGCACAGGTTCATTTGCGTATGAGAAGTGGCTTAGGCTACATTTATGAAGTAGAGCAGACCACCGAATGCAGTTCAGGGCCCATAAAAGTTGATCGTCACTGCAGCGCTGTACTGTAAACAAGAAGCCACGGCTGACCAATCAGCGTGAACTGCATTGGTGTATGGGCATTGTTTCATTTCATATACATTGTTGTCTGACAGCTTTCATAATAAAGCCCACGAGAATAAGCTTTCATCTATACTCTTAAAACCATTCTGGATTAGACAAGGTATTAATGTGTGAATATAATATGTAAAAATGTGAGAACCTCATAGAGGAACTGTTGAGTCTGGTGGAGCATTTGCTTGTCCCGTGTTGAGACTGGAAGGAGGTCCTGATTCATTATAGAATATACAAACGCTGTGATGCAAGGTGGTCTGGATACATCTATAGCTTTTACTGTATGTTATTGGATATTTATCTGATAGGGCCCATAGATTAAAAACCCTCATTCTTCAGATGTATACACTTGCTCTGTAAAAAAAATCCTTGGAAGCAAATTGAGATATACCTTTTAAATCAGCCTCAGGACCAGCCTACTGGTTCAGCTGAGTTCTGGTGCTGGCCTGTTGAGTCTAATTGTGTAGGAGGGAGATATCTTACACGTGATATTAGAGGTTTAGGTCACTGTGCCATAACTTATTAATGTATTGTCTAACAGAATAAAATGATGATATTTGGCAACCAAAGGGTCGTAGGTCAACTTCACTGACATCATATCTTTCTTCTGGCAAAAACACCTAATTTTTACTAAATACATCTTAAAGAATGGATGTGGTCAAGGCAGCAACTTTAGTTTTTTCTGTTACATTGACAAACAAATGTAGTCCAGAACTCACCCTCCCCTCATTTTGGTTCTTTTCAACAAAAATATCCTAAACTGCTTCTTGTACTGTAACTGATCTTCTTGTTTTTTATAGTAGTATGATGGTGTGTTTCATAGTTTTATGAAAAAGCAACTGGACCTTAAAGAACTTAAACACAACGCCGTGTATTTTTTTATTTCTCTCAATCAAATGAACTGAGCAGCAAGTCTCAAAGCACCTTAATAGGGAAATGCAAAAATTGCTGGTGCTATAGGCCCATGTTCTGAACAGTTTTTCAATTGTTCCTGTTTACTGTTTTTCATGATACGGTGGATACATTATATTGAGCTTCATTGAACTGATGCAAATAAACGAACAGGCACGTTAACTTCAACTCTTATTCCACGGTGGAACGAAGCTGTGGAAAAGGTGATTTTGACAAACAGCGGGTTATTGTGACTATGGGTGGAGAAAACAGGATACTGTAGCACAATCCTATTGTCCTCTGATGAAAATGCCATCAGCTATTTTGAGCAAAGTAAGACCGAATTGATGGAGAATTGCTCTGTGATGTGTGATTGCCTTTATGGGAGCCATTCTTTTGTGCGTCTGTCCGGAGGTGACGCAGCCTATTGTCTGTGTTTTGGACTTCCACCTCGGTGTGGAGAAAGGTCATGCCGTGACTGTTACATCCTCACTGGGATGCTTTTTTTGTCTCCACATGGGAGACTAAAAGGAGCTGCAAAGGTATCCCCCCGTGCAACAGAGGCCTGATGTGGGTATGTTTCACCTACTCAGTTCAGATTTGAGTGAAGAATGTTATACGTGGACCGTCTGGCGTCATAGCGAGCAGGCTAGATCAAAACATTAAACAGTGGTTTGAAAGGGACCCCTCAGATCCATGCATGGTTAACAAAGAAATACAGCCTTGAGCATTCCATAAGGAAGAGGAAGAGGGTCTTTTTGTTGGAGATAGGGGATCATTAAAGGACAGCGTCTCTATAGTAAAAGGAGGTCTTTGTGCGTGAATAGGGTCTCAATGTGGCCTTTGTAAACGGGGCTGCTGGGCTCTGCTGTCAAAGTGAGGCGGGAAGATTATTCTGATTCTTTTTCTGCCACTTTGTTGCCACTGTGGGCATAAAGTGGTCATTTTTGTAACAAGCGAGAGGGGAGGGTACGGAGGCATTTGCTGCGCAAGCAGGCTGTGGTATGGCTGTGTAGGCGGAGGATGTAGGCAGACATAGGAGGCTGAAACGTCACAAGATAAACCAGCTCCATGCAGCCCTTCTGGATGCATGTAAATTGAAAGCCCACTGGTGTGTCTCTTCAGCAATCTTCATCAATGCTGATAGACTGCTCGCTATTTATGTGCATGTTTCATTAGTATTCGCTGTGAGTCACCACGGGGGAAAGTTTTAAAGCTTTGTTTCATGTTTCATTAAATGGAAACAGCGCTGGAGCATTTTAGCAGCCACTAATTGGCCCGCAAATCTATTAAAAGAGCACTTGGATGAGTGATTTGTTAATTCCAGCATGAGCTGTTTTGAATTTTCACCAGTATCTTGATGCGTCTCTGTTTTGCTGCATTCAGGTTTCGGGTGTGGCTCACAGAATATTGTGTAGCGTTTACAGCTTGGCCAGCGTTTCAGATTGTTTTCTGCTTCTGAGGAGAAAGAAATGCAGCCGTGGCAGAGAATAAAAAACCATTATGCGCTTGACTTGGATCGTGCATGAGATTTCTATTTAAAACACTACATAACGACGCCGCTCTGTCTTAATTAATGTCGCCAGCTATCTGAGTGAGCTTAGGGTCCCGTCACCTCTGACCTGTGGGTTGGGAAACCCCGTTTCTGTGACTGCTCCCTTTGATCGTGTCATGTCCACACTGACCCCGATGGCTGTGTGTGAGGCTTGTGTCATGTCTAGCACAGATCAGCCTGTGATGCTGGGTGGTTTCGCTGGTATGCAGACATCTGAAGACAAATTGTCCCCCGTCACTGGTTGGACCCAGCCTCCAGTCATGTGCACAGAGCTATCAATTATTTCTGAATCTCCGTTATGACTCATTCGAGCCACATCCAAAACATCCTTTCAGCGCACCAGACTAATATACACAACCGGACAGACAGCAGTGCAACAATCCGCTGGCATAAACAGTGGTATGAACAGACCTGAGCCTGCACGGTATCACAACAACTTAGTCCACACTGTAATGCACGAGGACGACGTGTGACCACACACACACACACACATACATATCGCTTCTGTTTATGCAGATTTTTGCATCTGCACCCTGACCTCCCGTAGCCCAGCTCTAACCTTCAGGTTGTCTCTTCTGTGTCTCACAGGGCGGGAAGAAGCACAGCGGCCCCTGTGGAGGAAGAGACTGCAGCGGAGGCTGTCAGTGTTTCCCAGAGAAGGGCGCCAGGGTAAGTCCGTTACAGAAACAACTGTTCCAAATAGCTCTGTAAACACCTCTATCCCTCTATTTATTTTCTTTCTTTTTTCTTGGTCCTTAAAGTCTGTGATAATTGGCTTGTTTTCAGTCTGGAACACCAAATACGGCCATGATCGCACATGATGGATTCAACGTGCCACAGTGATATGAATAACTTGCTTGTCGAAGTTGCACAACGGCCCCCGTATTAGCTTCTGGTGCTTCCATTTTACACACTGGAGCCCTTATCACACTTACATTTGCTGTTTTAAGCATAGTTTTGTTAACAGACATTTAAATATAAACAACACATTAATAATTTTATTCATTCCAACACAACTCACAGCAGCGTCACGTTCGATCATGGCTCGTAAAAACCTCCTGTGGACAATTAAAGTATCACAACAATGCAATATTCACATATTAGATGACATGAATGTATGAGGCTGACACGGGCATCCGGCCATATGGAAGGCTGCGCCGCTGAACGCCATCAGTTGAAAAAGCTTATCGCACTTCCTCGCAGTTTAGGTGTTGAAATTCACACCATTAACCCCTGTAAAGGAGGAGGTCAGAGTGGAAGGAGTGTCTGGAGTGTGGGAGAGCCATTTGACGGAGCAATGGAAAAGACAGAAAAAAAAAATACAAGACGGTGAGAGGGTTTGAAATCAGAGACAGACGTAGACTAAACATGCTGAGATAACAAGCACCGAGTGAGTGACCGGGGGTTCTGCGTGACTAAAGGCAGCGTTTTGCTTCAGACACGTGCTGCGCAGATTATTAGATAGCGTCCCGATCGCTCGAGGAGGATTTCACATCCTTAAAGTGTTTTTAGAAGCACGCGGCCAAGGTCCACTTTCCACGGCAATTGGTCACATGTGTTTAAGCGTTATGGTTAACATGATTCCATTTGTTCTGGAAAATCTTTTCCAGGATTGAAACATGCTTTAAATAGGGATGTTGACAGATTGTGGGTATTCTTAGTTTCCTAAGGTTTACACAGAAAAGTGCCTCTGTAACCTCGTCTACATACTGAGCTCACCTATAGTGCTGTAGATGAAATAACAAACTGTGGGTTGAGGAAGGATTGACTGTATAAAGAAGGTGGATATAGTCAGGAAGCCATAGATAGATAGATAGATAGATAGATAGATAGATAGATAGATAGATAGATAGATAGATAGATAGATAGATAGATAGATAGATAGATAGATAGATAGATAGATAGTTCCTGCTTGAAGATGCTTTGTAAGCGTCCACCCTGGTATGTTAACATGAAACCAAAATGCCCAAACCTAACCCCAAACTTGAGTCAGGATGGATCCCCAGTCTCGGTGTCCTGAGCTTTGTGTGCTTACATCCACCACAGCTTGTCAACAGGCCAGGCGGGTAACTGACAAACTGTACGGCAGCGGCAATGCGCTGAGTTTTCAATGACAGCCAGGCGACCTCCCTGAGGAGCCCTCGTCTGGCACGACTCTGGCTCTCTCAATCTGATTATATGTCATGTGCATGACTCTTTTAAAAATAATAATAATACATGTGACAGTGGTGCCCAATTCAAAATGGAAAGACGTTTTCTCTCCAAGAGCTGAAAGAGGACAGGGAGGAAAGAATGCAAGACGGTGCCAAGTGAAGGTAGATACTCATACTGCATAGCTACGTTCTGCTAGTCTGACCTTGAGAACTTTGCCAAAGACCCTAATCAGCTCTAGAACGGCATCTGCTGCAAGTATAGTACAATCCAAGACTCTAGCATTTTATTTTAATTGTCTCTGGTCCCAATCCTCCCAGCGACGATAGGGTTGGATCAAAGAGCAACTGCACAGAAAATTGTCAAAGTAAGTGATCTAGAGACAATAATTTAAGAGACAATTTATCCTTCTTTTTATATACATTGCAAAGACAGACCTTCTTGATGATTAAATGATTCATTTCCTTAGTTTATCTTGTAAAAGAATTCTCACAGGGCCTATAAACGTCTCAGTTGAGATGTGTGATGGGATCTCAAGGACTTTCATTGACTCTCGCCGCCTACCGCTGCCTGCAGCTCCTGAGGGAGGTGTTCAGCAGAAACGCAGAGGTGAAGACGGGAATGTCTAGCGACTACGCTTTGGCGTGCACCGAGAATTTACCAGGCCAACTTTACAGTAGGGTCTGACCTCTGACTGCGGATACAGGAAACCTCCCGTGAGGAGCCGTGGAGAGACAGAGCGGGGAAGTTTTGCATTCCACATCTGAAGGATGCGAGAGCCTGACGACGGGGTCAGCGGAGCCCCCTTTGGCTTCCCCTCTTCATCTTTCTTAGTGTTTGTCTGCGTCAACCAGATGTTGTGGAAAGATTTAGTCGTTCATAATGAAGTGTTCTGGAGAGGAGCGTTCATTTCGCGGCATTGTTTGCACAAAATCTGAGGAAAAATGCACTCAGAGTCTGCATCCTAGTCTGCTGCATTTCTCAACAACACTGATTTAATTCTTAAACCATCTGTTACTGAAAGATAAGGTTGTACTTTCCAACAGGGCAGGAGTTATAATGTTGTACATTGTTGTCTCTGACTGGCATTCATAGTTCCATCCAAGGTCCAGGAATCTCGTGATCCAGCTCAAATATAACACTCTTTTTTTTATTTTACTCGGATTAATGAGCGTGTTTTCAAATACACTGGAAACCACGGTGGGTCCCCACAGATGTGCTTTATCCCTCCCCCTTCTCTTGCTTTAACTCTCTCCCTTTCCAAACCTTTCCCCCCGAGGAGATCCACAGCGATGAGCCCCTCGCCGAACGGGTCAGACTGATCCCGCGCAGCTGCCTGAGTTGGCCGAGACCTGACGCAGCTGTCGTGGTTAGCTGGTTGGTTAACGGGCGAAAAGTGGATGCATGTCAACATCACGGCGTGACTCATCCACGCGCTAGTGGCCGAGCAGGATGGTTATCACCGTCCAACTTTTCTACGTGTTTGTTTTGAGAACGTCAAACAAGATGGATTTCTGAATCATAATTTTAAAGAGGTCAGATGAGGCTAGTCTTCATCTAAAGGGTAAAAGTGACATGAATAATGTTTTAGTGGCATGGGGTCGCATGAGACACTTCATGAATGATGGACTGAAAGTCCAGTCAGGGACAAGAGACAGACTGGGAGAGCATGAGAGAGACTGGAAGAATGAAGCACATTGTATGGTCCGGGCTAAATATGTTAATTTTATGGGTTTTCTGCATTAGACGTGCAAAGCAGAGACTCTGTTGCAAAATATCAAGCACGCTTCCAAAAGTCCTGCTCGCTATTTTGCATCATTACTGGATTGGATTCATGAGATTGGTAATAAAAAGGAGAACAGGCACTTTAAAGCGAAATAACGAGAAGATAAATTAGGCACATGAGCATCTGAAGTAGTTCACAAGACTGCACATTACGGCCCAGAAACATGAGCGCAAATGTAATCATACAACAGAGTTGGCGTCTCCTCGCAGTAATAAAAGTGCGGTCAAATAAAAGCGGAAGAATTGGAAGCCCTTTCCAGGACCAAGGTTGTGTTGTGAAAGACGGCATTTTAAGGTCTATAAAGGCCTAGAAAACAAACACGGCATGAGAACACAAGGCACATGCTCACCAAAAACCTATTAGCAAATCAATGATGACTTTTGTGCTGAGAGTCTTTCGGTTTTCAGAAACGGAGAGAGGCGCCGGGGAAAAGAAACTTAAAGATCAGCTATGCAATCAGCATGAGCTCACCGTCTCACCCCTCTCCTATATGGGGTTAACATTTAGAGAGACGTAGGCCGCGAAAGGAAACAGAAGACAAGACAGGGAAGCCGTCACAGACGCTGCGCAGATGGGGAGATGCCGTCCTTTCCGCCATGGGAAAAGCTGCCACAGCTGATGCTCGACAGGAAATGACACACGTCTCAGGAAGCTGAGGACAATGACAGTCCACTGATCTTTTTTTATTAATATAGGCGGCCTCTGTTTTTGTGGGAACAAGATCGTCAGTGTGTTTGGCTTCGGCTATAAATGGCAAAGATTTCCTTGTTCCATGAAAACAAGCGCATACCTCCAATCTGAATCCAGTGGCCTTGGCTATCATGCGCATTCCTGTCTGCTCAGGAAACGGCAGTGAGAGGAGGGTTCATTCAAAAAAAGATCAAAAAGGTCGGATGCCCTGCACTGAGGGTTATCAGATTCTGACTTTGTTCTGAGGATCCTGATCTTCAGGCAGTGACGACATTGTACTGCCCCTCAGTATGATCACAGTGACCCTATATTCGTGGTAAAACAAGGATGGATGTTAACCGTATGAATGCAAAACAGATCTTGAAGCCTTGGCAATAAACTCTTGAACTTTTGTCAGGCTAACCAGAGCAGCAGGGGTCAGTACAATTGATCAAAGCTAATCAATTTCTTCTGACTGAGTTAGTGATCTGATTCAGTGGTACAGTTCTCTTGCCAGTCTGCATTAGGAATCCACTGCTGCTTCACGTATCAGGAAAAGACATAACGTGCAATGGCAGCGTTGAACTATAAGCCTAGCTCCAAACCTGCAATCAAGAGCCTCATCCCTCCCTCCCTACCCTGACCTTGGCCCGGCGTCGTCAGGGAAGAGCTACCAACTGTGGATTAACGATGGAAAACAAAGGGAGGGGAAGGGGAGCAAAAAAATCTGCTGCTATCACTTTTTGACGGGAGGATTTTCTTTTCCTACGACTTCTGGAAAGAGGAATTCTGCAGGGATCACAGGCTGGCAGTGTTCTTTGTGAAAATTAAAGCCGCGGAGCTGTCGAGTCCTGGGAGATGTTTGGAGAGACAGACAGCAGCCAGCTGTTTGTGTGTGTTAACACGGCCAAGTGTACCAGAGGAAGAGAATGCAGCTCCTAGAGACTCAGAGCTTTAAACACAAAGGTTTTGCAGTCACTGGGTGAAGTTGATAAAAATGAAAGCCATGCCAATTAGAAACTCAAACCTGTTAAATGCCTCCTCACACCTCACACGTTCTCCGTGTGGTTTGCCTGGTTCCACTGTTTTTTCCGAGACTTGTTAGTGAGTACAGCGCAAGAAGTTTTAAATTATATGAAATGAAAAACAGCATCCATTGAGTGCAAACATCAGTTTCCATTTTATCCTGTTAACCAAAGCAAGCGCAGTTCTTCAATAAATCTCAGCGTCCTTCATGAAGGTTGTAACACACACTATTTACTTAAACTAATCCAGAGAGCTGCTGTTTCAGTCCTGGCTTCATTTTCAAGGTTGCAGTTTGTAGTTGTAACCGTCCCATTTCAATCGGTGAGGCTAAAAGAACACTTAGTGAAACTCCTTTAGTTTACATCCATGTGCCGTACGCTACATTTACCACCTCTCTTAAACAGTTTCTACATAAACTGCCGACAGTTCAGTTTCTACATTAGCAAAGCAGAAGAGAAGCAGCTCTGTGTTGGTACAAATCTCCCCTTCTCTGACCTCTTTCATCATATACCATACATCATGTCTTTCCGTATGTTAAAGTACGTCAAATGTTTGGTTTTGCTGTTTTAATTCAGCACAGAAAGAGAAACGTCCCTACAAACAGAAAGGGCAGCATGTACAGAGAAGCTCTCGGACGCATAACTCGAGTAACAAACATCACAAGATCACATCACATTTTTCCAAATGCATCCTTAGCATCCCAAGCATAGTGGAAGGGAGTTTCTCCTCATTTTATTAGGTCCTTCCTTTCTTTCAACAAAAGAAAAACCCTGGCCTTAAACAGCAATGACGTATTCTTTGGTCACCAGTTTAAATCATTTCATTAATGTTACTGATAGCAGTTCTGAAAAACAGTTTTGAAGCTCAGCATGGATGACACCGGCCGTCGCCATCTTAGCTTGTTTGACTGTACTTAACCGTCAGCTGCTTCAAAAATGGATAAAAAGATGGAGTGTGAGTGAAACTAAGGCAGGTCACCTCAGTGCCAGTCGCTCCCTTAACTGTGCTTAGCTTTAAGCCTTAATATAATTGAAATGATTGAATTACAACGTATATGGAATGAAGTCCTATAGCTATGGAGATCAAAACCGTTTTTGTACCAGGCTATAAACAGGTTTATTTCTGCTGTAACATTGGACATTTTAATTTGGAGGTCTGTGGGGACTGACTCGCTGCTGGAGCCAGCCTCAGTTGGCCATTTGAGGAACTGCGGATTAAGGCAGTTTGCACCGGCTTCAAGTCTCAGGCCCAGAAGCTGCAGCTTGGCTCTAGCTCAAACGCTGAAGTTAACCTGCTTCATCCACCTTAGGGACATTTCAGTCTTGAGCATAACATCAAGGTTTTGGACTTTCATTGACCTCCCCCGCTCCTGCTATGGACAAAAAAAAGTTTTGCACAGTCATGTAGACGCAACCCCTAGACGCTGACCTTGTTACCATCTGTTGTCTGGTTTTGTTATCTCCAACCACGGCACATGGCTTGAGTATGACCAAGGACAAGTGACGCAAACAGAAATCAAGATGGTTATCCGGAGATATTGCGTTTCATGTTGTGGCTGGGTCTACGAACTTTAGCATACTTTACCCCTGATCGCTGAGAAATACGCCAAAAAGGTCTGCTCGTGTCCGGCGATGAGCTTTATCCCCATATTAAAACTGCTTCCTGAAAATTCTCCCGAGGACACTTTGCGGTGCCATCCATCTCCCTATACGTTTCACTGAAAAACACATGCAGACGCACGTCACGTTTTCCACGTCAATCACATCTGTCTGGTCTGCGTTCTCACGCTGGGCGTATAAGGTGCTAGCGCTGTCAGTCCTCTGGGTTGAATGCATTTTATTTGCAGACAGCAGACTGGAAATGTTATAGCTGACAAGGAGGGGGGGTTCTCAGGCCTGTAGGAAAAATGTGACCAGGGTTTTGGGTCACCACAGCAACAGCATGTGTTCCCCATCAGGCGTTGTTGTGAAACCTACATCGAGGGCCGGCTACAGAGGAAACAATTAGACCTCCTCTAAGTCCTCTCATATTTATTTCTCCAATGTTTTCAGAGAAACACGTTTCCAAGACAGACTTGAGATTTGAGAGACTTAGTCACACATTCATGGATTCGGTCATCTTATAAACATTGTGTAATATTAGACCAAAGCCTCTTCTCCATATCAGAAAGTCAAGGTAAACCCCGTTCCTCTGCCTTTTACTCAAATTATGTGATGTCATTTACATGGAAATCCACAATAATCATGTGATCATCCATTCATTCTGTGAGCAAACCACATACATGCTTGGGCAGACTATCTAGGAATGTGCGTCGCAGCTGGGACGGTAGTGGGTGATGCATCCCTGTGTGGGAAAAAATAAAAAACCCTTCCAGGCGGCCAAATTTCACTGTGGGCTTGGCCAGCTGGATGCGTCAGAGGGCGCAGAGGCAAACCCTGAGGATTACATGGGTATCCCTCTGCTAATGTGACAGGCAATCAGAGCCAAGATCACAGCTGAGTATTCGACTATAAATCAAATTTTTTATACTTGGTTCTTTCCGTTACAATCCGCTGTTTTATTCTTTAACTGTTTAAAAAAAAAACAGCAAACATTAGATGGATTGATGTGTTATAGACATAGTAGCACCAAAGATTCATGGCCCCAGAGTCGACTATAAACGTTGACCTTATTGGTTTTTACGTGAGATGTGTTGATAACTTTTGCTTGGACTTGCCTTGACGTTTGGCGTGAAGCATTGGCTGTATAAATAAAATTGGACAAATCCTCAGTGTCCTCACCCCTAGGAGGTCTCGAGTGTAGTTTTGAAGCTTTGCGGTGCCCGACTGCTACTGACACTAAGAAAACTCAAAAAAAATGAGCAAAGAGGGGTGTCAGACAAACCAAGATACCCACCTGTCACTCAAATACACCCTTGATGATTGTTGAAACGATCTACAGAGACCAAAACCAGGCTGATAACACAATTTCTGTTGTTGTTATTTTGACATGTAGGTCTTTTGGGGATTTACTCGCTTTCGGAGGCAGCCTCTAGTGGCCATTTGCGGAACTGCAGTTTTCATGCTCGGGGTGGACATTAATGTTCCCTTCAGGATGATTTTAATGACTTTGGCGAGCCAGTGTATCAGATAACATTGGAAAATACCCATTACAATCCCTCAGTGTCCAAAATGAAGTCATCAAATTCCCACATTTGTCCGAAAAACTGCCAGTAACTCAAGGATCTTCCGTTTGCCATAGTATGAATTAGATACGGTGTAGTCAGTTGTATAGAAGTAATCATTTTTCTCACTGAGATTATCTTTATTTGATTCCCGAGATCCAGTTTACATAGTTCTCACTGTGTTTGCGTGGGTCCTCCCCGGATACTCCAGCTTCCTCCCACCGTCCAAAGACATGCTTGTTAGGTTAATGGTTGATTCTAAATTGTCCATAGTGTGAATGTGAGTGTGAATGGTTGTCTGTCTCTCTGTGTTAGCCCTGCGATAGACTGCCGACCGGTCTAGGGTGTACCCCGCCTCTAGCCCGCTGAGAGCTGGGATAAGCTCCAGCCTCCCAGAGACCCTTCACAGGACAACCAGTTACAGAAGATGAATGAATGATTCCCGAGATGCAGTTGATGCAGTTGAAACCTACCTTGAGTCATAAAAACGTTCTCACGCTTCTTATATTCGCTCCTGTGGCCTCTCTAATATAATTCAATATATACCTCTGGGCCCTTGGGTGTGATGTACATCAGTGCGAGGAAATTGAGTTTTCCTCCGTGGACTTTTATAAACAGAGGTCACTCCATGCGCCCTGGGAGATCTCCTATATGGAAGCTATAATGTCAGTACAATCACAGCGATAAATGTAACAGTGGGATTAGGGGGTGACACGCCCATGAAGGACCTCATTACACGCGGACGTACCCTCACATACGCAGACACACGATGCAGGCACGCAGGTGCTTGATCTCTGAGGTGAGGGCAACACTTCATTTGAGGCCGCGCTCCATGCTTCGCCCTTTCACACATACACCCATACACGCACCGCAGCTGCGTCCTGCCTAGACGCACATGTGCTCGCACCGCAAGGCTAGAGACGTCTCATTCCTCTGACATGAGGCAATATCACAGGTGTCAGGCCCCAGAGACCCCTGGGATAGATGGAGGTCCAGGCTGTTCTGTTCTCAGGGCTGGGAGGATCCCCTCCCCATCCTCCCCTACCCCCTTCGAGTCTTGATCTTCAACACACACCCCAAGCACGCATGCAGACTCTCTCTCACACACTTCAGTCTAAGCACTGGTCATTAGCCGCGCTATGCACTGTCTGGGTGCTGTCAGACCTCTGGCACATGCGAGGGCACGTGCTCGGCGAAACTGACACACGTGCACGCAGAAATTAGCACAGAGTCTAAACACATTAATTCTAATGTAAACCGGTCTCAAAGCAGCCAAGATGCTCCGTGCCCGAATCGGCCAAACAAAAAGCAGCAGCAGCAGCAGCAGCAGCAGCCCTCCAAGAGAAGCAAAGAGAGTGACAACAAATGACTGATTCAAACCGTCATCTGTTTTTTTATTATTATTCCTCCATCTATTTGCACATGATGACATTTTAAGAGGATGAGTCAGAGGAACGTCTTGTCGCCCCAGTTGGGAGCATGAAGATTTAAGTTTAGATGTTTTCACAATACTGGCCACAGGTTTGTCTCCGTGGCAACAGAGCTTTAGCCGTCTCAGACAAAACCCTTCACTATCAGTTCATCATTTCTTATCCGCTCTGATCCACTGTGGTCAACTAGCATATTTAGAGTTGGACATCCCCTTCCAGCCTGGATCCTGAAATCTGACCGTCTTGCCCCCCAGCAAGGAGATCTAAACACACTCTAACAGACATCTAAACATCATTTACAGATGTTTATTTGCTCTGCCTTCGTCCTCCTCAGGGCTTTTCGGTGAGGGCCCTCCAAGCAGAGTCCCCCGAAGCCTGTCCCCTGACCCCTAATCCCAGGCCCACCCCTCCAGGAGAGCTGAGCCCCCCCCCGCTTCCCTCCTGGTCATCATGCATAAGGGATGTGAATCTTCAGGAAATGAGTCGAGGAAAAAGCTTTCCAAGAAAAACATCTGAGCGGGGTTGCAGAGCGAAGTGCCTGAGCCCCATTGTGGGAGTTCAGGACGAGTGGCGTTTACGAATTCGCTTTCCTGTCCCGTTTTCTTTATTCATAATTTCTTAGATTTATTCATTCTCTATTCTGTGTTTTTATCCTTTGCTTTCCTTTCTAAAAGAAAACGCTCTCTAATCTCCTTCCTACTTCCTTTTTTCACACCACCTTTCCTTCCTTCATTTGTCCTTCTCTGCTTTACTTAGTGCCTTCTGTGTGTTTTTTTTGTTGGTTTTTTTTTTCCCCTTCCTTCTTGTGATTTGGTTTTCTTGCCTTTCCTCTGTAGTTCACTGCAGGAATCAGTTCAAAACCCCCAACAGCGGGTCAGCGTGCTTAAAACAAAGTGTTTGTCACCACACCTTTGCAGCCCTTGAGCACAGAGGGCCAAGCCGGAAATATTTCGCACCAAAACTAACAAATCCAAAGCTCACGCCCTTCCATGGAATCATTTGTAAAGATTTGAGAAACTCCCTCAAACTGATTTGCAACATTTCACACCTCAGGTGGAAACACCGGTGCATGTATAGAGTAAAGCAAGATGCAACTCATGCAGGCTCACGGCTGGAGACTGGAGACCGGGATTCATGTGACGGCGCTGGATGGAAACGATCCCTTTATTAGGGTTTTCTTTCGACTGTTTTTGTTACAATTTTGCTTAACGCTGAGCGATGCCTTCAGGAACAGCTGTAAACACTTAGACTCTAGACATGTTTGGATCTCACGCCTTACACATGGCTTATTTTCACTTCTGAGCCGTATCAAATCCACCTACTGTAATTATTCTTCGCTGGCAGGGTGAGGTGTTTTGGCTTTCCGCGCAACAGAGACACCTACCATAATAATGCGCTCACAATGAGGAGTTTACACGAGTGGAGTGTTGTGTAAATGATATGTAAAATTAAAAGAAACCGCAGAGCCTGGGGATGTTTCTGAGGAAGCGGCGCACGGGTCTGTCAGCCCCACGTCTCACAGTGATGACATCAGAAAGGCACCGGGTCACGCTGCGCAGCATCAGTCCTCCCTCAACACAACGGCTCCTGTTTAGATTAGAGTGTTGTTCCTGAGGAGACGCAGTATATACAGCCACCAGGAAGGCAATCCAGTAGAGACACGAGGCTTTAACAGTGCAAAGTAGGAGCTGAATAAATAATCACTAGAGATGATAAACAGGCACGGAAGCAGGTGAGGGACCATGTGCGTGCATCTGTACCCCGTAGAAGGCATTTTATTGCAGTGAGGCGTTTTATTAAATGTTAAACAACAAGCAGAAAATCAGAAGTGTTTAATTAAGTGTCTTGTTCTTTGGCAGCGCCGTTTATTTCTCAATTGCACATCCGAGATGTGATCACTAGGGTGTATCCCACCTCTGTTGCCTTTATTTTTTATCTTAATATTGTTGGGTTAAACAATTACAAAATGTTCTAGTTCCCAGTTTTTGCAGACAGACAGATGAAATAACAAAGCAGGTTTCCGGCCAGTTGTTTGTTGATTTATTTTATTCCTCTCACAGGTCAGAGGCTTGCTCACTGGGCTGCGCGTTCCCATCCTGTTCTTAGCGGTTCGTTCCAGAACCGTCCACCCCAGGGGACGGTCTGGGCCCAGATGAAATTTATGGTGTCAGACAGGGGAGGTTTTTTTTTTTTTTTTTTTTTTTTTTTTTTAATAGATCTGTGATTTAGGAATGAGAAATGCAAACACACCCACGTACCCGGAGGAGGGGCAGACAGAGAGAGAGAGAGACTATGGTCACTGCTTTTTCTACAGCCTGCGAGCAAGAGGAATTTTCTCAGAGATTTTATGGTCGTACATCAGCGAGGCACTTGTTGAAGTTTACAGAAGCACAGCAGTGATGTGGTGTGTATGACGGAAAATTAAAAAAAAAGGAAAAAAGGAAAAGAAAACCACAGACTTTTTGAAAGTCAGATTTTACTGCCCTCTCTGGTGGAGACTTCATCTCTCACACCTGTAACCGCTCTCATAAATAGACATCGACAAAGACAAGATTTGTTTTTCTATAGTCCCAATATGTTTACTCCCATACTAAAGAAATAGTTGATGTGTGCACCACAAATACAACTTTTTTTCACAAAGTCTTAAATCACACAACAAGATAAAGTCTTCATAGGTGCACCTTAAGAGGATGAATAAGAAATGTGCTTTTGTGTAGAATTTGGGAAAACCTCCGCCTCTTTAAGCTTATGTGTTTGTGAAAGAGACTGAACTCTTCCAGCGATACCTGCGCTGCACCTGCATCAGTGAATCTAATTAGTTATTAGTTCATTAAAAAAACTTCTGCTACTCTTTACGGCTCATTTAGGGTACTACGTACGTAGCCTACACCGGTGTGAGCCATTTGTACTTGCGCTCGTCAGTCTGGCTCACTCTGTAACAACACCACCCAAACACTAGTCGGCGCTGTGTCTTTTTTTGCCAGTCAGGTTCATTATTGTTTCTACTTCCTGCTTCACTTTCACCAAAGGTGACTGAAACGTTTTATTTTGCCGAAGAGTCATGCAAATGTTTGTATCTCTGAACCTCCTCAGTTAACATTTTCCTCAATGTGCTCCATCTTTATTGATTCAAAACAACCAATTCGAAAATTGCGGAGATGGAGAAGCAGCTGGAAAAACTAAAGCGGAAGCATTTTTGGGAAGGCGCACGTCAGGCTACGGCGCTAAGGTCTGTGCAGGTCCTGGGCTGTCGCCGTAGCTATGTCGTCAAATTGATTCATAAGCCTAAAACCCCCTATTAGTTGCACCACATTGTTCCAATTCCAGTGTTTAGGTCAGGTTTGCTTCAAATCAGCGGTAATCCTCTGCTGCTCAGCGCTCTTTGGTCTCTCAAATCCCAGATTTAACCGGAGGAGGCTGTTCAGAATCCTCTCTGTACATCCCTACAACAGCTGTGCGTCTGTCTTTTTGCCGCATTCCAGAAAGAAATGTAATTTAAGATTAATTCTCCCTATCAGCATCCCATCATCCCACACGTTAGTCTCAGTGACATGCTTTCCGTGTGTGTGTGTGTGCCCCCTGAAATGGGGTGAGAAGGATAAAAAGCAGACTCCAGTCAGCAGACCTGTGCGGGCTGGACTGGTGTTTTATTGCTCTTTTACGACTCTTTCTGTCTGTTTCTTAACAGTCTGGTGTTCCTGCGTGCATTGATTATCACATGTTGTTTTATTGGCATTAGCAGTATTTATACCTTTCTCTACTGTTTGTAGTTGAATCCTGTCATCGGTCTCTTGTAATTATTTATGCTTAAAGGTTATCCATTTTTCCCGTTCTTCTGACCTCAATGTGTCAGGAAGGCCTCGGGGGAGTCTTTTTTCCAAACTGGCTCAAACGTGAACTTGGTCTCAAGGATAAACAGGTTTTTGGCCATAAGTCGATCAAGTCATTCAGCCTGATGGAATTTCACAAATATTGGACGCGGGTCGTCCCTCGTTGCTTCCTGTTCCCAGATCACAGCCAGGACAACTCGTGCTCCTCTGATAGTCCACTGGTGTTGTTGATATTCATCGGTTTGTAACTTTCGTGACTTGCAGTATGAAGGCGCCGTAAGGTTCTTTCTTATGATACCTACAGGATTGCAGAAGGACAAGATACAACAGATTAATGTGGAAAAGTTAAACTTAGTTACAAGACTGCTTGGAAATCTTAAATTGCACGTCCTTTAATCTGCTGGATGATAAAATGCTCATTAGGGTTTACTAAAAGCCAAAGTTAGCTCATGTTGGTTGTTCTATCCAACCACCGCAACCTTAAAAATGTAACATAACAACAAGAAGACGTCCTGTCTGAGTGTACTAAATTACAGTTTGACGTTTGTACAGTGCAGAGTACTCAACGTCAATCAGAACTTCTGGAAATGAGCGGTCGGCCCCGATCGCGTCATTGAGCTCACGAGACGAGAGGCCAAACGTATGACCTGAGCCGCCTGTGATAGAAAGAAAAATAAAGGAGTACAGACAGTTACAGCTGCGAAAAGAGAAAGCACGTCTCCTGGGCTTCAGAATCTGGTAAAGTCATGACCAGCTTCCAAAGGTCGAGGAATTCAGATCTGACCCGACAAGCACGTGGGTTTGTTCAGTGTCGTTTAGTCAAGACCATGTCTGGCTGAAGAGCGTTTTAGCTTAGCCCTCGTCACAAGTTCACTCCTCGGTTTTAGAATTCGACTGAACTCAGCTGTACAAGAAGCCTCTTCTACACTTTCTGTTATTCTGAGCGGCCGTATGGTATCCGTCAGGGGCCAGCCGATTTGTCGACTTACTCATTTCGCCCAGCGGAGACATTAGGAGACGAAGGAGAGCGAGAAGACAGGCAAAGGGAGAGGAGAGGAGGAAAGGCTGGGTAGAGGTAGTGTGAGCAGATAAGAATGGGGGACAGGGGGAGTATGGATGTGTGAAGGAAGCGGAGCTGTGGAGACTGATAATTAAAGAGCGGAAAGAGAAGATTTCTCAGCTCAAGGCAGAATGGAGGAGGAAGGAAAGTGTTAAGATTCCTAACCAAACAGCTGAATAATGTTCTGTGACTGGTTTCATTTAGACAATTGATTAATCGTGTCTGAACGCACAAACCTGTTCTAAATGACATTGTGTAAAAACGTCACAATCACGGACTCCTTCTCAGTCCACCTCCACAAAGACAGATTCATACAAATGGGGACAGGAGCACCCATGCAGGGAATTATTATTATTTAGGAAATTTAGGAAATCTCTCTTCAAAGAAATTGTACTGCAATGCAATTGAGATGCCCCAACTCCAATTCTCTCTCCAAGACCCTTGTCTTTAACCCTTGCAAACTGATGGTGTCAAGACTTGTCTTTAATCATTTGCAAGTTGATCATGTCAAGACTCAAGATACCTGCAGAAGACAAAGGAGTGTTCATCAGGTATAAGTGTCGATGTCTTCCCACGCTCAGGGTCTTTTCCTTCACCATTACCGCTCGGGTGGGGAGTGACCTTTTCTCGCAAGGGAATAAGACTCGTCAGCCGGCAGACGTCTCTATTTCATTATTCATCAACAGCAAACAGCAAAGAATTTCCACAGCAACACGCAAATAGTGTTTCAGAGAGTTTCTCACCTGTAACTAACTGGTCAGCCACTGCAGGAAGTGGCCGTGTTTGTGGTCGCTTACAAGTTCCTGACCTCTGCATTCATAGCCCTGCAAATTTATTTTTTTTTTTTTTTAGAATGGATACTTTTATTTTCCTTTGAGTGTGTGATGGTCAGTTAGACCTGCACTTTTGTGCTGATCAGTCCCAAACTCGGGTTCAACAGACTGATTTCTCGCCCAGTAACACGGTGAATTAGGGTTTAGGCAGAAGCCCTGCCATCAGAAGTGTGATTTTGGTGTCTACAGTTGACAAGTAACAGTTCATTTGGGCTCTATAGGTCTAAAGCTTTCTCCAAAATCCATAAAGATTCATTAGTTTGTGTGTGAGAGTCTTTTATTTTTGAATGCACACGTATATGCACTTACGAAAAACCTCTGGCCTTATCAGCTATAGATGAAGACTGCCTTTTATCAGCCCCCTGCTTAAGCCATGCAGAAAGATAGAGAGCAGTGCCATGTACCGTGCAAGCGCTTTAGACAAGGATCTTCTACACACATGAACGCACTCTTAACACGTGGTTCAGTTGAGACATGCCATTTTTTTAATTAGACGACTTCATTCCAGCTGACGCCACTCCTCCCCTCCGTTACTGTATATTTTGCTTTGCCCTCTCTGTGTGAATTATTGCGATCCCTTTGCTTTGACAGGACCGTTTGTCTTCAGCAAATGAGTCAGCTTGATTAATCTCCTTCTCAGATGGATGACTTGCTTGTGCGCATGGGTAGAATTTACCTTAATTCATGCTCCCGAAGGGAGTTTATTTCCAGTGTGACGGAGAACACCGGGCTCCGCAGCAAATAAAACCGCTGGCGGTCTAGTCAAGGAGGCGCATTTGTTGATTCTGAACGTTGATTGTTTTACAAAAGAAATGAGTTTATATAGAACGATGAAGAGGACTGTCAGCCTGCGCTGCCATGTTGCACCGAGACGGAGGCACACACCCAACAGCCATCTGTTCTAAGTTTGCTATAAATAATTGATATTGTGATATATGCGGTTTCTCGCTGAAAGAAACACTAAATTGCATCACGCGCCTTTCAGAGACGTTTCCAGCTTGTTGTCCGAATATTCAGGATACGTTTTATGTAACCGTGGCCACACATTTTTAGCCAAGCTGGTGGTGAGACTTATATTTCCCAGTGGATCGTGAACATTCATGGTTTCCAGAGGTTGAATCCTATTGACTCCGAGGACGCCCTGGCTTGCCTAGCGCAGCCACAAGGCTCACATTTGTGCTTTTGATTGAAATGCCTCAACAACTATGTATAGAATCGGCCGTGACAAGTGTTGCATTCCTACTACGGGATAAATTGTAACACCCTGGATGAGCTTAGACCAGGGATGGGCAACCTAAATGATGGAGGGGGCCACAGTTTTTCATTGACACTACCTGAGGGCCATATAGGACCGCACACTTAACCAGATATGATTAAACTGTCGTTTTAAATATGTTTGTGTGTATATGTTTAGTGAAGCAAACAAAAAAAATATTATTTTTAATTAATTTGAGCATTTTTACACTAAGAAAGAGTAACATTTTCCCTCTATACCCACTTTACCTCACCACTATTAGTAGTGGGCACTGGTAAAAAGTTGCTGTTGTTTGCGTACTTTTGACTTTTGAATTGAGGCCCGCTACGATAGCAGCCCTTGCAGCTTCAGTATACTTCTCGTATTTAGCATCGTAGGGGCGACTTAAATTGAAATCTGTCATGGCAGATAACGTCTCTAAGCAGATTAAGCACATAGGTTTACCTTCATTCTGTGAACAGATAATCTTCTTTCTCCTCCGTTAGCCACGGCTCAACGTCCCTTCTTCACTTGTAGAGAAGAAGGAAGCGTGCACGAGGCGGCATCTGCATTAGAGGCGCCATCTAGTGGTCAACTGTGTCATTACAACTGATTCAGTGCCACAGAGGATACGGTTTTATAATTTAATAATCAAGAATTAATCTAAGGGCCACTTCTATGAGGTCTCAGGTCATGTGCAGCCCCTGCCTTAGACTCAGACTTAAATAGACTTTATTCATCCACAAGGGAAGTTGCTCTTCTATTGAAGGGCTAACACAGAGACAGACAACAATTTACTCTCACATTCACACTTACGGCCAATTTAGAATCACCAAATAACCTAATGAGCATGTCTTTGGACGGGAGAGCATGCAAACTCCACACAGGAAGGCCACACAGATTCGAACCCGGGACCTTCTCACTGTGAGGCATCAGTGCTAACCACCTTACCACTGTGTCACTACAGTCTGTGCCTTAAAAAAAATAAAAATAAAAATCAAAGCATAGACAGTTTAACACTCTGCGTTATTCACGTGTAGTTTGAGTTGTTTTGACAGGACTGTTGTCGGTTCTCTGCTCTATAGGCAACAGCTGCAGGGTCGAGAGCAAACAGAGACAAAACACACACCTCCTGTTCCAAAATCCATGCATAGACAGAGCTCTGTCTGCCACACACGCAGGATGGACACACTCTAGCTGCCGGCTTCATGAGCTCAGCTGGGATTTTATCTCTCACTATCTGCATCTGATTCATCCGTGAGCGTGTTTAGATTTGTTTATTTCTTTTTTTGTTTAGGCTCTCAGCAGTTTTATTAATTCCTCCTAGACCCTTGGCTCTAGCTTAATGTTACACAGCACAGAGCGTTTTCTGTCTGGGGACAAACATCGTCGCTGTGTTTGTTGGTTCTCACAGGAACTCGGTCAGGCCCCCAAACCTCAGAGGTCGTAGCTTGCCGACCCCCGTGAACCCCCAGACCATACAAACACGCCACATTCCCATGGTGTCGTCAGCCTCTGACTCTTCTAAAAGCGCTGTCCTCGTATCGCACTGTTTCCGTCGACGCCTACGCTAGCCGAAACTCTCGCCGCCCCTCGGCCATGTCAATGACTGTCACCGTGAAACACTGCGTTACGAGTGAGAGTGTGTGAAAAGCACCTGTTTTCCATCTCTTAAAGGACTCCACTTGACCTTTTGGTTGCCGTCACACACCCTGAACCACTAAAGTCCTCCATAGTCCCGACCGCTTGTATATTCGCCTTTGTCAGTTTTCAGCAGACAGTTATTTTAAAGACACTTTCAGGAGTTAAAAATTGAAATCCTTAAAAATGTAGCAACCCAGTTTCTTCCTTCCTATCTAGGGGCCTGTCTCCTCTCTTTCGTCACTTCGAGTATCATAATCAGATTGTTATATTTAGCTTTCAGATTGGGGGGGGCCTGTCTGCAGTTTCAAACAGACTAAATACGTCTGAACGACCACTTGAAGTGCATTTCTTCTTCTCATTAAGGAGACATCTGACAGAGGAGCTTAGCATTATTTATATTAACTTAATCTACTCACTGCTCTGTCTCCATCTTGGAATAACAGCGTGTGTGTGTGTGTTGTGGGGGGGCGCCATTTATTACTGGCTAGAGCTGATAAGTTGACGTGCACAGTTTGCGTGAATATGCATAACACATTTAAGTGCCTTTTGCTTATTATGTCCCTTTAAAGTTGCAGTTTAGAGACTTTAAATTTCCCTTATTTGGATTTTGTTGATGCGTTGACGTATCTGGGGGTGATGTTCAGCTTTATCTTCCAGTTATTTTTCAAACGACGCACATTTGCAGTCTACAGCTTGGCCACTAGATGGGTGTAGAGAGCAAGCAGTGTTGAAGGAGAAGGAATTATTATTATTAGAAAAAGAAAAGGGTATGTCTCCCCCTGGTGGTTGAAAGTGTAAATTCATGCAGAAATTTTAAAAAGGATTTAAGGGAAATATTGTTAAATATATAGAATATATTTTTCTTATTGCATTGTTGTGATCCTTTAGTTATTTTTTTTATAACACATATTTTACTGTTTTCAAATCTCTCTTCTAATCCTCTTCTTACAACAGGTGAGTGAACCTTTTTTGCTCCAACTCTGCAATATCTTACAGTTTATTTGATGTTGCTTCCTTGACTTGAAGTTAATCAGCATTATTTATTTATTTATTTATTTTTGTGTCTGTCCAATCACAGGGTCTCCCCGGGCCGCTTGGTCCACAGGGCAATCCTGGGCCTCCAGGGAGACCAGGAGATCAGGGCATCCAAGGATCAAAAGGGCAGAAAGGTGACAGTGGGCGCGGCGGTTTCATGGGTCCCAAAGGCAGTGTGGTAAGATGTCTTTCTATTTTCTTCATATTTAATTGTTAAATAACTATTTCAGTGAAAACAGTTTTGTTATAATGTCTCTGCTTCATAGGGAATAACTGGCGTACCTGGGTTCCCTGGAAACAACGGTATTCCCGTAAGTACATCAGGCGGTCTGGGGGAATTGGGCGTTGGGGGGCCAGTGTCTGCTGGCGGACTGTTAATTCTGCTTGTGTCGTTGTCTCTGCAGGGACACCCCGGACACGGAGGGCCCAGGGGGAGGCCAGGTGCTGACGGCTGTAATGGGACTCATGGAGATCCTGGCTTTTCGGGACAGCCCGGCTATAATGGCTCACCTGGTTTTCCTGTGTGTAATCCCGAATCGCTAAAACAGTGACTTGTCAATACAAAGATATTGATTTTACTGTGTGTGACCGCTGTTTTTCTTTCTCGACTTTCAGGGTCAGGCAGGCAGGAAAGGAGAGAAGGGAGACACTCTGGATATCAGTGTGTACATGCAACGTTTCAGGGTATGGAAGAGGAAATTCACACCAAATGGGATTACAGCTGAAATCCTGAATTAATAGTAGCAACAGCATCGTCTGTAGATTGTACTAACTTGATGAATCTTTGATCATCTCTCCTCAGGGTGAACCAGGCTCACCAGGATCCAGTGGAATAATCGTAAGATACATTATCCAGTCATCTTAATTATTTGACATTTTAGCGCAGTTGCAGCTTTTTCCTAACTGGCGTCTTACGATTGATTTTTTTTAGGGGCCTTCGGGAAACCCAGGAAGACCGGGTAACTTAGGCATACCAGGACCAAAGGTGAGTGACTGCATGTGTTATTTTTAAGGCTTCTCAGACATAATCAGTTGTTAGGCAGATGGTTTAAACCTCTTTGTGACTCCTGCCAGGGTCCTCCAGGGCCTCCAGGTCTCCGTGGGCCAAAGGTAAGACAGCAATAAAATGTGTTAAATCAAATATCACACCATTTTGATGTATTGCTGTAAATGCTGCTGCAAATAATCATCATATTATTTTTTTTTTAATTGTTATTTTATTTTCCTTGCAGGGCACTATGACCAAAGTGATTAAAGGAGTGAAAGGAGACCAGGTGAGTGAGCATGTTTGTTCAACGCTGTCAGGTCCACTTGCATTACTGTAGAGCAAACGTATGGAAACAGAATAGTTTGAAGTTGTTGCACGAAGACTCCTGACTTTATGCATGATCACAAAACATCTGATTCACTCCACTTTGAGGTCTGCTTTTGTACTTTCATATTTGGGGACTGGCAGCGGTGCAAAGTGTTTCCAGTTTATTCCAGTGTGAAGTTGTGTTCTAGTAGAGTCTGTGACTTGTTAGTAGTTGTAGTTCTGCTCTAAACATAAATGGTTTTATTTAAATAATTTTTCGAATATGTCAAATTATGCAGCGTTACTTATTAGAATTAAGGGTTACACAGTGCAAAAGATGAATATATGGATGTTGTTGTCGTCAGTTTAACTCACAATCTTACCTGCCCAACCAGTAAACAACCATGCATTCATGCATCGTTACATTCATTCGTTCATATTCTGTAACCGCTCGTCCTCTGGAGGGTCCCGGGGAGGCTTGAGCCTGTCCCAGCTGTCACTGGGCGTGAGCTTGGACAGGATTATAGGATTTATAATATCAGTGGGTCAGCGAAAGCAGCATTCTCACTTTAATTCTCCAAATACTTTTTACCTAGCTTTATTTAAAGAAGTCAGCTTTGAGGATTTGTTAACAATGGAGATGTGGGATAGTGGTGACTGGTATCGCCTCTGTGTTCAGGGGTGAGGTCCCTTGAACAAGCAACAGAAAAGTCAAACTGTTTCAGGCGAGGCGACCAAACTCCTTACATGTGTGTTCATATACACTGCACAGATTTTTATAAATGTTGAACTTTCTGCCTTCACCACAGGGGGAAACCGGACCACCAGGGCCACAAGGAAACTCTACTTACCCGCATACTTGGCCCCCCTCTGAGCTACGGGTACTCACTTTTATTCATTAATCGGCTTGATTTACATTTAAAAAATAGCGTTGCAAACACATGTATCATATATTGACTTCATTTATTTTAGGGCCCTACTGGAGAAAAAGGTCTGAAAGGAGAAAGAGGAGATCTGGTACGTGATCAGACATTTTGATCAAACACAAACTACATATCTGCGCCTCACATATCCGGGATTCACGCACATGCCGGCATTGTCACTTCTTCGGCTGATCCTCTCTGTTGTTGTTTGGTTTATTTCAGGCAGACAACAGAGGAGAAGTGGGCATCATGGGATACCCCGGACAACGGGTTAGCATGGAAGCACTTCTTCTTCACCCCCCAGCAAACCACTGTTTTCTCTCCATGTTCTGAATTCATAAGCTATGCTCTCTGTTCCTGTATTCTAGGGTGAGTCTGGAGAAAATGGGAAACCTGGACCAAGGGTAAGTTAAAGACCATCACTAGAGCCTTGAATTACAATCAGGTATCATTTTATGACTCCATGATGATAACTCTGTTTCAGGGCGATCTTGGTGACCCAGGGCCACAAGGCAGAGAGGGTCCTAAGGTGAGAACATAGAGATTAAGATCTCTTTTATTGACAAAAGTATGACAAATGAAATGTTTTTACTGAACAGATTTTACTTGTATTGTTTCCTATTACTTCCCAGCTTACGTTAAAACATGCTTATAAATGATTATAGGCAATAGACGTATCGTAATAGTTGATAAGGTCGTTTGTTTTAAATTGCAGCGGAAATTCACAAGTTTCCAAGATTCCAAATCTGTCAGACAAAATTTATTGGAAATATATCTGAAATTAGTATTTATATAAACTTTACAGTGCTCCAGATAGTTTGAAGCCTTGTGGGTAATGAGGATGAAGCTTTTTTTTTTTACTTTTTCTTGAAGGTTTTGTCACAAACAGACCTATTTGAAGTGAGTAGGCACAGAGAGAAATTACAGGATTTTATCTGAGCAGTAAATTGATGGATTAGTATCATAGTGTACTAGTCCACTCTTTATACTTTTTCTGTTTAGTTTTCTTATCGTGTAAGAAAATATGCACAGAAGTAAACAAGATCAGAGACTTAGAAGAAAATGTGGCGTGATAAGGCATACAGATGACATCAGCTGGATGGACCGTATCTGATCTATATTCTGCTGACATGACAAGTTCAGCCCCGGCAAACTGAATACCAAAACAACTGACACTGAGTTTGCCTTGCAGGGAGTCAGAGGCGACGCCGGAGAGCTGATTTCAAGAGACTCCACTCGGCCTGGGTCTGCAGATGGTACGTTGATTGTAGAACGAGTCAACAGGAAACTAAATGAGTTCTGATTCTAAGATTAAACAAGAAGTGAAACTCTTTATGGAATTGAGACATACGTGCAGTTAAGTGCACCGCCGAGGTTCATCAGAGCGTGTGGACCTGTTACAGTTATTAAAATCAATACCACAGCTGACTTATTTCATGTGGGACGGAAAGTGCCGTATCCTGTCAGCAACAGATGCTGGGCAGACATCTAGTCTGTATATTTCACCAGAGGGAAATCAAGTAAGAGCGCTTAATGAACATTTATTTTGGGAACAATGTGAAAGTGCTTGGGTGGTTAGACTCTGCAGAAACAGAGCTGAATCACAGGCAACGGAGAGCTGAGGCGCTGGTGGTGGTGGAGCAGCAGATGACGTGAGCAGGTGGAGGGGGGGCCCCTTAAAGCACAGGGACCAGGGTTTGATAGGCTCGGACCACGAGGGCAAACGGGTCATTGGACGAGAGTTATGATGTTGAAACTGAGAAGCAAGTGATTTCGAGAGAGCGTGGGAAAGTGGGAGAGATGAGGAAATAGGGAAACAGAATATGATGAGGCAGATTCTCCTTGTTGAACTTTTGCCCTAAAGGCGACGGGAATATTTGTGTTCTCATAGTGTTAAACAAACACAACCGTCAGTATTGTTATTCAGTGTATTTATATGAGGGTACAACTGTTAATAAAAACCCTTGTTGAATTGAATCATGTGCCATTAATGCAGCCACAGATGCTGATAAATGTTTTTATTTTTCATCAGCTGGTCTCCCAGGCCCTCCTGGCGAGCAGGGTCCACAAGGAGAGAGGGGCCCAATAGGAGACAAAGGCTACCCCGGACCTCCTGGACCTCCTGCCTCTGAAACGCAGGAACAAGGTCTGTAAACTGAAGCTGTAGAGAGCGATTCTTCACCTGACTTGAATGGCTGTTATCAAAAGAGAGTCGTGCACACAGTGGACCGTAGCACACTGTGACATCACCTTCATGAACCTCACTCAGTTTTTGGAGTCGCTTCCATTTACATGTCCCAAAATCCGGTCAGATGAAGCCCCGGCTTGTCCATGTGTCCCCAGATTAAAAAGGTGTCAAAGTGGTGATAAGGTTGGCTAGCGCAGCGGCTCGCTCTGTATTTGTTTACTTAACTCACGTCACCGCAGCGCTGAAGAATGTTATCCCACGTTGCACATTTTCCTCATATTGTGCGCAGCTAGAGACTAAACATTCACAGTGACACAAACAGAGAAAAGTCAAGAGACGTCAGACGATGAAGCCATAAAGTCACAACTTCATGTAAATGTTTTTACATGGTCCAAATCTGAGCATATCGTTGTGTGCTTTAAATTTCTAGTGGCCACATTGTCTCGTAGCTGTAAATCAATCAGCCACAACATTATGACCACTGACAGGATAAGCAAACAACATTGACCATGTTGTCTGTGACACAGTGTTCTGCTGTAGCACCCACCTAGATCAGACTAGACCATCTCGTGGCAATACAATGTTCTGCTGGGAAATGTTTGGACCCCCACCCCATGGCAATGACACTCCTAAATGGCAACAGCCATTTCCAGCCTGATGCAGCCTGACACATGCAAAAAAAATGGTTTATGAACAACTCAAAAAAATGAAGAACAGCACAAGGTGTTGACGCGGCCTCCAAATTCACTAGATCCCAAACTGATCAAGCATCCCCATTAACGACATCCTGTTACCAGACACCTTATGTCCCCCCCCATGTGCCCCCGCGAAGACCTCCGTTTTTAGAGGCACAAGGGAGAC
Source organism: Planiliza haematocheilus (assembly GCA_005024645.1). Taxonomy (NCBI): domain Eukaryota; kingdom Metazoa; phylum Chordata; class Actinopteri; order Mugiliformes; family Mugilidae; genus Planiliza; species Planiliza haematocheilus. The sequence continues at coordinate 11,477,090 of SRSE01000725.1, forward strand.
CTACACAATATTAGGAAGGTGGTCACAATGTTATGCCTGATCGGTAAATGAAGTCGTTTCTGAGTCTGTAGATACAAGCCTATATTAAATATCTGCAACAGAATCAGTTTTCACGGGTTGTTGTCATCACAGGTGCATCACAGGTAACTTTTCTTTTTTTTTTATTTCTCTCTGGCAGTGTGGGATTTCTTTGGGCCATTCGGTTACAAGGGTGAGATGGGAGAGAAGGGCCAGCAAGGGGAACCAGGACGCCCCGCAGTCAGGCCAGGACCCCCTGGATCCGACGGGCGCCCAGGTGACAGGGGCCCTCCCGGACCCAAAGGAACATGTGAGTGAACGAGCAAGAAGTAGCACGAGTCGTTTCAGCGTCATCGAAGTTTGTTTCAAATACTGTGCTTGTATTTGTCTCTAGTGGGAGATTTTAGCGGAGACCAGGGAGAAAGAGGACGGCCCGGCAGTGCAGGCTTCAAAGGACCGAAAGGTGCTGTAAGCATGCTGTTAAATCCAGCACAGATGTAGACATCATCATCATTATAATGACTTGAAGTTTCTAAAACATTTACTGCGTCACTGACCTGTGGGTGTGATGTTTTGTGTGGCTAGGTGATCACGGAGAATGCAACTGCACCATTGTAAATTCCCCACCTGGTTCAGCCGGCCGTGCTGGTGATAAAGGTGATGCCGGGATGGTTGGAGAGTTCGGTCGGGAGGGTGATCAAGGAGACCCCGGTCGCCCAGGAGATGATGGGTTCCCTGTAAGAAAAATCAAGAAGCTCGAATAAAATACCTTAAATCTTTTCCATTGTTTATTTAATACTCGTCTAACACTTCTCTGTCTTGTGTCGTAGGGACCTGCTGGGCTCAGTGGTTTGCCGGGCGCAAAAGGCCGAAAAGGGGACGCAGGTGTTGCGAAAGAGAAAGGTGCAGTATTTTTATTATTTCATCTCATTTCGGATCAGCTTTGGTTAAAACAGTAACCTTACATGCGTACTGCATGTAAACATGTGTGCTTGTGATCCCTACAGGATACCCCGGAGACCCAGGAGACCAAGGAAGAGACGGTGAGCCAGGAGAACCAGGAACTCCAGGGGCAAACGGTCTACCTGGTTTCCCTGGCAGCCCAGGTCTTCCAGTGAGTCCCAAATGATCACATATTTCATGAACTTCTCTTCTTCCTTTCCGTACCTCTCATGGCTTCGGACCTACAGTATAATAATTGTTCTGGTTCATATAAATAGGGAGAGCGGCCCTGGGGACTGCGTGGAGACAAAGGTTTTCCAGGTTTTCCCGGTCGACCCGGTGCAGCCGGGCTGAGGGGAGAACCTGGTGCAGACCTCAGGGGCCTCAAAGGTCAGCGTGGTTTACCTGGTGATGACGGCCTCTCTGGCCTTGATGGATATCACGGATCACCTGGCAGTCCAGGTACGGAGCAGCTTACTGCCTCCTTGTATTCACTCTCATTGTTGGTGTTTAATGTCTCCTGTAAGGCTTTATCTTGATATAAGTATTTTACCTGTTTTCACTCTACTAAGTATTTCATTTGACTTTGCCTTTCCTAAAAAATACTGTATTTTGCAATTTAATGCAAAGCAGTGAAATGGGAATGAAGATTAATGGCTTAAAAAGGAGGAAGCATGTTGAGCAGATTTTGCTGTTTTATTTAATTTTCCTTCTTCTCCTCCTACTGCCTCCTCTATGAAGGAGCTGCATCCCTCAAACCAGCTGAGCTTGAGACCGTGCTTGTGCTTTTGAATAACTCTTGTTTCGAATGCCTCTTCCATTCTCTCTCTTTTGCAACTGAAAGGCGACTGTAGTCCAACAGGAGATGGAGAGCAGGTGGATGTGACAGGTAGCTGGTATAAAGACGTTTTCATCTTATTGCTCCCTTTACAACAACTCCTTTGTGCTTTGCCTCTGAATTATAATCCTGTTGTGCATGATGATGTTTTATTTTAAATTGTGTATAACTCTAGATGCAGTGTGTTGAGATACCAGCTAACGTAATGATAATGTAAAGTTCTGAAAACCACCCACGCTGGGCAGCAGTCAAATGTCACTTGCACCAAAATAGTCATTTATACACCTTCCACGTACAACCATGATGTTGCCCTGAAGACTGCTATTTTCTTCTCAGGCCTTTGTGAAGCTGTTCCAGGACCTCCCGGGCCGCCTGGACCTCCAGGACCCAGTGGATTTGTAGGTTTCCCAGGTAACGTGACAAGAAACTGGTACTAAATGTTGCCTGCAGGTTAAGTGTTTTGGTAATTTGATGGCCCTTTATATTTTTTTTATCTAACAGGTCCTTTTGGCCAAAAAGGAAGCCAGGGTTTACCTGGAGTAACGGGAGAGAAAGGAGAAGAAGGAGACAGAGGCGTAGGTGGCCGTACTGGGCCACCAGGTAAGGAGGGATGAGACAAAACTGATTGTGCAAGAGTCAGACAGATAGAACTCACCACGTCTTATCCTTGATTTGAATATATATTTTAGTCCAGACTGATTTTTGTTGGTTCTCCGTTACAGGTTTTTCAGGCCCCCGTGGAGACCTCGGTGTTCCTGGCAGGAAAGGTTCGGTGGGAAATCCTGGTTTGCCTGGTATGCGTGGCAGGGATGGGGTGCAAGGTGAGAAGGGAGTTCATGGAGAAATCCTTGGAGCATTTCCTGGACCGCCTGGTGACCGAGGGCTACCAGGGCTTCAAGGCGATAAAGGTCAAACTGGAGAGCAAGGCCAGGAAGGCTATCCAGGTTAGCTGTGTTTTCACCTTGTTAGTTTATTAAATCAATGATTATAATGATGAAAATAATTAACTACAGAACATTCACAACTCATTTGTTTGTCCAGGAATGTTTGGCATGCCTGGTATGATTGGCTTCAAGGGTGAAAGCGGCCCTGCTGGCCTACAGGGAGAGGAAGGACGGCCCGGGCCACAGGGCAAGTATGGCTTCCCCGGTGAGCCTGGAAGAGCAGGTCCACCCGGGCCAAGTGGTTCTACTGGGCAGCCAGGTAAGAGGAACACACAGACACTCTTCAAACAGTTTTGTTTACATCTAACATCCCTGATCCTTCTGATACATCATCCTGCTCACCAGGTGTTTCTGGAGAAAGAGGAACCGAAGGGGACCCAGGTCCTCCAGGTCCAATAGGATTAAAAGGTGTCCCAGGAACATATGGTGAAGATGGTGTTCTCGGAGAGTACGGCACACCAGGTGATCCAGGACAGACAGGGGCAAGTGGGCGCCCAGGACTTCCCGGAATGAAGGGTTTGTTCTTCAGATAATCTTCTGCTTCTGTATTACAGTACTGAGAATAAATAATCAAATAATGTATTTAAATAAATTCTTAATTCAAACAGCATTAGTCACAGCGTTTGTTTTTGGAACTTCTCTATTTTTAGGAAAAAAAGGGTCTCCCGGCATGTCAGGGTTTGAGGGGAACAAGGGTGTTGGAGGACTAAAGGGCTTCAGTGGGCTGAAAGGAGAGCATGGACTGCCGGGAGAAGTTGGTCAAAGAGGAATACCAGGCAAAAGTGGAGAGAAAGGTGAGACTTTCATCCAGTAATTCATCATTGACTCGTTGAAACTTGTGCAATAGTTACTCTCTTTTCCTTGTTGTATGTTCCCTCTGCCCAGGTGATCGTGGTTTGACAGGGGCGCCTGGGGAAAAGCCTAAAATGTCTCCTGTATTCCGTGCTGTCATGAAGGGGGCAAGAGGCGACAAAGGAGAGAAAGGACTTAAGGGTTACATAGGGGAAGAAGGTGTGCAGCTCCGCTCAAACAACAGCCATTCCTCCCTCTTCTTCTTCTCTATATTCTCACCACTCCTTATATCATGTCTTACGGTTTTCCACAGGTGTACAGGGTTCACCCGGTGTGCCAGGCGCCGCGGGAAGTCACGGCCTTCCTGGAGAGCCCAGCAATAAGAAAGGTTCTCCTGGAGATCCTGGAGCACAGGGGCTGCCTGGGTTCAAAGGAATGCCAGGGCCGACTGGAAGCCGAGGAATTTCAGGTTTTGATGGGATGTCTGGCAACAAGGTGAGCAGGGAAACAATAGGAACATTCGAGTGACTCGGCAGTAACAGTACACTGTTAATGACATTTTTTAAAATTATTTTTCAGGGAATTAAAGGAAGCCCTGGTGCCTATGGTGCATACGGTGATAAAGGAAAGAAGGGAGCCAAAGGTACAACCTTAAATTTAAGGTTTCAAACAAACCAGGAACCAGTTATATTGCTAAAGTGGCTGTGAGGAAAATGTTTTATGTTAGTAAACTTTACAAAATGTTACAGGTGAGAAAGGACTTCGCATAGACATTCCAGGATCTCCTGGGTTGAGAGGAGAGACTGGATTTTCAGGAGAACCAGGTACAAACTGTAGCTCCTACACTTACTGTTTTTGTTTTCACTGGTTATGAATGTAAGTGATATGAAATAATATCACCCTTACAGGAGAGAAAGGATTACTTGGAACAACTGGAGACAGAGGCATACCTGGTTTTGATGGTATTGAAGGGAAAAGGGGAACCGCTGGTGATACGGGAATTCAAGGACAGCCAGGTGAAAGATTCACTTCTTTGTTACACGCTTTCTAGTTAAGGTAATTTTTTTGTCATACATTGCAGGCAAATTACGTCACATGTACTTGTATTTATTTATTTTTTAGGCTCAGATGGCCTGACTGGATCTCCTGGTACCCAAGGTCAAAAGGGCTTTCCCGGGACTCCTGGAAGAGAAGGACGGCAGGGCACCCCTGGCTTCCCTGGAACCAAAGGTAACAAGATCGAATAATTGTCCTCTTGTTCTTGCTCTTCATACTTACGTATTTGTTTTTAATTCATCTGGGTTATGTAAATGTGCAGGTTATCCTGGGCTGAAGGGTCTTTACGGATTACACGGACTGAAAGGACAAAAGGGTCTCCCAGGAGCACCAGGTATTCAGCCAAACTCCAAAAACACTCAAAGTGCTGCTACGATGCACCATGATACATGCCAGTCGTATTTATTTAGCTATAAATTATCTTCGTTTTACTTTACTACCCTGAGTATGTGTATGTGGTCAGTATGCGTCTTAAAATGATGGGCACCATTTTCTGCATACATTTTTTGTTAAATGTTACAAAAGCGTTGTTGAGTTGATGTCAAAAAAGTAATATCTGGAGTTTGCTTAAATTGTCATGAATATTTAATAGCATGGAAGTGTTTTGCTATTAGCCTTGCTTTCAGAGATGTTTCAGCTGCTGAGGCAGGACACTATACAGGACCATGTCTTGGTTTTTCTGTTATATAAAGGTCTGGATGCTGTTGGACCTGCCGGAGAGCCAGGTCTTAAAGGAGCGAAAGGAGAGAGCGGTGACCCCAACAACCAGCAGGGTGTTCAAGGCATTCGGGGTCTGACAGGCCCCCAGGGGAGTCAAGGTTAGCCGGTGTCCTTGTACATAAATAAGTCCCCAGTTTGAGAAGAGATCCTCTACTTGCTGGTGTATCAGTAAAAGAGCTGGTGCTGCCCAGAAACACACGTTGTATGGGGTAAACTTTCTTAAATCTCAAAACAATCCTGTGTTCATTTGCTCAGGTGACCGAGGTCAACCTGGACTACCAGGATTGAGTGGCCCCATAGGACAAGATGGAGTCCCAGGCAGACCAGGAGCCAGGGGGGACCCTGGCCTCCCAGGACCTGTAGGATTCCAAGGTGACAAGATTCAGTTTAGCTAGAAGAAACCATTGCTATTGGAGGCGTTGATCTACATATTATCTACTTCATCGTCTTCATCCTTCTTCCCAGCACTGATATGCTGGGAGGCCTTCCTGCATATTTCAAATCCATTTACTGACACTAAATTATTTTGTTTCTCAGGTTCCCCTGGAGCCAGAGGATTCCCTGGTGTGGATGCACCCCCTGGAGAAAAGGGTATACCAGGGTTTCATGGTTTTCCTGGCTTACCCGGCAGGAAAGGATTCAAAGGAGATCAGGGTCAATATGGAACCAGGGGGCCTGATGGTGTTTTTGGAAAAAAAGGTGTGAATTGAACGTTTGTATTGTTCAAAGCCACATATCAAACGTTAACTGTCTGTGTTCAGATTACAACTGTACCGTGGGTGAAATGTTCGCAAAGCAACATAAGCATCCTGTGTTAAAGTAAATGACGTCAATCTACATGGTAGTTTAAACAATTAAACTGCATTATTACCATTTATGCCATGTGCTTATTTGGTAATTATGTAATTTATGACCTAATAATTTTCATATGTTTTTTAAACACAGGCGTGAAAGGAGACCAAGGCGATATGGGATTTGTTGGCAAGACTGGTACACAGGGAGAAAGAGGACCAGTGGGTCCAAAAGGAAACACCGGACTCCCAGGTTAACTATACACTCATAATCAATTCACCACTTGTTATCGCATTGGACGGATTTTTGTGTTGCTGTTTGTTTCTTCTTCAGTGTCAAATGATGTATCTATTCTGCAGGTGTTGTCGGGTTCCCCGGCAGCCAAGGACCTCCTCCAATTCCCGTCAAAATTCCAGGAGAGAGGGGTCCTCCTGGGCCTCAGGGTATACAAGGACCGAAGGGTGTCAGAGGAACATCAGGGCCACAAGGTCCCCCTGGGGATGCAGGTTAGTAATTCTTATCGAATATTCGCTGGCACTGAACACACCCCTCCAAGTTTCTCTCGATGGGAACAGAGGTACCTGCTTGACGACTCCACTGCTATTGGTGTTTGAGTTCGTGTGTGAATGAGAGTCAAAAATTCTTTATAAAACACAAAGAGGCTATACATGGTAAGTGCATTTCACTTTATATTTGAACATACCTGCACACATTGCTCGTCAACACGTGTGTCCTGTTTCTCTGCAGGGTTCATGGGACCCATTGGGGAGAAAGGCATGCCCGGGATTAGTGGTACCCCAGGAATACCTGGATTCCGCGGAGAGGTTGGACAACTAGGCCACCGTGGTCTACAAGGCACAGAAGGTGCGTCTGACACCGTGGGGAAGTTAAGGATTAGGTTAATAAACCCAGATTAAAAGATTAAGAGTAGGCAGCGATTTAAGGAGGCAGCCAGTTACAAAGACGTTTTTGATTGTTATGAACTGCTGTGAATAAAACCACTAAGTACTGGGCTGTTAGCAGACTATAAAGGTTATTTGTATTACGCTGAATAATTCTTCACTCCTCATTAGGCGAGCGTGGCCGCCCTGGTATCTCTGGCCTACCTGGTATGCCTGGCCGCAGTGTCAGCGTGGGCTACTTGCTGGTAAAACACAGTCAGACGTCTGAGACACCCATGTGTCCGGTGGGTATGTCTAAACTGTGGGACGGTTACAGCTTGCTGTACCTGGAGGGCCAGGAAAAGGCCCATAACCAGGATCTCGGTAAGTCAGATTGACCAGTAACATTGCTTTTTAGATTTGTTAGATTGATATCTTATCTGTGTAGTGTGTAGAGTTGCTGTGCTGTGTGAAAGGTTTAGGCACTAAAAGCAAAGGATGATTTGAAAAGTTTGTTCAGTTAACTCGACGCAAAGTGCAGTAAACAGAAAATGTTGCTCAATATTTGTTGTGTCCAGCCTTTGACTTTAAAGTGTACCAATTGTACACCTGCCAAAGCACTCGGCCTGCAATGTTTTGAAGTCACAGTGTGCAAATTGCTGTTCTGTTGCAGAACTTCTCGTTATTTTTCTTGTTCTAACTCTCTGGCCGTATGTTATGAGTCATTTCCATGCTTGAGAAAAAATGGAGTTAAAGGGGAACTGATGTTTTTTACAACCTGGACCTTATTTCTGGCATAAAATACGATTGTTTACCTTCGAAAGATATTTAGCTGCGTATATCCATACAGTGGGAGTGACTGGGGCGCAGTTCATTTTAACCAGTATTTTGTTATGATAGCTAGTGCTATTCCCTGTTGTGTCCAGAGTTACTTGCTGTCTTTTCACGGACGTCCAGTGGTTTATTGTTCTTTGGCCAGCTGTTCCTCTCTCTGCCTTCACATCCTCCTTTCCTTACATTCTCAAAACGGTAAGGACGTCCATCATAAACAAAGACGTCGTCCACAACCTCAGAATCAGAAAAATATTCAGCCATGTTGCAAAAAACTAGCAGTAGCAAATTACGGGTAAACAAGCCATGTGGGGTGCATGCGGCACTCAGAGATGATATCATCCAGGTCAGAGGTTAGTAGGTCAATCTACAGACCATGGATGATGATAACAGGTAACTCTGGACTCAACGAGGAATAGCACTAGGGTATCATAACAAAATATTGGTGAAATGAACAAGTTTCGCGGCAGATAATACGTTATTTAGAGGCTGGGTTTCGGTGCCCCAGTCACTCCCACTATATGGATATACGCGGCGCTCCACTGGAGCTACATATCTTCCCAAGGACAAAAAATGACACCAAGTTATATGGGTGAGTAAACGATCGTATTTTATGCCAGAAATAAGATCCAGGTTGTAAAAAACAGCAGTTCGCCTTTAAGATGCTTTGCTGTCAGCATTGCATAATATTGCATAAGTGGCATCCGCCTGTGTACATTTGGACAGTATTGTGTATCCATTTGTGAATTTGTCACACAGTCCTGTCTCAGTCCATCAAAGGTCTCTTTCTTATTGTGTTTCAATTAAAAGTTAGATTTTCTGCAACAGTAGGCATCCTGAAAAACTGAAAGAGAAAATGACACATTTTTTTCTATACTTGCACATGAAAGCTATAGAAAAGAAGATTTATTTTATAATCCAATCCAATTGTGCAAGCCAGTGGACTTTTTATAAAGTAATCAGACTCTATCCCTGAAGGAATCAGCTATGTGTAAGAGGCAGAACAGTTCGTTCTCTTTGAAGATTTGGTTATAAATCTGAGCAAAATCTCACTAAATGTGAGAAAATCTAAAACCAACTCTGGATCACTGATCTGCTGCTAAGAGTTTAAACGGTAAAACTTCAGAGACTGGAGAAGCTAAATGTTCCCAAAAAACCCCAAGAAAAAACAGCTTATGCCGAACGGCTGGAACGAATGACGGGAAAATAAACTTTTCAACTCGGACCACATTAGTAGTGTGGCCATGCAACGGTTGAAAGAGGAAATAACAAATTGCTCTCACTGCAAATTGGAATTCAACTTCCATTTCAATCCACTGATACGTTCAGTTTTTTAGTTTTTTGTTTGTCTGATGACATAACTAGTAACTAAATAGTGTTAGACACTTGCATTTCAGTAAGAAACCATTTTTTATGTATAGAACAGCAGTATAGTTACCAAACATCTGCATGTATAATATCTATACAAATGTTACATAAATATATGGATTAAATGAGTTTTACATCAAGTCTTTATACTGAGTGTTATATAACATACCGTAAAATGGAAGGAAATAGAATTTTAATCTACAAGGACGCCTCTCCAAACCACCTCAAGTCTTTATTTTTTGACTATTTTAAGCATGTCATTTTTATTTTATATATAAATGCACTGTTTACTAAACTGTAGTTTGTGAATTAAATATGCCGTACCAGTAAAAATGCCTATTATTCAGAATGTAACGCGTTGATTTGTTCTCCCCAGGTTTGGCTGGCTCCTGCCTCCCCAAGTTCAACACCATGCCCTTCCTGTACTGCAACCCCGGAGACATTTGCTACTACGCCAGCAGAAATGATAAGTCCTACTGGCTGTCAACGACTGCTCCTCTCCCGATGATGCCTGTAGAGGAGGGAGAGATCAAACCCTACATCAGCCGCTGCTCGGTGTGCGAAGCTCCGTCCGTCGCCATAGCGGTTCACAGTCAGGACATCACCATCCCGATGTGTCCAAACGGCTGGCGCAGCCTGTGGATTGGCTACTCCTTCCTCATGGTGAGCAAGACTTCAGACACCAGTGGAGGAACTTTGCATATGTTAGCTTTTTATTTTATTTATTAAATACAGCGTTAACTCTTTTACAGAGTGAGCCATCTCAGGTCTTTTTCAGTGTACGAAGGGTCTGACCCTCGGTGGGCAGATATCCTCTCCTTCTTTGAGAAGCTCTCATCTTTTCAAACTTACACACATATACCAGAGAATGCTAATTTTTGTACAAAAGAAAGCAAAGGTGGAAGGGTTCTTTATTATGACAGTTACTCAAATGCCAAGAAATTAAGGTGTAGTTTTTAATAAGCTTTAAGATACCCACCCGGTTCACCCAGAACGAGGCTCAGCCACTGCACTCCAGGTTGTGTCTGACCCATAGACAGTATAAATATGGCCAAAGCAAGTAGAGCTCCCCCTGGTGGCTGTCTGGCTGCAGTATAGGTCATAAGCTCCACCCCCTCCATGTTAGTGGGCGGGGCCTTCGTCAAACTAAAACATTAAAATACACATTTTCAAGGACAGTTTCTCACAGTTTTGGTAGTTAATATAATATTGATGTATGTTTAAGTGTTAATTTGGGAATCTTGACTGCATTATTTCTAGTAGAGGGGGATCTCATCTTATTTTGTTTGGGGGCGAGCTGTGGCGTAGTGGTCAGAGAACTGCCCATCCCCCTCGTGCCCGTGATTTAGGTGCCTCGAGCAAGTACCCAACCCTGAATTTACTCCGCAGTTGCCACACAGGTAGCAACCTACCATGAACGAATGGATGGATCCCATCAGATCAAATAGTTTCCCCATTTGGGATTAATACAGTGTAAATGATCACCATGAATTTAGTACACAACTTGTTACATTTATGGAGACAATACAGTGCCGCTGGTGAAGAAACATGTTTTAATAATATTGGATGAAACCAAATACTCTGATGCACATTTGAATCTCCTCTCCCCTTTGTGTCTACAGCATACAGCAGCAGGAAGCGAAGGCGGAGGCCAGTCCCTGTCGTCGCCCGGCTCCTGCCTGGAGGACTTCCGCACCACACCGTTCATCGAGTGCAACGGAGCCAAAGGCACGTGCCACTACTTCGCCAACAAGCACAGCTTCTGGCTAACCTCCATAGACAAGTCGTTCCACGCCGAGCCGGCAGCAGAGACGCTCAAAGCGGGCCAGCTGCTGTCGCGCATCAGCCGCTGCCAGGTCTGCATGAAGAACTTGTGAGAGACTCCCTCACGGCGGCGCTGGCAGAAAGAAGTTGCCCCGTTTTAAAGAGTGCATCTGCACACGAAACGTCCGGGGGATCTGAAATCACTCACTTGGATCGACGTCAATTGAAAACTTTCTCCACTGAGCCGCAGAGCTCAGGTATTCAATGACTGCGTGACTCCTTGAGTTCCACTGTAGATACAACAGGAGAAACCCCACAATGAAAAATATCTGCACTGTGGGGAACATGTTTGTGTTAAATATGGTTTGGTGCTTACTATTTTTTTTAACTTATTACCTCAGCTACTATGTCACATTGTTAACTATCAGAGACCGTACACTACAGCTGAACCAAAGATGCACATATATATGCACTGCTTCTGATTTACTACGTTTCTTTATTGTTTTTAAGAGTTGCAGCCCGCCGTAAAACCACTAACACAGCTTCTCAGAAAAATTAAAGGTGAACGATTGATACTATCGACAGTATTATCCTGCTTTGACATCATTGCTCCAAAAAAAAACTATTTCTTTCATTAAATTACAGCTGTTAACTTGCTTTATTCATATTCAACTACTGCAAGTCATCTATATGTATTTTTTTTCCATATACCATATGATCACAACGATGCACTGATTCTTCTTTTTATCGTCTGAATGAACTTGACCCCCTTCCCTGAGAGTATTAAATGTTTATCTAATCCGATACTCGCCATTGTCATTATAAATCCAGCTGCCAACAGGACGTGTTTTCAACAACACTTTGGATCAGAGGTCTAACCGTAGTCAATCCCTGCTCCGGTCATTGATCCTGCGGGTTAACGTTTAACATTTTACAAAGTAGGTCACCAACTCTACCCCACCTCGCCACACTTGTTTGGACGTAAACAGACCGATAAGACCAGGAAAATTAGACAACAGCAGTTTTAATTGTAACACAGTTACGGTTATTTTCATTACATGATCGATTCATTGGATTGTAAAGATTAAATGTTGTTTGTTATACGTCTGTTTGGTTGATTTGTTTTTTATTTAATCGGACAGAGCAGGCAAACTGCAAAATAAAAAATCTTTATTATGACAGAAAGCTTAAAAACTCAACAAAGGGTACTTCACACTCATAGAAAAAGTGCCGGTAAAATACAAAGATTGGTGTCAATGTTAGTAACAGAACGTTAAAGTGAAGCGTGATTAACAAAAAAAAAAACTTGTAGGTACAATAAACGACAATTAGTGCTGTTTAATCCTTGGTGCTCTCACAACGCAGAACACTTACAAATAGCAGTGATTGGTTTCTCATCTGTGACGCATCTTTGGGACACAAGTGTAGTTTCAGTCGTTCAGTCAACGCACAGTTACGTCCCTTCCTTGCAATGAAATGCTTAAAACACTATGAACTCTATTCTGAGGACCTTCTTCACAGCATCCAGAATGTATCGTGTGCTACCGGGAGGTCACTAATGCGGTTGGTTTCAGTCAAGGCAAAAAAAAAGAAAAAAAAAGTAGTACCATTACATGGATTTGGTGCTAATGCGTGATTGTCCTTTATTTGCAACCCTCTTCGCATCTCTTTGGCCCCTAGCAGCAGGAAGACCTGGCCCGCTTGCCGCTCACCCTGCACTCCTCCAGATCCACTGTAGGAGACTTCTGGTCCTCGTGTCTTTTCCTTAAGATGGAGGGCAGCACCAGGTCAAACAGCGTCTCAAACAGAGCGTCCACGTTGTAGCCCGTCTTGGCACTCGTCTCGAAGCACATCTTCTCGGCGGGCAGGCTGCTGTTTTCATCCAGGCCCTTATAGCGCAGTATTCTCCCGTAGAGAGCCTTTGCGTCCTCGCGCGTCACCTGTTTGTGAAGCATCCCGACAGAGAGGGACGTAGGAGAGGCTGGAGGTGTGGGGCAAGAGGAAAGCACCTCCTGTTCTGTCCTCTCCTCCTCGCACTCAGTTCTGCTCTCAGACAGCGTGTCCGAGTCCTGGGAGATATGGGCTTTAGGGTCTGTGAGATCCGCCTTGTTGCCCACCACGGCGTAGATGCAGTCATGGTTAGCCGTATCGGTGAGGGACAGGAAGCGCTCCTCCAGCTCGGCCAGGCTCTGCCAATTGGTGACGTCGTACGTGAGGACGACGGCGGCTGCACCTCGACAGTACATGGAGCCCAAACCGTGGAACTGTTCCCGGCCTGAGAAGACAAGAGGGAGGTCAACAACTCAACGCAAACTTCAAAATCAGCTATTCTGTATGTGCAGCACAGCAGAAGGATAAGACAGTCAGCAGTTTGAAAACAGAAACAAGCTTTGTTGTTGGAATATGCAGGATTATTGAAAGGGCACATTGTGTGAGATCACATTCCCACCGGGGGCATGTCCTGACCTGGTACCAGTTGGCAGTTAATTAGATACTAATGCAGTCTAATACAGCAGTGCAAGGATAAATCCAACTTTTGAGAAGGTTGCAATGCTCGTTTGTTTTGTAGAAACTGTTCTAGAGGCGTGTTGATTACACAGAGCACTACAACACATGGCATTTAGTTAAATAAATCAGTGGTTCCCCACTATCTTCCCCTAGAGCCCCCCTATTACTTCCACCTAAGTAAAGCTGCACACAAATGACAAATCTGTACCCAAAGGCATCAAAAGTACCATGATACAAAACCGTCAATAGCTTCTCACCACAAATAACTACTCATTGTAACTGAGTCCGGTCAGTTAAGTGTTAAAATGACTCTCCAGATGCATAGATTGACTTCCTTTGCTGGTGTCAATGAGTCACTTCCACATTTCTCCAACAAGCCGTTTCACTCATGTAGCACGTGAAGCCAGTTGCGTTGATCACTAATAAAATTTTACCGCAACTTTTGAAAAACCCGATGATTGCGCTTGCGATTGCTTTTTTTTTTTTTTTTTTTTTAAATCAAGGGAGAGTCACAATTATTGAAAGCTGATCAAAACCCGAAGGAAGCGACTCCAGACGTAGCGTGAACTAGCTTAAAGTTAGATTGAAATTCAGCAGCTTTCTTAAAAAACGTTTTATTCGCTGGTATTTTATTTAATTTTACATACATTTGTCCATAAAATGCCACGTTTCAACAGCTTACGTTTAGTATGATCTCCACAGGCTGCTGCTGTTTATAGCTGCTGCTGTATTCGTGTTATTACGGTAATTTAATGACGGGACCGATACAAAATGCATGCTCCCATTTGATGTGTCATGTATTGCATGTATAGATGTCCTTTAAAACTTCTGAAATGTCTCAAATGAGTTTTAGTTTTGTTTTAATTTGCTTTCATATGACTGAAGTGGATGTCTTTTAACTTTCTTATCTGTTTTTTACATGTCGGACCACCAAGACTTCCTCACGCACGCTTTTTGAAAACACTGTTTAACGCAAGTTTGGAAAAGACGGGTTGACACATGGATAGTCTAGTCTTCCTGTCATGACCCCATCATGTGACTTTTAAGAGGAACAGGCTAGGCCTAGGCCTGAGAAGACGGCGCCGGACTTTGAAACTAAACCGTAACTTAAGAAGGGACATTCTCAGCGGGAAAAACAAGCAGCAGACAAACGTACACACCACCCTCCTAACTGCCACTAGTCCACGGCCTTGTGGTCTAGATTACTCAGCAGTAATCTACCATTTCTCCACCACAGTGACTAAACTGAACCCAACGGGGAGCTGTCACAGAGGTCGAGGAGTTCGGGAACAGAGACAGGAAATGGCTCAGCGGTGACACGGCAGCCTTTTCTTATCACTGGGGCTCTACATTTCTCTTTTTTTTTGTGGAGGGTGTATTTGAGTAAGAAGGTTTTCTGTAATTCATGTTTACACAATCCTGGAATGCAGTGCAATTCAGAGCTTATTCATTCACAGACTAATCATTACCCTTGCGATAGCTAAACCGTATTAGTTTATTTAAGAGAAAATTCGTTACAGGTCGTCAGGGATAGTGTACATGTGTGTAGCTGAAATGTAACGTGTCAGGGCAACACGGTGGCTAAATCAATGACAAGTAACAGAAGTGACTGAAGCTTTAACTGACCACACTCACCACAGTCAGTTTCATGTTAGCCTCTTTGAAGAAAAACACTGTCCTGGGGTTTGCTTTCTGTAAGAGCCTAGAGAATAACAACTGATCTGCAACTATCTGTAATCAACTGGAAACAATCGATTCCACTTTAATTATGGCTTTGTTTTAAAGTTGCAGGTTCACAGAAAGAATATTTAAGTGGATGTTGAAAGGAAATTTAAGACAACATAGAAGAAGAGTAAGCAACTGCAGTTTCCGTCCATAACAAAGTTCAAACTGACAGATAAAGGGCTTTGTAAGGCACAACTTAAACTAAAAGTGCATTAGAGTTTAGCAACTGTTGTTATTACTGAAGACTTGCAGCTATTAACGTTTTTTTAAGCAGGATCGAGTGCGTGAGTATCTGCAGACTGACATCAGCTTGGATTAGGACACAGCAGTTCAGAATTGAGCAATAGAGCACAAGACGACACACACAGCGATTTTACAACACGTTGTTCAGAGAGGTGGAAAGCCGTTCGAATTGATTTTGTATTTGTGGCAAAATAAATATTTACGAGTGCTTTTACCTGCATGTCGAATGATTTTCTGGTGGATTCTCATTTTAATAGTTATTTTAGCTAACTTGCAGGGCTTTGAAATGCATCTTGGCAACTAAAACTGGAGCAAACTAGTTAATGCACCTGTGATTCTGTCATCTTCTGCCCAAATCTAACATTTGAGACATTTGTGAAACTAAAACTGACACCAATATTTTTGAAGAACTGTTTATTTACCACAATAACTGATTAACTGCTGGTTATTTACATAAAGTATCTTCTTAAAACCTTATTCTTACGGTCACTCTTATTAAGACTGACTTGACAATGTTTATTTTATTGCGTAATTATATCTTTACTATAACCACTTCCAAATCCCTTGAACGGTTCATTTATGTTCAAGATATAAATCCATTTGTTCCCAACTAGGCCATCAGCCCATAAATAAACTTTAAAGTATACTTAATCATTATCTAAAAAGACATATTTTTGAAGATGACATTTCAAAGATGGATTACCAGTTTGTTTTGACCCTGTTTGAGTTTAAGCTATAGATGGCACGTTCTTGATCAAATGTTTTTTTAAAGTTTAAAATGAATCAGCACAGTATCAGAGTGAACTTTCCATCCCACGGTTTCCTTGAGGCAGACCGAGCGGTCACATGCGTGTGATTGCCTCAGGTGCTGGGGTCACGCGTTATCAGGTAAACAACACTTTATGAACCAGGGGAAAGAGGCACGATAAGAGCCTAAAAAATAAAGGTAACATGAAACAGGTATTACCAGCTGTGTCCCATATCGAGATATTGTAAGGTCCCCACTGTTTGAGGAAAAACGCGCCTCCGACGGTGCTGATGGTGTCTTTGAACTTCCTTTCCATGTACCTGTGGAGCAGCGACGTCTTCCCCACGTTCATGTCCCCCAGGAGAACAACCTTGACGTCAGGCTTCTTCATCTTCGACACGTCGGGCATGATGCTGCCTTGGAGCTTCAGTTCTCTTTACGCAAATGTTTTAACTCGTAAAAAACATTGCGCGAATTCCTCTGACAAACGCCATTTTATGAAGAAAAGTTCGTTTGTGGCAACGTGAAAATCCTGTGCTGGCTCATGGTCAAATCCGCCGACAGTCGGAACTTCAAAAAGTAACTGAGGTAAAACAGGAAGTAGGTGAGAAGCTAAAGATCATGAGAGCGTTTCACCCGGAGTCCCGCCTCTCAGGCTCTTCTGTTAACGAGCGGTGCACGTATGGGAAGTCCAGCTCTTTTCAAAGATTCGTCTCTTTTGGCTCGGCTCCCTTAGATGAGAATGGCTCCCGAATGACTGTTAATTTAGTATAACTCGAACATTTAACAAACATTTAAATGAAGAACTGAACACAGAACCACAGCAACCATCAAAATGAAGTCCCACCCCAGCCAGCATGGATTCTCAGTAGAGTGGCTGAAGATGTGGCTCTCCCCGACGGGAGTCGACTCTTCTCGTTCGCTACAAAAGAAATCTACTCTTGGAGACATCTCGTTCGCGGACGACTCATCACGAATGCACTGCTTCCAGTAGTCTCCGTTTTAATCAGCTACATATAAACTCACATACCATTTCATTCCAAAACACTAATGAAACACTCATTTCACATCTTCCAAATTTATCATGCAGTTGAATTACCTACTTTTTTGTTAATGCTAAATGGATTATGAGTCATGAAGGGGAATAAGTGCAGTACTGTTACACTGGAATGCATTTGTTTTCACTAGTGTACCAAAGATTTTGCCACATGAGTGTCCTGCTTTTTAAAAATACAAACAACAACAACAACAAAAACCTCTTAATTAAAATAATTTGTAATAATGTGAGTAAAACTAATATAATTAATACAATTCTTACCAGCAGCATATTTTTAAGTATATAAATTAAGAGAATTGCCACTGTGTTAAACATCGTGTCTAGCTTATATTTAAAGGCTACCTGAAGGACAAATCTAAAAGTAAAATTGCTAGATATCGACTTGCATAGAATTGAATAAGATATTTGTCCTAATTGACTAATAATTACTGGAATAAGACAACATTTCATGAACATTTAGCACACTTAAAGAAACAAAGCTATACTTTCTTCTCTAGAACAGAAAATACAAGAATATCAGAATGTTGTTTTTTTTGTTTGTTTGTTTGTTTTGTCAAGACCTTACTGACATCTCACCAAATCCAAAATAGTTATGTCTACACTTAATAGTTTAAGTGCTAAACCAACAAAATGTGTTTCGCCTGTGTCAGTTGGTTTTCCCTGCAAGACAAAACTCAGGGGGAAAAACAAAGAACCTATGTTTATAATGTTGGATCATTCCGGTGGGCGGGTGTTAGATTTCAAACCTCAACTTGACTAGTATGACACACAAAGATTCCTTTTCAGTGGTCAAAGTTCCTCACTATATATAGTGGACACAAATGACCATGAAGTCTCATGATAGACCAACAGTTATCAGCATCTGTATCTCAGCCCTATAGGTTTAGACACTGGCTTGACAGAACATGAGATACATTGGGAAAGTGGATGAGTATTTGGACCAGGCTCTTCTCACCTCAGTGCTCTCCAATTCTTCCTTGTCACGTAAAGAAAATCTAGAAGATTTAAAAAGAAAATAAATTCTGCTCATGTCTTTTTATTTAAAGATAACCACGTTTTTCTGTAGGTTAATCTTAATCCCACAACGCGCATTAAAGGTGTTGACGTTCAATATCAGTCCAGAGGAATTTAACATAAATACAGTCAAGTTTTTTTAATGTTTCATCTTGCGGTAACTCAAAGGTAGTGCAGCTTTAAGGTACTTCCGGTTCGTCTGCTCAGCTGCAGTGGCTGCCCACTCTGACTGAGAGTCGGCCTGTCCGAGGAGCCTGTGAAGGCAACATAAACCCTTTTCTTCCTGTCCCACGGCGCTGGGTTAGGGAGCCTCATGATCAGGATCACTTGTGTACACTTGTCAGCGCTGCAGCGCGGCTCCAGTTTAGGTAAGGGGGACTTCTGCTGGGTCGGTGGCTGCAGTTAGACAAGAATGGCAACATGTCTCAACACATTCAGATGCTCGCCTGTAGCTTGGTCACAGCTGTGCTGTCGATTATCGCCATGTTGGTGTGTTTAAACGAGGAAGGTAAAGTGGAGGAAGTGTCCTGACATTTTTATTTTATTCCAACGCGGGTGTAGCTACAGTGCTAGCTTGAGCATTTTGGTGGCTCTCCTCCATGTTGTTGGTGGAGCGGTTGACAGTTGGATGTGTTACCCGGGGTTTCTAGGACCCCGCAGACACCTAGCATAAGTACACTTAGCTAGTTAAAGCAAAACTGAATAAAGAAAACAGATAATATGCATAATATAAAAGTTCCAAATACAATAAAGTATATAATACATTTGTTTGAAGAAAACAAAATAGGAATGGAAAATATTGGTTCAATATTAAAAATGAAGATTTTTAAAGCCTTGTAGGTACTTAACGTCTGGGTAGTTTTTTTTTATTTAATAGTCATTTTAATGGTTTAAAATATCCTCTCATTTCATTCTTAAACTGGTGGATATTGGGTTTTCTCACAGACCATTTGCATTCATCGATGTAAAAAACCGTTACAGTTATGTTCAACATCACTCCAGAAGAGCTGAGCATAAATACATTAATAAAGTTATAAATAACTAATACACAGGATCCAGAAAGGTCACTTCTATACTTTTTTAGATATTGGGTTGTTGGATAAATCAAGTGTATAATTCTGAAGGCCACTTATTTAACTTTATTGTTATTTATTATTTATTTATTGATATTTGTCCAAGTTTTCGACCAGTTATTAATCTATCTTAAAGGAGTGCTGCTTTAATGTACTTCCGGGTTGCCTGCACAGGTGTAGCGGTGAAGTAGCTGCTCACTGGTTGTTGACAGCCTCAGCATTAGCTGGATGTGGGCATGTCCGAGGAGCTTGTGAAGGCAACATGAGCCCTGCCCTTACTGTTTTTCTTCCTGTCGTGCAGCCATGGGTTAGAGAGCTTCATGGTCGATCTCGGTCATTTGTTTACCCATGGCGGCGATGATGAGAGAGGCTTGGACTATGGTAAGAGGGACTTCAGCTGTGTCGGTGTCTGCAGCTGGAGAATGACAACATGCCTCAACACATTCAGACCCTCGCCTGTAGCTTGATCACGGCTGCACTGTCGATTGTCGCCACGTTGGTGTGTTTAAACGAGGAAGGTAAAGTGGAGGCAGTGTTCTGACATTTTTTTATTTTATTCCAACGTGTTTGTAGCTTTAGCGTTAGCTTAAAGCATCTTGGTGCCTCTTACTCCGTGTCGGTGGAGCAGTTGACAGTTGGATGTGTTAGCTTGGGGCGCTAGGACCCTGCAGACACCTAGCTTACGTGCAAGGGGCGGGGGGGCCGGGCCGAGAAAGGTGAAGTTAACCTCAGAGGACTGATCAGAGGTCAGTTTGGATTTCCACCAATGAATCTAAGGGTCGCGGAGTCGGTTTGGGAAGCTGATCCCCGGTCAGTTTGTCGGAAAGTACCAAACTACGCATTTTGTTACCGACGTGAAAGGATAAACACAGACGGCTAGGCTGTAGCTAGCATGCAAAGAGTTGACCAGTGTCCGTTATTGTGATGGTCCTCAAGTTTAGGACTGTAACTGTTCCCTCCGCAAGTCCCTTTAAGCTACACAAATGGACATTTGACGCGGTTTGGGGCAGCGGCACCCCGCGGCTTTGATAAAACAGAAGAGCAAAAGATTGAGACCAGACGTCCACCACAGTCCGCGGAGTCAACACCTCCATTCAACTCCTCGGGGTGGGGGGGTTAACGCCGTGAAGCCGGCCTGTTTTAGGAGCAGCCATGCAGGCGAACACGACGAGGGGCTTCTTGTGGTCGGACGTGGAGACGAGGACCCTGTTGAACATCTGGGGGGAGCAGGACATCCAGACGGCGCTGGATGGAAGCTTCCGAAACAGCTTTGTGTACCGCGACGTCTCCCGCAGGCTGGGGGCCATGGGGTTTGAAAGGACGCCGGAACAATGCAGGGTGCGCATCAAGAGCCTCAAGAGGCAGTACCTGTTAGCCAAAGAGGGCAATCTGCGGAACAACGGGCAGTACCACAAGATCTGTAAGTTTTACGACATCATGGAGAGGATTTTGAGCAACCGGCCCGCGCTTGACCCTCAGGAGTTTATGGACGGAGGGGTGGGAGGAGAGGAGGCCGTGGATGGCCTGGAGGAAGATGGAGAAGATATTCAGGATGCATACTCGGAGAGCACAGGGGAGTGTCCTTACCCTGCTGAGACTGAAGTCAAGTTGGAATACCCAACTGTCCCCATCCCTATTCCAGTGAAAGTGACTGTGGGCAATAACAGTAAGTGCATCTGTCCTGTGTCAGTGGACGCCTTTTCTATCCGTTGCATCACATAATGTTCCACTCTTGTCCTCCCTTCACAGGCGCCTCAGCAAGGGCAAACAACAGCACCCAGTCGACGAGCAACCCATCAGCCAGGACGCCCAAGCGGCCCAGGAAGAGGCGCGCCAACTTCCCCATGGAGAAACTAATGGAGCAGTTCCTGGAGCAGAGCGCCCAAGCCGAGGACAGCTTCTACCGCATGGAGGAGCAGCGGCTGCAGGCGGAAGACCGCCGCCGAGAGGTGGAGCACGACAGGGAGCTGCGCATGCTGCAGATGCTCGGCCAGATGTTCTCCAGCATCTCCGCCGCCAGGGCCGACCCTGCGGCCGCCCCTTGCAGGACGGCCCCCCCGGCCCGCGCTCCCGTCATCTCTAGCGCTTCCCTGTCCCACGCGCGCGGCCCGTCCAGCCATCTCAGACGCCCTTCGCCCCAGACAGACAGTTTCGTTCAGCAGAGCCAGCTGTCCGACACAGATCCCCACGCTTTAGGTATTAGTTCCGGTGTCATGTGTTAAGCCTCGAGGAGGGATGTGTGACGGCGCAGCAGCTGTTGTGTGAAGGCTCAGTCGCTCTGTTATTGTCCGTTTATTACACCGTCGTTGTGCGTTGCTTTTGTTGATCAACTTTTGTGCCTTTTTTTGAAACTGGATAAACTTCTTTATTCCCTCAGCGATAGAACGCCACATCAGAGCCGGCTTTGCATCACACAGAGGCATGGATGACGAGGTCCTCTCTCTAGTTAAGACCATAGTCCCGCCGCTGACATCCAAAAAGCACAAGGGACAGGATGGGCGTATTGGGATCATTGGAGGATGCCAAGAGTATGTCCAAAAAAAATAATAATAATAAATTCTCATCAATGTCATTCACTGAAAATATTGTAAATGCACAGAACATTGTCCCTAATTTCTTTTCACCTCCCCCTACCTAAAGCTACACAGGAGCTCCATATTTTGCAGCCATCTCCGCACTGAAAGTGGTAAGCGACCGTTTTGATCATCAATAATTCAGAGCTCAGTGTCTTTTTGAGTTTGATTCTGCGACGGCGCCTTTCTTTTCGTGTTTCCCAGGGGGCCGACTTGTCTCACGTGTTCTGCACCAAAGACGCCGCCACTGTAATCAAATCGTACAGCCCTGAACTCATCGTTCACCCAGTCCTGTGAGTACAAATGCACCCGCATCGCCGAAGGACGGTCATTTGCAAGGCGGCTTTGATGCTCGATGCGTCGTAAAATGTTACAGGGGAGATTATAACGACGTCAATAGTCGGTTGAGTTGAATGGAATTAAGGCTTTATTAATTAAACCGGTCTGTAAGTAGATCAGACTGGGAGCTTCTGCTTTAAAAGTCTCTCAAGGTTTTCAACGTGTGTTCCGGTGTCAGATTTCAGAGCTTCCAATGAAAATCGATGCGACTGTCTCATGATGAAATTCACTTTCCCACTCAAGAAGTTGACAATTGGGAAATGTGATACGCATTTTTAACTGCTGACCTGTCTTACATCTTCAGCCAAACTTCCCGGTATGTGTCACCACACATCGTAACGTGGCGAAACAGACTATTTCAAAGCGCATGTCCAGGTAACTGATTGCCTTAATGATAACTTGCATTCCACGCAGGTGAGCCAATGCCAGGATCCTGGTATCGAGTCATTACTGACTTGTCATGGCAAGAAAAGAAACGCTTCATTGGCTCAGTCCTATTAGGTGTGCCAGTAAACTATTACCAGCTGGCTGACTCTCGCAGTACCACGACCCTGAACGTTGCACAACCTAACTGATAGCAGATGTCATTAATTTTATCAACTACATCTGTGCTGTCTGTGCTCTGGCGTGCCAAAATGTCAGCTAATGACATGCGACGTTAGGTAATATTTCCGAAATGGACAACAACTCGGCCAGTTTATTAGGTTCATCAGGCTTCAGAGTTTATTCTGTGACTTGTGGTGCTGTTAATTGTTTTTGATTACACTGAAATTATTCTGTCCAGGCCACCATCAGCAGGTCAGGCTAAATAACCTGGACCCACTCTGTACTCCCCACATATTTGCATTGAAGATTAGTTTTATTCAGATGTTTTATCTGAGAAGGAGATTTTTAAAAATGGTGTATGTAGGACATGCAAGTAATTAGATCTTCAGAAGGTTGTGCAGATTTGTTTCTGTGGGTGTGGCTGACTTGCAAAAATGACCCATAACCAAGTTTCCTGTTCATTATCTTTGCCTAAGGCACGAATAAAAATAAGCTTTGAATTTAGTGCATTCAACCCTGACTGTGGGCCTGTTCAGACCTTGCGTTAAGATCCAGTCTGGGCTGTCAGATTGCACGGGGGGGGCGGCTTTAGGTGCGCATGTTAAGACCCGAGATCCCATCTCAGCCTCACGCTCTGCATGCAAATAAACCCCGACATCGTCCGGGGCGCAGTGGAATATTTTAACAGCTGCCTCCTCTAATGGATCTCTGCCGGTGCTCCAGAGCAGAGAGCGGCGTCGGTTCCGTGCGTGTGCGTCATGACTTTGGCAAACGCGTTTAGTTATTATTTATTGATCTCCGCCCTGACGTTAGTTAGAGCTGCACAAAGCTCTGATTAACTCCAGCCCTGAAGGTTTTCCACACGCACCATGCAACATCTCCGGTAATAAAGGTAAATAAAGACATCGGCAAATGAGGAAACGAGTAACTTAATCACACACGGCTCCTCGTGCATCATCGCGATGAACAAACACAGCATCACGCTCGTGCGCTCATATTAAATACTTTCATCTGTATTCGTACTTATTTATTTTTCCTGTTTAAGGCGATCATTTATAAAAGCTGTGTGTTGCCTTTTTAGAGAGTTAATCTCGACTGACGCATTCGTATCACCCTAACACAAACGTATCTGTGTGTGTCTTATCAAGGGACAGCCCCAACGCAGTGGAAGAAATTGAAAAGTGGCTCCCAAGGCTGCATGGCCTCGTGGTGGGACCAGGTCTAGGAAGAGAAGACTCGTTACTGAAAACGGCCAAGGCACGTGGAATGTAATCACTCAACATGGCCCCTTAGACCTGTGTGTTGATGCAAACGGACTTCTTGCTAGTGGGTCCGTGCAACTGGTGGCTGAAAAATGACATATCATTCCCTGAAAGCATGGCTGGTGCCTCCTTCAGCTCAAGTAAACTCAATCTTGGTCCAGTTTCTGTTATTTTTAACTAGAGGTAAAACTGCATCCCGACTTTAATTGCAAGTAATGTAACATACTGTGTTCTGCTCTCTCTTTTAGGAGGTGATTGAGAAGTCCAAATCAAGAGATATCCCTATAGTCATTGATGCGGTGAGTCTTAAGATGACACTGAGCTTCCGCTGCTGAACAGATGGGCTTTTATTCCCAACGTCATAACCTGCACGTGTGTCGTTTGGTTCCTTCCAACAGGATGGACTGTGGCTAGTTACGCAGCAACCATCTGTTATCCAAGGGTACCAGAAGGGCATCCTTACACCTAACTTCATGGAGTTCACCCGACTATACGAGGCGCTGGTGGGTCTCTCTGCAGAGTTCACTGTTGATGTCGTGTAACATGCAGCGTGATTCAGTGTTTGCTTCTCGTTTGCTGCGTTTCAGCACCGCGAGCCCATGAACAGCAATGACCATCAACGCAGTGTCGTGCAGCTCAGTGCAGCTCTGGGAAACCTCACTCTGGTGCTAAAAGGAGAACAGGATCTCATCACAGACGGCAGCAAGGGTGGGTATCAAACACAACTTTATTATAAGGCCTGTTCGGACGCTGCATTAAGAAGCAACCCGAGCTATCGGATCGCAAGTGGCCAGCTTTAGGCTCAGACCTGGCATTAACGTGCGTCTCCCGATCTGATCTCGGTCTCACACTCCGTATGTAAATAAACACCGACATCATCTGCGGCGCAGTACAATGTTTTAACAGCTGCTGTCTCTAATGGATCTCTGCCGCTGCTCCAGAGCCGAGAGCAGCGGCGTTTTAAGTGTGTGCGTCACGACTTTGGCAAACACGTTTAGCTGTTATTTATTGATCTCTGCCCTGACGTTAGTTAGACCTGCACAAAACTCAGATTAACTAGAGCCCTGGAAGTTTCCATACGCACCGTGATCTCTGTTAATAAAGGCAAATAAAGACATTGTTGATGAGGAAATACTCGACGCGGTTCCTCATACATCAACATGATCGATAATTAACAGAAGAGGATTTATTTAGTTTCTAGTTAATTAACAGCTACAAGGACAATACTTTAAAAGGCTCTCATTAGGGATGAACAGACCTCATTTACAGAGCTTTTTCCTTTTCAGGCGTGCATTTATACTTGTCGTATGCTTTTTTTTTTACTCCCTCGAATGATTGAGGCAACCCTGTTGAGTGTAGGCGGTCTTTAATGTGGCACAGGACACGTGACCCAGATCACCTCTAAATGTGGTCAGAGATCAGATATCTCAGTCTGGGAGATCAGATCTTAATGCAGGGTCTGAACAGACCCACACGGTCTTTGAAGGCTTCCGGCTGATCATTTAGTGCACCGTTTTGTTTAAATCACTGCTATATATTCGTCTGGGGCCGTGCTTCTTTTGACGTCATGCAATGGTCTGTTATTTTCAGTTTACTCATGCAGCATAGAGGGCAGCGGGAGAAGATGCGGCGGACAGGGTGATCTCCTGTCTGGATCTATGGGAGTGCTCGCACACTGGGCCCATGCTGCCTCATCGGCTGGAATGATCAGAAGGTGAAGAAATGATTGCATGTTTGGACTGCTTTACTTTTCATTTATTCAAAGCTGCAGTGCGAAACCTTTTACTCTTCCTTCTTGCAGTGAGTAATCAGATAAACACTGTTGATGTACTGTATGGCGTATGCTTTCCACAGTCCAAGGCGATAATACATCATATCCGTCGAGTAAATGTTATGGCTGCATAGCTATGACCAAAACTAGTTTAATTCATTCCTGTCATTCTTTCATCTCGACAACCTGCAGTCACTGATGTTGGACTTTTTCTAACTGAATCTAACATTTTTCCTTCACAATGCATTTAATTAAATATTGCACAAAGAAATATAGGCTGTGTTATGTGTGTTATATTGTCCCTTTGTTTCCTCATCTATTTTCTCCTCCTTCAGCGTGAACCCATCGGTTGTTGCTGCGTACGGTGCCTGTTCGCTCACCAGAAAGTGCAACAGTCAAGCCTTCCAACGGCACGGCAGGTCCACCACCACCACAGACATGATCCAGGAGATCGGCTCAGCCTTCAAACAACTATTTGAAAACTGAAAACGGTCCAAATTGTTGTATAGTTGTGTATATTTGAAAGTGCGTTCTTAACACACACACACACACGTTTTGTTGGGCTAGCAGAATATGTTCCCCGGAAAAACTAAACCTAAATCAAGGTTTGACTGTGGACCGTCCCTTCAAAGAAAGTGTTTGAAACCTGGTGCAAGAAAAATGAAATGAACAACCAACAAATGCAGCGTCTTATCTCTAGTAGTGTAATGAATGCAGTCACCAAACTTGATGTTGAGGTAGCCAAGTTCTTCACAGCCCACCAAAGAGACTGTAAGGTCAACATAAGTGGGATCACGGTAAACCTGTGTGAGTTTTCAAATAAACTATAAATTTGACTTTAGTGTGAATGATGGACCAAGTTCTTGAAAGCAGTCCGCATCGTGTTGTGGCAGCTTACCGCCAGAGGGTGGCAGTATTGACTTTGTGGAAGGATTTAACGCGTTTGTTTGTGTACAGACAAAAACAGCAACTGGTTTTAACTGAGATTCACGTCGAAATATAGTCAAGTATTATTATAAATGGAGTATAACGTAATTCTTTGGGGGGAAGGGGGAGAAATACTGTGACTTTATTATTAAAAACCAATACTGCCCGCTGTGGAGTACAGCGCATGCGCATAGCTGAAAGTATTTACTCAGGCACTTTAGCCGGCAGCTAATATTAGCCGTTTGTAGCATCGATGGTTTGTAAGCTACTAGGACCTGCGCTGATACAGTAGTGCTGCAGCGTAGTTATACACAACCTAGCGTTAGCAACAGCGGCATCTCGGAGCACTAAAGGTTAGCTTCAGTAAAAAGTATTATCTACAGGTAAGTTACGACGCGAGCTTCTTACCTATTAACTACACCATTGTAGTTTGCGCGACAGTGTTTGTTTTTAGTAAGGTTTAACGTCATAGTTCGATTAGTAACGTTGTAAGCTAACAAGCTAATTTGGCTTGCTAATGCTAGAAATAAGACCGCTTGAAGTGTCAGTGACTCGTATCTGTGCGTCTCGTCTACCGTGTAATGTTAAATTAGATAACTTGTTTAATTTAAGCGTTGAGTGTGTGTGTGTGTACCGTTACGTCGCGGGTGTATCGGAGAGGCTGTAAACGGTTCACTTGAGTGCGTTGATTTATCTTTTTGTTTGTCACATTAGGGTATTATTTTCTTAAATATCTAACGTTGTCAGATAATTATTGCAGCTAGCTAACGGCACACACATAAATTACGGTTGGACGTAATTCTGCGTGGAGTAACGTTTAACTTTTAAAACGTTAAAAAAAAAAAAAAAGTTGGTTAAGGCTACTTGACGTTAACGTAAACGTACCAGCAGGGTCCGTTAGCTGTAGTTAGCGTTGACTTACGTTAGCCAATAGAGCTGAACTGTTACTGATGGATATAATCTAGTTAGCGGTCAACTTGTTTGTAATTACGATGCTAGGTTATGATTCATCCGCTTCCCAACTAACAACACAGTTCCCCGGGAATTTTAGCTAGCTAGCGTTTAGCTATATAACATTACTGTCGCCTTCTTCCTTGCAGCACAAACTATCTGTGACTGCCAGCGATTAAAAGTACTCTGTTGTCAACATCAGGTCCTTCGACTGCCATACTCGTATACTGCTATTATTAGCGTTTTTAATAGTCTGCTCTCTGTTGGCAGATTCATGGTACACGTAGCAATTTCAGGATGGCTGACAACAGATCACCCCCCTCCCCCTTTTACATCCATTATTGTCTACAGCCGCTTGCCTTGCATTGTAATACGCCACTAAATCTCAGCTTCGTGAAAGTTATGGCATTCAGCGTTTGTTTGAGATGACAGAGAGCTGTTGATTCAGCTGTGTTTTTGTTTTGGAGGCTGTGGTTTTTCACCACAATCGCAGAAACATTTGTGTTTTTATTCAGTATAGTATAACTGCAACACAAACTGCATCCTTAAACGATCACATAGATTATTTACCACCTTTCTTACACTGTTTCAATACAAACTTAACATTTATAACAGTCACAAAGAGGGACAGTACTGCTATATCAAAATACGTTATTAAATTAAATGTGTATTCATATATATTAGTTAGAATTGTCTGACGGTATAAAGTTTCCTTTATCATCTATCAGATATT
Source organism: Planiliza haematocheilus (assembly GCA_005024645.1). Classification (NCBI taxonomy): domain Eukaryota; kingdom Metazoa; phylum Chordata; class Actinopteri; order Mugiliformes; family Mugilidae; genus Planiliza; species Planiliza haematocheilus. Next base: position 11,505,506 of record SRSE01000725.1, read on the forward strand.
TAAATGCTGTGGGATCACTGTGGCTTTACAGCAGCAGTCAAAGTGTTAATAGTGATCTGTTGCTAACAGGTGTAGGAGAGTCCCGGCGGGGAAAACGGCTCCGCAATGTTGAACCCGACCAACGGTGACCCGGGCCACGTCGTTGTTAACTATGTCGAGGAGTACCTGGATCTGGTGGAGTCTCTCCCGTTTGACCTGCAGAGAAGTGTGTCCCTGATGAAGGAAATCGATGCCAAGTATCAAGGTGAAGGAGCTGGGCAGTGCTGATGACTGCCACCGATGCCTACATGCATCTGTAAATCTTTCTGCTTCAGTCAGAACTGTATACTAGAAGGGTTTCAAAAGAGAATGGCAATAGAGCAAACGTTTCTTAATGATTTACTTCACAACCCTGCGACAGACTCCATACCCCTGACTCTTTAAAATCAAACTGAAATCATGTTGTTCTGGTTTTAGTTGAATGACCATAATCCACTGTGAACTCATAACGGTGCTATAGCAGCTTTGCATGATACCACAATTGCTTCTAATCTGTATTTGGCAGACATCTGTGAGTGTGTATTCACTCATGGTTGAGAGTTTATACCCAGTTTATTACAAATGATAATACGGTGACAGTGGACATTTCATCCTCATTCTGAGCATATGTTAAGTTCCCTTTTTTACCCAATGCCAGACGTTCTGAAGGAGCTCGATGATGCCTATGAAAGGTATCGCCGCGAATCAGATGCGTTCCAGAGACGCAAGCTTCAGCTGTCCATTCAGAGGGCGTTGATCCGCAGTCAGGAGCTGGGAGACGAAAAGATACAAATTGCAGGTCAAATGGTACGTAACGTTCTCCTGCTGCTCCAGCAAACAACGAGGAGAAATGAGATGTTTGTTTGTTTTTTTCATTTGGGTGGGTTGGTTTCACGCTTAAATTTAGGTGAAATCAGTTCAGAGAAAAGGCGTTTTGAACATTTGAAGAATTTGGCAGAAAACACAGAATGACCTCATAGATAAAGGCTAGACGGTTAAAAGAAATGAAGTACCATGTTTAACCTTCCTGTTTCACACACTGTCAGATCAGCATTTCAATGCTGTCCAGCAGATAGTTCTGGGAATAATTTCAGTGTGAACATTTACCTTTTAATTTGTTGCTTCAGTTATTTTTAAGATTTTTTTTGTCTGTATTTATTTATATGCAGTCCATTTTTGTGCCTTGTGTTATGCACTTTAACCACTTCTCTATTTCTAAGTTTAGATGATATCTCAGTGCTTCGTTTTCTACATGCATGCAAAAATAAAAGCAGACAGACTCAATAAAATATTCTTCTTCTTTTCAGGTGGAGCTGGTTGAGAACCGGACACGACAAATAGACTGGCATTCTGAATTTCTCCTCTCCTCTCAAGAAGTCCCGGAGAGTCACGTCCCCACGGCAACATCCGTGACAACCGCCGCAGCATCCCTGACGTCCTCGTCCTCGGCTGCAGTCACGCCGGGCAAACCTGGGCACCATGAAAAGAAACGCGACGAGGTAACCCCTAGCTCCGGTGGTGGAGACAAGGCTGGGGGGAAACGCTCGAGGCGCCAGAAAAATGGAGAAAATCGGGAAAGTTACGGAGGCCTGGATCACCCTGAGGAAGTGGGAGTGGGGGCGTCTCGGGAAAAGAGGGCCAAGACTTCGTCTAAGAAGAAGAAAAGGTCAAAAGGAAAGTCTGAGAGAGAAGTGTCGCCTCCAGACCTGCCCATTGATCCAGATGAGCCAACGTACTGCCTGTGTGAGCAGGTGTCCTACGGCGAGATGATTGGCTGTGATAATGATGAATGTCCCATCGAGTGGTTTCATTTCTCCTGTGTTGGGCTCCATCACAAGCCCAAAGGAAAGTGGTACTGCCCCAAGTGTAGAGGTGAGAATGAGAAAACCATGGACAAGGCTTTGGAGAGGGCTAAGAAGGAGAGGGCCTACAACAGGTAGCTCACTCTGCCTGCTCAATGAACTGTGTTGTGTAAAAAAACAATATTTTATCTGTCTTGGTTTCCATTCACAGTTACCACAGTTTTAAAAAGAGTTGTTAACTGATGAGGTGGATCTTAAAAATAGTTATTTTTGTAACTACTGTGTAGCTGAGAAACAAGATCACCCCCTCCAAGTTGTGAAGAATGGACACGGTACAGAACAGGAATAAGCTTTATGTTTGTAACGAGCTGTTCTGCACTTATATCCCTTCTTTACTTTTCATCATGCATGCAACATTACCTTCTGTCTTGTATATGCTCCGTTAACAAATAAAACATTTCTAAAGAAAAGAATTTTTGATCTGTGTAAACACAACTTCCTCAAAACTATTTAATGTAATTAATTTGATCTGAAAATAGTTTTTTTGGTCCTTTTGTGGATTTTTTTTCTAGGACACACGAGTGTTTTACTGTAACACTCGTGTGAAAGTTGAAAGGTTATTGATCTCTAACTTTTACCCTGTCAGCTCTGCCACTAGGGTTGATTTTCCTAAAGTGATATTTGGGACGTGGGTCACAAAAGCCAAAGTCCTCATCTGTGTTCTGACTTTGAAAGCTCAGCAGAAGCTGGTGTGAGGCTTTTGAAGTCTGAAATTCTGTATTTGAGTGACCATGGTACAACATTTCTCTGAAGTTCAGACTGCTGAGGGCTTAATGTTTGCCTTACATAAACACAAACGCCATACAGCACATGTGGGCCTGTGAGTACTCTATCAAGATTGTGTTGTAGACTGTAAATATACTACTTAGTCCTTACAGTGGCTTATCTGACCTGTTAATCCCTCATACTGATGCATTGTTAAAGTTGTCCCCTGTGCTATTTAACTGCATTATATTTAGCAGACAGAGTCGTGTAAAATAACTATTTACCTCCTATTACCCAACTCCCAACACCCAGAAGAGTATTAACTTTGCAACTACAATAAAATAAAATAAAAACCTCTCCATGTAAGGATGAATTTGCCTTTTTTTATTTACAAGTACTGGAAAAGTGACACGGGGAACAACCAGTGCAAAATCTGTACATAATTTCAGTTGCAGGATTCTTTATATACATGAGAACTAAACAGGATCGTGAATACACTCTGTCATGCATGTAACAATTCACAACACAGCAAAAGACATGGTGTGAAGATATCTGATTCAGTTGTAGTCCTCGGGCTGCTCGTTCTCCCGCTGCCTTGTGAATATAAAACTAACAGATCAGGTGCACAACAGAAAAGGACTGAGAGTCATTTAGCATTATTAATCGTGGGGAGTTTTTATAGCAACACACCAGATTTTTTTGTTTTTGTTTTGGTAGTGGCCCTCATGTCTATACTGACAGGACGTCCAAGGCAAGATTCAGCACATTTCCCCTGATAAACTGGAAAAGTGGGATAGAATAGAAAAAAATAAACCCTTCTCTGTGGGCAAGAAAAAGACATTCTATGAAGGGAAGTTGAAGGTAAAGTGCATAAAAGCTTAAAATTAAAAAGGTGGGGAGGCAAAAAAATTAAAAAATGTAAGAGGTACTCCACTAAAACAGCACACGCAGCTTCACAATGGAGAGAGCAGCTTTCAGGATTGTCAGGTCAACTGTCTCTCCAGCTTTGTTCTACGATGGCGGACACACGCTTCTCGTACTCCCGCTTGTTCTCCTGGTACAGCTGAGCTGCCTGACTGTTGGCTGGACTGTTGGGGTTTGGTTCATCAAGCAGGGACTGAGAAACAGAGATTACCAGTGACGGTGAGAAAACAAACCCACATCGACCTGCTCATTAAAAAAATCCACTAGGGCATCTGTTTTGCTAAGCAATAATATAAGAATCATAATTTTTTTTACAACTTACAACAAATAAAATTGATAAAATTCTCTCCTGTGGGGCTGGATGTCAACACTTCTTACCTGGATCGATGTAAGAATAGAGGACACATCATAAGTGGGACTCCAGCGATTCTGTAGGATGTCTAGACATATACTGCCATCTGCATACACTATGGAATAAAATAAAATTATGAGCACCACCCACAGGCATCACAGACTTTAACGTTGCTGCAGAGGACATTATTCCTACCGTTTGGATGAAACATCTTAGACACAAATCGTACTGTGGGGGGTTTGTTGGGATATTCTTCTGTGAATTCTACAATGAGTTTAAATGTACCTGTGACAAAGAAATAGAGGAAGTGAGCTGTTAACCACACTGTTGCTAATGAAGAATATTTTCCAAAGCTGAAATCTGACTCTATACAGGCCGGTAGCTATTGATTAAACAGTTTTAACATTTACATGTTTATAACAGCTATGTATAAAAATCAATAAAAAAGCAATGATAGAAGAATTATACAAATAGTCCTTAGCAAACTAAATCTGATTCTTACCATCCTCAAAGGGAGTTCCTTCAGGGCTGTGAGGTTTAAGGGGGAGAAAAAAGTATTTTGTCATTAGTTTTACAAATACAAGTAACAAAATTAAAACTTTTGTGATGCGTTTCAATTTCTTACCCAAATATGACCGCATTCCACACCATGATGTTGTTTTCAGATGGGGCACCACTGACACCGGCTGGAGGATCCTCTTGTAGCCTACATAAAACACAAAGATGTGACAATGGCTCCTCAAATCTTTATTCCACAGAGTGGAATGACAAAGTGGATTTTCTCAAATCAGTGCAGAGATGGGTGTATTACATAATCAAATGGCCTCTTTCATCATTTAACCACAGCCAAATTTAACCTGCCCAATAAACTATGTTGAAACATGGATCTGTGGTGTACAGCTGACAACTGGACTCAATGCCACTTACACATCTGAACAAATATATACATAATTACAATAGCAGCTAGCTGTGTAAATCAAACAAAACACAAGTCAGTGCTATGATTCATAAATTGCGGGCACTGTGCCTTATTTACACTAGTCAAACCAAATGCATTCCAATATAGCAGCCCTGCTCTAAATCTGCCTTCACCATTGTTATGTTCAATTTGTGTTGACGCAGCATAAGAGAGGCGGTGTCTGAACTGTATGATCATTCTGTAAAATTGTATTGAATTAAACTCGACCGTGTTTATGCTAGTTACTCTATCCCAGTGACTAAAATGGATGCATTCGTTGTCACTACTCTGTTCACTGTACCTATTTAAGCCTTCAGATACAATTTTTTTTTTTTTTAACACTGCTCAATCATTGCCCAACTTATTCTCCACTGAGCAATCCACTACTATACAGGCTTGTAAAAAGCTTCAAAAGCCTACTGCAACAGATAAAAACAAGGGGTTATGTCACCAGCAAAACACCACCACTCCCAATACCTGGAAATACCTGTAGAAATTCCTGAAGCTCAATAAATCATACCAGCACTTAAATTACCCTGTCAGTCCCACCGAGAGATCAGAAGCTGGTGAAATCTAGAGTGAGATGAATAACAATTTTGACGATCATGAAGCTAGATGGAGGCATTAGCGTGCAGCGAAGCTTAAAGTACACACCAACTAATTTTCTGTGGACAAAGTGTTCGTTACTAAGGACGGGCTAGTCTAATGCTGACTTCACAGAAAGCAGCTGCCGAGTACACGGTGTAGCTTCCGTTGTGTTGTCTTCTAACGATTGTCAGAGAGTATTATTGGGAGATTTCGGGGTAATAATCCGTGATGTTAAATCCCGTTTAAGAGTTTTGGAATAACAATCTACTCTACATCCACCAAACTTACATTACGATTAGTTTTAGATTAGATTAGTTTACGACTCTTTAACAACGTTGCAGTTACGTTGCTAATATTAAAGAAACATCAGGAGAAATTTAACGAAGCAGTAAGGTATGATATGTCGCATTACATGTGTTTTAGCATGAATTAAATAGCCATCTTACCACCTGTCCCGGACATTTAAACGCTAGTTGTGTTCAAGAGTAAGCTAGCAGCCGTTAACTGTCACAGTAACCCTAGCCGACTAACCTGCTAACACTAGCACGGTTAGCGACACAGGCGTAGCCCCTCGAAAATAACAGTATTTCGCTGAAATATATCCCACAGGAAACGGTGTAAGCTATGCTGTCTACGTTGTATTTCACGGCGGAGATGCGTACATCAATAGGTTTAATAATAAGAAATACTGCTCAGCTACGCCAAGCTAACGCAAGCTAGGCTAACGCTGTTAGCTGTTTTGGCAAATCATAGCTGACTAATGTTATCGGCATAATTTCTGACCACCCACTTACCGTTTAAAATCTCTCATAAGTCTTCTTCTAGCCGGGGTTGACATGGCTTAACTTGTGGAATAGTGTACAGGCAACACCAGTGCGTTGACAGGAGCTTATTTGAGCAAAAGGTTATACTGTATTTTACAGTTATATGACAACTTCACAGTTTCCCTGTTCAGGGGAGCCCGACTCTTTTCGTCGCTCCTTCGTTAACCCCAGGTCTTCGTTTAGCCCGGATAGGTTTACAGGAAGATACCACCTCGCATACAGGAGGGGACAATGTCCAATGCCAGATGAATTGGAAATGTTCTGGCAGTAGGGTATTACAGCCGTATGTTGTCAGTAGGAAAACACACTTTTATGAACTAATTATGTCGAAGTCCAGCAAGACAGACTTATCTTATACGATGTTTTAATTAACATGAGTCTTTTTCCTCCCCTATTCTAGTTAAAGGCGTCGACTGCCGTGGGGCGTGGTCTAGTGACGTGATGTTTGTGCAGCGCAGCTATGAAGGTCGGCCCTGATGGTGACAGGTGTGCCGCCTCTACACGTGACGCTGCAGTGGCCCACGGCCAGTGGGGAACTGTTCAGATACATCTGCAGCACTGTAATGGATAAAACGATACTACTGTACCCAGATATACAATATCTTGGCCTATTTAAGGTAAAAACAACTCAAATGCCGTTTTAAAGACTGATTTGAAAGGATATTCAACTTTGGATAGATATAATAGACAGAATTAAGACTTACTTATATAGAAGTGAATCAAAAAAATTTACTTCCAATGCAATTTTAAATTTTGCAAAACTTTTTTTAATGCCTTTATATTTGTTTTATTAACATCAAGTTGTGACAGAAACAAAATGTAAGTACTGGCAGTGGTTCAACACAAATGCTTACTTTAGTGTACTTGCAGCATAATCAAACTTTAATAATTAGCTAAACAAAGACTTTCTCTTTAAGGACACAAGCAAAATTCCACTTCTTCAGTTTTATCAGTTGCCAACTTCAGCTCCATCCACAACAATGGGTCTGCTGTTTAAAACAACAAATAATTTCAATGAACAACATGACCACTGGGTGGCTTTAAGGCGAATGAATGCTTATTTAGGACTGCATGAGAGTCGGGCAAAAAGGACGGCCTGTCAGCTATATCCTCTGTAGCTTAGGAGCCATGGTAAAGAAGCATGGTGCTGTAGAGGGTATGGTCATACAACTGTTCTGCTTTCACAGACTTCTGGTGCTCCACCTGGCTGCCTGCAGTGCTATTGACCTCAGGTGAGTCACTGTAGACGTGGTGGCCAAGAAGGATTTCTGCTGCTGGGTTGTATGAGGAAAAATCCCCACAGTGTCTCTCACCTGCCACAGTAAATGAGACAGATTATCAAAATGGTATATATGTACATCATTAAGTTTTAATTGTTTACAAAATATCTAGTGAAGATGATTTTGTTTTGCACAACTATTATTAAGAGGCTAGTCAGCCACAGAAATGTGAAGAAGCCATTGAATGGCCGCGTTTCGACACTCGAGAAAGAATGTTCCGCAAGCCTCGATCACACAAGAATAATCAATGAATTGTGAAATACATTACAGAGCAGAGCGTTGTGGTGTAACAAAGGTTGACCTGATAACTTGGTTTAAATGGGTCACTTCCTGACTGGTGGTGGTTCTGACATACAGACCGTGTTGTATGACACAGCGACCTAATTCTATTGCAAGGAAATCTTAAGTCTTTCAGACGACGTCACATAAAACCCATCTTAACATGCAGAGGTGATTAAAGTTTTCCAGTATGTGTTTGTAATCCTTCAATTTGCATTCATTTGAAAACTTTTTTTAACGCATTATTGTGAGACAACAAAAAACACATGACTTCAGTACATTTAAAAAAAAACAAAAAAACAAAGGCCACCACGATCACATGTATAAAATTGATCAACATTTAATGATCGCACACAGTCAAGTACAAAGCTAAGCCTGCTCAGTACTAAGCACTGAATGCTCCAAACTGAAAAGAATGTACAATCAAACCTTCAGCCATGTAAAATAAACAGAAACCACCTTTATCAAGAAACAGTACTACAAAACACAGAAAGAAGAATTTCCCTTAGTATCTATAAAAGTTTAAAATAATGTACATCATTGTATAACTATTCAATGCAGCTCAAGAAGTAAGGCTTTTTGCAAAGAGTACAAGTCCGTGCAAACGTTCTTGAGCAGTACAGCTTATACTTTAGTGATTGTAAAATAGCCAATTACAAATTTCAGAGTCATACTGGGTTTTCGTATCACACATGAGCAAGCTCTGTTAGTTGCCTAGAAACTGTGCTAACACGCACACAATAAACATTCACCATACTTCAGACCAAATAAACAAAATAAACACGGTGGAATAACTCAATACCAAGCACATAGACGACTATATCTTAGTACAGGATTACTACAAAGCTGCACAGTGAATCATTTCATCTTTAAGAGCTACATTCATGTAGGGATATGCTTTGGCATAAAGTCATTCTTTAATATAAAACAGCTAATGAGTAACTCCAAACATTTTGTCAGTCTTCGTTTTTTTGAAGAGCGCATAGGCACTCATCAATCTTATATAAATGCCATTAAGTGAACATTAATCATATTTGATTTATTTAAACTGGATTTCTTTAACTGGGGGTAAACATAAAAAAACAAAACACACTCTATTTCTTACCTGTTGCTCGAGTATGTAACAGCATTAGCAATTCCTGCTAGCCAGGTCAAATAAATGTCATATAAATTCACAGAGGATGTTCCCACTGCAAGGGCAGTGTTCACACATCTTCACGTGACCAATGATGTGAACGCTGCAGAATTTGAGAAGCAATAATAAAAACTATTTTTAAAATGTGATCCCCCTTTTTTTTTTTTTATCAAGCCAATACAAACTATGCAAACTGTACTTTGCAACACTACTATATAATTGTGCAAAACAAATTCATCTTTTCTTTAAAAACCTTAAAAATTAAGCATAATATGACAATTAGGATAGAAGCATTGAATATATTTATATATATTACTGTATAACAAAAGCAATCTTAAGACCTTTATCCATCTGACAGGTACATGGAAAAAGTAGATAATACAGCACACAGACTGCTATACGCCTTTCAAATGTAGCTCATCACCAGACCAAACAAATGTATTCCATTAAATGTGTATTATGAAAAAACAAAGCAAACATCGCCAGACAAATACAAATGGGAACGTTAGAGTGCACCATTTGACATACTAGCCCTCTACAGGTAGGCATAAGAGTTGGTGCAGCGACAAGGGGTCTGCATTGATGCCACAGTGATGACCTCCAGCTCTTTAGCTGCAGGGGTTGGCCTGACCAGTCCCCCCTGGTCCTCACACTGATCCGTGGGCCCCTGAGGCGGTGCAAACCCATTCAGCCCAAATGCAAAGCTTCCTGGCCCACCTGTGGTTACAGTAGCTGCCAACTCCATGTTCATGCTCTCCATCTGGGCCTCTCCACTGCCACCTAGTGGCCCGTTCCCGTTCAGCAACTCGGGTGGCATGCTCAGACCTAGGAGCCATGAGAGATTCATGATTCTGCTGAAAACTATGCCACAATGTTATAGATTTCATTGGAAATTACTCATGCATTATATAGATTTACTTATTTTAGTGATTCAACTAAAACCTCTGACAACTGTTTAGGTATTACAGACTATTACAATGTCCATTTTTCTTCATTCACATTCAACGTTTTCAAAACTTTACATCGTCTTTTCTTACGGTGTTTTGTTCTGTTTGCGAAATTTAAATTCATCACTCTGCAAACTTCACAAATAGACAGTTGGTTTCATAACATTTAACAACCGATCCCTGATGCTAAAACAAGTAATCATGGTTTAACAGATGTGCACCAGTCCTGTCTGTTGCTTTAATATCCTGTGTATTTATCTAAAAATAAATATTTTATGTTTGCAGCAGAGTACACATTCAAATGATTGAAAAGCACTCCAAAATGAATGCCACATGAACTGAAAGAGGTTTTTTTTATTATTATTCCGATTAGCTTAGTGACCTACCATTAGTTCTAGCCTTCTTTCCTGGATTTACTTCCATGCCATCAAAAGACCTCTTTCTGTTGGGTACGCCATTCAAGAAGCTGCGTCCCTGGATGGTGGGGTGAGCGAGGCCCCCATTCCGGCTCATGCCATTCATAAAAACCCCGTTATGGGACTGAGCCATGTTTTGTTGGAAGTTCTGGGCATTGGAGAGAATTTCAGCGCACTCCTGGAATCCCTGCGCGTGGGCCAGGTCAGCCGCAGTCAGCCCACTGGCATTCCTCATGCTGCACAACGGGAAGGAGGAGTGTTAGAAACGCTCACTGTACGTTTGAAGTACACAAATAAAGAACAAACAAAATAAGACAAGCTCAAGCGCGCACACACGCAGACACACTCATACAGACTCATTAAGCAAACACTCGCACACACACACACACAGACAAACACAAATGTACAGAAATAGCCTGTGCTGCTCTACCCTCTCACATCCTCTTCGTCATCTTCGTGAAAGATGACGACTGATCCCTTTAGGATCGTTTTCATCCTCCATAGAAATTAAAAATTTGAAACAGTTTCCACAAAATGAAGGAAACGTGTCTGCTGCAAAAGGACGTGGCTAAGACAACTGAAGATATGCACAAGCTTCTTTTGTGTGTACCCCGAAAAAAATCCAACAAAATGAACAGGATGAATCGTGTCAAGTGATCCAAAGGACATCATATCTGTAGGCAGTCAAGAGCTCAAGCATTTTGATGAAGTTGAAAAACCACTGCAATCTTCCAACGATGATAGTGCTCAAGGACTTCTGCGTTGCTGCTTTCAAACTCCAAGATATAACCGCGTCATTGGCACAATGGGAGCATGTGAAGTGGGAAGTCAGCACAAAAAAACAAGCTGTAGACAAAGCAAAGAAGTCTTCAGAGTCAAGTACAAGACTTAAGGGTTCATCGTCCAGAGGAGACCAGGACGTAAAGGTTGAATCTTCAGAGGAAACTCCAAAGAATGAATGATTGATAATGAGGTCAGGCTGCAGTCTTCAAGCATCAGACATCCAGAAGTCTCTTCTTTGGAATCGGAAGCTACAAGAACTTCATTGTGTTGCTTCAAGAAAAATGACCAAGAATAAAAACGTCAGAGAAACAGGTCTGCTACTGTTAGAACAGTATGTGCAACCATTCATCACTCAAAGTCTGTGCATTATGTCCAGTTGTGTTAATCACGTCCAGTTGCAGTGAGATTCAGGTGATTTTTCTGAGTGCAATAATGAATGAACAAACAGTGCTGCGTCACATTTCCGTCAAATTTCAGGCTTGTAAATAGAACTAGCATGGAAGCAAATTCACTGGAAAATAAAACCATGATCTAACTAGTCCTAAATTACACTACATTAGGATAAATAATATTTTTTTCTGAGCTGTTGATTGACGTATTTAACAATAAATGAGCTGTAAGATATAAAACTGTTGGAATTTCTCAGGCTGCTATGAAATGCAGCTTCTCAACTCGTGAGAAGTGCATAGAACATATCTCACTGGCCTATAGAGGGCTTTCAGCGTTAATGATGGGAACCTCTCTCTTCTCCGCTGACCAATTACAAAACAATACTGCACTTGTTCCGAGCCTAAATGTCATCGCACTGTAAAATGAGTTCTCTAAGCAAACAGTTAAGCCTTTGTCAAAGAACCGGGTCTACTGGCTCTCATCCAACACTGGACTTTTTATGAATATGTGAAAGACAAATAGGAGAAAACTCCTCCATCTGCAGGATATTTTGCACATATACACAATAAAATAAGACATTCTGTGGTGAGTAAAATGGCTACTTGGTGGTCGATTTAAGAAGAGTAATGCTTGGCTTTTTACTTACTTTTAAATTAAAACCAAGTGACATTCACTTCCACACTATTAAGGCAGAATTTAAAGCGCACAGTCACTGTTTGCTCATCCGTGTCGTTTAGAACTTGCTCATTCTCTGCGTTTTTATCTAAACAGTTGTGCAAAAAGAAACATTTCAAGAACTAGGTGCACATGAAAATACATTTTATAAAGAATTGAAGAGTTAAAAAAAACAAAAGAGTAACAAAATCACACATTAACTTGTTGCACATTACCCGTCCCCATCAAAATTAACGCTTCCAAAGGATTATCTCAAGGGGTTATATTTATACTGTTAACAATTTTGTGATAAGGTAGATGGATTGGTCTCACTCTAAGGGATAGAAACTCTCAAGATAAATTTTTAATCACTATGTTCATTAATCTAGTGTCCTCGTGACACCCTGAGCAAAGCACTGGACCAGAATGGCAATGGCGAATAAAATATCGGAATAGTGAAGGAAATAACTGCATTATGTTGTCCTCACCGTTTACTACATTTCTTTTAATTCTGTTGAATGTTAAAGACAATTTCCTGTCACATTCTTTTGTCCTGAGGTAGTAATGTGGTTAAGTGTGCTGCCTCTGGACCCACAGACTTCCTCTATAACAGTATGCTCCTATACAACAGATAGCAGACAGAGACTGCTGCCACCCCTCGGTTTAAAGACTTCATATTTATTGACAAATTAGCAATCCGTAGATTTATGCACCCTTGTTTTAACGATGGGTAAACATAAGGAGGACTTTCAAGAAGTGTAGAGGTACAACGGCAAGCTGTTTCAGAAAAGAAACAGCTGGATAATCTGACATAAAATACACAAAGCTGATTTGTCCGACTGCAAATGTTCAAACTGTGCTGAAATGCAATGAATGTTTTTAAAACGTAGGCTTGCTTTCAATTAAGCCTTCGTTAAATGCCGATCCATAATACTGAATACTGAATTAAATCCTGTGGCTTCATTTTAAACATGATTTTGTCCCCTTAAATTCTTTCAGTTTAAATTGTTGAATGACCCATACGTAATGGAAAATCCACTGACCTAAAACATTTAAAGCAGTATTCCTTTAGTGAGACCGAACATCTACAGATGTTCACCGATCCAACAAAATGGACAACTTTATACTCTTAACAAGCCAGGTTTTAGTTTGACAATGTATAAAGGAAGCGTTAATTCTTTGTAAATGCCTGGTATGCTTTGCTTTTCGGTCCTAAGCACACAATATGTATCTTCTCTAACTATTGTCTAACCTTCCAGAGGCAGCCTATTATCATGCTACATGTTTGGCATGGGACTCACGTGATTAAACCTGTCCATATAAAGGACTCCTATGGTTAGTTCACAAAATCAAAAAACAAATCATAAAATAAAAACAAGAGGCTAAGTACAGGAACAATCATGGATAATAAGCAAAGCATGCAGGTCTAAAAACTTTAGTTTTGATTCATAAAAAACCTAGCATTAAAACCAATCACCGCAAGAAATACCTCAACAGTTTGCCAGTGTGTAGATAGGAAGCGATAGTGAGAACACTCAATGCCACAACAGTGCGGCTATCCCAGGGAACGGGGCAGACTCAGCAGTGTCTATTCTCCCCCTTTCTAGGATTACTTGAAAAAACCAAGTCATTTCCAATTCAATGGCTGCAAAACATTAAGACGTACGGTTCTGTTTCTGTTAACAGTATAGAAAACGTTTTTTTTTGTAACTTATTGTCACTTTCATAAAGGAAAAGGTGACAAAGATTAGATGTCAAAACAGACTATGATACTGTATAGGGTTAATACTGTGACATACAAAATAAAACATTTCTGTGTATAAAGTAAAATATCTGGTACAGTGAAATGACATGTGAATAACCATTGCAACAGGATGATGTTAGCATTAAACAGTTCAGTACATGGTGCTATGTAAATCTAACCCATCTTTACTCAGCTGCTCTAAGCATGTCTGCACTACTCTCATCACTGGCAGCCTCCAAACACTGTCCTACCTGCTGCTAGCTTGCTACTGGACCACCTTAACACTTTGAGGCTCATGACAAATAAAATAGATTTTAAAGACCTAAACTAGATTTGAAAGGATAGATTTTTTCAAAATGTTTTATTTGTAGAGTTTTGAATTTAAAATTGATAAGCTAAAGCTATTTTTTGTCCTGTTGAGTTGAGAAGATTTATTTATTTATTTTAATATATCAACACAGACACAGATGCCATGATGGTAAGATGTAAGCGAACGTGACCAGTGGAGTTAAAACCCCAAGACTATTCCAGTAATGCAGGATTCCCTCAAATTGTCTTCAACCATGATGGTGTAATGAGACAAAATCCAACTTCCTGTTGACCTCACACCGTGCAGACAGGGGTTCAAGAAAATGCTCAAAAGCATTTGTGGGTGAAATATTTTGTTCACACTTTCAGGTGAATCCTAACATCTGGAGCTGTGGAGCCATGATTGATGATTCACGGTAGTGTATCCGCAATCAGTCAGACTTCATCATCGGCTGTTGGGTGAAAGAGGGAAGGATTCATTTGGTGCAGGTTGATCTTCTTCACTTCTGCGTCTTCTATTTTCTTACATCAGCAAAACACTGAGTATGAAAGTGTAAAGAGAAGTAGAGTGCAGCAAATTCCTGGCTGCAAAGTGCTCTACATTATTCTCAAAGCATACAGTACCATTTATAAATGGTAAATTGAGAGGTCGTTTATTCCCTCTGATGAAAGCTCAGGTCACAAAAGCAAGTTTCAGGATTTTTCAAGATCACCAGAGGATGTGACGAAGCATGAGGTGGTTTGAAGAGAAGATGGAGAATATTTATCCTCCCAAAAGAGGTCAACAATCACAGACGTCAGCTGAGGAGGAATCCAGCAAATCAAATATTACTGTCACTATATTTATCGTCCTCGTCATTAATGTGAACTGACAAACGCTATTTGGGCAAATATTAATCTGTGAACATGACAAATTATGTTGACGTTAGTGTTTATGGAAGTCATAAAGAATAAATTAGGTTTATATGATACTCTAGGGTTCAGTTTCTTAGATCTTGAATAAAAAGCTTTATTGGGTCGGTCACACCTTTCTTTTTTATAAGTGCACAGAAGCACAAAGGAGCTTCATAGATGTGCGTCAGCAGTGAGCTTAAACCAGAAAATCAGAAAGAAACCACCATGAGAAGGTAGATGGTCCAATGGTAGATCATGAAGGAGAGACTGAGTAAGAGCTGCCTTCATAAAAGGAAATTCAGAAGATCGGATCCTAATTTGAACATAAAATCAAGAAATATAATAGAGCAGGGAATTATTATTATATGTTTGTTTGTTTTTTAATAAAAGCATTTTTTTGGTGTGGCAACATTTTATATACAATTATATTATCAAAGACACAGACAGTAAGAGGTGTCACGTCTAATTCCAATTAAATCCATTCTATTAAACATCCATTTTAATATTATCATAAAAGCACCAAAGCCTTTAAGTCACAGGTTGAAATTAATCTGTATTGTGCAATACTTGCATAAGACTGTCATATAGTCGGCTCAATGACCCAAAAAAGTAATAAAGACTTGTTGTGTTTATCGTCAATTTCCTGTGATACGACAAACTATGAGGTAGTAAACAATATACAACCAAGCCGATACTCTGCAGAACTGCTTCATTTAATTTTACATAACAAGGTTATGATTCGATCTGTATTGATGAGTATGACTGGTTAAGCATAATGCTCATTTGACAGATCGGAGCCAACAGAGCCACACGGCATACTTTACATCACATCAACAAATGGCAGGTTTAAATATAAACCATATTAAAGTAAGTAGGTTAAAGCTGGTGTCTTTTAAAGTATTTATAGTTGCATAACAGTGCAATATATTCATATATTCAAGCTTTGGTGGGCAGTTTTTTATGGAAGAAGTGTTATTAGATGATCTTTTAAACATTACGACCTAAATATTTTACGCTGATTAGATATTTGACATCAACTCAACTCTAAAATTAGTCCACAGTTATTTTGTCATGAGCCTCATTCCCACCTGATTTGCCTTAGTTTCCCTCCCAGTTGTGTCCCACTATATTTCACAAGTTAAAAAACAAAGAAAGAAAGAAACAAACTTGATAATAAACTAAACTAAATATCTGTCATCTGCAGGGGGAAAAAAATCACATATCATTTACATCGTAAATAATACTCATCAGCCGATAACCAAATGCACATTACGTAACTCATAAAGCATTTTTAAACATGTTTGCACAAATGAAACCGACTTAATTTGTAGAAACAGTCAAAGCCACCAGGGATTTCCTGCACTGTAGAAAATTAAGCTTCACTTAAGAATTAAAAACAAGTCTAGCTGCTTCTCGGTCTGCCTTATAGTAATAAATCTGTCTGAGCTGTCAGAAACATTTCAATAAAGATACATACAGTACATAAAATAGTTTTTGCTATTCCTCTATTTAAAGTGCCTTATGTAACTAGGGCTCCTGCAATCTGTGTGAGCATTTTTCACATTCCTTATTGGAACCAGAAAAGTCCTAATGTCAATAGTATCCATATCAGATTACATTTTTTTTTATTGTCAAATACAAATATCTTCTCCCTTCATTCTAAAATGAGTATAATATATATAGACCAATGCTGCACTAAGGTATTTACCTTCTCCACTGACAGACTTTGCTGCGCTCAGACTTATTAGATTATGAAAATGAAATAAACTGTGCAGCTGTAAGCTCTCTGGCAGTTTGACGTTTTTGTACTCCAATGGTTGTTCTTTTAAATAAAAGGCATACGGCTTGTTGCAGAAAATGAAACTTTAAGAAAAACACTGTTAAACAAATATTATAAGTATTAAACAAAATTTAATCAGAAGTAAAAAAAAAAAAAAAAATGAAACCGTCTAAAATCATTAAAACTATTATAAAATACTTTTAACATGTTTGCATTTCTGCATTAAACAAACGTTAAACTATGATTTAACGATTGAGTCAAGCAGATCAAGAAGTATTTCTTGTATAAAAGGAATCTGGCAGTTGGTAATTTAAGCGCCAGCACACACGACCTCACTATTATCAGTTGAGACATCTATAATCATCTTGTCATTGTTTCACTTCCCTTCAGGCGTTGCATATAAATTTTAAAAAACAGGAAAGATGGGCTGTGTCTCATACTTTTGTTCTTCCTTGGGTACACCAACAAAATGTTTCTATAAATGGAATAAGACTGCCAACAGTAAGGGCGCGGCTAAAGATAGCGCGTGATGGAGGTTGTAGTGATATGGACACACCACTAAGAACAACATTATTATAATTTAATCCATCTGTATGATGTTTTACCTTACAGGCGTTCTTGGTATGATTAAGGTGACAACTATAGACACGACAACAGCCAAAACAGCTGTGTCAAAACTAAATAAGATCTGATCTTGCAGTATCCTCAACATGTAAAACATAAAACCAGTTTCTATCATCTGCACATTTTCATTCTATGCAACAAGTAGCCTTTTCATAAATGACATTTAATTGTCTTTCCCGAATGTGCATTTGGTCATCAAGCCAAGCTGTGTATTTAAGACACTAATAAAAACAAATGTTAACAAAGAAAACCACACTCTAGATTTAACAAACATCATGCAATATGTCCTAGTAGGTAAAAAAAAAAAAAACAGTTTATCAACCTTTACATTAAGTTGTCCTCATCTTCGTGTAACACCCGTGGTGGATTTACCAAGCCCTCGGTTAAACACCAAAGGAGCTATGCAGGGTTAATTATTTACTCTTATGGAGGTGTAGCTCTCTCCCGCTCAGATTAGAAAGGTAATATAGAGGTGTTGGCTTACAGTAAGTAAAATGATATTTTTTAATCATTCACCATGAATCCAGTATTTCTTAGCTAAAAAGGTTACACACAGAGGGCAACTTAATGCGAATTGTTGCAACGATAAACAACAATTTCAAGGATTAACAAAATGTGTCACATTTTCAAGGGAGCACCACCAATTCTGTAAATATTTAACATCTCATTGTCAAACTGTTTATAAAGCTGGAGAAAATTAAGAATCATTTTTTTCTTCTTCTTGTGACTAAACTCGTGGAGCACCAAGTGTTGCGAGCTAAGATCCAACTTCCAAAAAGAAATCTCTTGCTACTCCTACTATCTGATAAGGTTTATCTCTTATCATATTACAGGTGATAAAGATGTTTACACAGTGACCTGGTATAGTAGCAGCACAAGGAGGTGTATTATAGTACAAGTCTCCACACTGTTGGAGAGTATGTGAAAGTTAATCTCGTGTTTTTACGTTGTGACTCACATTTCACTGTGATATATGTGGAGAACAAACCCAGCGGCTGCAAAGTTAGCAGCTTGCTTTTAGCTGAGTATATGTCAGCCATAGTAACAACAGATGTAGTGTTCCAAATCATTTTTTATTACCTTAGCACATTTCTGTCATTTATGTTGTTCAAATCTCTTAATTAGCAAATCCTCTGATTTATTCCGTTTGTTAATATATCACATAAATCTGTCTCTTTAAGTTGACTTTAAACATCACTGCTCTGACGTGTGTTTGGTGGTGATCCCTTGTAAAGGTGTAACTGAGATGTTGGATAGTAGAGAGGAAAAGAAATGAGTACACAGGACTGGTCACAGGACTTACTCAGCTTTCGCTCCCTGAATCAAGAGAGCGTTGATACACTCCAGACTGCCCGCACGAGCAGCCTTATGGATGGGCGTCTCGCCCACATAGTCCTGAGTGATGACAGAAGACTGCGGTTATACACAGACTGCACTGTGCACAACAATAGAGTAAACGAATATGAGCACTTATTTTAACACTCTTCTCAGACACTGAATATTTTTACTCTCCTACTCGTTCATTAGATATACTAGCCTAAAACAACATCACTAAATCTTAACTTCATAAAAGTTTTATGTTGAAACAGCATAAGAAAGGTGGCGGATTAACTGTATGACCATTTTGGAGGATTTAGTTTATGGTGCTGGCAAACTGTACTTAATTAAACATGAAAGTGATTTTGTTATTTAGCCTAGCCCACTGACTAAAATGGGGTTGCTAAACGAATAACAATCAGTTTTGGTACAACATAATATAATCCCACAGCCAGCAAACTGAAAAGACAGCTGAATCAACAGCTCTCTAAAATAACGTTCATGAAGCTATGATTTAGTTCAGGGCTGTTATATTAGAATGAACCGCCCTGTGACGGGAGTGCATATGTTCTTATCAGAGATATACTCCCTTTCTTTCTCCTTGATAATCCCAAGAACAGACAACAGGAAGTAACAGCAGAACAGCGCCTGAACTTTTCACCCAGACTCCGCCAGCACCCACGCACATTTACAGCCACACATTAGTGAGAGTGCTGATGGAAGAGCGGGGAAAAGAAATCTGACTGAGGAGGCCGTCTTAAACCGCAAGGCAATGTAGGCCATGCTCAAATACCTCACCGTTCTAATGTTCAACACTAGCCAGATCAAAATACAATGGATACAAGGAAGAAAATCACAAATCCCACAATTTCCCCCTGGCATTTTTTCCAACATATGCTTAGCGAACCTCACAGCCAAATCCGAGCAATGGGTTTTTGCTGGTGACGGCAGCATGTTATGTCATTGTGACCTACTAATCTGATTTCTCTCAGTAGTGCAGCGGAGCATAAAATATAGCCCCAGTGCATGAGTAGTCTGAGCATGAAAACCCGTGAAGAGGAAAAGCTGTGATGAGTTAAATGCAGTCTGACAGCAACTCCGCTATCATGAAAGGACACACAGATAGTCTGAATGTAGGTCAAGTGGAGGAGTAAGTAGCAACACTGAAAGGGTCGTGATCCCAAGTTAGGATGATCCTCCTTGATAGGATCATCGGAGCTCAACATCTGACACTGATCTGCTCTTTTTAATCATGCACCTCTGCCTGTTCAAAGCTGTATTTGTTTGTTTTTTTAATAGACCTATGTCTATAGTTTCATTGTAATGTCTGTTTTTCATGTTTACACAGGAACTTCATTCCCTAAATAAAGTATGCGTGTGTAGGCGTGTGTGCATCCAATGCCATACCTGTCTGTTAATGTCTGCACCAGCTTGAAGCAGCCATAACAAACACTCAGGGTGGCCTCCAAATGCAGCAATGTGAGTGGGCGTCTGTGCAAACCTGGACGTAACCGCGTTCACGCCACATCCCACTTGAACCAGACGCATGACACACTCCAGCTGCAAAGACACAACCATGACAGATTAGAAGATGAAACTCCCTCATTGCTTTGGGCAGGTACAGACAAGTGTGGTACAGTAGCTAGAAGCTTAAAAAAAAAACTCTCTGCTTTGGGCATGCATACAATTTCTGTGCAAACTGTAGCCCTGCCCTTTACAATGCATGGTTAGTGTAAAACAAAGCTAAGCATGAGTAGGTTTAAACCCAAACAAATGGTTCGTCTGCAGCAGCGTGGAAGTTGCCACTCCATTTCAGTATGAACAATAAGAATAAGCTTTTGTTACGTCTTTAACAGTTTTATGCTCACTAGTGAATGCATGCTAAAATAACTACATCTTTGCTTCGTTAATGCTATGGTATTCAGCACTTGTTTAAAAAAAACAGAGTGCTGTTGATTCAGCCTTGTTTTCATTTTGGAGGAAGTGGTTTGTAGCACTATTGAGTTGTACTGTGCCGTACAGACAGGTGTTTCTATTATTTTGACAATCCCCTTTTAGTCGGCAGGCTAGGCTAAACAACAGAAACACTTAAGTGTTTAATTCAGTCCAGTTTAAGAGTAAACTAACTAAATGATCATGCCGTTGAATTACCTACTTTCTTCTGTTGTTTCAACATAAACTGAGCTTTACAACAAGCATGGAAGAAGACTTGGAGGAGTACTGTTAAATTAGAAACCGTTTGTGTTCACTGGTGTACCTAATGAACTGGCCGTTGAGTATCTTTAATAATATATGCGAGCTTAAGTATACGTTAGCTGGGCGGTTATGCTAGCTAATTAACGGTTAAAGTCAATAAATGATTTAACTGCCATTAACTTAATGTTAATATGTTCCCGCGCAAACTTAACGTTGCATATATTAAAAATATAAACGCATAAAAGTGCGTTTCAAATGAACCAGTAACAGTTGAGCGTTAACGGGCCCATTGTCTGCCTCCTCTAACGATGGCTGCTTTTTAGTCTCATCAGGCAAACATCAGGAAATGGCCGAGACGAAGCTCATGTCGGAGAGCGCTGGCGCCCATTCAGGATAGGATTTCACCAAAATATTAATCAGCAGAAAACCGGTACGTGTAACGGCTTCACTGAGAGCTACCTTTCCGAAATGAGCGGCCCAATGTATGGGCGTCCAGCCGTAGAAGGTGTCCTCCACCGTTAGGTCAGCCGGGTTTGAGGTGCACTGGAGGAGGGAGCACAAGGCACCGACGTCTCCATCCCTACAAGCCCGATGGAGAGGGAAGCGGCTGTTTAAGACCTCCTCGCTCGAGAATCCAGACTCCACACTCACCGACATTGTAGCAAAAACAAAACAAAAATATTATGAAACGTTAGAGTTATTCTTCTATTGCGTTAATAAAATGGCTGGCTATTGTTTATTTCTGGGCGCTGACGAAGTGCCCGTGAATCAGGACACACGCCACCCTGACTGTCGACTCTTTCTTTCTGCCTGACAACACAAAGCAGAGACGACGCGGAGCACGCGCCGAAGTGAAACTTGAGAAACCCCGCGAGAGCCGCAAACTCCGGACTGGATTTCACATTCCTCACTTCCGCTATTGTTTCTATTTCTTTACATTAGCGTATTTAAATCACCATCTTCTGCCTTTATAACATTTTGAAAATTTTTACATAAATATTTTTAATGTCTTTTTCTCACGTGTAATAAGTGTAATAGTTGGTTGGCTTGCAACAAAGCATAAAATAAAGTTCAAAAGCTTTCAAAGCATATAGTGTTCTTTTAATTTTTCAATTTGTGTCATTTAATTCCCATTCACATAATAATTTCAATGACCTTTTGAGACAAACAGTAATTTAGCTGCTAGCCACAATAAAAGACAACAAGCTAACAGCTAATTGTAGCTAATGTAGCAAATAATAATAAAACTAATGCATTTCTCTAATTGTATAAAGGGGTAAATCTGTCATTAGGAAGTCAGTGTTGTTATTGTTGAAAAAGATATATTGACTGCTTGTCACAACAAAAGGCGAAAAGCTATTATCATTTTTTGCTTAATTTGTGGGACAGATGTTCTAAAACATAGCTGATAAATTAAATACTGCACCAGTTGCATGAAGGAAAAGACATTATTTAAAAAAAATACCTGAGATAATAGTAGGTTGACTGCAACACTGTTTAAGAGTCAGTTCTTATTCTCACCATGCAGCTGCTTTCAAAAACTTACTTAACTGCAGCATTTAACTCTCATTGGGACTTTGGTATTGTAGTGTTTTGTGTGTGTGTTTTAAAATGCAATAATTAAGCTGCCTGTTACATCACAACAAATACCAAAACAAGCTAATGCTAATTTTAGATAACTTGAAGCCTTCTTATCATGCATAGCTACTAATCACAGTAAAAGACAACAAGCTAACTCAAATTCTTGTGCCCAAGATGTTCTGTTGTGCTAATAAGATACTTTATACATCAATAAAAACTTGCATAAAATGACCTTTAGTCTTATAATTCCGTTATAAAGCTAAAACTTTAACCCTAAAACCCTTCCTGAAAAATCGTCATTGGTACATATACATTTTGACAAATTCAAAGGCACTGCATCCCTGAAAAAGGACCAATTTGGCAACATAAGGATGGAAAACCCGTCCAATATGGCAACATAGATGTTTTTATGACTTTTACATCCACCTTGTGGATAGGAGTGCGGCTCGCAATGGCCTCCAGTTTTCCAAAGAAACATCCAGAATTTAGGTAGCAATGCAACGCCACTTTGTAACTTTATTTATTTCAGCTTTGTGTATCAGTCTATGTTTTGTTTTGTGTTTTAATTGCTTTGCTAAGCATCCTTACAGTTTCAAGTGTCCCAGCCTCATCCGTGGGTGTTTAATACTGGAAAAGCCTTAATCATTCAAAATCTGATTATGTTACATGTTTCCTTCTTATAATCCTGTAATTATTACCGGTGACGTTTGGGGTCCTGTGCTGATTTCTCCAGCTATTAGGACCGTAGAGTGTACCGTCAATGGTTACGATTCGTTCTGGGCAAAACGAATCTCTTCTGAGCCTGATTTGAACCAGACAGTCCCCAACTCTGTCAGTTGCTTCAAATACGGACCGAAGGAAGTGGCTTTTGTTCTGGCTTTGTAGACAGAGAAAGGGGAACTGAAACGCTAGTAATGGAAAAGTTATAAATAAAACATATTTTTCTTCACATTGTCCAAAAGAAAAAAAAGTTGCAGTGCATCAGTGCTAATGATATATCTAATCAGCACATGTATTTTGGCAGTGAAGCCTACTTTAATTTTGGTAAAAGTATGTGGTTAACAAGACCAAGGGGCGAAGTTTACACCCTGCGCTGATAACCATGTAACTACCTGTTCCATTCTGTCACTTCCTGTTTATCAGGACCACCCACGTGGACCTTCGATAGCTCAGTTGGTAGAGCGGAGGACTGTAGAGGTGCAATGCTGACATCCTTAGGTCGCTGGTTCGAATCCGGCTCGAAGGAGACGTTTTTTAGTAGGTAAAGAAAGCGGGATTAGAACCTATATTGATAGGAAAAGATTTGTATTTTTTTTAGTTCCGCGCCACTCCTCATAATACTTGAAGAGATTGAATGTTTGCTAATGTGATTAAAATAGGGAGTACACAGTTCCTGTGGAAATCTGAGCCACACTCCAGTCCTCAAGGATTAGTTGCCAAATCGGTCTCTTTTTCAGTGTGGGTGGAGCACCGTGTTCACAGATTTTTCTTTTTAAGTGCATGTAATAAATAGAACAATGCTGAGCTATGGAAAGTCCAAAGAGTGATGGTACTAACGTCGATTTTCGTCCCTTCGATAGCTCAGTTGGTAGAGCGGAGGACTGTAGAGGAAAAAGGCTGTAATCCTTAGGTCGCTGGTTCAAATCCGGCTCGAAGGAGACTCTTTTTGTCTGGATCGAATCCTAACTATTGACGGTACACTCCATGGTCCTCATCAGCGCGTCCGTATAGACACAGCCAATCACATCACAAATCTCAACATTTAGAAACCAATCAGCGGTCCATCTTTTGGAGCCAATCAAATGTCAAAGTCAATCATTTGAAAACCAATCAAACGTCAACGTCAATCATTTGAAAACCAATCACGCTGCTTAGACCATCTTTACATTTTCTACCAGTAAAATGACAAGAACCAAATTTGAAAAGCCAATCAGATCTCGAATTCTATGTTTACGCGACGTATAGCGCATCCCGCCCCCGCTCTTTTAAGTCTTTACCGCTATCTTCGCAGTTTCGGAAGCAGCGCAGGTAAAATATCTGTTTTCTTGTCTGGGTTGAATTTAATTAATTTTATTTAAAGTCTTTCCTCATTTTGATAATGTTGTTAACCTTTGTTGGTGCGCATTGCTAGTATGGGAGGATTTGCGATAGGAAGCCGCAAAGTAGCTAGTTGCTGCAAGTTAGCCTGATGTTTTCTCATTGCTACATATCACAAATGTTTCCTAGATGAAGTTGTGCATTGTAGTTATTGTTTTTCCCTAGAAAATGACGACCAAAAAGCCCCAAAAAGCCATGTACGACAGCGAGTGAAGGGCAACAGACCTGCTCCTAGGCAAAAACGGTGGCACGAGCTATATCAAAAGGTAAATTGCTCACGTTTTTTTATTTATTTAATTACTTAAGATAAAAATGTACTTTATTATTCCCAAGCTAGGAAATCACTGTGTTACACAAGTGGGTAAATAAGATAATACAATAAAAAGGACAAATAAGAGAAGGAAAACAAATAGGCACTGTTAGTCAATGAGAGATTTTCTTTATGTTACAGAGGTGGCAAAAGTACTCACTTGTACTTAAGTAAAAGTATAGATACTTGTGTAATAAAATACTCTGGTAAAAAGTAAAGTACTGATTCAACTCCTATGTGATAAGAAAGTATGTTTTATTTATAGCTTTTCCATTAAGAGCAGAGACCATGTGTCCATTTTCAGTCTAGTGATTCCAACCAGCAGCATTTCAGTCGTTATCGTATTAGTTACATACACTTCCTGGCCAGAAAAAAAAGGCTATTGAACCATCTTTAACTTTGATTACTGCATGCATTTGCTGTAGCATTGTTTCAGTAAGCTTCTGCAATGTCACCAGATGTCACCAGATTTATTTCCATCTAGTGTTGCATTAAATTTCCATGAAGATCTTATAATGATGATGGAAGAGTCTGACCACTGCACAAAGTCTTCTCCAGCACACCCCAGAGAATCTCAATGGGGTTAAGGTCCAGACTCTGTGGTGGCCAATCCATGTGTGAAAATGATGTCTCATGCTCCCTGAACCACTCTTTCACAATTTGAAAATTATCCAATCGGAGGCTCATACCTATTTGCTTAGGAAATCCAGGTGGCCCTTTTTTCTTTTTGGCGAGTCAGTGCATATTCAGTCCAGTGAAAGTGGAACCAAAAAAGCTATCTCCTTCGAGCCGGATTTGAACCAGCGACCTAAGGATGTCATTTGTGCACCACTACAGTCCTCCGCTCTACCAACTGAGCTATCGAAGGGACGAAAGTGTGTTTTCACCGAGGTTTGTTGACAGTTCACAGATGTTTCGTGGCATATTCTACTGTTATTTTTATTCGTATCGTACAGGAAACATATATTTATCACTGCTACACTGAAAAGTTTGGATTAGCCTACACAGATACAGGCATGTTTACCAATTTGATAACGTTAGATGGAAAACTGCCCAGTCTGCCTCTTATTAGAAGTCCCAGCTTGTGGGTTGGAGTGTGGCCCCTTTTCATCCTCAGAGATATCCAGAACTTTAATTAAAGTCACTACATTTTGGGTGTTCTTAAATTGCAATTTTAGATGGCTCAGTCACTGCACATTCTTACCTCAGAGACATCGTAGAACCAATCATCATCCCCTAATTCCACCAGCACACCCCCAACTTTCTGTTCATGGATGATAATCCTCCACCACATCGTGCCAGAATTGTCACAGCTCGACTTCAGGAAGTCATAGTGCCTCATATGGTATGGCCAGCAATGTCTTCTGACCTGAACCCTATAGAGCACGTCTGGGACCAGCTGAAGCAGAGACTGGATGATCGTACCCCACCCCTATGTGACCCGGCAGAACTGCGCGTAGCACTTGTGGAAGAGTGGAACGCATTGCCTCAGAACAACATCATGAGTCTAGTGAGGAGCCCTTGTGGATGCAGTACCTCAACTGAGGTTAGTTCTTGCGTTCTCTAACTATTATGACGACCAAAAGCATCTCCTTCAAGACGGATTTGAACCAGCGGCCTAAGGCTACTACTTGTGCACATATTATTTTAAGTCTCTCTCTGACACAGAAAACTTTTAGAAAGCGTCTTCTACGGAGGAAGAGATAAGCCCACTGAAATGTTGACAGGCACACTTCTTTACCACTAGATGGGAGTATACAACAAGAAACACAAGCACAGGCTGACCAACGTTAACATGGAAGGAGATTGTAGTGAAACCGATACCTGCTTTCAAATAAGGAAATACAAATCCCATTATTGGTTTGATTTTTATCTTTTCATAGACATTGTCTGTTCTATGCAGACATCATGCAGTTGAACTTCCCTCTGCACGCTGCAGACCATTCAGTCAGTGTCTGTGATGAAGTTTTATTTCTGCACACTGGAGGGAGATACAGTATACGGCACATCAGCATCACAGAATGACGTAGTGTCGATGTCCCTCCCGCCTGAGCCAGTTTACGGTTCATTATCCATATCACTTTAGTTCAGGTCTCCTCACGTCAATCCTTAGAGGACACTGGAGCACGGTGTCCTCGTTGACAGGTCGTGTTCTTAAGCTACACAGGCAAAGAAAGCAGACCCTGTAAATCCAATAACGTCGTATTACAGATGGATATTAAGACTGAACTGATCTGATCTTAAACTAAAAACCGCAGATCAGACCATTTAAGAAAAATATACGTATATTGTATTTTAAAAGCATTGTTGCATTGCAAGCATCTCTAGTAACGCAGATGCAGTTTGCAGACCTGTAAGAATTTGTCAGTTGGGTTTATAGTTTGTATTAATATTATTAACACCAAGTTTCTTGGTCACTTTTGCACCACTGAGAGCTTTCCTTTTTGTTTCATTATGAGTGTATTTTTCTTCTGGCTTGTAAAAACCTAGCGTCTACATTACCCACAATGCAACTCCACTAGCAAACGTTCAGAGTGCTATGTTAGCAGCGATGAATATAGCCTCAAGCTGCAGGCCTAAAGCAAAGACTCTGCATGCTGCAGAGGTACCTGCTTCTTTCTAACTTCTGAAAAAATATGTTTCCTGTTTTTGAAGTTGTGGCCTTCAGCCGACACAGACTTGAATGAACCTGCAAAGTCAAAGTCCTTCCTCTGAAATACAGTGAGACAGATGTATGTACAAAGAAAGGAGTATGTACCTCGTTTTGTAAACAGCTGATTAACTGTTCTTGGTACTTTCCACTGCTGAGACATATTGTATGCAGAGACAGTCATACTTTCCTTAAAAACAGTTTTCTGTAATGAGAAATTCTTTGGAATGAGTCTGTGTCATCCTGATATCGCTGTGTCGATGTCCTGCTCCACTTCAACCAGCTAGCCTGGGAGCTCTGGGAGGCTCGCCATTACACAGTTTCCCCAAGTCACCTCCCTCAAGCTCTTTCCACCAAGTGACATCTAGGTCAGTATTTATGGATGTGGACGCTAATTAGTACGACACAACAGCAGCGGCACGCAGAGACGTTCTCTGCACAAAAAGTGATTCCCTGCCCTTTCCACTCGAGTCCCTGTTGCTTTTCCCATAAGATTATGGGCTTGGATGGACTAAATAAAATCTGCAGATTAGTAATCAGTTTTAACTACTGTGTGTATTTACGCTTTTAACAAGACCTCCTAAAATATTTAAGTGTTCTTAGTGAGTCACGAGGGGCTGGAGCCTAACCCAGCTGTCACTGAGGAACAGGTGGGGTGCACCCTGGACAGGTCCCCAGTCTGTCACAGGGTGCTTAGCATTTCCTATAACAAAGAAAGACAGATAATTACTGTTTAATAGAAGCATGTTCCAGGCCTTTGTGTGAGAAGGCCCCAGATTTTTCATCTTCAAGGTTGCAGCCTATAACAGATTCAAGTGCGACTCACAGATTTCCCTCCCTGGTACCTGACAAACTTTAATATAGAAATATGGTGCCATTCCACTGTAAGTACACACAATACTCCTAAGAACACAGTCCAGATTCATTTGCATGATCAACTGGAGGCTGTTAGGAACAACAATGTTGGATTTTATGCTGTTTGGAGCATGAATTTGATCACTTTAACAGCAAGTTTGAGCAAAAGTAGTCAATATTAAAGGATGTCATGTCTGAACTGATCTTCTTTTGAAACGATTGTAGAGGAAACGCATGAAACAGAATATTTTAGGGTATGATTTAGTGTCTTTATAGTCATGTTATTTAAACTCATTTCCAGTTTTTTTTATAAATACACTGATGTCCTGCTGGAAAATGTTTGGACCTGGCATTCATGTAGATTTAACTTAGACATGTAGCACCCACCTAGACCAGACCAGACACCCCCACCCCATAGCAATGACACTCCTTGATTGCAGCAGCCATCCCCAGCAGGATGCAGCCAGACACACACACAAAAATGGTTTATGAACAACTAAAAGAACGTGAAAAACAGCTCAAGTTGTTGACCTGGCCTCCAAATTTACTAGATCCCAAACTGATCAAGTGTCTGTGAGATGATCCAGAGGCCCCTCCCCTCAACCCACAGGACCCAAAGGCCCCCACTAACAACATCCTGCTACCAGACGCCACAGGACACCCTCAGAAGGCCCATGTCAATTCTCTGATGAGTCACAACTGTTTTGCAGGCACAAGGGAGACCTACACTATATCAGGAAAGTGGTCATAATGTTATGCCTGATGAGTGTATTTCCACTTTGACTGACTCTTAACCTCTCAGTGTTTTTGATTGTTAGAGTCTAAGCAAGGGGATAAGCATGTTGAATATTTAAATTATCTTTAAATACGTTTAAATATGATTACTGTATAGTACGGAATGAAATCAAACCAAATCCGTGTCGTATGATGATTCAGCCAGTGATTCAGCTCAGCGTGTGTCAGCTGCCGCGGTACAACCGGTCCTTAATTTTTGACGGTTTACTCGCCTGCGTCACTTCATTGTTCAACATGAAGTATGAAACCTCGTTTATAAAGACAACCCTAACATGACCCCCCCGATAGTTAGGCCTGGCAAATACCTTTAAGTGTGCGTGTGAGGATCAAAGCACTTAGTCGGTGTAATCCATTTACTCCCAGTTAATCACAGCAAAGAGATGCCACTACATAAATAAGTAAACACAACAACCACTTAATGTGCAGCTGAATCTGCATCTTGATTTGTATCCGCTCTAGGAAACTCGACTTTATAGCTTTAACTTGGAAGAACACAGAGGAAGTAGTATTAAGTGCTGCTGACACAAAAATTCTTCAAAATAATTTTATTTTCTTCATCAATTTTTATGCCCCTCGTAAAATAAGGGCATGCAAGACATAATCTGAATCCTGTGATGTTTTCGTTAAAAATAAGAATCGCCTGTTGTACAGCTTGATTGCTACGGGATAATATTTTAGAAGGACGCTGTGACGGTGTGATGCAGACACTCTGTAGTCTCAGTGATTTGCAGCATATCACAACATTACAGTTCAACCGAGCACAGCAAGAACAAGGACACAACATTCACAGGAAGCTTCCCTGATTGTGTATGTTTTTTGTACTTTTTGACAGTTGCTGGGCCGTGTACTGACTCCTGTTATTTACCCAGTGTGATACCAATAATGTCGCAAAACCAATGTCATCAGCCGGCTCTGGTTCTTGAGCTTATAACCGCTGTGTGAAAAAGATTAGATCAAATTCATCTCGTGTGTTTTTGCTGTCCGTCTTCCCTGCCTGTGTGTGAGTATGATGCAAAATAACGTGGTTATGCTAATGTGGTGTGTTATGCCAGCATGGTAAAATGAAACGTGTTGTTTATAGATTAAAGTTAGAGCTGAATCACTGAGTTGCTTCTCTGTTCGGCGGGTGAATCACATCCAGCCCCGTTGAATGTCAGGCCACTCTAATGAGTTATCTCTCTGTCTCTTCATGCGTCACTCCAATGTGAATTTATGGACCTGCTGCCAGTTCCTGTGTCTTGATCTCCGTCGCTGACCTTGACTGCACATCTAAACAGGAATGTCTGCTGATAACGTATCAGCGTGGGTCAATATCCCACCTGACTACTGTCTGTTTGCTCAGATCGGACAGGCTGACCCGAAACTCAATCTTCTGCCCACTTAGTCCGGCCTCTCCATCGATACCGATCAGTCTGCTGACCTCAGCTCAGACAGGGAAAAGGAAAAAAGAAAAAAAAAGAGAGAGCGCATATGTTTAATGGGTGTCTTTTGCAATTCATAATGCACCGTAAATCCAATTTGGCATGCCTGCCGACATTCCCAGTCTTTCCTTCACATGTTCACCAGTGTCATGGGAAGTACAAAGGATTGTTTGCTGACGTCTCACAATGCACCTCTGAGTCAACTCCAAACACATGAAAGAGGAATGACGCAAAGGTGCTGGGTATTACTTAAGCAAACGGTAAGGGGATTGGTGGGTTACAGACGTCTCTGGGAAATGGGGGAGTTCTTTCAGCTGTGGACGCGTCTCTCACCAGAACACACACATAGCGGTACATCTTTCCCAATCTCTTTTTAATGGCCCTGTACCAGTCTTGAAGCTTCGGGTCTGACGTGTGTTTAGACATTTGTCATCATGCCGTCACTGCAGCTCCAATCTATACTCGGATTGAGACACAAACTGACAGAGGACTGCAGCTCCTTGACGCTCTGCACAGGAGAAAATAAAAGGCAGATATCCTGAAAAATCTGTTGAATGTACAATTTAAGTAGATTACACTAGCTATCTAGGAATCAGTGAACATGCTATAATGCTGCCTTTGAATATTCATAACCCTCAAATGTATAACGCGTGTCGTTTGCAACCTGGAGAATGAAATTTGTTTCTCATTCTGCATAATTCATTCCTTTTCTTCAGCTGAACACACCAGCTTCTTGTCTTTGACAATTATCTGTTGCTGAAATACCAAAAGCACAAAAAAAAGAGAAAGAAAGCACTGGTAATTTTTAATGCTTTTATCTGTAAACACTGTCCAGTTTGATCTCATGGTGTCTTGGTGGTCTCTCTTCTGTTATGGTTTCTGAGTCCAGACATGGTGATGCAGAAGTACATCTGTCTGTTGGCTCTTACCACAAAAACATGATGATGACGCCGCAGCTGGTTAAAGGTTTAGTTGAGAGCAGCCTTTTCTTTTTTGTATATTGAAGAATCTCGTTGACAATTAACCTGTAGACGAAGCCGTTCCCGAGGCTGCAGACACTTGAACGTGGTAGCTGTTCCGGAGCAGTCTTCAGCAATCAAAAAGCAGAATAGGGGCATTAAAATTAACATGATGAACAGCATGCACTTTGAATCACATAAAGGTCAAAAATTTGCCCCAAGTCAAGAAGTGTGTGGGCGATAAGGACATGTCACACACTCACGTCAATTGTTTCAACCACACTCGGTGAGCCAGAAGACGTCACAAGCTCTCACACCCCTGGAAAATGTTGCCATTCTTCAGCTAGTGCCACGTCTAAAAAAAGCAGATGCTCTGTTCGTAATCAAAACTATATCAAATTAAATTCTCCCCAAAAACTCCTGGTGATGTCTCATTTGTGGTCAGCATTTGACTGCAGCAAAAAAAATGTCTTCGTAACAGCGAAGACCAGACGCTCGTGCGTAATTAGTGACTAATTTGGGTTTGGCAGGTTTAAGTCTATGATAAGTCATGGAAGGGTGTGTGCAAGAGGAAAAAAACTCTGCATTTTTAAGAGGTCAGTGATGAATATAAGTTACAAAACATCGTAAATTAGTTTGTGTCCACCACCAATATGCTTCTACTCAGTCCACTTTTTACCATTCTACACCACATGCTACCTGACGTAGGTAATAGTTTCAGAAATGCTGCGGTTATGTAGGTGTTAAACGACACTGCACGTATTTGATTCTGCATCTATTCTCACATCAACATGCATCATTAGAAACGCGCACCTTTTTTCTTAGTGTCAGGTTCATGTGTTGCACAAATAATGACGTTGGATCTAAACTGTAAAAGCAATTAGAAATGAAGAAGTAACTCCGTATGCTGATGATGTCTTATTGTGTATTTAAGGTGTGTGGCAATGTCATTTCTTTCTAGACAGTGATAATAAAATAAAAAATACTGCTTTGTTGTTGTTGTTGATATATATCTTTACACTGACAAAGTTAACGGTGTCCTGTCTTGACAGCACATATATGATTCACAGATTGTAGTTGAGGAACACATGTGTTCGTGTGTGTTTGTATTTTACACATGTCCTTTTTTTTAAATCATTTCCTTCAGCGCATGCCAGCATTTGTAAAGCCTTCAGCAGATGAATGTGCTGCAACATGCTCATGCATTTCCCACGTGTTCCCTCTTCCTGCATTTCTTTATCTGGGTCAAAGGTAAAACTCCTTCCCCAAAGGCTACAGCTTCCCTCCTGCTGTAAATCTTTTCCCTTAGCCTCAGACGGGACGGTGTCGTATGTGCCAGCGTCTCACGCACGCACAGCCGCGCTCCGAGCTCGCAGATTGCACCGTCAGGTCACGGCAGAGATAGAAGCGTGAGCTGAAACTATTTTTACTGAAAACACCACCTTACCCGCTCACGCTCAAACACGTCGACAGACTCTGGTTTGGTGGGTTGCTTCCTCTTGAGGTGAGTGTTCACCCCTGACCAAGTGTCAGAGTCGGAGAGCATGAGAACCAAATGTGCTATTTTAAGGGAGTCTATTCAACGGTTATTCGAAATGATTAAAATGGTAAAAAGACAAATGTGAAAGTGTCGGTGTGACTTGAAAGTGAATTCATGCGACGGAACAACAGAGAGGATCTTCGCCGCTCACTTGAAGGAGTGATCATCCAAACAACACTAGAAAAGGAGAGGTGTGAGGTCAGCAGCAAGGCAATGTGGATGATTTCATTGCTCTGAGTGTAGAGGCAAACACAACTGTGTGACAGACTCGTAGAAGGAGGACTTGTGTGATCACCCAAAGCAAATAAACATTTACGATTAGAAAATGTTCTGTTCATCAGCACCTTAGCTGACTGTATGTACCTGACTGTGTGCCCACTCCATGTAGATCAGAAACATATTAATAACTTTGATTATGTTTAAGCACTGAACTACGAGTATCTGTTGCAGACAAAGGTTGCCGTCATGCACAGAAAACCTCCTGTTTTACACTGGCATACTAAAGTTTTGTTTTCTTCAGTTTTGGATTAAAGGTCAACAAATAGTTTTCGGTACGTACACACACTACTACCGACTAGAGTGGCAGTGGTGGCTCCAAACACACTTCTGAAGATTGGATTCAGAAGATTCGCACCTAACTTATTCTTGGTTAAGTAGGAAAAAATATTCTTATCCTGTGGAGGGTCAAGGGGGTTAGGTGAGGTTCACCATAGGTATGTTGCAAGTCCAGCCAATTCAGTTCAGTTCATTCATTCATCTTCTGTAACTGCTTGCTCCTGTTAAGGGTCACGGGGTCTGCTGGAGCTTATCTCAGCCGTCAAGGGGTGATAGGCAGGGTACACCCTGGACAGGCTGCCAGTCCATCACTGGTGAACCTAATGAGCATGTCTTTGGATGGTGAGAGAAAGTCGGAGTACCCGCAGAGAACCCATGCAGACACGGAGAACATACAACCTCCACACAAAAAGGCCCAGTCGGCTCATGGATTTAAACCTGGGACCTTCTCGCTGTGAGGCATCAGTGCTAACCACCTCGCCACAAAACCCAGCCTGAAACCAGAAGGGAAAGCCTGAAGGCTACGGTGGCAAGGACACTTTGAGCAGAACCCAGCTCATATCTGCAATCTGCCTATAAGGTCAGCCAGGTAAAGACAGAAAAGAGAGAGAAGGGAACCGCAGGACCAACACCAAGAGACAAACTACCATTTACACCCATGCAAAATTCTAAGCAATTTACCTAGCATTTGTGTCTTTGGAGAAAATCCTCCTCCGGGCTCAGGAAGAACATGCAAACTCCACAGCAAGGCCCAGACACCCCATCACAGATCATGTAAATTACATTTTGTGACTATTTCACAAACCCCTGCGAGACTGAACTGCTCTGGGCTTGTTTGTAATGCGTTTGTAATTGTCCTTAATTATCAGATTTTACAAATTAACATTGTTCTGAATTATCTGATAATTAATTGAATCTTTTCTGTGCAGCCTGCCAGCACAGACGTAGATCTTGTCTGCAGTTGAAAAGAAAAAATCAACACCGACTGCAATTACAAGATATGACTTTAGGTGACTTTAGGAGGAGAGTGCGCTCTCAGGGGAGCAGAAGAGGTGTCATAAATATAAATACTGCATCCTGCAGATTTCCGGAAGCATTAAACACAATCTATTAGCATATATATCTCAGTGCCATAAAGTTAATGTGCACCATCACTCTGAGAAAGAGATGTTCCTTTTTTCTTCAGTTTTGTCTTATCTCACAGCTGCACATGCAAGAACCAAATCAACCGTTCCCAGAGCTTGAGAGCGGTTCTTTCTTCCCTCTGGCGGTTTCTTACTTCCGCCTACATTAGTTCCTCACGCACACATGTACTGAATTGCATCAAGTTGAGGTATATGTAACGAGCCATATGTGGTTCAATGTGATTCATAGTGTCACTGCAGAGAGGAAGTATGCTACACACACTGTTAAACCATCTGTTCAGAGTATTCATCATGCGTTGCTCCCCATGTTTGGCTGCGAGACGGCTGCTCTTTTGCCACATTGTTAATTTGTCTGCATGACACAATTGTGTGTCGACAATGGACTGTAGAGCACAAGGGACCGCAGCATATGTTCAGTGGACTGCAACACATCAGGCACCACAGCTGTCGCCATCTATCACATAAAGATATACCTGTAGGAGGACGTCATCAGTCGTTTATGCACCGGGGGGGGAGGTACCCTCCGGGGAGAAGCGAGGCGATCGTCAGGCCTAGCAGTGATGCAGTGTTTCTGGACACATTGGAGAAGGGAGAAGGAGGGGGGGGGGGGGGGGCACAGCTTTAGAGATGACATCAGTTGCTTCTGACGCCAGCACAGCACCAGCTCTAATGATCGATTGCTATTTTCTTTCCTTTCTCTGTTTCTCTGAAGTCTATTGAAGAGCACTTTTACTTTTCAGCCATAAAGCTTTACATTCCCAACCTGTTACCACTGTAGCTTCACGTCAGTATCCATCTTCCAGCAGTAAAATTATTATTTTTTAAGAACATTACCGTTTCATCTTTCGGCATGGGTGCACATTTGCAGCCGTGATTACGCACAGTCACGTTCGCAGACATAAACCACATTATTGTCGACTCCCACGCAGAGAAATACGGTGTGTGTTTTAGCCGTGCCGGCAGCTATAGCACACTCATCCCTTCGTGCGGCGTGTGTTCAGAATGGATTCAACTGGTTTGAGTACAGATATGCAAATTTATGCTAGGAGCAGCTCCTAACTTTGAATATTCACTGGAAACTGATATAAATCTAATAAAAAGTCTTTGCAGTTAAAGTAAGAAATGGTGCATGTTCTCCCTGCGTCTGCGTTGGTTCACTCCAGGTACTCCGGCTTCCTCCCGCCGTGCAAAGACATGCTCATTAGGTTCACTGGTGATTCTAAATGGGCCGTAGGTGTGTATGTGAGTGACAGAACGGTTGACTGGTGACCTGTTCAGGGTGTACCCCGCCTCTTGGACAAGCAGTTATATTTGTCATTTTGATTGACATGTCTCAATAATACATACCATCATGCTCCCTTTACTCTTCATGTGCAAATAAAAGTACCAAAGCACTTTATGAATAGTGTTCAGTAAATGTAACCAAACTAACACACTCGGCTAAGATGGTTCATGCGGTAGGTAGACATCATGTCTGTCTAAAGTCAGCAGAGCGCTGCGTTGTTGCATGCATGCATGCAATTGTGGCATGCATGCATGCAACAGCGCCAACAGTCTGCATCTAGACAAGAGATGGATTAGACAGTGCCTGTGATCACAGCAGATAACACGTATTAAAAGTGGAAAGCACATTTCTGTTGACCACCAACGTGCTAATATTTAAATGAAATTGGGATTAAAATGATACAAAACGGTCAAGAAAGCATTTGCGGGTAATAGATCAGACTCTGTCTGAGCATGAATGCTGTTTTAATCTCTAACCCGGAGGCATTTCCATCAATCAGATGTCACAACTATGTGTTTGTGAGCTGATGCTTTGAATGACACACCCGAAATGACGCATGTGTCTGCGCTCAAGTGACAGCGAAGGGGGGGATGAGCAGTCATGAATGTGATTCAACAAACAGAAAGGACAACATGCATTAGCGCTAACTAAACAGAGAATATATGAGGCAGGTGTGCAGAATGCAAACACAGCCACAGCGGTGACGAATGTCAGACATCAGGACCAGTAATGCAAAGAGCACAACTGTCCCCGCGTGGCCCTCGACCCAGATGTCTCCAGCGCGCCTATGATCTGTGGCCTTCACACGCTTTGACCCCAGAGAGTGTCCTCGAAGTAGAATCGCCACATCGTGCAGTTTATTTATGGCACCACAAGTCATTCAGGAACAATGGAGACATTTTGGGAAAGATGGAAATGTCCTCAAAACATCACAGTGAACCCTTCTGACGTCTTCCTATAGTTTATTCAAAGTCAATACCAAATACTTCGTACTGCTGCTGTACACACATACTCTTTTTTTTTTAAATTGCAGCTTCAGTAGGAAAGAATGGGAGTGAGGTTTGGAGTGAAAGTCAAATGGTTTTGGTGTTTTCATGACTTTGTAATATCTGAGCTCATTTTCTGTTGTGCGACTACAATTGTATCCTGCAAAGTTACAGCCGTGCATAAGTGGTTTTGCTGCAAACATGTAGAGCTACACACTGCATCTGAAAGAGCTTGGCCTAGTTAGTAAACAGCTTTTGCTTTGCCTGTCCTGAACACACACACACACACGCACACACACACATGCCTGGAAGCATCTTTGACTCTGACAACAAACACAATGTGCTGTGTATTCTTTCCTCTTCCATGGTGCTGGTTTGGAAAGAAAAATAAGACAACGGAAAGAAGGAAAATATTAAGGTCAGCCAGTAAAGAAGAGTTTTCTCTGTCATGTAAATTTCCCCCAGGGATAAAAGCAACTCCTTCTCTCTCACTTGATGCATTTTCCTCTCCAGTGCAGAAATAAGGGTGGCAAGTTAAAATCCCAAACTCTAGACGTGACTCTATACTCTCCCCAATTAAAACAATAAACGCCATTTATGAGTCTGCAGCTGAGTGAATTCACACGCTCTTGCACACTTATATTTGCTGTTAGACACATGCAGGCTTAAGCCAGCATAATCCTGTTTTAAACATGGCATGACACCTGTTATAATCGCTCAGCCGTGTGCGCTAAATGCCAAGGAGGATTATAGCAGATGTCATGTTGTGGATTATGGAAGCTTTATCTATGTATGTGTGTGAATCTTTCCCTGTCACCTCCGTGGAAATGCCACGGGCAACCACCTTAATCTCATTTGTGTCTCCGTGTGCTGCGTGCACGCACTGTGGAGCGCGTCGCCGTGTCCGTTAACGCAAACACGCGGATCCTTGCGGTGTTTTTCTTTCCCAGTCTGAAAGCCTGTCTGGCCGACTCTAGTAGTATTGCAGGGGGGGGGGAGGGATGAACCACAGCTGCTGTCTGACGTAAATGCAGCACAAACGCTCTGTTTGTGCGGTCACAGCCCCTCTGACAGCTCTAACCAGTTAATGGGTTACCTCACACTCCCTTCCTCCCCCCTCCGGCTCACTTCTGCAGGGCTGCATCAGCAGGCTCGCAGTCAAGCCGGAGCAGATGCTCAGAGCCCATTGACGATCACAGTGACATACTGTCATCTGTCTGTAAAGATGCCAGTTAAGTCCACTAAGTGCCTATAATCTTGAGATGTATGTGCAAAATCAGTATGAATCATCTTACAGTAGCTAAGACGCAACTGGAGCTCAATTAAGGTCTAATTTAGTTAATTCAGTTGAGTTTACTGCCTATGAGAAGCACCATTCAGCTTGTGAAGGCAGTTGTGTATGGCCTCCTTTCGCTTTGGAGGTGCTTTTTGAGGTCGCAAGGAGTAACGCAGATGGTGGCAACAGGTTTTCAGATTCATTTGACTCTAACGATGGCAGATTCAATCATTTTAGTCCAGCCTGAAATATTATGATCACTAAAGGATGCATCAAAACTGTTGGAGAACTGCTTGAGTTTCTTCCAGCTGCATGAACGAGTCAGTTTTTTTACTTACTTGCAATACATTTCAACATGCACAGAAGTGGCTGAGAAATTGAGTACATGCATTTCAGGACGATGTAACCACCAGAGAAGCTGGTTTCAGACCAGAAAGTCCTTCTAAAATACCACCGTTTGCTTCATTTTCCAGCGGTGCAGGCAGCAACGGAAAGACAAGCGGTAGATCAGTTGTAGTTTGGGTTGGGTGCTAGCTGTGCTGATTCCCATAAACGTGAAAAAACAGAAACTATCCAACAGCTGTGGGTGCTGACTGTTACGCTGTGCTCATACTAGAGGCGAAAAAAGGCAACAGGCATCGAGTCATTTTCAATTAAATCTGGCCTCATGAAGTGACAAACTGACACCGCGCGCTAGGAACCATTTGACGGACGTGTGGCTCTATCTGTCAAGGTTAAGCTGGCTTCAGCAAATCATATGCATTTGTTTCATGAGTTCATGGGAGAGCACTTCAGCAGCGATGAGTTGTGACTGTTTCTGGCCACGACAGCGTAGAGTTAGTCTTGGTTAAGGGACAGCTACAAAACAAGATGAGGAGCCTGAGCTTGTGAGTGAATGCTAGACAGGATCTACTGCTGTTTTTAAAATCTGTCTCTCACATACACTGATCAGGCATAACATTATGACCACCTTCCTAATATTGTGTAGGTCTAACTTGTGTCTCCAAAATAGTTGTGACTCATTAGAGAATGGACATGGGTCTTCTGAGGTTGTCCTGTGGTGACTGGCAACAGAATATTGTTAGTGGGGGCCTTTGGGGTCCTATGGGTTGAGGGGAGGGACCTCTGTTACCTAAATCCCAAACATTTCCTTTTTGACTCCACGTGACTTGCACACTCTTGTGTTTGCACCGTCTAGCAGACTCTAGCTTTTTTCATGCAGTCTCTGATAACTTTTAAACCGAACCTGTCTCGACGCACAGAGGTCAGCTTTCAGGGCATCGTGTGACGCAGTCAAATCTAAATGCAAAGAAGCGTTGCACAACTGACTCATTTCGCTGGAAGCCCGACTCTCAGATACACAACCCTACATTATCTGTGTGTAGTAAAGTACACAGTACATCCTTAATAGGAAGCAACTGAAAGGCACTGTTATATAGAAGATTGCAATGAGGAGATTTTTTTTTTTTTTTTTCGTTCCTCCTCAGCAAAAGTCATGACCCCCAGGGTGAATATGATGGATTGGTGCATGTCAGAAAGGATTCGGTCACCTCCATTGATCACACAGGAAGAAATCTCTAATGATTTCTTTCAAGGTCATGCATTTTTTATTTTTTCCCCAAGGACTGTGCATGTGTGTGAGGATGTCCATTGTTCACACATGCACGCCGGCATCTGTTTAGCTCAATGTGGTGCCCACTTGCAGAGTGGCCGCGCTTCTTTATGGGTGGGAGGAGGAAATTGACGTGCATACACAAAGACGCGCCGCTAGCAGTGCAGATTTGATTAGAGCGCAATGATCTCGATGGAAGGCTCAGTACGGTTAAGGGGATTGTAAACGTGCCCCTGAGACTTTGACGCAGGCTGCTGACATCATTGCCAATACCTCCGTTTGACCAAGCAGTCTGCTCACTCCCATGGAGGAGGAGGAGGAGGAGGAGGAGGAGGAGGAAAGCAGTGACGGAGTGTGTAATGCCAATGAAAGATGGGGCTTGATTTGAAGGAAATTAAACGCAGAAGGATATTAAGAGGCAGTTGTGGCCTGTCAAGGGAAGTTATTAGGTGGGGGAAAAAATTGCACTGCATTCAAAGAAAATAATAATTGGCATTCGCTCGCCCCCTGAACCCCTGCGACCAGGATACTTATTCTGTCACTCCTGCAAGAAAATAATGCCACCACCTTCTTCTTCATACCTGCAGCGCATCATTAAAGCAGCGGAAATGTCACCATGCACCTGACACTAATTATACACGAGGAGTATCACACTGAGATAATGGTATTTGACTCACGGTGTGGGAGGCATGGATATCATGAAAAAGGAGAGAGTAACTTTCCAGGGAAGCTGGCTGACGTCATGCGTGCTAAAGGCGGAGGCGGCGCTGGCCAAAAGTGCACAGGAGTGTATGCAAGCAAAAAGTTCAGCAGAGAATGGTGCATTTTCTTTTTGAGTAATAATTTCGTCACGGGGAGCGTTAAAGCGAACCCTGCGCTGAACTGGATTCTTGCAGCTCTCTTATCTCTGCCGCTAAAAATGGCGTAAGGTTTGACTATCGTGCGCTTTAAGCTGGATGAGTGGACGCTGCTGCAGAGTGCGGCAGGTGACTCTTCAGGCTGCTTCGCTTTCTCAGATATTCATTTCCCTGCCCTAAGCGGCTGACATTTACTGGCTGCAGAGAAGATAGAGGAGGGAGATAAACTTAGACAGAGAGGGAGAGAGAGCGAGAGAGAGGGGGCTGTCGGAGGGGGAACGGCAACAAAAACACGAAGAAGAGGTCTTTGTGCTGCAGCTAATCTGAGGTTAATCTTTAAAATGAGCATTGGATGTTTGGGTGTTGGATGAAGAGAGCACCAAGTTGGCCGAGGAACAAAGGAGGGGGGTTGTCAAACTATCTGTTGGATTACTTTATCTCACAATAACCCTAGCAACAAAACCCAATACAGTGCAAAACACTCAAATAGGGAATGGCTTTGAAGCTTCCTGTTAGCTGGTGTGGCTGACAACCTGCTGGACAGCAAGTGGACACAAACACTATGCGAGCAACTTCAACCAAATGTGGAAGCAAAGTAAAAAGTCCCCTTGTTCTCTCGCTATGATGACGTCATACGTAACAACACAAGTAATGCTCTGCAGCAGTGAAATCTATATTCTTGACCTGAATACAGTTTGTAAAACAAGCTAAGTGAAGCTTGAACACGGGCTACCGTCAGCCATAGCCTACGCCAACCCCACCAGCTGCTAGCATTTCCATCTTTACCAACGTCAACACCGACAGAACTGACATGAGCTTAGCAATACGGTGCGCTGTAGATACGTCAGCAACGTCGAGATAGCGCTGAATAGTTCTTGACAGCGTGTTGTTAGACCGGATAATGTAGCCGTGATAAAAATCAGCAGCTAAAACAGCTAATAACTTTAGCCAGTGAAATTCAAATTGTCGTTTTGTTGACTCCGTCTACTGACTGCTGTGGTGGAGGATTTGGATCGTTCCTCTGCTAGCATTAGCATTAGCATTAGTGCCTTAGTACTTTTGTTGTATTTCAGGACTGACTAGCTAGGTTGCTGCAATGACCCACCGGGCTCCTCACCTGTCTTCGCGGAGGCGTCCATGTTGTTATTGTCATGTGATCGCCGACTAGTTGACTTCCTGCTTAAAGTGTCATGGCGCCAAGTCCGTGTCTGTTATATAATGTCACCACCAAACCTCCTCTTGCTTCCATACATCGCTTAAGCATACATTACACTGACTGCCTTCAGGTGCGGTCAGACGGAAAGCACAGCTACCGAGGAACACATGGCACAGACCATGTTTGTGTTTGCTCAGCAGTTCAGCCTCCCAGCCTCCCAGTTCATAAAAGCTCTTGTCTCTGTGCAAATGTTTAAAAACATTTTCAACCCCAACCCCCAACTTTATCTTTACCTCATACCAAGAGATAAAAATCAACCTACTCACCCTGTGTTTTTCCCCATCACAACTGCCACCATAACAGTTATTGTACGATAAAAAATACAATCAAATACAAAATCTGCACATGTGCAGTTTGATCCTATAAATCAGGAGAATCTCACAGAGCGCAGCAATATTAAATGATTTCTTTTTCTTTTTTTTAAGTATCCAGGACTCAACAATCCCACATTCCTGTGACTCCGCACAAAACTGGAACAGATTTTCTGGATTTATCGTCCTGGCACAAAAGAATCGCTGGCATACAAGGAAAGTGAAATTAACAATATGTTCTGCACTTACTG
This sequence comes from Planiliza haematocheilus, assembly GCA_005024645.1. Classification (NCBI taxonomy): domain Eukaryota; kingdom Metazoa; phylum Chordata; class Actinopteri; order Mugiliformes; family Mugilidae; genus Planiliza; species Planiliza haematocheilus. The sequence goes on from SRSE01000725.1 coordinate 11,548,187, forward strand.
TGGTTATGCAGTGATTGTATAAGTATTTTCATTTTTTTTTTTTTTGCACAAGATATGAAAGAAGCTGAAGCTGAAGACTTTGAGAAGTGTTTCTGTATAAAATAGGGGTAACCTGTAGATAAATTAGTGCATAGTTTCATTTCCTGGTATCACAGGAGAAACAACTGTTCCATTGTGATTCTAGTTTCTGTAGCACATATAACAGGGCAAAGTATTCTAGGGAGGAGGTCGGTGTGGCTAGACGGAAACCAAAGTCATTGTTTCTAATCTCTTACTTAAAATCATTTTTTTTTACTGTCACAATAATCACCCATTTCTCTTTCGTTTCACAGAAAGGCCTAGTATAATTTATTAGGTGTACATCAATCAGCCACCACATTAAAACCACTGGCAAGTTCAAAACATTGACCATCTTGTGACGATACAATGTTCTGCTGGGAAACTTTTGGACCTTTCATTCGTGCGGATGTCACTTACACATGTAGCACCCACCTAGACCAGACCAGGCACCTCCACCCCATAGCAATGACACTCCTTGATGGTAGCAGCCATCCCCAGCAGGATGAAGCCTGACACAGAGCACACACACAGAAACAGTTTAGGAACAACTAACAAAAACATAGAAAACAGCACAAGGCGTTGACCTCCAAATTCACTAGATCCCAAACTGATCAATTATCCAGAGGCTCCTCCCCTCAACCCATAGGACCCAAAGGCCCCCACTAACAACCTCCTGTTACCAGACACCACAGGACACCCTCAGAAGGTCCATGTCCATTCTCTGATGAATCACAGCTGTTTTGGAGGCACAAGGGAGGCCTACACAATATTAGGAAGGTGATCATAATGATATGCCTGATCGGTGTACGTCAATGAATTGTATCAGACACTCCCATCAGCCATCACCTCAAAGGTGGTTCAAGGTTGGTAGCATTTTGCATCGTCTGGTTTTTTTTTTGTCTGGCTTTGCACGAAACTTGCTGACTTTTATTAACACTGTAAATTTTCTTGTCATCACATCATCGCTAGACAAACCAGACAAAGGGAAAATATCCTCTCAGCCTATCAGGCTTCGTTGGTTCCTTGGTTGGCTGTTGTCCAAATGTGATTTTGTTTACGTATCAGAAAGTCTTGCTTTTAATTTCAAAGATAAGACTCTTTCAGGAACAGACCACATTAAAGCTCGTCCTGCTGCAAATCACGATGCGTGACCTCTAGACATCAGCTCTGGCTTTCCTTTTTTGGCCTTCGTGCAAAAGAAGATCCCCTCCCCTCCCCTTTAGCCTGGAAGCTCCAGCGCTCACATGGCCGGAGCAGGCGAACACACAGATGTCCTCAGCGTCATTTCTACTTCTCAGACACCCTCCTTCACCCAGCTTAGGTCTCTTAATCCCCCGTTTAGCTGTTCTTTTCTCTGCCAGACTTCGCTCAGGCTCCCCACCACTGAATCAAAAACACATTACGCTTTCCCTCAACCTGCTGCCCGCCTCCTCTAAACCGACAGACGTGCAAAGAGATGACGGAGGTCAGGTGAAAGAAATAAAGCAAAGATAATGAGAAAATGACTAAAGTGAGTTACACCACCACACGTTTGGTTTAAAGAACAGAGAGAGGGGAAAGTTAAGGTGAATTCAGACCAGGAACAATGTGCACGAGGAAACTAATTAATGATGCATCCTCTTCAGAATCTAACTAATCAGCACTGGATGGTTGTTTCCTGTGAGAGTCACTGCGCGCTGATTTTTGCCTCGAATGCCCCGTGCACATTTATGTCTTTGCAGTTCTCTCATTTCTCTCTTTCCTCTGGTGAGTTGAGGACTGTTATCCGGCTTTACGGGCCAGCTGAGAGGCCATATGGACATTTAGCAAAAAGATCAGTGGCACAAGATGCGGCACCACCTGGAGAGATAAAACGTACAACTTTCTTTCCATCTGGACTGTTGCAGAGTCACTTCCAAGTCATGCTTGATGCTCATCTGCTCCGTAAACAAGTTATGACAGAGACAATACCAGCTACTGTATGTTTTAAACATGCAAGAAATTTTAAGCTTTAAACTTGGCCTAGACTAAACATCAACGACTGGCTTGATTAAAATGACATTTAAGGTCCCTTAAAATAAATCCTCTTGCATTTCCTCTTGATTGGCATTTGTATATTTCACTGAAAGGAAAATATTAGATGGACTAGTGGACTATTTGGCACACCGAAATGCCAAAAGAGGCTAAACTAGGATAGTGAGCATGGTAAACAACAGTCATATTTGTTCACATAAAGTTGCTTTCAATCCCGATTACACTCATTGCCTCAGCCCCCTTATCCCCCTCTGCATCCTGCATTCGGGTGGAGCTTTGATGGGTTTATTTGTTTTATATGTGACTTTAATCAGGTCCCGGCACTCTGCTGATTTTCCACTGTCCCATATATCAAATCCATTTCATCATGAGCAGCACAATTCAGCAAATCCCCGGGTCGGTTCAGACTGCATGAGGGTGTTTGTGCGCGTGTTTGTGCGCAACTGTGCCGCACTTAAACGCTGCATGTGTGTTTTGTGACAAGAAAAGTGACCCAGACATTTTATATATATATATATATTTTTTTGTCCATTAACTCTGTGTTTTTGGAGCAGCCGAATAAGAGCCTTACATCACCAAATCACTACGAAAGGTGCATCATCCTGCTCTGCTCAGAGCTGACCTCTTTACGCAGCTCTCAGTTTCGTGCACTCACCTCCCTGAGCCATCTATACTTCCTTGTTAAATGCTGCCTTTTTTTCCTCCCTGCCTTCATTCTCCTGAAGTGTCCCCGCACGTCGACGCTATTATCTATTATAGTGCTTTATCTCCATTTTTCATGTCACTCTCCTTGTCAGGCTTACTATCACCTTTCTGGGTACCCCATATCCCCTTCCCTGCCACCCTCAGCTCCAGATAATAGGCTGATCTCTGGTATGACGCACATGGCTCCGTCTCCAGAGGGGCTTTTGCGCACACAAGCATTCATAAAGGCTCTGCACGGCCTGGTGTGCAGATACAGGCGCTGGCCAGGTATTTACATCTTGAGATAACTGACACCATAAGATTACTGTATCAGCAGCTCAGCTGTCAGCACAATAGACTCGGCATTTTTAGCAGAAAGGGCTTTTGTTACTGTTATGAATAGCGATCGAAAAAACTGATTACTGTGTAGCCGGCAGGTAGCAGGGTTAGAGGCTGGTACTGAAGATCAGTTTGCTTTTCCTCGAGTTTCGGGTTGCTTTTACTTCTGCGCCCGCGAGGCCAGAACAAAACATTAATGGCAACTTTAATTTAGTTGCAATTCAGAGTCAGAGATGTTTTTATCGACAACAAAATCACCCCCTTGGCAAAACAACTACAAAAGCATGTAAACCCTGCAGCAAACTGGAGGCAAGACAAACATTGCACGCAAAGAAATGAAAAATAATGCAATTAATTCAGCTACAATAAAATGACTTTATGTTGTGTTTCTATGGTTACAGCTGCTTTTTGCAGAGAGCTGCAGTCCTGAAAATTTATAAGAGAAAAAAATATATATACACAAACAAGACTGAAATTCTCTTTCTAAACACTGGACAAACAAAACTAGAGATGGAAAACTGCAGTCTCGGATTCTGGCTCTCACGCGTAGCTTACGTTAGCATGAGAGGGGATGTTACGTGCAGAGACTAAAGTGGGGCTGCTAATATCTGTGCTACATTCGGAGCTTGAGAATAGCTTCGGTGCTGACACAACCCAGAGACGCCGACGCGACTGCTTCCTTTGCTCCGCGTTGTCCTCCTGCACATACTTTTAAAACAGCTATCAGCACGTTGTGGGAATGGTTATAAAAAAAGAAAAGAAAAAAAAGAGTAAAACAAGGGCGTCTGTGTTGTTTCCACGTTCTGACTCAAAAGCACACAAACACGTCGAAGTTGGAAAAGTCAGCTTGGTTAAACAAGGCCACTACATCAAGCTTGTGAATGCACAAACACCCTTAATAAAATCAAGTCGGCAGCGACAGTGTTGGCTTAATTACATCACAACAACAAAGCCCAGCTACCTCTTTCCACAAAGCTAAACTAGCCTGCTACTGGCTCTAGCTTCGCTTGACCTGACGTGATCCTCCCGTGGACCAAGTGTCCCGAAAGACCTCGCCATACATGCTAGTCGAAAGTACTACTCGTGATAATCGCTTACACTTTCACCATAACTTGTTCTGATAATAGCTATTGCAGATTTCTGAGCAATCACGTGGAAAAAGACGTCAACCAGCAACATATCTTAGTAAGTTATGTAAGGGTTTCCATTTGCACGCTCCAAGTGGAAATGCTATGAAAACAATTCATATCAATGAAGCATTTTCTAGCTTCCTGGCACCCTCAGGGCCTGCAACACAACAACCACCCATCTGATTATGGTGATTTATAATCTATACAGTAAAACATAGCCTGTAAGGAAATGTTGTGCATGTACACAACACCATAATAGGACACACTTTCTTTTCAGAGTACACAGTCGATCACTAGAAAGTTCATTAAGTACACTAAGAGGGAATAAATGCAGTTTAATGAAACGGTCCTGCACTAAATCCCCCCTTATTACTGCTATAATGTTCAACTGTAGGATCGTTTTAGAGGATGTTAAACTGCGTAATAGAAACAAGTCGGTGCAACACAATGCAACTCAATAGTGCTACAAACCACAGCCTCCAAAATGAAAACACAGCTGAATCAACATCTCTCACAGTTAATTTAAACATCTGCTAAATTCCGTAACCTTCGTGAAACTAAGATTTAGTCCAGGAAACTCATGTTAGAATGCATTCGAAGAAGAGGCCAGAAATTCTGTGAGAAATGTGGTCTTTTTTTGTCTGGGTATTGTGCGAGAGAAAGATCTGTAAGGGCCTCATCACTGAAACTGTTTGTTTGAGGAGCGCTGGTGCTTGGACCTCCTGGATGATAGCTTGACGCACAAGCTCACGAGGACAGACTGCGCCTGCCAAAGTCAACAAGCGGAGACAGACTAGCGTTAATTACCGAAGAAGAATGGTACCCCTGTGCTCCACAAGACACAATGACACCGAATGATCAGACAAAGGAGCTTTTCACGGACTGCCGTCGTTTGCAAACGCAAAGAGCTAAGTAAGTGGATAAATGGGTCGAGGTCAGAGAACAGCCATGGATCTCTCAGCGTGTAATTGTGCTTCAGCATCGCTGCGAGTGGACAAACGTTTCGCAGAGTAAGCCCAGCATGATGAAAAAAATAAACAAGAATACAAGAATGGTATTCCTTCAGCTGAGCAGTCAGCACAGGACATGGAGCATCATTACCTCACAGCTGACCTTGTCTAAACTGATTTTCTGAGAGGGGTCGTTTGCTAATGTGTATAGCATGTGCGTTGAGTGCAAGCTGTGGTGATTATGAAAGCCAGTTTATGTCACAGATTGAACATGGATGCAATAAGCGGCTATTGAGAGTCACTGGAGGGAGCAGAAGGAGAGTGACCTGAGAGAAACTGCAGAGAATCAGGACAGGAACAAAAAGTGCTTCTCTGTAACTGCATATTTATGTGTTAGAAGTGTTAATCTTAAGGTGTGCAATCATAGTTTGAAGGTATTTATTGCATATTGTATGTAATTTCCAAATAGATTTTACATGAAATAAGAATAGATGGATTATACTCATGATTTCTGAAGAGGATGTTTGCACACACTGAAGGAACTATGGGGTAATAGGACCTTTCATCTTGTTTCACTTTGCACATTACTTGCAAAACGTATAAAAATCATCCGTGCTGCACGTTCAAGGTTCAGGGCATGCTAGCTATCGGTATGTTAGCTTCATCATTAAGCTCATGTTAGCATTCTGACAGGATGGACCATAAAGCTCCATCGTGACTAAATCAAACTATATAAAGCTGCTAGCATAGATTTGAGCTCTACACAGCATGGTGAATTTGATGGTAAGAACCAAAGTTGCGGGCCGTGTTTCCTTACAGTAAACATAGATACAAAACGTACCAGGTGCTTACATCAGTTGTTGCCTCAATAGCGTTGCATCAAAGATGACAGTAATTCAGCTAAATGTACCACTTTCTATGGGGTAATGGTGACACTTTGACCTTTCATCTCGTGTTGACATTTTGTCAAAATTTTACTTTGCACATTACTTGCAAAACGGATGAAAATCATCTGTGCTGCATGTTCAGGGTTTATCCAGTGTTAGCATACTAGCACATTAAAGTACAATGGCAAGCATGCTAGCTATCTGCATGTTAGCAGTGTCATTGTGAGCATGTTAGCATTCTAACAGCATGGGCCTTAAAGCTCTCCCCTGACTAAATACAACTTTATAAGGATGCTAGCATAGATCTGAGCTCTACACAGCACGGTGAATTTGATGGTAGGAACCAAAGTTGTGGACAGTGTTTCCTTACAGCAAACATAGAAGTGTCTGATACAAAGCGTACCAGGCGTTACATCAGTTGTTGCCTCAATAGCTTCACATCAAAGCTCAAATCAGCTAAATGTACCACTTTCCATGGGGTAATTGTGACTCTTTAACGTTTCATAATGTGTTGACAGCATATTACTTGCAAAAGAATCATAAGTTCAGGGTTTATCCAGTGTTAGCATACTAGCACACTAACGTACAATGGAAAGCATGCTAACTATCTGCATATTAGCTTTGTCATTGTGAGCACGTTAGCATTCGGACAGCACAGGCCTTAAAGCTCCACCATGACTAAATACAACTTTATAAGGCTGCTAGCATAGATCTAAGCTCTATGCTGAATTTGGTGGTAGAAAACAAAGCTGTGGACGGTGTGAAACAAAGTGTACGCTAACATCGGTTGTTGCCTCAATAGCGTCACCAAAAATTATATTTAAACTCTTTATTACTAACAAGGCTTGCCGAATATGGTGCATTTTAAAGCAGGTGCAGGCTTAAAACTACCCCAGGTCAAGAATTGTTCCTTTTGAAACATATTGATTATCTGTGCTCTCCTCTTTTTCTGTGCTTTAAGCAGCCTGGGGGATTAGAAAACACAAGCATAGCAGTCTGGAACGAGAAGGTTTGGAGATAATTCAAGAGTCGGCACAGGTCCAGGGCCATTCTTCGGTAAGACAAGGTCAGGTTACAGCAGATGTTCTTGAGAGCCTGCTGTGTCACATTTTGAGTTGTGATGTGCAGCACGGAAGTCGTGGCAGTGAGTGGTGAGAGGTCTTTAAGAGGACAGTTTAAAACTAACAGGGAAAAAAGCAGGAATTTAACAGCCGGATGTTCTGTGAATGTTAAAAGTAAAACTACGTATGCCCCATGTATTGTTTGAGCGTTTGAAAGAATGATAGCACCAAGTTTAATCTTGTTTTGTAGACGCACATCCCACCATCACAGGATTTTCTGCTGTCTTGTGATCACTGACCTTGAAGTCCAGATGGACGCATTGTTTGAAAAGAGCAGCCAGGGGACATCTGAGTTTTATTAGATCTCGTATCCTGGCATAATAACAAGACACCAGATTATTACAAGTGAATTTTTTATCTCCACTTTGAAGGAATGTCATCTATCGTCCAGTTCGAAGCCTGCATTCCTGCTGTTGTTCGCGTTTTTCACCGATCTACACAGTAGTATGTTTGAGTAATAGTGAGAGGATGCGGCATAAATACCCCAGCGTGTTGCAAACAGAAAGTCCATGGGTCTACGCCGTGACTCATCACCTCCTGTCATACACCCTCTGTTTACTGTCAGTCCGCAAAATTTAAGTAAGAGGCTGAAATACCCCTTGGGGTGACCTTTGTGCGCCCACATTTGATCAAAGGGCACCAGAAGCATAAGAAGAACGGAACATGCAAACTCTCTTCCTTTGCGCCGTGTGCAGTGAAAGTGCCTGAATATTCATCTGTTTTCAGTAAACATTGATAACCCTTGAAGACAAAACTGTTGTCTAATCACTCATATTTGCGTTGCCTTGCAGATAGTCTGCACATGACTGATAGTAGGCATCACAATTTTTTCTGCTCTGCATGCACAGGAAGTTCCTGAACATCTGCAACACGAGTGTCAAGTGTTACAACACAACGTCAGCAATTAATCTCAAAAATGGACACGCAGTCAGGCAGATTAAGAACACGTACAGCAAACCATTAGCACCATTAAAAGGCCACGCAACGGTACATAAGTGTGTAACGGTAAGAAGGGATGTCATTTCCAGGAACAAGAAGTTGCGCCTGTGCGGCTGATTCGGGCTGAGTGTGGTTTGGCTCACGTTCAACACATTACTCCACTCTGTGGGATATATTCTTATTCTCACGTCTTTTGAAACTTAATTACCTGCACATTGTGGTTTTGTAGCACAAATGGCCATCTACACTCCTGTCTTAACTCAGACGTACACTTCAGAATGCTGTAGAAGTATTCTGTAGTGACTAACAGAAAGCTATTAAATTGATTTCCACATATGAATGTGGAAATGATTAAAGCAAAAGTAAAACAATGAAAAATAAGGAAGTTGGTTATTTGAAATGTGTAATAAGGGGAATTTAGAACCACAAACGCAAGTACAGAGAACTAACATAAAATACACATAATACAAAAGGTCATTGTCTGTTTTATTCTTGTATTGGCACCATAGAGACATGCAAACAAATATACCTCTAGCAGAGCATGTGAGCAGTGGAGTAAAGTTACCTTATTCTGAATTAGACCTCTCAGTTCAGCACATTTCCTTGTTTGTTAAACGTTTTTATCACTTAGTCTGGTATGACTTGCAAAATTTAGATGCTGTCTGACTTAATTTAACGAGTGTGTTTGCTTTTCTCATTAGCTTGCTTACTTGCGTCCACGTTAACCTGCTGTTTAGAAAAAAACTACGCTGACTTACTTTAAGTCCTGAATTTTTCATTTGTCAGTTTGGTAAATAATTAACCAGCACCCCCTCACATGAGAAAGCTGGCGCAACATCAAGTCCCTCGCCGCGCCTCAAAAATCTGACTTGAGTTATTACCGTTTATATAACTGTGTCTGCTTTGCACACAATCAGGAAATACAACAAGTGCAACATGCATGTGGGGCACATATTCAAATGGCAGCAGGCAGAGGCATTTGGTTGTGAAAACAGCGACACGCAAAAGAAGAGTGGGCTGTGTGGTTAGGTTGTAAGTGTGCGCGAAAATATTGTGTGACCTTTCAGTAGAGACATTTTGCATGTGATTTGCATTCCTTTAGCATTTCAGAATGTGGGAGGGCAGAAATAGTGTCTATATCGAGATTGTTGTTTGGTGGTTGCACTGACTTTTATGGTGTGCATGGTGTGAGGTGGTACACTTTGTCCACCAACATAGTCATAGCTGTCTTTTTGTCTTTGGTCTTCTTGTGCTTTGCAGGCAAAACAGTCACAGTTTCACTGCGTGAGTATTATGGGCAGTTTACTTGTCAACAGCATAAACCCACACAGAAACACACCAGCTTTAGCGGTTGTAACCTCTGCTAATGACCTGGACTGTGTTTTTCTCCTCATCTTGACAGTCAAAATGGAACCACCACAAGAAAATCCCAGCTAACTTCAAGCTGCTGCTCAGTGAGTGGAAAAGGTGAAGAAAGTCACACGCGCATTGCTGAGAATCAGGTTAGGTCAGTGTTTGCATGCCTGACAGCGTTCAGTGTTATCTGACAAAACAAATCGAGAATCAAAAGTAGGTTATCATAACATTTTATTGACACTGCATGATCCAGCAGCATTCCTGTCGCCTAGCAAGTTCAGACTCTGGAGCTTGTTCGAAGCTTGTATTTTTACTCACATGTTTAATTATTGATTAACCCACAGTAATTTGACGCACACAGCACACGACATGATCACTCGAAAGTCATAAAGCCATTGATTTGCATTTTTGGACTGACAGACTGTAGAGAACATATTTCTTTAATGACACATTAATCTTGTCATGACCTCCAGTAAAGTACTCCATCCATGTATCAGTAACGAACAAATTGATAAATGCAGCTGGAACAGTAAATCAACTAGTCTAACATCTTGATTAAATTAACAATTAATAAATTATAACCTTTTTTTTAGGTCAAAATATTTTCGGTTAAAAACCTCTAAACTTTCCACTTCACAGAAAAACAACAGCATTTAAACAGGAAAAAAAATGGATGATTAACTGAAAATAAAAATTATGGAAAAGGTATAAAAAGTATATTTTAGTATTATATTTTTTAATGGCGTAATTTAAGTAACATTCATTGAACAATCTATTGGTATAAATTGTATTTTAATGAGGTCAATCAAGTATTTTTACATCTAAAATAGAGGTCAGTAGAAAAGTATTGGGTAAACAATGAAAAAACATCTATCTGACGAACACCAGTTGCTTTCTCTTTCTCTTCCTGCTTACAGCCGCGCGCGCAGCCTTTCTGTTGCGCGAGAGCGAGGCAGCCCGCGAGCAACAGCCCGGCACAGAGAAACATCACGTGGTGACACATCTCTACGACTGACGTCACCGTCCCCATCTCCAAGCAACCCCTCCATCAGCACTCGCGTCACCGTGCGCCCGAGCCGCGCTGTTGCCCGGCAACCCGTGCCTTGCGCTCGGGTCCGGCCTTGCCTTGCACCCAGCTCGGAGCTCTGACGCGGGTGTGACGTTAATAAGGTGGGTATCAATTTGTTATGGTGGCGGAGGGAGGGAGAAAGGAGGAGGAGGAGGAGGAGGAGTTCCCCCAGTGAGTGCCGAAGCCCTCCGCTCTGCATTCCGGCGGAGCTCACAGGCACACATCGGCCACAGCCCAGTCCCGGGCCCTAAGACTTGTTGTCTAAAGTGAAGACGAGAGGAAAAAGTTGCTCCGCGCGTGTTTCCCGCAGTTTTTCCTCCTTGTTTGCGCAGTTGACCCGGAGCTCTGGTTGTGGAATGGTTTACGCTTTGTTTGAGAGCTGTCTGAACTGCGAGAGAAGGTGGTTTATGTCTTTTTAAGGTAAGACTAAACGCCCGATAACACAAATTTCACCGCTTAATATTTTCTAATGTTTCATTCGGTTTTAGTCAAACCGGGTTCTCGTGTATTTTACTTTCTGTTCCGTTCTATATTATTGCTTTCTATTCTATTCTATTATTTATATTTTATTGTACTACTTTCATTCAAGCGTAAAATAAAACACCTACATTTTCTATTTTACTTTTGGCACTGGAATTAACTTTTTAATTAAATCAGTTTTAAAACCTTATTTAAAAATGTAATAGTACATTTTATTTGAGAATAGGGCTGCGAATTTTTTTTTGACTGCACCTTACTGCCATTGATCATATACTTATTTATTTATTCAGTGGTGTTTAGAGATCATACGCCCTCAGCAATGGATGCTGTAATGTTAAATATGCAACCCTCTGCAGGTACTAGCCTTAATTCATCCCAACGCTGTAACTCCTGGTGCAACATGGTGATCATGACAGAGAGCAGCCGGGTGGCTCAGTCCACCCCTGCCCAGGGGAGGCCCCTGCAGGTCGGCTTCTATGAGATCATCCGCACTCTGGGGAAAGGAAACTTTGCAGTAGTGAAACTGGCCAAACACAAAGTCACCAAAACGCAGGTCAGCTCTTCTCCTAATTTGCGATTGCTGGACAATGCACATTATTTATTTAACTTTGGACTAAAGAATTTCTGACGTCAATTCTCTTCTCAGGTGGCCATAAAGATCATTGATAAGACCAGACTCAATCCATCCAACCTGGAGAAGATTTACAGAGAAGTGCAGATAATGAAGCTGCTAAACCACCCCCATATCATCAAACTGTACCAGGTGTGTAGTATTGTTTAATCCCTGTGCAGTGTTGCTTTTTGCCTTGCATTTGTGCTGTGTTGCATCCTCGCTGTTACTGAACACTCAGAGTGGTCTGTGCTGACTCCACGTCTGAATGCGTGCATGAATATTGAAGTAAAAGGCTCTGGTGTGGAAAGCTTTGCAAAGCCGGGGACAAATATTGTTTTATTGCAGAGTGCTGTGCGTCATTATTACAGATATGCAGTTGCAGCAGTGTCATTGTGTGTGCGTGTGGCAAAAATAATGGGCATTTGTTATCAAAGTGGTTTATACCAGCTTGTGGTTTTGAGCTGATACTCGGAGTAGACTGAATCATAAGTATAGCGCACCAGCATTAGTGCAATCCCTTTTGACCTCTGTGTGTGTGTGTGTGCGCTGCAGAAAGAGAGAGTGAGAGTGTGAGTACACTCATAGGTACCAGTCGGCGCTAGGAACAATGCGTTTCGGGGATTTTTTTCCCCCAGTTATATAATGGTGGAGTGATACGGGGAAACGGCAGCCGGGAGAGTGCTGGTGGTTGAGGACGCGTCCACAGCTCTGAACGTTAAGACCAATTAGCACCTGTTAAAGCTAAGTGCAATGTGTCTGTGCGTCACGTGAAGGCCTCCTCACAAAGCGCTGCTTTGCTCCTAATCAAATTGAAGTCTTAGTAGACAAAATCCGCTTTTTCCCACTCAGCTGACCTCCCAAGCACTGTGGCACGCGTCTGGCAGCAAACAAACAAACACACACCCACGCAAACAAACACACAGCGCCTTTTCTTTTTCTTTCCTTTTTAAAAAAAAAAAAATTGGACTTTTTGTGTGTCCCTGTGTTTAGTTCTGTACTTTTTTAGCAGCTGAGCAGCTCTCACTGTGAAATCATGTCTGGACTGTAGAAATAAGAGCGTGACATTATTCCTGGGAAGCCCCAACAATGTTTCCCCTCGTGCACATAATAATCTAAACTTCTTGCCCTGTATTACGTGGCCGTTAGCTAAATATGTCTCTGTTCGACTGGTAGTTGAGCAAATCAAGCAATTTCAAGATGGAAATTATTATGAATCGAAAATGAAGGTGATTGTTTGTCACAGCCCTAGTGTTATTTTTTTAATTAATGAGTATGTGTCGCTATTAATTTTAAAAAATAAATCATGTTTTATTCGTTTATTAGTCAAATGAGAATGAAGACATGTATTTAAAAGTGTTTCCAATCAGGTGATGTTAGAGTAGATGCGGTAATTCTGTTTTAGGGAATATTTAAAAGGTGCGATAAAATGAATTTATAAAATAGCTAAATTGGTTTAATTCTCAATGTTTCAGTTTGACATGAAAACAGAGAGAGCTGGTCAGACGTCAGGTGTTTGAAGTGACATCAGTGTGCATGTGTCTCTGCACCATGTGTGATCCTTGTTAATTTCTCCTCGCCCTGGGCTTTTCTGAGGTGATGCTAGTCAGATGGTTGGTAACTGACGATAGTAGGCAGCCCTCCCACACCGCTGCAGCACCTCTCGGTCTCCTTCCTGTACAAAGGGGGGGAGGATGGTTGGTGGCATAAGACGGTCTTGTGATCCCACGGCTACATCCTCTTAGTGTCTGTGCAGTTTTTTGGGAGCGCTCTTGAGACCTCTGGCCTGATAAATCAGCTGCTGCTTCCATTCTCTCACAAGTCTCATGGGAGGAAAAAATGCATTTTTTCCCTCTGTAGTCAAGGATCAATGAAGCCTCTCCCCCTCTTGTTTGTCTCAGCCTCTATTCGACCTTGTCAGGCGCATGCTGCCCTGCTGGCCACCGGTGGGGCAGTAAGTATAGTTCAAACCCACATTGATTTGTTTTAAAATATATTCAGCTTCAAAAGCCTTAAAGCTACTTTGTGGCGAATATGGATGTTAAAGTGTTAATCTTTCTTCTGGGATGGCTTGAGAGCCCTTGACGTGCCGAGCCTGTTTTTCACAGCCGTGACGTCAGCTGCACCTCAAGGTGACTGAGCCCCAGAGAGCTGCCCTATCTCACAGATAAAGACTACTTCCCGCTTAGAGACATGTGTGTATTCAGTCATTCCTGCTCACATTTCTAAAGGAGCCTGGTGGCTGAAAAGAAGTAAGGTTCACCAGTCAAAGGAATTTGGTGACATTCAATTCAGAGTTGGCCGGCGGCGTTATCCAGACAGGGCTTTGTCATCTGATAAATGTGGCTTTGTTGTGGAACCTTTCAGCTCAACTGCTCTGTCCCAGAGGGCTTTCCTGGGAAATGGAGCTCCAGCAAAGGGCTGGGAGTTGCTTCTTTCCGTCCCACAGAGTGTGTTGTCCCTTCCCATAAAGTGTGCTGGAGTTGTTGCACGTACTCTGTTTTTCATACACAAGCTGGGAACCATGTGAAGGGCTCATGTGAAGTCTTCCGTCAGTTTCCTGGAAATAAGGAGATACGGGAAGTCTGAAATTCAACACCGGCGTCCGTTGCCAACTCGTATCAAGAAAACATTCCCGGCCGTCTGATCAGCTGGTCCGTGTGTGAATGTTACACATCTTCCTTTTGGGCTTGTGTGACGTGTGTAAACATGTTTTAAGACACGATAAAAATGCATGCAGGAAGTCACTGACGTTAGGATTATGTAAGAGGGTATTTGATGGAAGGGCAGGGTGTTAGCTTTTTCTATGAAAGGAACGATGACAATGAGAAATATGAAAAGGGGAATTTGATGGTTAGAAAATGTCTCATTCCTAGAAATGCATACCATAGCCGCTACACTGAGATGCTGCGGAACAGACTTTACTCATAAATATATGCATCATCGCCAGCTGTGAATGACCCAGTTGTTGTTTTTTCTTTCTCTTAGGTCATGGAGACCAAAGACATGCTGTACATTGTGACAGAGTATGCAAAGAACGGAGAGATGTTCGGTGAGTTTGCATTTACTCCCTTTGCTTGCAGTTGCGAATGTAGGCTAAATCAGATGATTGTGACAGCCTTGACTGATGAACGCCACAATGCCTCTGCCTCACATACTGACTAAAATATCCTCTGCGCCTCCCTCCAGACCACCTGACCTCAAACGGCCGTATGAGCGAAGATGAGGCACGAAAGAAGTTCTGGCAGATTCTTACGGCGGTGGACTACTGCCACCGACACCACATCGTTCACCGTGACCTAAAAACCGAGAACCTGTTGCTGGACGCCAACATGAATATCAAACTGGCTGGTACGTCTGCTATATACCGTTTACCGTTACCGTGGTTACTGCTTTGGCGGCAGGAAGCTGATGTACAATCAGCGTTAAATGTTCCTTCCCCGCTGTTTCTGTGTTCTTTTTCCTGTTTTTGGCCTGAAGAAAGTATGCGGTGCTTTGGGATTGCTAAACCATTCAAAATGAAATTACTGCTGTGCAGACTGCGTGCTAATTAAATGTGAATAATCCACCCGTTTACCAAGGCTAATGTCAACCAGGAGAAATGGATTTAGCACACAAACAGACATTCTTGCATAAAGAAAGTTTATGACTCTACCCCCAGAGGAGTCCAAGACAACTAATCTTTTGTTCAAGAGATGTTATGTTAACATTATCTTGCTATGATCTGGCCTGCCGATGTCTCCGAACGCCATGATCACGGATTGCATAAGACACTCTGGACAGTTAATAGTTTGCATTGCAACGCCTGAAGCCTCTCACACTGGAATGTAAAACAAACAAGTTTGCATAACAGAGTTGTTGTGCATGTCTCTTTATGTCCTGCAGACTTCGGATTTGGAAACTTCTACAACGCAGGGGAGCCTCTGTCTACATGGTGTGGCAGCCCACCTTATGCCGCCCCTGAGGTGTTTGAAGGGAAAGAGTATGAGGGGCCCCAGCTGGACATTTGGGTAAGCTTTTAACGAAGAAATGGAGTCATGTTTATTGAAATAGTGAGCCACAACAGCAGTTAAATTGTCCTCTTTTCTTTATAGAGCCTTGGTGTCGTGCTTTATGTCCTCGTCTGCGGCTCGCTGCCTTTTGATGGACCCAGCCTTCCTGCACTCAGACAGAGAGTCACAGAGGGGCGATTCAGAATTCCTTTCTTCATGTCGCAAGGTGTGCATTACCCCGACAATCCGTCCCAGCAATTACTGCTCATTACTAATTCAGTGCAACTTTCACACAGTCAGAGACTAATTAGTTGTTTGTGTCCTGCAGACTGTGAAAATCTGATCCGTAAGATGCTTGTGGTGGACCCAGCCAAGAGGATCAGCGTGGCCCAGATCAAGCAACACCGCTGGATGCTGGCTGACCCAACGGCCGCTCACCAGACCCTCAGCCATTCCCTCACAGAGTACAACTCCAACCTGGGCGACTACAGCGAGCCTGTGCTGGGCATCATGAACACCCTGGGGATCGACCGCCAGAGGACTATCGAGGTGACTGAACAGATGAAAGCTGCAGAGATGGATGTAATCTGTCATTACAAGGCAGAGAAAGTAAACAAAGCCGTAAACTCACCCAATCTACTGCTCTTTTTTTCTCAGTCTCTGCAGAGCAGCAGCTACAATCACTTCTCTGCTATTTACTACCTGCTGCTGGAGAGAGTGAGAGAGCATCGCACGCAGCAGCTGAGCCGCCAGTGTGGAACCTGGACCCAGAGACCCAGGAGCACCTCCGACTCCACCGGCCCAGAGGTCAGCACTCCAACTGTTGCGAGCTCAAACTAGTCCCGATCCAGTCCTCTACCTGAAGTCTAAAATACCCGCTGCTTTCTGCCTGCTTCTAGGTGATCATGGAGTCCACCGACAGTTTTAGAACGACGGCGTTTTCAATCCCAGCCAAAAACACTCCTCCCGTGTACTCGGAGGTGGAGTGCGACCAAGGCGGATTGTTCCAGGTAAATCAGAATAGACCTAAATGTAAATACTGCATCCTGCTCTGCTATCATTCAGTGGTTAACCGTCTTGCTCCTTCTGTTTCAGCGGGTGGTGTTTCCAGTGGAGGCCAGTCTGAACAGATTGCTCTGGAACCGCTCCATTTCACCTAACAGCCTGCTGGAGACGAGCATCAGTGAAGAGGTGCGACCCAGGGACCTGGAGGAGGAGGAGGCAACACAAACTCTTGGGCCCCTGCTCCCTCCCACCACCACCTCCCGCAGACACACTCTGGCTGAAGTTTCGGCTCGTTTCCACCAGTGCAACCCTCCATGTAAGTATGATATGTTGACAAAACACACACGCCAGTCTTCATTCTGCCAGCTGGACAGAATGTAACGTCCGCCCTGTCCTGTTTCTGTAGGTATAGTCGTCAGTCCCTCTGATGGTGCCTCATCTGACAGCTGTCTGAAGTCCTCATCCAGCCCTGCCCCCAGTTTACAAGCCACTGTGGGTGAGATGTCAACACTTCTGGCCTCAGGGGCTGAAGGTGGAGCTTTGCTGCCTGCTGGAGCCCCCCTGGCTCTCTCCTCCCACCTCCTGCCCCAGGCCCAGGGCAGCCTGCCCGCTGCCAGCTTCCAGGAGGGTCGCAGAGCCTCTGACACCTCCCTCACACAAGGTACACCAACATGATCATGGAATCACTTCCTTACTTATCCCATCTGTCGTTTCTCACATCTGCTGTCACATTAGAGGATCAAAGGAGTATTGTGTAACTCGTTCCCATGCCTTCCTGCAGGCCTCAAAGCTTTCCGCCAGCAGCTGAGGAAAAACACGCGCACTAAAGGGCTCCTGGGATTAAATAAGATCAAGGGTCTGACGAGGCAGGCTGTCCCACCACCCTCCTGCAACCGTGGCAGCAGAGGGTCACTGGGTCCGGCCTTCTCTGAGCACCGCAGCATGCTGGAGGAGGTGCTGCACCAGCAAAGGTGAGACACACTGAAAAACACACTGTTTTTAGACGGATTAGATCACAAGTTCTGTGAGAGAGAGTAGACACATTGTTCTCCTTTTGGGCATCTGGGAATACAAATATTCTTAGAGTGTGGTATTAGATCTTTCAAGGAAACAGCAAGAAGCTCAAACAGCTGGTGTTCAGAGTGGGTTTATGGGGAACAGATGTAGATAGATGTAGAGTCTGATCTTCTGTCTCTGTGTTCCAGGATGCTCCAGATTCAGCACCAACCTCAGCCTCAGGTCCAAGCCGCCCAGGCAGGCCCTACCCAGAATCCCCTGCTCTTTCTGGCACACCAACAGTCACCCTCTCCTCCACCTACTGCCGTGTTTGCATCCTCTCCCCTGTTTGATACCCCAACCCAAACTTCCCTGGCTCCTCAGCAAGCCGCGGTGGGCCTGCAGCACGGCCCCTGGCAACAGCCCCTCGAGACGTCCCCCTCTGGCTGCACCTCTTCCTCCTCGTCCTGCTACTCCTCCACTCTGTCCCCCGTGGCCTCTGCTGCCTATCTCCTCGAGGCTCGTCTGCACATCAGCCAGCAACCCCACCCTCACACCTTCACCGGCTTCCAGCAGCAGCTCCATTCTGCTGCAACACAAGGCCCCTTCACCATCCTGCCCAAACCGGCGGTGTGGAGCATTGGATCGGCCTCCCGTGCAAATCCCGACATGCAGGACCTGGGTCTGTCTGGACAGCAGCAGCAGCTCAGTAGCTGTGTGATGGTGAAGTAAAACGTGACTTGACGTTGAGCCCAGAAGAAAGAAGAGCAGATGTGAGAAAGAACAAAAAAGCAGATGCAAGCGACAAATTTACTCTTTAACAACATGAGGTACACATGTGAGAATGTGTCCAAACACGTGTTTTTGAATCATATAAGCTAAAGACTAAGCAATAACCAAACTCTGGAGGAGGCGTTAAATCCGTATCAAACAGCCAGAGAAGCAATAATGACTGAAAGACTCTTCTCCAGTTCTCTGTTCGACTTGAATGAAATGAGAGCTGGCGTTAACCAACATTTATTTCTCACTGATGCTGTCTAAGTTAACGTTTTGATTTCTTCCTCTTCCTAATTATTGTTAAAAGTTCTCAGTGATTTTTTTTTTTTCACTCGCCTGGACAGAAGACCAAAATTCTTTCTTTCTTTTCCCCTCCACTTTGTTCGCCTTCCCGAAGAGACACTTCTCTGTAGCAGTGCAATGAACATGCAGTATAGTGCCCTAAGCTTACAAACATTCACTGAAGGAGTCGATTTGTATTGAAGCTGTGAGTTGTTTTTGTTTTTAGCTACGCGAAACGCTGCTTTTACCTCAAGCTGCAAAAAGACTGCTACGTCCTCGTCAGCCAAAACCGAATGAAGATAGTGTCTCGCTGATTGAGCAAAGCACAAAGGTACATCCGTCAGCTTGGTAGCACCTTACGTGTGTGGATACGTATCCATATTCCCTTCATGTGACGAGCACCTTCTTGTTAGATGCTTTTACTACCTCCTCAGGCAACAAGGCAACCATTTGGAAACTTCGGAAAAACCTGCAAAAACCAGAATATCAGAGGAAAGCCGTTTATTTTTTTTTTGTTTGTTTGTTTTCTTCACATGGACAGAACAAAGACTGTGGGAACAGTGCAATATTTTACTTGGGAATAAGATGGAAAGATGAGGCGCCACATAACATGGTCAAAATTGTATATTTGCCTGAGGTTTGTTTGTTTCTCACATGTAGTATGTTTGACCTTGCTGTGCTAGCTAGCTGACTAGAAAAAGGTACTCGTTGTGTAACCCGGTAACATGATGCTGTAGTGACCTAGAGGAGAGCCTCGAGGAACTCTGACGTGCTGTCTCTCCCTACGGCGCGCGCGTACTTCTCTAACTGTAAGGAGGAATTTGGGTTTTACCAAAGAGCGAACAGCACAAGAGATTGGTGATCCATCAAAGACACACTACTGACGTCTCACTTTCGAATGCTGTCTCAAGATGTAGCACGGTGGTTAGCTGCCATTTTCACACAAACTCCTTAGCTTTTGTGAGGAAAACTCCCGCTGCCACCAAATCCTTATGCTACGCGTGTTGTTATTGATATCTCTAGCTGTTACTATCAGGACCATGGTAGTATTCATTTTTTTTTGTACTTTTCTAGAAAATAATAAGAAAAAAATGATCAAAAAAAAAAATAATTAAAAAGTCAGAAGATAGCAATACCATGTTGTGCAGGAAGTTGAACTTTCTTCTGTTGCCCGTAAGTGGGTAGAAATAGGTAGACGTGACCTGCAGTGAGCTGATCGATTTGTGCAGGCAGTTCAGATGACGTATTACAAAGCTACAAGAGATGTGTAATAGTGTTAGTCAGTTCTATCATATCTGTGAAACATCTTGTAGGGGAGCAGTGTTTTATTTTTCCAAACCTGGATCTACTTGGAGAAGGTGTTGATATTTCTGCCCAGCAGTTTTTTTTTTGGTTGATTGCACTCACTACCATCACTTGTGCCTTTATCTGAACAAACTCCCGATCCGAACGAGCGACGGGCGGCTCCATTACCCGCCGCTCGTTGGCTCACACGCCCCTTTCGATGCTTTCTTTGACCTTCGAACTTGCTGTTTAAACCGTAGCAAGGTTTGCACTTTATTCATATTTCTTATTATTGATTTTTTTTTTTTTTTTTTTGGTTTGTTTCTCATGATATAAAGAAAAGAAGAAATTATTAACACTAAGGCTCTTGATGCAAAATCTCTGAGATGACCCTTTTGATAAACTTTGGATAACAAGAAGTATTTCATGTTTTTTTTTCTTTTTTTTTTTCGATTTGTTACTTGACTGTAAACATGAACACGTCTTTGTGTGTGTGCATGCGTGTGTGTGTGTGAGAGAGAGAGTGGATGGAAGGAAACAGAAAGAGGTAGAGAAGGAGAGAAAATGTTAGCTCAAGAGAGATTGTTTATTTATGTGGCTATTTATTTAAATAAAGTTCACTTCCTAAACATTCGGTGGTTGGATGTTTTTGATAGCGGGAAGCGGGGTTTGTGCTCAGGTTCAACACACGGAGACTCAGAAAACACTTGATTATCGCCCCTGGACATAATCTGAACATCTGAACATAAACTATTATTTAACTGCATGTACATTTGTTTAATCTTTTACAGTGAGAAATACACGATGAGTCAATATACACAGAACAGGCATAACATTATGACCTCTGACAGGAGAAGGAAACAACATTGACCATCTTGTGACAGTTTAATGTTCTGCTAGGAAACATGTTGACCTGGCATTCATGTGGATGTTACTCAGACATGTACCACCCACCGAGTCACAAAAAACGGTTTAGGAACAACTCAGAAAGAATGAAAAGCAGCACATGGTATTGACCTGACCTCCACATTCACTAGATCCCAAACTGATCAAGTATCTGTGGGATGTACTGGACCAAGCCTGATCCACAGAGGCCCCTCCCCTCAACCCTAAGGACCCAAAACCCCCCACTAACAATATTCTGTTACCAGACACCACAGGACACCTTCAGAAGGCCCATGTCTGTTCTCTGATGAGCCACAACTGTTTTGGAGGCATAAGAGAGAACTAAACAATACTGGGCAGGTGGTCATAATGTTATGCCTGATCTTTGTGTAGACCTTTAATACTCATATCACAGAACAGACCTGAACAGTGACACCAAAAACAGTTGATGCAAAAACACACAGCACAGACGTCCAGCATTTCCCTGGCCCTCCACAATGCTTCATGCTTTTCCCCTAAGTGATGATTAGGCACGCTGATGATGCACAAGCACCCTGTGCTAATTCAGAGTGATGTTGATGATGCATCAGACCCTGATGACCCTCCTGCTGGCCGGTTATTCATAAATCCAAGAACAGACAGGTGTCTGACGTGTGACAGGAAAGGCAATGTGGGAGTCAAGTGACGCAACAGACAAACGAGAAGCCAAACTCAGGCCTGAGCCAAGTGAACTCCGCTGCACTCCCCCACCCTCCCTGCTTGCTCATTATTTCCAGTCAGATAAGACGGCAACAAAATGAGGCAACTCTATTTAAATTTTAGCAGGACTGAAAGGTGTTGATTTGCTGCTCGCTTCGTGTACAGTTTTACGCTGCGAGGGGGCCGCCTCAAACATCCACTCGGCACACATTTACATGCGTGACATATGGCCTGACATTTGGCATGCGACCGTCAGGGAGCTGTTCATGACATCTCAGCTTAAAAGGAACGATGTCCAGCTGCCGCAAACGTATCAGTCAGCAGCGGCTGCCTGTCTCACACGTAACCATGCATTAGCTAACAAGCCGTTTGCAACATGAACTGGAAAGCACAGAGGTTGTAACCATCTGCTGCATGTTTCATATATGACATGTCGGGCTCACAGACCCTTCTCATGCCCTAAAGTCATCCTCACCACAGGATGAGCGAGAGAAAAAAAAAAATGTAAATCTTTGAATGTTTCATAGCCACGGTCTTGACGTCAGTCGTACAATAACAGGAACTCAGGTACTCTCAGGTAGCGTGTTGAAACGGTTTTAGTGGCCGTGTTTATATGCAGAATGCAAATGCCTCGTTTACATTTAGCTCACGAAGACGTCACACTGCAGGTGTTTACAAAGCAATTTGAAAAACGTAGCGAGAGATGATTTGCGTTCACCGCGGCTGCTTCACTGAGCAGCATTCAGAACAGGTTAAAAGCGGTTTCTGTGTATGCGCCTCAAAAAAAGCGTTTGAAAAAGGCAACTGGACTTGTAGAGTTTTATTTCGAGAAGACGCCTCATCCGAGTATCTTCCGAGTAGCTTCTTCCGCTCTTCGTACCGCATCTGGACAGCCAATATGTCTTGTTTCTGCAAGTGTCTCTTTGCTCCGTTAAACTAATACTGTCTGATCTTAATCTTATCAGTACAGTAACATGTAAAAGCCACAGAGAAGTGAACCTAGATTAGAGCCTTGTGGAGCTCCGCGGTGACCAGTTCAGCAACAAAGACGACGCCTTAACTGATGCAACCAACTTGATTCGTTGACGTGACCTAAAAGCGGTAGATGGCGGGATGAAAGTGGAGATGGAATGAGAGGGGCTGAATGTCTCCAGACAGGGAACGATGTTAAGGGTGGGGGGAGGTGTCAGAAAGCCTTGTCCTTCTGGTTCCTGTAACGCAATAGGGAAGAGGAAGCAGAGAAACGAGAGGGATGGGGAGCATGTGTGGCGTAACAGAGAGTACAAATAGAACGACATGAAGCTTGTTCCTGAACTTAGTTATATTAACTTCATTTCCTCTAAAGAGGAATTCTGGTAATCAGTACGCATTGTGAAAGCTGTGCAGTGATCACGTCAGTTTCTGCCTGCTGACTATTCAGTACACATATCAGTAGCAGATACATTGTTGTGTGTCTGTCTGTGTAAACTGAGCTCATGGCTGGGGATGGTTCTGTCTGGGTCACACAGTTCACTGAAACACTAAACTCGAGTCGTGCAAGTTGTCCGTGGACTCCCACTGTCACATGTGATTGTCTGCATGCAGGGGCAGGAGGTGCAGAGAAATGAGACTCAGACATGTAATGAATGAATCTAAAGTATTATTAACATGCACTAAAAAAAAAAAAAACAACAACATTTACAACGTAGCTTAAAACACATTTTAATGCAGTTGCATGCAGCCACATGAAGAGGTCTGGATTTAATGTATTTTTTTTGTGTTATTGTTACAGATGTGTTTTACTACATGTCTTTATACAACCACTTTGCATGACGGCTGTCGCAGGAGCACTCATAGTTTTATACTGTCTCACACTCCATTTGTTAAATGTTTATATGGTACCAAATGGGGCTAAAATAAAGCATTACCATCTAGAGTAATTTAACAATATCGTAAGCGCTGGTTGTTAAAACACGTAGCGTAAAATCTGACTCTGCAAATTAACACGTTTTTATCATGTTGCGGTTAGTCTGTACTCTTTTTCCTTTAGTCAACAAATCCCATGAATTACCAAAACCAGCAACGTGCAAGTCTGTCCCTCAGTACTTTAAACCTCCCCCGCTTGTCTGTGGCACTCGGCTGCAAGCTTATTAAACCCTTTTGAACAGTTTTTATATATTTATTTATTCGTTTAAAGGCTTGATAATTACCTAATCCTATTGTTGTTTTAACAGCAATTACCCAGACAGGAGAAAGTGTGCATTTATCCAGGACTATTTCCAGCTGCAGATGAAGACACATTTCCTGCTCCAGTGAGTATTCATGGCTGCAGGTTGGCGTATGTGGGACTGACGCACAAATTAAATACGGTCCGCTCCCCGGCCTGCAAAGTAACCGCTGCTGGCTCACTGCTGGGTCTTCAATCATTTTTTGACAACAATCGGGGCCTTCGGCACAGAGAAGTGAGATGTCTCAGGCTTCCTAGCGGGACTGTTTGTTGCATTTTTTTTTTTAAGAAGAATTCACACCATGTGTCGTATTTGCACTTTCGCCACCGAGCTGTAAGAAAAACCATTCCATCGGGAGTTAATTTGAACATTTGGGAAAGCACTTGGGGAACCCCTCCTATCTCACCTACCGCTCAGTGCTCAGACTCCGAGGCTCCTCACACAGACAGCTCCTCATAAAACATTCAGAGCCATGAATAAGTAACTCAGTTATCAGAAGACAAAAGTGCATTGAGCAGAGAGGTCGCCAAGAATCTCTGTGTGCGGGCAAAAGCAGAAGAGACGGAGGATTATATATAAAAAAAAAAAGAAATAGAAAAGAGCAACTGTGCTAATGTAAAAAATAACTTCCTGTCCCACTGATCTGTTACAGAGCAAGAGAGGAAGTTTATGTCTGATGACAAAGAGGAAACTCAGCCTCTTAAGGTCAGCGGCATTGTATCATAATCCACGAGAACGGTTGCATGTAGGAAACCACGAAGCGCCGCGCTTACAGTAAACAAGAAGAAGCCGTGAATGTGATGTGGAGCAGATAAAACGGCCTCAGAAATGTTCCCGGGAAGCCACTGAGGCTTTTTTGGATCCTTCCCCCGCGCTGTGAGATTAGCGCCCTCCTAATTATGTGTACGTGAGTGAGAAACTGTACACATGCGTCACTCCCAATAATCAGCCTCTCTGGTAGGACGAGCATGAATACCAGGGGATCTGTGGAACTTGTGGAAGCTCGGAGCAAAGTAAATAAACAAGGCTCGGAAGTGCACGTCAGGGCTGGGCTGGCTGCTCCGTCAGAGAGTTCACGCATCTGTCTTGCAAAAGAGGGAGAAGATTTCAGCAGCGACGAGGTTGATTTTAGTTCATAAAGACGCTTATGCCACTATAGATATAGTCTCTGAATTAATGCTGCAGACTCACGCTTTAATCAGACTCTATTCAGTTTCAGGCCGCTGTTTTACCGCCTGGCTGCGACTTAACTGTTATGGTCGACCCTCACTGTTTTCCAAATGCACTTTAATGTCGCTCTTTAAAGTTTTAGCGATCCTCGTCAAGCGCAGCAGCAAGCTTACGAGCTCATTCTCTTTTACACGGAGCGCTCCCTCGAACCCATTTTAATTATAGACGCCATTCAATGTTGTTGACATTGCACAGCCCTCCGAGACAAATCTGCAATTCCAGGTTGTATAAATAAAACTGACTCAACTAGAGCTAATGGGACCACGGGAGGAAGTAAATAACAAAGGCCAGGAAAGAACCGTCCTGTTTGTTTTCGTTAATGATTCGGACGAGTTGTTTGTCACACAGCTTTACACGGGAATTGTATTTCATAGAACTCCGTCGTCCATCATGTGGAAAATTTCACAACTCGATTAATCTTACAAGGGTGCACGCTGAAATAACTTTATTACTTCACTGCAGCGATGGATGATGGTTGCTCAAAAGCAGTTTTGGTTTTCTGTAGAGCTCGAGTGTGTCATCTGAGGAGGAGGCACAGGTTCAGCCTGACCTTTACGTTCACCCCTATTTGGAATTGGCCAACAGATGTTACCAATCAGCAAAGCATTTACAACTGGGCTGTAGAAACAGATGAGAAGCACACTTAGGCCTCGTCCACACGTACGAAAACGATCTTTTTCCTATCCGTTTTCGCTGGCGCGGTTTCAAAAATATCCGCGTCCAGACTGATCCGTCTTTACACGACTGAAAACGCTACTTCATATCCCAGGTCTATAGGAGGCGCTGTTTCAGTTTCAGAAATTCACCAAAAACGGAGAGGAAGAGGTGGCGCACGTGCATGAAGCTTGAGCGCTGTTTACAAATCGGCTTTAGAAGAAACCAAACTCAAGGAAAAATTATATTTTGCCCTAGTAACCATAATAGGCTCAATATCTTCTCCAGTAGTAACGCAAGCATGTAGTCCGCCATTGTTGTTGATGTTGTTATGAGACATTTCGCGAGATATAAGAGGTGGAGGGCTGCTCGAGGGGTGTGGCCATGGTGGCGATGACATCATCGCTTTCCAAAATCTCAGGTTTCAACCGTCCAGACGGATTCACAAGAAGTGCGTTTTCGAATTTATCCACCCTGGGACCCGGTTTCAAAAAAGTGCGTTTTAGGGCTATGCATTTACGGGATTCGTCTGGACGATAGGCCAAAACTATTAAAAACATCGGTGTTTACGTTTACGTTTTCGTGTAGATTGCCCCTCAGTGAGAAAACCTGCATTTATAAGTCACTAATCGTTCCTCTGGAGCCTACAGTGTGATCTGCAGGCCGGCCCGGGACGAGATAATCTTTTATGCCCCTTTTGTGTCAAGCTAACGGACGTTAATGTTAGAGCGACGTTACGTTAAAGGCTGGTAAAAGTTGGCTGCGCTGTTTCTTACATTACTCTACGTTCACTTTACTAGTCCCAGCTTCACCGTCACCACCTTTTCTTTTAAAATATTTGTTAAGAAAATCTTGAAGGCCTTTATTTTCTTCTTCTCTTGTATTTCCTTTTCCATCGTACCATTCCATCGTACTTGTGTCGACCGGACATTTAGTGGCCAAACCATTTTTGTGTTGGGGATGGGGGGTTCTTGACCACAGAAAACAAATAAAAAGCTTTTATGTAACTCATATATTACGTATTTTCTTCCACAAATATGCCTATTTTAATTATTATTATTATTATTTTATTCCATAATTTAATGAGGACCCAGTTCTGGGCCCCCCTCTATCCTGGGCCCGGGACAGCAGACCCGTTTGTCCCCCCCTATCGGCGGGCGTGGTGATCTGCTTCCATGGCTGTCACTGATGACTGAATGTAAGTTCTTCTGTGTGGCAGTTAAGGCTCCGACATTTTCCAGGAACATGCAGCCGCCTTCAACTCATGAACTCGATGTTACAACACGGGAAGTCACGCACGCCAACAATCAGCCATAAGTCACAAGGACGCCGCTGCCAGGCAACCGCTGGTGACTACTCGTCACACGTCAGCACATTCCTCACGCAAATTACGATAAAGTTTTATAGGACTAAATTACAATATGTCAACTGAGCACCCACCCCTGCCATTTCTGAAATCGTCCACAAACGCGTCAACAGTTGTGAACTTAATTACAAATTTCGACGGCGCCGATCATATGAACGTCTCTTGTGAACACAGTGACTTTATTTAAAGGCAGCATGTGACCTCGGTGGGAATACTATAAATGCATCTACAATGTTGACAGGAATTGGGATGCACACCGATCATGCATATCATTATGATCACCTTCCTAATATTGTGTAGGTCTCGCTTGTGCGTCCAAAACAGTTGTGACTCATCAGAGAATGGACATGGGCCTTCTGAGGGTGTCCTGTGGTGTCTGGTAACAGGACGTGGTTAGTGGGAGCCTTTTGGTCCTATGGGTTGAAGGGAGGGGCCTCTGTGGATCATCCCACAGATACTCGATCAGTTTTGGTATCTAGTGAATTTAGTGAATTTCCTAAACCATTTTTGTGTCTGTATCAGGCTGCATCCTGCTGGGAATGGCTGCTGCCATCAAGGAGTGTCATTTCTATGTCGTTGGGGTGCCTGGTTTGGTCTACGTGGGTGCTACATGACTAAGTAGTACATGAATGAACGCCAGGTCCAAAAGTTTCCCTGCAGAACATTGCATTGTCACAAGATGATCAATGTTATTCACATCTACTGACAGTGGTCATACTGCTGTGGCTGATCGGTGCATGTACATTGTGGCGGTTAAAAAACAAATAGTGTAGTACTACTGGAGGTTGTAGCTAATGGTCGACTGAGTCTGTGTTTGCTTTCACTCAGACCTCAAAAACCTTTGTAACAATTTGTGTAATATAATCTTTTTTTGAAAAAGCTGCTAGAGATCTAGCACTTGTTACTGCAATAACCACCGTTCTGACACTCAAGACACTTTTCGAGAGACTCTGATCATGACCTGAAAGTACACAACAGCTACAAAAACCCATCTGGTTGGGATTCTCCTTTATGTGCCGGCCCGTGCATACCATCTCACGGCGCCGCTCCTTAACATGTCTAAAAGAATGACTTCTCTACATCCTTTGAAATAAGAGAAAGCAAATGAATCTGCTTTAGATGTTATCACCACCAGAATCACCCCTTCAAGTTTAAAATTAACCAGCAGCTATTATGTCTCTAATGAGGCCCGAGGAGCCAAAACACCACACGACTAATTACCTCCTCTATCTCATGCTCCATTCATAGCTCTAATCCCTCACACGGCACTCAGCCGTGCGCATTACGTTAATGCGCAGCGCTGCCATTGTTCTCGTCACTATGGCGACGCCGCCCAGGACTGATTCGGAGGCTCATGCATCAGCACAAGACTGGTGTGGCACTACAGTGGAGAGAGAGAGAGAGAGAGAGAGAGAGAGAGAGAGAGAGAGAGAGAGAGATTAAAGGAAAGCACAGAAACACAGAGACACACACTTGGTTACACACACTCAGAAACACCGTCAGCTGTGAGAGCTGTGATGACGCACGTCGGGCTCCGTTAATGTTGGGCAGCAGGCTTTGGCGTCTGTGTGAGCATTCCATTACCGACATTACATTCCAATACTCGCTCTCGCGCCGAGTCCGACCAGCAGCTGTGAACTGAATTAGTCTCTGTCCCAGCCACAAAGACACGCTCTATTACTCAGCTCTTCTCTGATCACGGCCTCCTCACCTTTCTCGTCGCATTATATATTTAAGTTCACGCCAAGTCCCACAACTTTTATTGGCTGCGTCGCCAGCGCCTGTATCTCTGCTGCCACAGTCCTCAGCTAATGGCTCATGAGCTAAACACTGATGTCCTCATGCTAACACGCTGTGCATCTAAAAAGGTGGATAAACCCTCCATTACATTATCCATTCGTTTCATGCTGAGCGGTTTTGAAGCTCAATTCGACTCCCAAATCTGCCGCCATCTTGCCTGGCTCCTCCTCTATGCTATGCTCACACTCAGAGGCAGTCCTAGCCTGTTTAGCGCCCTGTGCTAGCTTGTGTAATTCTGAGAATCGTTACGTTACCCATCAGTTAAAAGTCAGTATTAAACCAGTTCACTTTGATGGTGTTCACTTCATCATTTAGCACAAACCAGCCACATTGTCTGCGTGTCACCATTCCAGTGTTGCTCAAGTGTTCGTTGACTTTGCTGGGTGATTTTAGCATGGAGGTCTGCCGAGCTCCGGTAGCTGACGTCACCCTGCCCCAACAATCACAACAAGACCATGTTGGCAGGAAAGCGTGCTTTGCTAATCACTACTCGGTTGACAACTGCGAGCAACTAACTAACTTGTCCTTGAACCAGTTACATTCATAAATAGTTGACAGCTGTTGTGCCCCAGGATGCCAGAATAGTTGAGGACAAGCAAAGGGGAAATAGTTTATTAGGATTCCGAAGTGTAATATCTTTGTTTATTTAGCATGTTCTTAACACGATGTCCAACAGATTTTTTACTGGTCAATTTCTATCTGTTTAAAGCACTGGCGGCTTTCATTTTTCCTCAGAGTTCTCCTGCCAATATGGTGTTGTCAACAAAAAAAGTCACATAGAGCATAGAGCATAGGGGAGTGTCTCATATTTGGAGTCTGCCCCATGTGGCCACTCAGGGAACTGCACTTTTTGGCACTTCATCTGCACTGTTTCAAATCCAGATGTTGCCTCGTGTTTTTACCATGTTCATTATCTAGGTTTAGCTGTCTCTGGTTGTTAGCATGCTAAT
Source organism: Planiliza haematocheilus (assembly GCA_005024645.1). NCBI lineage: Eukaryota > Metazoa > Chordata > Actinopteri > Mugiliformes > Mugilidae > Planiliza > Planiliza haematocheilus. The sequence continues at coordinate 11,577,952 of SRSE01000725.1, forward strand.
ATATGCTAAGTAGCGCTAAATGGAACTTCAAAACACTTCATCCAAACCACAAATAATAACGTCACGTGCCACTAAAGGAGGAGTCAAGGGATCATCGAAGTTAAAAGGCCTTGTTGTCTGGGAACAATTAATTGCTCTAGACGTAATGGCAATTGTTGAGATATTCCACTCTGGGCCAAAGTGGTCGAGCATAATTAAACCAATCAGGTCTTATGTGACTCCATCGTGTGTCCTTATCATGTGATTCACTCCTGTTTGTCTGACTTTCTGCGCTGTTCATCAAGACACTTGTTGTGTAATCTCCTACTTCAGTGTTTCATCTTTCCCTGCAGGGACTTTAACATGTGTGAGAGAAACGGTGGAGGAACAGAGAATGAGTGATCGTGGAGAGTCACAGTGCCTCGTTGCACCACGTGGTCGTATCATGGCATGGGAGTGTCAGAAGTCGTGCCTCTGTGGAAACTTGGAGGGCCTGAAGTCAGATGGTGGGTGCGTCACTGAGCCCTCGGCTCCCGTTACACCTGACTTGTAACACCAGAGACAGCGCGACTTGTTTGTTGCTACGTGACTACATGTTGCAAGTGTGTGTCATGGGTATCACCAGCATTTGTCACATGCCGCCCTGAGTTCTTCACTGTGACATGAAAAGGCCGTGCAGCTGAGACGTTTCTAAGAGAAAACCGTCACGCTGATAAGACTTTTGACTCAGTTACCTCTTAAACACTTTCTGAAGTCCTCAACTTTGAAGGATTGCTTGGAAATGTTGCATCCATGGTTCCCAACCAATGTAGCCGACTTTGGTGACCCCCTCAGTTTTTTTTTCTACCACCGGGCTAATTTGGTCCATACACTTTTTTATTATTATTTTTTGTATGTAATGCTAATTAGCTAATGTTAGCATGCTAAAAGGCCAACTGAATTTGCCGAACCCCAACTGAGCCCCAAAAAATAGTTTGGTACTTCAGGGGTGGGGCTTGCAGCGGCAAACATTTCTTACATTTTTAAACATGTGAGTACTCACAGCTTTTTATCTCATGGTCAGGAGCTCATAAAACACCTTTTCTTACGCATTTTGGCCACTTTTAATCTGATTTACTGCTGCCGTTCGTCTCCTTTCCAGCGATGAATGGCCCCATTTGTCGAGCAGTAAATCATGATCAACAGCAGCACGGCTTCAGTCTCCTTCATGCTTATTGGCGCGTTACCACAAGGTACTGGGCTGGAGTGGAGCAGGTTGCCGAATACAAAACAGGGCAAAAACAGGCACATTAAAACAGATGTGTACGTCAGCAGACTAATTCGTCTAATCTTTGCGGTTCTTTAGGCCGCAGTGGAAACCGACAGACAGAAGAAAATGTTCCTGGGACTAAAAGTTTCAGGTTCTTTGGGTTTAATGCCTCACAAGGGGGAATTCTGCTGAACTTACACACAGGAGTGCAGCGTCATCCTCGTACTTCACATGACTGCGTTTGTGTCTTTGAGAAACAAACGGCTGCAGCTGAGCCATGATACAATGCCGCTCTCCAGTACATCCAGTAACTCTAACGACATTAATAACGCAACAAAGTGCGTTTCCATGCTCCGGCTTAAGAGAACGTGCACGCAACCTGCAGTTATTTTCTGCAGGCCGTTCGCCGCCTCCCCCCTCTCTCCTCTCGTTGACCGTCTCCTCGTCTCTGCCTTGTGTGGACGCAGCTTGTTTATTTTTCCGTGTCACCTTTCTCTGTCTGTCTGTCTGTCTATCACCTCCCCGGGCTGCAGCGGGCACATGAAGTCATCAGCCTGCACTGACGTCAGCTACTCCAGCTCCGCAACAAAGCCAACAGTCTGCAAGATGTTTACAGGCCTGCCTTTCATTCCTCTGAACTGTTGGTTATACAAGATTTCAGATCTCTCTCTCTCTCTCTTTCTCTCTCTGTGTGTCGCTCCCTCTGTGTGTTTGCGTGTGCGTGCATGAGCTTTTCTAAATGGGTCATGTGTGTTTGCACAACCAGACAGAGGGCAGGGAAGTGGGTTGAGTATGGGGGCAAAAGTTGGCATTAGTAGAGCTGATTGTTTCAAGACAAGAAGCAATATCTTGTTCCAGCCCAGCAGTCATGAGGCTCTGTTGAATTTGTCAAGGTAATTAACAATCTCCGCTGACAGATTTGCGCCTCTCGCTCGACTTTTTTCTCCTTCTTCTCCACTCTTTTTTTCCCCCTCCCTTTCTCCTTCGTCCGCCGCTGTATGTTCTGTGTCACGTACTCAGATCCTCTTAGGCTGATTGCCTGACACTGTGTAAATCCTGTGCTTGGCTGAGTGTCCATCAGTTCACAAAGCCCACACTTCCAAGCTGCACAGTTATTTCCCATCTCTGTTGCTCAAAGTTATTGCGTGACCTCGGGTCAAATGACAGGAACAAGCACTCTGTTCAAAGGAAGTGAAGGCATATCCTGTTGACGTCACAATCTTGTGTCCACTTTGCCGTTTCTCTCAGTGGAAAACATTACAAATACTACTTCGCTGGACAAACACCTGGAAAAATGGTGAGGCCCCGACAAAGGAGACGAGGAAGTTGGCAGATTAGTCAGGAAGTTTACTCACAATTTCCACCAAAGTTTCTCTCTCTAGCCTGGACGAAAACCCATCGGCCTGTAAAATAGGCTGGCTACGGCTCTCAGGGGGCATCGAGCGGGAAAACCCTTTCACTCAGTGACAGTCTGGAGGCATTGACGTAGGAGACGGAAAAAAAACACATGAGAGGACGGAGGCTCCCAAATACTGAAGAGCTCCTGAGTCAGACTGACAATAAGCAATCATTTGGCATAAACACACACTCGTGCATCCAAGCGCGCACACTTCACGCGGCCGTCTGTGCTTTTAATTTTCCGCACCGATATTTCAAATTTGCGTCGTGAAATCAAACACACACACACACACACAGAGCACAATCTGCCACTTAGCTGCTACTGCACAAACCCACTGAAGCCCGTGTTTAATAGCAGCTCCGTGCGAGAGCCGGCACATGCTGCACAGCGGTCTCACTCACACACTACACCGTGCTTATACTCCGGGGTTTGTGAAAACGGAGACCGCTGCAGTTACGTAAGCCTGCGGTACGTCAGGTCACCGATGGCAAGTGACACAGAATGAGGTTACGGGGAAATTTTCAGGAGCCACCGGAGCCATGACTGACGCCGCTGCTTCTCCAAATGTCAGCATGTTGCAGGTCAGCAGCTCGAGCAACAAGGAGGGCGAGTTGCACCTTCTCCGCTAGCTAGCGTCTGATCCCCCGTCTTCAGTTTACTATTTGGATTTCCAATTTCTTACACTGGTCTGATGAATGCTTTCTTACCATCAGCTAATAACTCAAAGTGGTAAATCATTTCATGAGAACAATGCAAGAGGCATTTAACTAATAATTTTGTTTTAATTTATTCAGCAGGTGCTTTTACATTACTTTTTGACATATTAGCATCGCTAGTTAATGGCTGAGCTGAGCTACAGCCACTTCTTACTCTACTATTACACTAATACTACTTTATTGCGAGGTCTACTTCCTTTACTAAGAAGCTTTAAGTGTCAAACACATTAGAAATACTTCTGCAGGACTCAACACTGCATCAGTTTTTCTGTCCTCACTTCCTTACACAACACATCTATCGATGGTGGCCCTGTCTTTCAGACTACTAGTGTGTTAGAAGTTATTTCCCTTTCCCATGAGAAATCCAATGATTCTGTCCTCTTGACCCGGAAAAAAAAATCAATGAAAATCATTCGCACTAATAGAGTTTTAGAGTAGAAGTCCATACATCCATTCATCAATTCTCTTCCACTCATCCGAGGTTGGGCCGTGGTGGCATAAGCAAGGAAATTCTAGGCGTCCCTCTCCCTGGTAACACATTCCAGCTCTTCCTTGTGCATCCCAGACGGTATATATAATCCCTCGAGCAAATTCTGGGTCAACCATGGGGTCCCCTTTCAGGTAGCCGTGCCCTGTAAACCTCCAAAGGGAGGCGTCCCTCAACGGATGCCAATACCACGTCAACTTGTCCTACTACGAACTCCCTCTGGATGTCCCTAATATTTAGGGCCTTTGGGTGAGTAGAAGCCTTCAGGTCAAACATGGACAAAACCCGGATGCCTTAAGCACCTTGGTAATGAAATCATTCAGCTAACTTACTACTGATTATCCCTCGAGAACTCTATGTAAGGATTGCATTTTGAAGGATTGCGGTTGACGCTTTGATAGCAGGTCGGGTTTCTTGGAAATTGCAACATAACTACATCTCTGCAGTCAAATGCAATAAGTGAGCAGTAATTAAGTTATGGGGCACTGTGTAATGTAGGTCAATAGTCTATTCTGAACATGCAATAGTTCCCCTGTTGCTAAACCGTGATTGCATTTATTTCTACAAGATCACTGCAGCACCAAACATTCTGCAGAGATTTGCAAACAACGTGACGCTGTCGCCGTAGCTTCTGCGTCAGCTTAGGAGTCGAAACCGCCCATCAGGCTGCAGAGCTGCCTGCAATTGAGAAATGGAAAACATGAATTCAAAAAAAAAAAAAAACTTGAAACGGACTAATGCATAAAGTCACACCAGTTGGGGATAATCTCTTAATGGACGTCTGATTTAAAACCATTTTATTCTGAAGCACTGTGACCCTCAATTTAAGAGCTCTCTCTGTCACCTGAAAGACTAAACTGCTCCATAAAGAGGATGGTAACACCAGCCCCCTTGCATGTCATGAACTATTGAAAAGCTGCAGCAGCTACTGACCTAAACTCCGGGTTTCGTAACAGAAAATCCTGCCTGTCCCCCGAGAGACACCTACACACAGCCTGGAGAGCAGCGTCTGTCTGGACGAGCTGACACGGCAGCACAGTCTGACTCACAGCAGCTCTACACTCCATCTAATGCACCACCTCTGCCTTTCACTGCACATCAGCATCAAACTCCTCTCAGAGGCACGACTGGCCCTGTGCGCTTGTGTATGTGTGGGTCTGCATGCATACCGGTGCACTTATGCTTCTCCGCCCCAGAAATGTTGTTTTTTTTTTCCCCTTCTTCTACACTGTTACTCCAGAAGCGAGCAGAAACCGCCGTAAATGTACCCACCCATTATTTTTACAGTTCCAGAGTCCGGTGTGGCTGGCTCTGGATGGATGTGTGTTAAACCTGCAGGTTTGCGTGTGCTTGGCTGTTCCCTCCTTCTCGTTTACAAAGGAGCTGCAATAAAAGTAAATCATTTTTGGAAAGAAATAACAAAATATATCCTCAGCGTTTTCTCCTACTTTCACTGCAAGGATAAAATCTGAAGTTGCCTCTCTCCATTTAAAGTTTCTTGTAGCTTTTAAGATCTATTTTTAAAAAATAAACTTGATAAAAAATAGGATAAGTACTGAGGCAGTTACTTGAAAATGTCATCAATTAATGATTACGCAGTCAATGCAAATTATATCACTAATAATAATAATTCCATGAAATTACTCCATTGTGTGTTACATACCAACAAACGGGTTCACACACCCTCCATCTATGATCAACGCAGGTGGTTCCCGTATTTAAGCTTACCACTGCGTCAGTGCCGCACTGAGAACCCAACCCGCCTCTTGAGAATGTGGTCAAGCTTGACATGTTCAGCCGGCGCGTCGCGTCGTGACTAAAAATGGGTGTAAAACACGGATTAGTTGCGTCTCATCCGGAGGAGCTGCGGTTTTCTGCGTGAGACAGGTTAAATAAGCTGCGGCCGAGAGAGCCCCGACGCACTGCAGGTTAAGAGAATACATGCAAATGGAAAAGAGAGGCAAATTAAGACGACGTCCTCATCGGCTCGACAACACGTGCAGTGCAAATTCTCACAACACCGGCAATGATATCTGAAAATGCAATGAAAAGGCGTATCACATACTGTGAATGATCAATCTGCAAATTAGTTTTGTACGTTGTGAGATTATTTGAAGCTGATAAAAAAGGCTTATAAGGAATTATGCGATCAGACTGTTATAACAGGGGGGGTCACAGTCAGGTTCATGGTTTTTCGGGGCCCCCTGGAAACATTTCTGTTGTCCTTGGCACCTTTTGCAGCTCTGTGTGTCTCTGTGTGTTTGCTGATGTCGTGAGTATTTGCATTGCCCGTGTCCTCAAACCGATGAGGACGTTTTCTTGCTTTGCCTGTGCTCTGTATATTTGCATGCATTTTCTCTCGCTCGCCGTAAACATCAGAGACACTGAAGGCTCAATGAATTTAGACTGTTTTCACGTGGCTGTTGGACTCATCGTGTCCACAAAACCTGGACATTTTCAGTAAGTTCCAAGCTGTGACATGTTTGCTTGTCGTTTTCTGACACAGTGAAATTTCGTTCGTAAGTTCATAAAAGGTCCGATATAAAACAAACCCCATCTTTTTATTTTAACCTCACATTTCCCAAATAGAGCTACGCGGTTATGAACTGCTAAAGCGTTAGCCTCGGTGGTTCCTGATGCCAGCAGTTGCCTAGCAGCTGTGTTGACCGACGTTACCGCTTAAGCACCGAGCATATTGTGTACACAACTTCCCATGTTGCAACCACAAACTATTCCATTTAAAAATCCTTCCGAGCGTCCCTTAACCACTGAGCCAGAGGCTGAACCCGATCTCTTACTGACTGAATCTGTAGGGTTTGTTTTTATTTTTTAACCTGATAATGGATCAGTCTTACTGAACGAAGGCGGGCTGGCTTTCAAATTATCAAACCAGTGTTAGTAACAGCCACAAGTAACAGAGAATTACTGATTGTAATGTCAAATTTCAAACTTTTATCAGTCACTATATAACTATAAATGCTTTACAGTCCATGGCTGTAAAGCTATAAACATGATGTATATTATATTTATGTCTAACTGAAAGATGTGCTATGCTACAATATATAATAGCTATATGTTGTTGTTTTTTTTGCTTTGCAGTCGTTCTGTTTCTCCAGCTCTTCAGGGATCAGGGGCTAAGAGAATATGCTGAGCAGAAATAGAGACGTGGGCATACGACCGTCACTCACTCCCAAAAATATATGGGAAACAATAAACACATTTTGGCAACCGGCACAACTATAAACTGTATCCCTCCCAATAAAGTGCAAAGGTTAGTTTCAAACTGCTGCGCCGCCCCTGAGGGGGCCTGAGTGTGACGCACAAGAGAAAATCAGAGCAAACAGCTGCTCTGCCCTCCATTCAGTCGACTCCTTTCTCTCCCTCTAACTCACACACACGTACGAATGTCAATCTCCATACATTACAGCCGCGTCCGCCCCCTGTTAAAATTAAATGACTTTCTTTCTTTCATCTGTTTTGTTGCGTAACTGCTGGGGAACACTCTGATCAAAGCGGGGAGCGGGGAGGAGATGAGAGATGGCAGGGGCAGGGGTCTCCCTTGTTTCATTAGATGACACGTTCGTGATTTATGTGTTTTGACGGAGGGATGACGCAAAATGAGAAAGTTAAAACCGGGGCGTGCTCTGCGTCCTCACTGCTGCGTCCTGCTCCCTCTTCACAGTTGTTAATAAAAACCCTGTGATTCCTCAACAATGTTCTCTATTGTGCCGTGTTCCTGTCGGCTAAAGAGGCATTTCCTACCAGGAACCAACCGCCGGATCCCCTGCTCTCCTTTGCTCCTGAGCACAAACTGAGTGTTCTTCAGAGGAAAGTCACCTGAGAGGGAGTCAGATTTGCCCTAAGACAGTTTTGACCTTCGACAGGTTCGATTACACACGAACACTACTCACACGCAAAACACTGACTGTGGCTGATTTAGAATCGATTTCATTTTTAAATTATAATAACATATGTTTGTAAAGATGGGTCTGAAGAATCTACTGGAAAAAAAGAAGTATTTTGCTTTAAAAACCAAACTTGATTTTCAGATTTCCGAAACTGCTCTAGTACATATTTGGATCAAAAATTACATTTACAGTGTTGTGACTTCTCTGTGAGGCTGTATGACGCCGTCGGGAACATCTGCTTGCCTTCACATGGAAGTTTACAAAGCTAACAACCCTCACATATTCACAAACACACAACAACGAAAAATGATGTCAGTGTAAAAGGCGGGAAAACCATTACTGCCACATCGCCATGACAGCAACTGGGAGAAAACCTGAGCTAAACATTAACAAACAGCCTCACGCAGACTAATAGTAAAATGAAAAGCCAAACAAACAGTGACCAAATATGTAAGTACAGCATTTCAATAGGTAAACATAGCAGTACATCGTATGAGCTAGCATATGATACGACAAGGCCAACAACTTCATGTAGGAAATGCAAAGGCATAATGAAAGTATGAGGTTATTGGGAATACCCAAATGTCCACTCACAAAGTTGTGAGTACCACAAGAGAGCGCAGTGGAATTTTCTTGCGAAAACTGTTTGAATGCAGAGCTGTTAGGCAATTTGTGCCTAGTGGTCAAATCTAGTATTACATCTGGTATTACGTCATATCAAACACACAGGGCAAAACACAAAGACACATGTGCACCTGATGGTAGGTATGTCATTATGTCAAGTGTATATCAAAGTATTTGTGCATTCAATGCACTGTGTGGATCATCGTTCCATTCAGATTACGCCTAAATGTCTTCTGTAAATTTCATGCTAATCCATCCATCAGTCGTCGTAGTTCAGTCTGGATCAATACGATGGACTAATAAATGAGTCGCAATGCAAGTTTGGCTACAACAGTTGGCTACCAAGTTATTCATTTCTATTATTCTAAACTGGACATCCAAGAGTAACCAGGCATGAAGAGGATTCAAAACTTTCTGAATGTTCACATGACGTATACAATGGCATTTTAATTTCTAAACAGACTCAGGAAAACATTTCACAGACAAGAAACCTCTGTTGGTTATGTCTGTGTAGGTTCTCGGTCATCCAGATGATGTTATATCCAAAAAACAATTTGTGTAAGGCAACTGGACTTGTGAAGTGTTTTGAGGAGACGTCTCAGCACTCAACAGAAACAGAAACAACCCATCCACAAATGCAATTACCAACGCAGGAGAGCCAGCTCAGCAGGAAATGATTCAGCTACCCACCTACACCTGAAGGACAGGAGAAAGGACACTCCTTTGAAGACATGGCATGGCAACTGGTAATCACACCATGTTTCTATAGCGTCAAATAACGAAACTTAACAAAACTCCAAAAACTGACTCACTTGAACATGCATATATGTATATATATATTGTGACGGCCCCAGGCCTGGGTTCAGGGTATTGCTGTGCAGCATATTGTGGGTGTACTTGTGATTGATATACGGCTGACACACCTGATTCCTGTCGGCCCTATTTAACTCCGCTCCCCAGCTGCTCTCTCCCTCGACATGTTCATGGGTGGCACCAGACAGCGTGCCAGTGTTTTTTGGTTGCTTGTTTCGCACTAAAACATGCCACACATAACCAACAATCCATGCACTCACCTACACCGTGACCGGAGTCACATTCCACTTTGACTTTTTATAAGCTGTTGGCAACACCAGGTGTACAGATTTTGTTGCGCAAGTGCGGTCGTAAAAATATATATATATATATATATATATGTATATATATATATATATCAATGTTTTGCCCAAGTCCCACCCACTAACATGGAGGGGGCGGAGCTTATGACATATAATGCAGCCAGCCAGACACCAGGGGGAGCTCTACTTGCATTGGTTTGACGTGAAGAAGCTACTCGGATGAGTCCAGGTGCCTTTCTCGAATGTTTTTTGGATTAAGAAGTCTCACCACATAACTGACAGCATTGCTCTTCAAGGGGCGACCTGTTCATCAACAGTTTTACATGTAATATAAAGGTGTTCTCTGTGTGTGTTCTGAATCTCTGTGCATGATTCTTCTAACAAAAAGAGGAAATGTTTGCTTTTTTTTCTTCCAGTTGCATCCTTCTGCATGATTAATAGCTTGAAATGTAATCGTTCCTTTGAGATATTTCATAAAAAAGCTTCTGTCAACTGTTAAAGACCTCTTCTCAAACAGTTCTCTCATTCATTGCTTCCTCGGGGCATAATTATGAGGAACTAAACAGAACCGCGCTTAGCGGTACTCGTAACTTTATAGTGAATTTAGAGCAGAACAGGAAGAACGTCAGAGACTCCATGTGGAGCACATTTCTTCTTTTCTTTATGATTTTCATCTCTCGGAATTTGTTTACTCTGCGGCTTTGATCTCCTTGTTGGATTTGGTTCACAGCTTTTTACACAGAACAAACAAACCTGTGGGGAGTGCAGAACACATGGTTTATTGTTCGCTACGCAGACTATACAGATGCCGGATTGGCTCACTGGACAGGGTGTGTGCTCTTCATCACTACACACTCAACTGTGCTATTTTCAACCCTATTGATTTCCCTGAGAGCAACTGCAATGATAATAGCTCAGAGTTTGAGCCATTTGCATCACTGACGCAAGTGAAACTTTCTAGGAGAGAGGTCGTGGTAGCAGGTGCTTTGACCCAGTGACTTGTCTTCACCGGGTTGGATAACAGTTGGGAGGCGTGATGGGCTCCACCAGCAGAGCTGTTACTGACACTAGCAGTGGCTCGGAGGGACAAGAGGCCGGAGTCCACCGCGGGCAACAGCCTGATGACGAGAGTCCTCCGTCACTGCCAGTAGCTGTGCACTGGCTCAGAAAACGCTGGGGCTCGATTTGTGCCACTTCGACAGAGACATGTCATTCACACCTCAGTGTGTGTTACTGTCAGCCGAGAGTTGACAAGCACATCGATTACGTCCTTCGTCTCATTTCATACGCTCTGAACAGAAAGCAGATAATTCTGTTTTTCTAGTAACTACACGATATTTCAACTTGGAACTGATGTGTTTTGTCACATTTGGGGAAAAAAAAACATCCTAGCAGCATCTTGAATATATGAAATAAATGTAACATGTCAGTTAATAGCAGCACATACGCAACGGTGTCCCACTAACATAAGACAACAATTGTATGGATGATATTTTTTCAGCTTGACTGAAACAATTCTGATCTGACTGGATAAGACATATGCATTCACAAATCAGATTATGACATGCCCAAAGTTCCTCTTCCCACCGTAGAGAGTTCAAATGATTAGAAATAGAAGAAGAAGAAATCCTTTTATTTTTCTCTAATTTACAATAATGAATTCTCTCCGTGACAGATAGAGACAGTGCCGCATCTTCAGTGACGCTGCCCACATCGATTCCGGCTCTGCTTATCCTCTCGAGCTCGTTATTTTGCTACCGCCATGTTTCTCTCCCACAGGGAAACTCATCACATCACCTGATGATCCATACACAGAAAGATTTTTTTATTGTTATTCTAACCCGTTTACATGCAACTGAAAGGTTTACACCAGCCCCCTCGATCATTTTTATTCTGATCTTTAGTGGAACACTAGTGTCCATGTAAATGTGGAGTAAATGACTGTTAGGCTGTCACCTCTGCGTTTGAGCTAAAGGCTAACTTGAGCTAAAGGCTAACGTGACATTTTGACCGCTTCAGGAAGACAAACACAATTCAGATGAAAGAGAACAAAGCTGAGGAAGCTCAGGAACGTTATCAGTTTTGCAGGTTATAAGTAAAACTAGAGTACCGGACGACTTATTTTTGTATAATTTGTGTATGTAATTAACAATGCGGGGAACAGTCAGAGAGCAGGCGCTCACAGTCAGAGTCTCTTCAAACCATTCAGTCTGTGATTCTGACCGAGTCGCGTTTGAACGTTGTTTGAGCAGCGGCTACGTGAGCTTGTAAAGTGCACAAGGGTCAGGCTCGGTGGTTTTGTGAACCACGTGTCGACGACCAAACGAGGGGGGAGGGGACAAGAAAGATCGCGATGGAAAATACAGAGACAAAAGGCGCTGCAGCCATGTCGAAGCGAGGAGAAAACCAAACGCGGCGTTTTCCTGATATGGAGAAGCATGTGCAAAGGTCGGCGGTTATTTCAAGATATTTTTGCCCACTCTGCGCTCCGTAAATAGCTCTCTCTGCTATTTTTGGTTGCTGCAGAATGTGACAATAACATTTCCACAAACTAACAAGAGACGACGTGTTCACGATTGTGCATATTGATGTCTGGCGGTGCAATGGCAGTTTCTTGTTCTCACAGAATCATCAGCATTTGACCCCGGAGGTTTTGTGATTGTGCAGATAACCACTGCAGCCTATTTTGGTCTTTACATAATTACCCTTAACTCAGATTCTCAGCGAGCGTGATACTGACAGGACATCTGGTTCATTTAGCACTGAGAATTTTGCAAGAACCGGAAGGATGGCTGTGTTGTTCACTTTATTAGGTTTTTAATCGAGGATTTTATAAATTAGTCAGCACTCTCATATGTGTACTTATATATAGGCCAGCTGCCAGTTAGCTTAACACACACACACACACACACACACACACACACACACACACACACAAAGGAAACATAATGTGCCTACCTTTATCTCTAAAGCACACAAATTAACATGGTGGACATGATTTCTTTACCCCATACAAAACCTGAAGTGTCTAAACTCCAATTCAAGGGTTTCAAGATGTTTTCTCACTTCCTGGATTCTCAGTTGCCTGGCAACAGCTCCCGGCCAAGAAACACCCCAGCACATAACAAGCAAGCCCTAGGAAGAACACTTTTAAAAAATATATATTTATTTAAGATATAATATACTAAAGTGACAGTCTCAAAGACTGAACTGAAGTCTGTTTAAAGTCACTATCAGTCTCAGAACCTGTCTGCTATGGTCCGATGATAATGTCGCCTCTGGGGGCAACACACAGTGTTTCCAGCTTAGCTAGGAGACAACCGGATAACAGATAATGGTCCGAGACCGCCTTTACTGTGCACAGGTCATTGTTCATTGTGATGAGAGAATGGACTTAAGACTGAGGGACAACATTTACAAATGGACTGTTTCACAAGTGGACAGTTTTAGAGTTTTACGCGTTAGCTCAGTCGCTGACACAGTGTGACACACCGAGTGTTTACCAAAGCCCTGCACTAAAAAGTACGAACACAGAAACCAGAAAGTTTCCAGTTACAAAATCGTGCCTTTTTCGGTTTCTGTTTTGTTTTTTTTTGTTTTTTTCCTTCTGCGACGTTTGTGAAGTGAGCAAAAAAAAGAGAAAGGGAAAGAATTACTGTTATTAAGACTCGTTGGATCCCTGGTACACAGGATGCTGCAAAAGACCCACCGAAGATACCTGAAAGAATTAGTGAACTGTTCGAGTGCTTCTACAAGCATTTTGTTATTGTTCAACAGAGGCTATTTGACATAAATATAAGTATTATACATATATAATGACAGACCTGACATTCATACCATGTTATAAAACAAAATGCTTATGGCACACAACCCTCGCTATCATTTTATTTGTGTCATTTGATCATTTAAAAAAAGCAAAACTACTAAGAATACATAAACATAATCATCTCATGACTCCTCAAGTGACCCCTTAAGAAATCCGAGCTTCCAAATTCAGACACACTAGAATAAATGTTTGAAAAGGCTTATTGTATAAGGTGTTCAGCAGGACATGTAAGGGTATGAGAGCAACCCGTCGCCCCCCCTCCTCTGCTACGGATATAAACATTAAAACTTTTGTTGAATTTAAAGGTCCCTTTTAGCAGCTTAAAACTCACCCTTCCTTGATTGGTGCATTCGAGGCCTCCAGCCAGAGGCAAATAATTAAGCTCTAATTCTGCAATTATTCTCAGTGAGCAAAGGAAGCATTGAGAGGCTGCGATGAACCGGGCTGGACGTGCGTCATACGTGAGTTCCAAACGCACCGACAGCTTTTTCACTCGGCAGTCGCACGCTGGCAGTGATTTGTGGCGCTTTGGATGACCTGTTGATTCTGAAAACGGTTTCATTTTCTCATTGCGTCAAGAAGGAGCAGCTCCCCTCCAAACTAAACAGACCAGAACGCAGTCCAAATGTGGAAAAAGTTCCATTGTATTTAGCTCAGTAGGAAGTAATAAGACGCTGAAGTCGGTAAAAGGAGCAGAAAGTCACTAGAAACTATTACAGATTACAAGGAAACATTAAACTCTCATCCGCTGTGGAGGCATACACAGACTGTGAGGGCGAATGCAATTTAGACAAGACAAGAGTCTACAAATGCCACAAACAGCAAAACTGATTTCACAAAACTCAAAGTGTCATGTGTAATTAAAGCAAGCTGGAAAGGTCAAACTCAAAACAACACCCTCCCTTCATCTTTTACTTCTCTTAATATTCACCTTTACTTTTCATTTCAGATTTGAGTAAGGGAGATACCAGCCTCCACGAATCTGCAGAGAGACGTTTGGTTTGATTGCTGCAGCGTGATGGGGATCATTGTCACGTCGGAACATTTCTTCCTATCAGCGCGCTCCCGCCTCCTCCGCGTTTCACAATCGGCACCAAAGAATGTGCTGCCAATATTCATCAGGCCTCTTTTCATCTTCCCTCGTGAAGTTTAATCTCGCAGTTGCGGGGACGCGGTTTCCTCCGCGGACGTCACCCGTTGGTGGCTGGATTCATTCGGCGTCTGATTAGTCACAGAGGCTCCAGATAATCCATTGATCTCCCCGTTTATCTTATACGTACGTACATACTGCTTTTTGTCTGTCGCACACTCTCTCTCCGTTCCTTGATCTGTTCCTTCAGAAACACCCCAGGCCAAAATTGAGAACACTGTAGTGTCTCGTGGTTCCTTCATAAACTAGCTTATGTTGTGTTCTTCTATTTTCAGTATTTTTGACTATGTTTAACATCAAATACCCGACACGTGCACCTAAAATATTTTCACCTACCGTTTAACGTACGTACGTTTAATGCTTTGGCATTGAGCTGGGCGGCTTACATTCATTCATTTCACATATTCAGGATGAGTTCGCTTTGTTCACTTCCTGTGTCTACGCTCCTAAATGCAGCAGTCTCTAAAACCAAAACACTGCGCTGAAAGACTGTAAAATGACCTGCAAATCTATCAAAATCGACAAATGCGAACCAGTAATAATGATGTGATTCGTTGTCCCCCCCAAAAAAGGAGGGCAGAAAGTTTCCTGCATAAACTTTCTAACCATCTACACATCCGGTACTGTCATGAATGCCGCCTGGTCTCGGCGACAAGAAGAGGGACCCGCGTCATCCTGCGTATTGTCTGCGTCTGCCGAGGACGACAGATCGGACGGGGCTGTGAAGTTCAGAGGACGGTCGGGTGAGAGTGTGATGTGATGTCTGTGGTTTTCCATTTGCTGCCGCGTTAGCTGCGCCGTGACTCGTTTTCCCCTCCTGAGCGACCCCGTTTAATAATGAAGTTGATGGTTACAGTTTCCAGTGAGTGTCACCTCCAACGCGAAGTCAATATTCAGTGACATTGGAGCCGTTACCTGAAACGGTCTCTCTTTGGGAAATGACGGTGGACTTGGACCGGCAATTCCTTTCAAAGCTGTCAGGAATAGTTTCAGCGTCAGAAATGTGTCCTTGTGACATGATTCAGGGAGCATAGTGTTTTATGTTTATTTTAGTTATTGCAGGAATTGTGTGTATACACTGCATGACGCACATTCGCTGTAGCATTGCTTCAATAAGCTTCTGCAATGTCTCCAGATTTATTTCCATCCAGTGTTGCATTCATTTTTCACCAAGATCTTCTTTTGATGGGAGAGTCTGACCACTGAGCAAAGCCTTCTCCAACACATCCCAAAGATTCACAACGGGGTTAAGGTCTGGACTCTGTGGTGGCCAATCCATGTGTGAAAATGATGTCTCATGCTCCCTGAACCACTCTTTCACAACTTGAGCCCAGTGAATCATGACATTGTCATCTTGGAATATGATCCATTGATGTAATAACCTGGTCGTTCAGTATATTCAGGTAGTCAGCTGACCTCATTCTTTGGACACATAATGTTGCTGAATCTAGACCTGAGCACCTGCAGCAACCCCAAATCACCCCAGATGTACAGTAGACACTAGGCATGATGGGTGCATCACTTCATCTCTTCTTACCCTGATGTCCCCATCACTCTGGAACAGGGTAAATCTGGACTCATCAGACCACATGACCTTCTTCCATTGCTCCAGAGTCCAATCTTTATGCTCCCGAACAAACTGAAGCCTTATTTCCAGTTAGCTTCACTGATTAGTGGTTTTCTTAAGGCTACACAGCTGTTCAGTCCCAATCCCTTGAGTTCCCTTCACATTGTACGTGTGGAAATGTTCTTATTTTCACAATTAAACACAGCCCTGAGTTTCACTGTTGTTTTCCTTTGATTTGATTTCACTAAAATGTTTAACCTTTAAAATCAGATTTTTTTTTTACGACCACATTTCTTCCTCAAAGACGATGGTTCTCCACTATCCTTCCACTTTTTAATAATGCGTTGGACGGTTCTTAACACAATTTTAGTAGTTTCTTCAATCTCCTCAGATGTTTTCTCTGCTTGATGCATGCCAATGATTTGACCTTTCTTAAACAGACTAACATCTTTTCCACGACCACGGGTTGCGTCTTTCGGCATGGCTACTCATTGCGTCAGTTGGCGTTAAATAACTTGTTGCCAGCAGAAAGACATTCACCCATACAATAATTATCCAATAGGAGGCTTGTACCTATTTGCTTAGTCAAATCCAGGTGGTGACTTTGTTTTTTGGCCGGGCGGTGTACCATCACTAACTGAAGATCGCTTGAGGCTCAGTGAGGAAATGAATATACAGTGCACGCATATAGTAACACACTTGCACTCGTTCTGCCTGTGTTTCAGCAGCATGTGTCATTTCTGCCTCCTTCTGGTGAAATAAAACATCACATGGGGAAAGACACAACTGTTGCTTCACAGCTCTTCCCAAACACACCATACGTAAACAATAAATACTGTTGATTTCAAAGGTTCAGACTCTTCTGTTTTTTAGTAACGGGTAACATTAAATAAATGAATTAAAGGCATTAAGGTGTTTAAGGCATGCATAGTTCCACATGCATCTTTAGTAAGTAGCTTTAGAGTTCATAAATCCTTTAAGAAACAAAAGTGCAGCATTTTAAGTTGAGGTTCATTGATTTTTATTCATATCAAAGTGTGCAGCAGATTCCTGTCTTGTGGAACTCTTCACGTCTGTTGGAAGTGATGTTTTCAGCCACCAGATGGAGGAATTCATCCACATGAACATGCTCAACAGCAGAAATGACCAAGTGTAAGAGGAGTCCACTAATTCAGCCTTACATTCCTATAACATTATCTTTTGTGCTCGTTATTCCTCCTTGTCAGAACTATTACCGTCTGAGATTCAGGTTCTCTACCTTCAGAGCCTCGAGCCGCTCACCCTACCTGCCACTAACCAGTAAACACACTTTGATGTGTTAGACCGCTGGAACTCCCCGTTAAACTATAACACACTGAAATGTCAGTGATGGCCGTGCAATTACTCAACCTCACAACTATCACGGTGGGAGCTCTGCTGTAAATTCCCACAAAGTTAAACTAGTGCGAACCTAAAGCACACCATACGGAATATAAACTGTAAACGGACAGATGGCTTTTTTTCTGCTACAAACTGACAAAGAGCAAGGATTGAGGAAAGGCACGAGGCACCATCATTTATGTCAGTTTTACTACTTCAGCATCCATTTAGAAAATTTCTACCAGATTTTATATCATTAGTGTGAGAAGAAATGATCTACACAGGCATCAGACCAAAACCAATCACTGCATTGACCAGGAAGAGGTAAAAGTCATTAATCAGGAGAGAGAGACAGAGAGACAGAGACAGAGAGAGAAAGAACTCTCTAGAAGGTTCGTCCACATCTGACGTGTGTATATCAGAAATAAACACAGAGTTCAACACTCGGAAGCTATCAATCATGAAAGTCGGGCAGATTAAAAAAAAATTAAGGTGACATTTATCTATTTTTTTCTTACTCATAAAACTTTTCCATGATGAGGTTGTAAACTTTTAAAGATGACTTTTTAAAAGGACTAAATTCATTCCTGTCTCTGTGTGCAATCAACTCAAAATAAACCACGGGGACTGTGCTCATTGTAATGTGAATCATAACCACGTGTCCGTCTTTCCTTCGGATTTGGACGGTGAGGAAAAATATTGCTTGTTGATTAAAATCCATTTAGGGATTTAAACTTTTAAACTACAGCCGATCACGTGCCGCGGCGACGGGTAACAGAGAGACGCGTCGCCTTACAGCGAGCATCGAGCGACTAGCGGTCAGTCCCTTCACGTGCGGTGATGTGGTTGAGGAGGTCGATCGGTGTCACCACGGCAAACACGACCTGCCTCCGACAAGACGACCCATTAGCCGCATCTGCACGGAGACAGAAGTTGAATCCACCTTATTTAATTATTGAAAAGAAAAAAAAAATCTGAGAAGCTGACGAGGTGGAAGGTGAAATATAATAATCTCTTACACCGGGTGTGATCGTGCTGCACCAGAGCGAATTTGTCCGTCTGGAGGATGAGACACAGTTTCCCCAGGGTGTCTGTCAGTTGCACCTGAACGCAGCGTGGTACTAACATTAGATGAATGTGGAACATTTATAGGCGTGTAATCTTCAGGGGGCATATTGCACATGCTCTTCGTGCGTCGCGGCTCACTGACTGACCTTTTTGAAATCCTTGCAGAGCAGTGCGCTGACAGCATCTGAAAGTTTGACCTTCCCAGAAAACACAGAGGACAGGATGTTTCCCAGAGTCACCATCCCCAGGACCTCACTGTGGAAATCCAGACAGACAACAAAACCTTACATCAGATACAGGCAACAGGGACACAGACCGACCCTGTCTACTTGTGTCAAAGACATATCTGTTTTACACCTGACAGCAAGGCACTAAAATGTTTTCTATTGCCGTGTTTATGTCTCATATTCTGAAAACCTCCTTTTTTAACATTATTCATGTTGATTCACTCGCCTGTTCTCAGGTCGAGGACAGTGTCAGGCTTCACTTTTCAGTCATTTGTCCATATTCAACCTGCTCTGGACAATTTCATTCAGTCGGTCGGTTGGATACTGAGGACGAACCTTTTCCGGCTAACGCATAAAGCCAAAAGTGTTTATTCACACTTTGACATGTCTGCATTCCCCCCCGAGACTCCCGAGGCTTTGTAAGATGCGAAACCCACCCTGACTCACTGACAACCGGGGCCTGGTCGAACGACTTCTCCTTCAGGATCTCAACGGCTTTCTGGCAGGACACAGACGGAGAGACGGTGAGGGGGACGGACAGGCGTAAAGTCCGGACGGTCTGCTTCCACCACCTTCAGGAGAGCAAGGCAAGCATGTTAAAACTGCCCCGCTGGAGGTGTAGTCGACTTTGTTTTGGTTCGTTACCAGGGTTTAGGTTCCACTGGAGCCTCTGGTGTGAGGAAGCCCTTCTCACACATCCACTGATCGCTCAGGAACTTTGACCTGGTGGCAAAAATCCAGCAATGAGTTGGGACAGGCGGTCGACTTGGTTTGAATCTTGAGGGTCCTAGTCGGGCTTGCACCCAAAACCTGCCTAGAACCTGCCATTTGCAAACTTCTCCTCAAATTAAAACACAGACGGTATGAAGGAGTTTTCAGGAAGCCAAACAGCAGCACAAATTTTAAACATTAAACATATGATTTTCTGAATCTCACTATTTTCCACAAAGGAATGAAACAGCAACAGTAGCAACGGTTAATATTTCTGCGCCGTGCCCTTCGTCCCTTACATGTAGTTGCGGACGGAGTCGGCCAGGATGACCACGCATCTCTGCCCCTCCTCCAGCTCTCGAGCCATCCCCACTGCCGCCGCCATCGCTGAGCCAGAGCTGCCCCCTGCAGGCAAACCAGTCAGCAAAGAGGGAGTTCAAAACCTGCAACCCGAACGGTTACCACCTGGCCGGCGACGTGAGCTCACCGCACAGAAGCCCCTCGTCTCTGATCAGCCTGCGCGCCATGGCGAATGTTTCCGTGTCAGTCGACTTGTACCACATGTCCACAAGCTGCGGAGATTTGCGGAGGGAAGCAGTTAGTTTAGGTAAAACGCACAAATGTACACGCGCGTGGAAGGCACTCACCGATCTGTCCAGCACCGTGGGGACGAAGTCGTATCCAATGCCCTCCACTTCGTATGAAATATTTTTGTCATTCTCTTCTTCAGATCCCACCAGGGAAGAGCCTTCAGGATCCACAGCAACTATCTGAAAACAGTGGTGGGACACATACACGGCTCCACTGTGTAATCTGGGTTTGGAGATGTTGTACACTCTTAAACTTGTCTGTGTGTTACAAAATAAATAAAAAATAAATAAAGCAGTGGATTAAAATAGGATGTGCTTATTGCCTTGACGTTGGGACACCTCTCCTTCAGCTTTCGAGCGACACCTGTGAGCGTCCCACCTGTGCCGGCTCCAGCTACCAACATGTCCAGTTTACCTGAAAGGTAAACCACACACAATATAAATGTAACCTTTATGTGTAATCTTCTGCTAGTCAAGGATTTAAAGATCCTTGTTTTAAGTTTACTTTAATTTAATATATATTACAAACAAATCCCAGTGCACAAACACTGATCGGTCTTATGTTAGTAGCTAAGCGTATCAGTCATTCATTCATCTTCTGTAACTGCTTTTCCCGTAAAGGGTCATGGGGGGGCTGGAGCCTATCCCAGAGGTGGGCTACACCCTGGACAGGTCGCCAGTCTGTCGCTGGGCTAACACAGAGAGACAGACAACCATTCACACGGCCAATGTCTTTGGACAGTGGGAGGAAACTGGTCTTATTGAAAGGTAGCAAACGTAAGCAACTCATGAGGCAGGCAAACAATTATCAAGAGGGACACGACACTAACACTTTCTAAACATCTTTACTTTACAGATAATTGCTAGCATCGACTCTACTGAAACACTCCAAAAGAGTCCCCAGAGCAGAAGTTACGTCTCTAAGGTCGTTTTCACACCTAACCAAGTGGACTCGAGTTCGCTTGGGGGGCTGAAAGTTGCAACATTGTTGTATTTTCACTTGGTTCGGTTCCGCGTTCACACTGCAACTTCTGAACCGCACCAAACTTGCGCCCCAAGCGCACCAAACTTTCTGAGCGTCAAAAGTCGACGTCACTCCGCTCGCAACTGACAGACCTGCTGGGTAATAGTAAACATGGAGCAGCATGTGAAGTTGGCTGTTTTGTGGATGTTTTTTCTTTTCTTTTCAATGTACCAATTGCACTTGGCTCAGCAAGCCGTGCAGTACGATCAACATGTAAGGCAGCGAAGCAGAGCGCATTTCGCTCTTACAACTGCACTGAGGACGGAGAAACGGTACCAGAGGAAAAAACGGAGACTGACGAGAGATGTCGAGTTGTTGGCGTTGTTGCTGTACAGACGGCGGACAAGGTCTTCTTATATTTCCAGAAGAGCTTTCATCTCATCGTCGCTCCATGTTTGTCCTCTCGCCATGTTTGTTTGTTTCTTCTTCTTCTTCTCCTCTTTCTGTTTTGATTTTGCGTCACTACGCCATGCATTACGTGTGTGTTTGGTCCGCTGAGCTTTCACACTGCATACGAACCGAACCAGGGTTCACTTGCAAACGGACCGAGACCCCCGTTTTCAAGCGGACCAGAGTTCGTTTGTTTGATCCGCACCAGAGTTCGTATGAGCTTTCACACCTGCCCAAACGAACCGGACTTTCCGAGCAAACGAACTCTGGTCCGTTTAAAGCGGACCAAAGGAGGACAGTGTGAAAGCGACCTAAGGGTCAATGTGCTACGACCAAAAAAGAAAATGGTGTCATACTTCCTTGAAAATAGAAATTTTTCTTCTCCGAGAGCACTACCTCTCTGGCTTTTGTGATACTGTGTGATTCTGAATTGTTGTTGCTGGCTTTGTGTGGACACCGAGAGTACTAAACGGCATGAAGCCAGTAGCAATCCAAGAAAAGAACAAATAGTCGTATGTTGTTGAATTAAAGTGATACTTGGGGAGATGTGCAACAGAAACACGCCACTAAGCTGAAACACGCGTAACAAACGCTGCCCATCACAAACCGTCACACTGCTCCAGTATCTCCTCCGCCGTGGTGTCGTAATGAGCCAGGGGGTTGCCGGCGTTGCGGTACTGGTCGAGGACTTGCGAGTTGGGGATCTGGTGCTTTAGACGCCAGGCCGTGCGTATGTGAGACTCTGGAGAATCAAAGGCTGCAGACGTGGGCGTGCGCACAATTTCTGCCCCGAGAGCTCTCAGCACGTCCACCTGGAGCACAAAACCGAAATCAGACCTGAATCAGTCAACGGCACGCGCTTGAACTCAAGAATACTCGGAAGAAGAGAGCAGCTCGCCTTTTCTGTGCTCATCTTCTCAGGCATAGTGATAATGCAGCGGTAGCCTTTTACTGCAGCCGTGAGGGCGATGCCGATACCTGCAGGCGACCATTATGGAGGTATTTATATCACGATGGAAAGATTAAACTCTGCGGCCTGCTTCCTCGTTTCTTGGCATGAAGATCCATCCTACCTGTGTTCCCAGACGTGGGCTCGATGATCGTGTCTCCGGGTTTGAGGACCCCGGCTCTCTCAGCGTCCTCCACCATCCGCAGGGCGATTCTGTCTTTGACGCTGCCTCCCGGACTGAAGAACTCACACTTGGCCACTGAGCACAGACACAAATGCAGAAGGGTTCATGCGATGTGGTGCATGTCATAGTCATTGTGCAATGCAATGATTATCATGCAGGTTCTGGATCTGAAGTGGATCTATACAGGTTTATTCTCATTCATTTGTCCTCCTGGAAGTCCTGGTTCCAGACCTCCCCCTATAATGGTAATCCTGACTGAATGGGGCTTAAGAGTAACCTGGAACAACTTTGGAAATTGGTGGTCGTCCAGAAGTCTCTCGTACCGTGTGCACACTCTGCTCTGATCTCAAACCCACATCCTTGCAGGTGCACCAACACACCTGTCAACTGCTGCGCATTTGGGAGGGCTGCAATTAATCCGTGTCACATGAAAAGTTAAGCATGGAGTCCTCTGTCTCATTAAACCATGGGAACAATCGAAAACTTTACTTTCATCTGTTTAAGCGAGCGTTAAAGGTCGTTTACTCTGAGGCTTAAAGCGATGCCTCTGACAGATTCCATCCTCACTGAACCCAAAACCCTCGCTGCTCTGCCAATTGGAAATTATTGTGTACTAAAATCAAATGATGATGTTTTGGAGTTTCAAGTTGCAGATGTTTTTTTTTTCCTTCCTTTGGCCGCAAGAACAAAGAGTCTTTCATTTTCACCTCCCCATCCGTGGCGGCCCACCGCCTCCTCGGACAAAAAAAAAAAAAACTCCAACGGTCACACAGCGGCCCAAATAAGTACACAAGCTACACGATACTTCTGCGTTCCCCTTCTTAACACGTGAGAGGGAAGTCAGCAGGGACACAGTGGCATCAACAGACCCTGATAAAAAGAAATGGCGGCTCTTTCACTTACATGTATTAAGTTAATATGTTAGCCAGCATGACTCCTCCCCTGAAAGAAGCCCTTGTACCCAGAGATGGCAAAACAGGTGAGACTTCACTCTCTAATCTGCTGCTGTTCGGCTACACTCACATCCAGGCTGAACACTGTAAACTTCTCAACTTTCTTGCAGTTCCAGGAAGGAGAACAATAAAGCTGCTGTTAGGAGTTTGGATCATCTCCTACTTTGAAACGGAGTTCAGCTCATTTTCTGCACGCCAGTTATCTCCACATTAATCAGATACTGATTTGTCACCATGTTAAATTACAATTTACGCAGTATTACTCATTTCTCTGCAGCTTTGTAGGAAGAGGCTGATACATTTTGCTGCACTGGTACCCAAGCATGTGTGGGTTATATAATGTTTGTACTTACAAATTTCACACTTGAGCCCAAACTCCTTCGGGATTTTGTTCAAGCGAACCAGAGGCGTGTGTCCGATTTGCTCAAGGACGTTGGGGAGGATGCTGGTGGGCTTGGTGCTGAGATGGACAGAAGAAGAAGAATCAATCCAATGCACGCAAACACAAAACAGAGATAAGAATTAATCGGCTAAAATAATTCAGTAATAGCCAGTGTGGAAATGGCGTCTGCATTCAAGGCCTGTTATGATCGCTGCGTTTAAATAATGTGGTGGTAGTAGTTATATGCGGTTCATGGTACATCATGAACCGCATTTTCTCATTTTCTGATTTGCCACCTAAATGAAAAATCATAAAAATGTTTTTCATGTGAGTCAGTCATGTTAATAACTAGACTGTAGGACAACTGGCTTTGAAGTCATGTATCAGTTTTCTGCTAATGTAGCTACCGCTGTCGTCAACAATTCTGATAACTTTCTGTCATTTGAGCCGTCAAGTCGTCAGTCTGAGGTAAGCTAGGTCGCCCCGGCTAACCACCAACAATGGATAAATGGCTAAAACAGAGAGATTGTCCTTCCAGAGAGACCTCAGCTGCTACCACACGTGAAGCAGTCCAGATGTGGATAGCGAAGCTGCTAGCATAGACACAGACAGCGATGAGGAGTCTGCTCCATGGCTGAAGGGGTTTTCTTCTGGAGAGTCATGCCAATGAAATGAAACAAACTAATTCTTCTCTATTTCATTCTGCATTATGTTTATGTGCATGAAAATGTGCACTGCAGCGTGCAAAAAAAAAAAAACATTTACATTTCCACATAGTAAGGTACCTTAAATTTCAAAGTCATGCATATTTGTAAAGAAGGATAAGTTAATACACAGACAGGGAAGGTGTAAACCCCTTTTAGCTATTCCCTAACAACTGAGTAAGCAGCTGGAGTTTCTTGGCTATCAGTTCCTATAATATGTCACTATACACTGCAGTATACAGTATGTGCAGTCTGTGTGATGCCTGTTCTCCCAAAATAAACTTCTTTCCACCACTATAGCAGAGGTTGGTTGAGTTTTAGCAGCAGAGACCAGAGGGAATAGCTTCACTTCATTCATGCTCCCAGTCTGAATTTTTCCTCTTGGCTCTCACCGAGCTGGGTGGCTGTGGGGGGACTCTGAAATCGGCGCGCCCAGCCTCCAGGTGCACCTGCTGGGCAGATCGGGGCGGATCCAGTCCCTCCGATCTGCAGTCCCTCCTGCGTTTTCCGGCTCACTCCCAACTTCGAGATGCACATCGTCTTGGTTTGCGGATGAAGCACCGTGACCACTGATCATGGTGACGTCGGCCTTGTCCACAGCGGAACCTGGACTTATGAGAGTGGGGACATATTTGAAGTGTGTACTACCAGAAAAATAAATACAGATATTTTTTCTGTTTGCATTGGGCTAAACAGTAAATTAATATCATTACTGTGGCCAACTGGGCGTTTCTGTTCCCTGTGTCTGCGTGGGTTCTCTCCATTTACTCCAGCTTCCTCCCACCGTACAAAGACATGCTTGTTAGGTTCACTGGTGATTCTAAACTGGCTGTAGGTGTGAGTGTGAATGGTTGTCTGTCTCTCTGTGTTAGCCCTGCCATAGGCTGGTGACCTGTCCAGGGTGAACCTCACCTCTGGCCTGATGACAGCTGGGATAGGCTCCAGCTACAGAAGATGAATGAATGAGTGTGATCGGTTCTTTTATCTGCTTTTTATTAATTATATCACATATATTTTGTTGTTCTTATCAGTTTTAACTAATCTTTCATCCAAACCTTTATCGTACTAGTTTTATTGCATTCCATTGTCTTCATTTCTATTCTTTTCTAGTTTCTGAGAGCAGTAACAGGGATGAGTTGATGTAGGGGATTTTCTTCATTGAAAAGAAGGTTTTAACTCCAACAAATAGCTTTAAGTTACGTAAATGAACACCTACGTGGCATTAATACAAGAGTATGTATTTAATTAGTGCAATTATGGATTGACAGCTTTCTGTTTCCGTCCTGTCACGTAATTACATGACAACGTGTGTGGAAACATAAGTCAATCTTCTGCTGCCTTTTACTTTTTGGCATTCCTAACAAAAAGAATAATGACAATGTTGAATTATATCAAAATCAGTGGATGGCTAGTTGACATTAACTTTATTTAGTTTGCCACCTGGCTTGCTTAATATTAGCTGACATGGCACAAAGCAAGACATAGCTTAGTTATTTATAGAGAAAATATTACTTTATTAACTTGTTAAATTACCGTTTCATTCTTCTGCTCCGCTCGCTGTCTGCGGCAGTGACTGATCTCAGCTCCATAACTGTTTATTTTACCGGGAGGCCGGTGATTGGCTGGAGGTCTGTCAATCAATCTAACTTGACCAATGAGTTTTCACGTCTGGGGAACTCAGGTGCGCTCCATTTTAGTACGCTGGTACACTGCCAGGGCGGGCATTTATTAAATTTAATTAAGCCCGTTTAGAGAGGAGAACATTAAGATCTAAGCAAACCAAAAACAGCTACTTAGAAGTTAATTCCTGGTAAAATCCACCCATCAAGTACTTTTACGTTGTTCTATTTGAATCAACAAATGTATTTGATTCATTTTAAGACAAATCAAAAAAATATCAGACACTTTTCCTGCTAACCAAATTTAGAGCAGCCGTTTTCAAGTAGGTCGATGAAAGTGACCCCTGGTCTTGTGCCTGACCCGTTTTATCCTAACTGAGCTAAATCAGGAGTTATAATAGGTCTCTTTCACTCATCAAGAAAAGAAGAGGACAGGTGTTGTTAACAGCTATTGCTCTGTTAGCTATATCTCTTGCCCCAGCAAGTCACAGTGAGACAATACCCTGACTAACTCCACTTATCATCTAAAAGCTCATTTTCGATTTAGAATTAATTAACATAATATAGTTTAAATAAATCCCCGGTTTCCGGTGTGGGGGAAAAAACTTCAAAATCTTCATCTATAGCTGCCCAGAAAGTTAAATATCTAGTATCTGATTATTGGGTTGATAATGAGGATGGAGGACAGAGGGCAGACGTGCTTTTATTTTTACATAAAAACAATCTAAAGTCCAAAAGCAGTATTTCCTTTTAGCATCTAAAACCTGATTGAAACATTTAACAGGAAAGTCGCTTATTGGTCAGTTCGTGAGTCACTGATGATATCAGATTAAATAAAACGATTAAAACGCGCCACACATTAAATACATTATTGTTTTCCCTCATAATAAAACGATATTCATGATCCTGGCTGCTTAGAATTAGCAAGGTAATCATTTAATGGAGTAATAATTTAAGGAGATTATTAACAATGCGACATTTTAACGCAGCCTTAATGAAGGATGAACAAGCGCGCAACGACTAAATGGAGAGTTAATTAAAGAGAGACCCACTCACCAGTCTGCAGGATAAAACACCTGGAGCTGTTTGACCAACACGTTTTATTCTCTCCTTCCTCCAATCAGCTCTCAGTCATCTGACTCCCAACTTATTGTCCCACAGTCTGCAGTAGAGATGGGTGCGTTTGACACTGCAGGACAAAGACGCCGTAGCCTACGCACGCACGCAACCTATACTTGTCTGGCTCGCTCTGTAAGAACGCTAACCAGACGCTAGTCGGCGCTGTGACCTTTTTGCCAGACAGGTTTTTATTTTTTTACCTCCTGATTCACTTCAACAATAACTACTGAAACTTTTACCGAAATTGAAAAGTATGGAGGAAGTCAATATTTGTCATCATGTATCTGAATGGGATATTTTACAGCTTTTTGATGTTCATTCACGTTTAACCAAGTTAAAAAAGAATTATCTCAAGTTTTGAGATACACAAGTGTAGATGTAAAAGCTCTGGTCCGTCAGGAAACGTATGGAGAACATCCATCATTGCAGGCGAACAAAAAACAAAATATCATGTCATCTTTGGAAAAATAAACGCTAAGACTAACAGAAATAAATCTGTTTTAAGTGACCAATAATAAGTGTCTAAGTAATAAAGATTCACAAATCAAGACTTGTTAAGTAAAAATTTTAAATTTAATGAAGTGAAAGTCATTTTCAGAATCAAGAAAAACAAAGTTCATCAATGCTGTCACAGCTTCGAAATTGGGTACCTTTCAGGTAGTCCTAGAACAGATCTGGTAGGGTAAAAACTTAAAAAAAGAGAAAACAGGATGGATACAGGGAGGGAAGGAGAAAGCAGTCGTCGGCTTCTTGCTCAAAATCGTCCTGAGCGCTCTCTGTCTCTGGAGCGTCGTCTCTCGTGGTCGCGGCCGCCGTCACGCCCACCATCACGCCCAGCGTCACGCCCGCCGTCACGCCCGCCATCACGGCCGCCCCCTCGACCTCTGTCCCTTGAGCGAGACCGCCTCTCTCTAGATCGAGACCGAGACCTATGGCGAGTGTTGCTGTGAGGAAAAAATGGTTATGAACAGCTATAAAACAACTTTCCTCCAGCTCTAATAGTCTGAATATGAAAGCAATGTAATGTACGTACCCTCCCTTCCTGCGACGTCCATAGAGCTCTCTCCTCAGTTCACGTGAGATGGGCTTCAGGTGCATGAAGTTACAGAAGCCACCACGGGTACATTCCCTGTGGGAGGTTAAGAAAAGGTCTCAAGAGCAAACTCAAGTTTCACATAAAAGCTTGACTATGCTGAAAAAATAAAACCTCGTGTAGGATTGTCTCTACGTCACTACAGATATAATAATGGGTATTTGAATCAGAGGTTGAAGGATAATGAGGAAAGGGGATAATGAGTCGTGTATGTAAGCACTCACCCCATTTCATACTGACGACAACAGGCTTCTCTAAAGTCTGTGACAGGAGAGAGCTCAGCATGGATGGGCTGTCCATTAAACCACCGATTGTTCAGGTCTATCACAGCTTTCTCAGCATCCTCTTCGTAACGGAACTACAAAAAGAACAGCGAGTAAAAAATAAAAACAAAACTCACAGCTCTGGATACAAGATAAAATCCCTGACATCACAGACACTCACCTTCACATACACATTTCCTACTAGGTGGTCCCCAAGGTTGTCACATACGTTCATTTCCTCTACTTCTCCGTACTTTTCCTCCATCTCTGTGAAGACCTCCTGCGAGGACAGAGAGTGAAAATCAAGGGTGACTTCATGGACACCAGGCAAGTCATACTCAGACCCCTGACGTTGCTTTTTCAGTCGATTCAGTTTGTTTAATTGTTTAACTCCGATTGGCTGAGCAAACCGGCAGGGATTTTTATCTGGCTTTTCGGCTAAAGCACGCTTGGCTGTGGTCTTTTGTGGTGAGTTCAAGCCTTGAGCAAACTCACCGATAGATCATAGGGAATTAGAAACTCTTTATAGAAAAGTATATTTCTGCAACTACAAAAACGTAACAGTTATTTGTGAGGGATGATTTGACAAAACAACTATCATATTTTTTTGAGAGCAATCATTTACTGACCTACAAACAACACTTTTTACTTAGAATACATATAAATACAAAAGGTTAACCAATGAGACCATTAGCACGGTGCTGATAAGACCCTAAACTAATAAAAAGGTATGTTACAAACGCAGAATACCTCTCAGAACTACATGTATCCCTATGAATGATCTTGAAACATTAACTCTTATCATAACAGTATTTAGAGGACGACGTATGACATATGAGAGAGGATTAAAACTCAGTTAAAGCTGCACAACATGAGAACGTCTTCAGAGGGCCGTGAGTTACCTCAAAAAACTCGTCATAGTGCTCCTGCATCTCCATATCACTGATGGCACCTGGTGGTTATAAGACAGAACAACACATCAACATGAATATGTAACTTCTGCAACAAATTCTGTGTGATCAGTTCCTATTGTATTTCTTTAGAAGTTAAAATGATTGACTTCCTTGCTCTTAAGTGCCTGTAACCCTGCTATAGTTTCTGTATCTACATTCGTTTTTATTTTTTTTTGTCTTCTTAAAAACAGCGGCTGCTCTGTAGGCTCTGCAGATTCAGCGATTTAAAAAGCAGCCATTCGCCAAATTAGACCTGCAGAAGTTGAAAGAAAAGCACATCATTCTGTAGCACACTAGTAGTGGAGTGTCTGAACATTTGCCAGCATGGCCTGAGGCTGAGGACATAAAATATTCTAAATATGCATTTGTGCTGTTGTGCTTGTTATTGTTAGCTGTGTTTAGAAATATTTCCACTTCCATTGTTACCGTTTCAGTACTGCTGCCAAGATGAGGTAATTGTTTAGATCTGGTCTAGATCCGGTGAGAAATTGTTCTTCAAATCATACCTTGACTGAACATCAACTAGAACACAGTCAGCTTGCACTTGTTATAGCAGAATATCACTATCAATAAAATAGTGTACAAATATATATATATATATATATATATATATATATATATATATATATATATATATATATATATATATAAACACAGCAACCGTTTCTAGATCAAACTACATCTGACTTTGAGGCAGAAAGCTCAGACTTAAATCCTAAACTTTAAACTGCAACCCAAGTATTGTTGTATAAATGTAAATTAGTGAGAATGATTGATTAAAAACAAACATCTGGACTACGCAGTACCTAATCTCATCGGCTGATAACATAAACAACAACAACTATACGAAACAGCTGATATACAGATATATAGTACAATAACTGCCATCTAAAAAGAACTTTGCAATGAAGAACATTTGACATGGTCTTGCTGTATTACAGCTGGCACATCTTTTACCAACCATTACAAGGTGCCAGAGAAGCTGTAAATTGTTAGAATATCTCAAGACTTGAT
Source organism: Planiliza haematocheilus (assembly GCA_005024645.1). Taxonomy (NCBI): domain Eukaryota; kingdom Metazoa; phylum Chordata; class Actinopteri; order Mugiliformes; family Mugilidae; genus Planiliza; species Planiliza haematocheilus. The sequence goes on from SRSE01000725.1 coordinate 11,608,574, forward strand.
TGCTGCCAACTCACAGCGGGACTAATATCAGACATGAATTGCTGGGAGTCACAGATCTCTTTCATTATTCACTTACAGGTGAGACCATCAGCAGATTGGGCATTGTTCTGCGGGTTCCGGTAAATGTTCAGAAGGGCAATGGTCTGCAATTTAGAAATGTAATATTTGTAAGATTAGTGCTGGGTTTCCACCCAAAGCATATCAGTTAACAAAGAATGTTAAAAAACAAAAAACAATTTAACAACTAACTTAAAATCAAGCCTTACCTGGCTAAATGTCGGCTTATTGTGTAATCTGGAGCAGCGGTCACCATGTCGGCAGGCACCAATTTTAAAATAAAAAGAGCAGTTGACCCTGTGGGGAAAAATGGGAGACAATGATGAAGATGAGAAACAAAGAAATAAATTGTGCACGCTACACACTGGGTCATTGGAGTCTGGAGCCGTGACACTCCAACAGTTATTTGTATGTCACTTAACAACTTAAGACAAATAAATGCTCATTTCAATCACCTTCAATCTGTATCGTTAGTCCAAAGAAATCAAGAGACTCACAGTTTTATCTATGCACTTCTGAAATGTTGTCAAATCAAATCAGATCTAACAGAACAGTAAATGTAAATATGAGTTCACCCACAGGATGTACTCTAATCTTACTGGTGTTGCAAAATAACCTCTAATGTTCCCACTTATTTACTAATTCTGATAGAGCTAGATATGATTGATTATATACCGGTGTATAATTTGTTTTTCTACCTCTACAAAATGTTTCTTATTTATACTTTGCTTGTCTACAGCTACTCAGTTATAACAATTTAAGACTATGACAAGCAAAGACTGGAATTTAAAAACTATACACACAAGTACTAAAATAAATGTATATCAGGAAACGTAGAGCAGATGCTCACAGTACAGTACTTTCCAAAAAGATAAGATTAAGAGTAGGAGCTGTGATTGAGGGCCAGGTTATTTGCTCCATACGCTTGAAAGGGTTTCCTAGTGTTTATCAGTGTGTTTCCATTGTAACAAAGACATGTGGGTTTCAGAAAGTAAGCATAGCTTTAGCTAAAGCTAACTCAAAGAAATGAATTACTGTATCACGCACACAAGCGTCTGACGGCTCAGGAGTTTCTATTTTAAATGTAAAACAGCTTTTCTATGGCCATCCCAGCACCGCTCAAGATCCAGATGCTGCAAAAGCTAGCGTTAGCAATCGCGGCGCGGTATTTTACCGAGGCTAGCTAGCTTGCTAGCTAGCTAGTTAGCTAGTAGCTAAAGCCAGTGCACTGTTATTAGCTATATATTTTACGTGATACAGCGATATTAGACAAAGCTCGCGATGAACGAGACAAACTAAAACATGCATAACAATTATTTAAGTTAACGTTTAATACTTACTTATCCTTTTCTGTCCCAAAAATGGATGCCAGATACTCTGCCATCTTGGCTCGCCTGCGTTCAAACAGACACTAGCGTCAAAGACTGCACTTCCGTCGCCCATCCTTCACAATAAAAGCGCAGTCTCCTCGAAATGTTCACCGACAAAACCAGAATTCTTACACAAAACCTGCTAGGTACGCGTGTCTACGCGGCACATTGTCATTTATATACAGTTCTGACATACAGTATATTGTATAGTATCAAGTTTTTGGCGACCTTGGTTTTAGGAGTTAATGCACAGTGTAGAAAAATGTTTCTCTGTACAATGAAATTATCTTTGGCCGTCCACTCGAATGCCAAACAATATAAAAAATAGGGATCAGAAATAAAATATTAAAAGATGCAGATAATATAAACATAAAGGAACTAGTGCAAATAATAATGTGCAAATGGGAGTGTAAGAAATGAACTGAAAGGTAAACAGAAACTGAAAAAGTGAACAGTGCATTTATACATAGCCCGTGATTTTAGTCCATGAATCTGGACTCCTGTCAGCTGTTAAGGAGTCTGTGGGGAAAAAATGACTTCTTCATGCTTGGCAATAAAGTCTTTTCTGATTCTGATTCAGTGGACGTCCTATATTTCACACTCCTGTACCTCCGGCCAGAAGGTAGCCAGTTTAAAAGAATAATAGAAATCCATCGTATTAAACATAGGAAAGCAAAGCTAACCCTACTGTGCAATACTGATGTTATATATCATTGCGTGTGAAGCCTAAGTGGGAAAGATTTTTTCTGTCACCGTCTTCACGCTCATTCATGAAGTTGAAACGATTGTATCTTTATTTTGAAGGCGAGACGGCCACACCGGAAGTTTTTAATACATTGGGTCATTTCCGTTTGTCGACTTTCGAAACAAGAGCCGCTATTATATTGTCCATACTCCTACAGCTATTTTGTGTACAGCAAAAGTACTGCAACTGTGTGCAAAAAGGCCTGTTTGCTACAGATGCATGGGCAGACATGAACACATTTATTTTATTATTAAATTATAAAGAAATTTTTTCAAAAAATAAATGCAAACGTGTTCTTAAATACCTATAACACTGTTGATTAAAACATCAAATTAGAATTGTAGCTTGCAATATATATATATAATTTGAGGTAGTTCAGTGAAGAAGGTTGCATAGTGCATATGTGAGACCACTTTCACTTTGAATAATTGTTTTTCACACCTTCATACGGTCTAAATGTTGATTTTCAAACTGACTACAACACTGGCATTTACTATGTTTCACTGTGGCAACGTTCAGGAAGCAACGGTTTGAATGTCGTAAAACGAGACAAACCAAGCCGTGCCTTTTAGCAAATAAAAGCTGTAAATGATTCATCCTTGTGTTCTCTCTAAATAAATTTATTGAGTAAACATCTGAGTGATATTAACCTGGATGCCAGCCCAAATAGAATCTGGCAGACAGAAATATGTACGATAAATTTGACGAAAAGCTAGAGACATGATTAAAAATAGGCACAAAAATAACATCACAACAGGCACAGATATTTTTGACAATCATTTATCGGCACATCAACAGACATACAACAACATGAGCCTGCCTAAGATCCAGTATAATACACTGTATATAAAGGGAACTGAAAAACATGGGGGTGTTTTGTTATAAATAGCATTTTCCACAAGACATCTCCTTAATAATTTGCCTTACCTGTAACTTACAAGTCAAATTATTATAATATGCACTAATATAGACATCACAAAGACTTTACCCCACACATTTAGACACAAAAGAGTCTCTACTAAAGACTTGTGTGATAAACATTTTTGGATAAGAATCTTGTTAAAAAAAAATACACACAGCTAATTTTTTCCACGGGGGCATCAACATAAAAGTACTTACTCTGTTGGCAATAGCTCAGTTCAGACTATTAGCTTTAACTGAGCACTGTGTGGCAGATTTATTTAAAGTCTGGGGTTAATTTGCTGCATACATTGTGTTTTACTAGTTAGTGTTGTCTATACAGATTTTAAGATACCTTCAGTGTTGCTGCTTAGTCTCCGCCCCTCCTCCCCCGAGTGAGTGTGTAGTTGGCTAAAAACTTGCATGATACGACTCGACTGTGTGAATTTTGGCTGCTTATCTACTACAATTGAACACTTCCAACACCCTTCAAGGTTTGACTTTTGACATGTGTTGCTATTTCTGAAACGAGTGTGTTAGTTGTGGGGAAATTGTTCTACTTTACGGTCATGTAAGGGGTCTGTTTGTCGTGGAGCGACACTTCCCGCTATTTTGTAGCTCAACTAGCGATGCTAACCTAGCTAGCTGTTGTTGATTCCTAGTCAGGCTTGCTGGGAAGAGGCCGCCCACCTTCAAGACAGAAACACACACACACACAGAGACGGCATTAGCCAACTTCCACAAAAGCCAGGCCAACGCTGGGTGCCACAGACGACCGAGTTAAATGTAAAAGAGAAACGGCATTAGTTGCGAAGTGTTAGCTTGTTTGCTAACAGTTGTCTGTCTGCTGCCGCGGCGCTGATCACCGTCCAAGCCACAAACACGCAGTAGGTATACATCCAGATGCGGCGAAACTCATCGTAATCCACACTTCTTCGTGCAGTTGTAGTTTATTTTTTGTAACCGGTGGTTTGTTTTAGTGTGTCGTCGCTATCCCGATCACTCTCCGGTGCTAGTTTTCCTCCAAAAGTCGTGTTCTATGCACCGGAGCTGCCCTCGGAAGTCTCGCAACGCTGTAAAGCTTAGCCAGGATTTCCGGCTCCTTTCCATTTGCCCTATGCTGTTTTGTTTCCGTTTATTCTATTTCCGTTTTAAAAGTTTTCTATGCGCAGAGTTAAAGTGTGATTTTAAGTAATGTTTGTTGGGAGTTACGGAGCACAATGCGGTTTTTCGGGATGTTTTAACCGTTGTTTAGCATGCGGGGACCGATGCTTGTGTAATGGGCTGCCTCGCCCCGCGCTGCTAAATCGTAGCTAACTTGTTTGGCCGTGGGCCCGCTTCACTGTAGCCACATGTGCGGGCAGATGTGTAAATCTTAGTTTTGTGCGTTTTCCCAGCACGTGTTTAAGACGTGTATTGTAGTTTGTTGACTACTTGCTGTAACTAATGGCCTACCAGTTGGCCTTTAGACGCCAGAGCCTCGCCCTCGAGTTGGCTAACGTTAGCAGTCAGTGAACTGTCCCAGACGGCCAATGAGGAGTCGAGGCTGAGAGGCCTTTATAGTAGAAACCCCTCAACTGTTTATGTTTACATCATGGTCACTGAGGGCACATTTTAATTACCTTAGTATAATTATATTCACTATTATAGTTTAGGTAAGATATGAACTTTTTTCCCCATGTGTTTAGTGCTGCCAAACCTTTCACTTATAGAATAAAAGCATTCAAAAGTGTATCAGTAGGATTATATTTTAGGGACTGATGTTTCTGTGCTATTTTTTTTAAAGATCATTAGTTGATGAATACATAATGAATTGTTTAAGCCAAGAAAAACTAGTTTTTGTAATGTGACAGCTTTACTGTAATTGAATATTTTTGTATCAGAACAAAAGTGAGAAACAGTGTTTAATGATGTCATCTTTGGAAAATTATTATTATATAAATATGGTTTAAAGTACAATTTTAAGCAGTGATAAGTGATCATCTAACAGTTTTTTATTTACTTATTTATTTAAATTTCGGTTAATGCAGGAGGTTGATACTGTGACTTAAAACTAACAACAATACAGTGAAAGTGTAATATACATTTACTTGCCAGTTCATTAGGTACACAAATTAAATTCTACGTTGACAGTTTGGCACTTGATCCACCTACACAATTATTATAATGTTCAGTTTATGCTGGAACAGCGTAATAAAGGTGGTAATTTGACTGTATGGTCATTTTTTGAGGATGCCGCTTGTGGTGCTGTTAAAAGTATTGGATTAAATGCACAAATATTTCTATTTAGTGCTGGGCACTGACTAAAATGGCGTTGTCAAAATAATAGAAACACATGGCGATAGTGCTACAAACCACAGCCTGCACAATGAAAGCACAGCTCTCTCAGTTATAAGAAGCTCTGAGTAACATAACCTTTACGAAGCGAAGCTTTAATACAGGACTGTTGTTTTCACTAGTATCTAATGAACTCAAATTACATTTTTATGGTAGATAAAGTGAAATGAAGCACTCAGCAACTAAATACAGCCCCCTCCAAAGATATGTTAACAGTGCAGTGAAAATGATTAACAGTGCAGTTAAAGTTCAGTCTTGCTGTTAGCATAATTTTGAATATAAATGACATGAAACTCATTGTCCCACTGCTATGTAGTGATCTCCGATTCAAACTGTCCTTTATTAGACTCATAATAAACCTTTGGAGGGTACCAAAGCTCTACTATTCAATGTTACTGCAACTAAACTTTTTGGTTCTTCTTCTAAGTACGAGTTCATCCACTGTTTACTTTTGTTAAGCCTTAGTATTGGTTTGGAAAAAAAGTCAAAATTTGCCTCTCACATTTTCCTAGACACAAATTTTTTTTTTTTTATCTGAAATAAAACGATATTCGATGTACATTATAAATTTAAAACCCAAACGATTATAACATTCTCGTATTTGACAAGTGTCAGCTGCAGATTGTTAAACATTTTTAATACAGAAATTACAGATTACAGAAGCAACTGTTAGAAGACCTCTTAATACTGCCAATATACTGTAAATTATTTATTATTATTATTAGCTATTTGTTGAAGCCATTGCTTTTGGTGGTCAGCACTAACATCTACAGGGTAACTGCTTTCTTTGCCACTGCTGTCGATTGATTTTATTTAATTTCTCACTGTTAAATAAATGACATTAAACCTTGTCTTTCATTACCTTCCTAAAGCTTGGCTGCCTACAAACAAAATGTCTAAGAGTGAGACAGAAGAGATGATAGAGATTGAGATAGATGAACGGGAGAAACAGACGTGCCTGGAGGAAGGGTGAGCACGATGAACACGTGATCCATTTGAACTGCTTACCGTTGCCTTTGCACCGAATGCACTTTCTCATATCATATTTTTGGACTCGCAGTGTTGAGGAGCAGACCATCACCGCGTCAGATCTGATTCAACAAGACATTGACATCAGTGAGCCAATTGGCAATTTGAAGAAGCTTTTGGAGCCACGTATCCAGATCTCATTGGATGCATATGAAATCTGCTTGCAGGATATTCAGGTAGATATCTTTATGATTAGATACTCGTGTTGAGATCAGATATGTACCGTGTGTCAGATAAGCAAAATTTTGTCTCGTTTCACTTCTGATTCGTCTCATCATATGTTCCTTTTTTTTTTTTTTAGCTCCACCCCGATCACAGCCTTTTTGATCAGGGAGTAAAGACAGATGGCACAGTGCAGCTCAGCCTGCAGATTATAACCAAACCAGGTACCATGTAAACCAAAAACTATGACATGTTTCTTCTCAAGTTCTTCTCATAATTTTCATGCTAATCATTGGTCTTTTTCTTCTGCACAGGAGAGGAGAAGCTTAACATTTTGGAAATTGTGAAGCCAGTAGAAACAGTAGAAGTGGTGATAGATCCAGATGCGTCTGGGGAGGACGGTGCTCTGGTGGAGGAGGGACAGCTCATCGCCGTAGAGCGCTCTGCTCTGTCGGATGAGACCTCGGAGCAGGTCACGCGCTGGGCTGCAGCGCTGGAAGGCTATCGCAAAGAGCAGGTCCGGCTGGGGATACCGTACGGTGAGGAAGCCTTTACTTAAATACTTTACAGAGGAGGAAAACTATTCTTAACGCGATAACAACAAAAACATGGCTCTTAGTATTTATGGCATCTCTCTCTCTCGCTCTCTCTTCAGACCCCATGCTCTGGACAGCTGATCAGGTGATCCACTGGGCCGTGTGGGTAATGAAGGAGTTTAACATTGACGAGATGGAAATAGGCAGCATTCACATCCCAGGCCGAGACCTCTGCGGCTTCAACCAAGAGGAGTTCCTTCAGAAAGTGCCCAACGGAGAGATCCTCTGGAGTCACCTGGAGCTCCTACGCAAATGTAAGTCAGTGTCACCATGAACACTAAGGGATGGAGAAAGAGGAAGAATTAAATGTGGTGTCTGGTTTGTCAAACTTTGGTCTTCATACAGGATGTGATGTATTCTTTGGATTTATTTCAGATGTGCTGGCTAGTCAGGACCAATCTGGAGGGGACGCCACTGTTACTATTGATCAACGTAAGTCTCAACCCATGTAGGTTATTTGGTATGACAACAGAACTAACAGAAAGTTAGACCCAAGATAAAAGCAGTTGTCCTAATCTTTGAAAAAGTATCTTTAAAAAAATATATGTCCGTGTGTCTCCTCAGCCGTGCAGATAATCCCGGCCCAAGTGAGCACACCCACTGCTATAAAGGTGTTCAAGCAGAACCGTGGCTCCAGAACGCCGCGTATTTCAGGAGAAGAGCGCAGCTCACCCGGCAACCGCACAGGTACAGTACACACACACACACACACACACACACACACACACACACACACAGACTGTGCAGACAAAGCTTCAAGCTCTAACAGTTACTGTAATTAAATGACAACTATTAGTCATTTTGTTTGTCAAAAGCATCTAAAACAAGTGATTTTATTGGCAAATTAGCAATCAGAAAACAATGTGTTGGACTTATTAAGAGTATATTTCACAATTTTCACACAGTTTATCAACTAAACCATTATTCGTTGTACCCCTTTTGATAAGTTCCTCAGAATTGTTTGATACCAGCTATCCATATGTGACTATGAGACTGTGGCCCGGTGTTTGTAGATTGCTGCCTTATTATTGCCCTGTTTCTTCCGGCCGCCAGGTAACAATGGTCAGATCCAGCTGTGGCAGTTCTTGCTGGAGCTGCTGACAGACAAGGATGCGAGAGACTGCATCTCCTGGGTGGGTGAGGAGGGAGAGTTCAAACTCAACCAGCCTGAGCTTGTGGCGCAGAAATGGGGCCAGCGCAAGAACAAACCTACGATGAACTATGAGAAGCTCAGCAGAGCCCTCAGGTTTGTGTCTTTACATTTGGAGATTTGCAAAAGCCAGGTTGACCTATTTTATCTTTGGCGCGATCCTGAGTCTCATTTTCTCTTTTAGGTATTACTACGATGGGGACATGATTAGCAAGGTGCAGGGCAAGCGCTTTGTCTACAAGTTTGTGTGCGACCTGAGGACTCTGATTGGCTACAGTGCGGCTGAGCTCAACAACCTGGTGACCGAGTGCGAGCAGAAGAAACTGGCTCGCATGCAGATGCACGGCATCGGGCAGCCCATCACTACAGTGACCCTGGCCACCACGACACTAGACAAGGACAGTTGAAGGAGGCTGCGTTACGGCTGCCGCAGACAAAGTGTGAACTCCGCCGCTGATTGGAAATCATGTGTCCAGCAGACACAGAAATGCAAGGCCCATCCCTGATCACTGGGGGGTGTCAACTTTGTTATCGTTTGATTCAAGTTAGAGTGAGGCAGGTGAAGTCTTTTAGCTTTCCTTTAACCAAGAGAAGCGTGTTTAGGATGAGGAGAGAATGTTCTTTGTGATTACCGATTGTCGTATGGATGTGACCGAATGCTTGAAGGTGCGATTGAAAATCCCAGCTCAGTGCTTTGTGTTGTGTTCCTCATCTGTAGTTTAGGATAATTTCCACTGTATATACCGGTACTTCATGTTTTTGATAGCCACAAGGGCAAGTGTATTTTCATATTTTCCATTTATAGAGGACCTGTTTTGTATTTTATTTAGTGTTTTGTTCCCTGAACTGTTGGACCCTTTTATGTCCACTAGGGGGGAATAAAGTGGCAAGCATTTTTCTTAACCATTGTCTGAAGCGTAAATATTTACATCCCCAAATCACAGTAAGAGAACCAGGCGGTTACATGTACATTCAAAATTTTATTCATGGTATAGTGAGTGTAGAAAGCTTTTTCTTAACTCTAAGCAAATGGTTCATTTAACTACACACAGAGGAAGGTCACCGACTCAGTGGGAGGAACAAAAACATTTTTAATCACTACGCTCCAAGAGTGAGCATCAATACAAATTTTGAACATTCACCTGATTAAGAGCTTCAATTGGTGCGTCTGTACACATGTGGGTAGAGGTGATATGTGTTGTATTTCTATGATATAATTGCACAATATGCCTGTCACATTCATGTTCACTATGAATAACTTAATTCCGGGAGGGAAACGTGTCTCTTGGGTGTCGGATGTGATGATTTGCCGCCTCTTTGTGGGGACTGTTGCAGATTTAACAGATGTGCAGGCAAAGGAATATTCACCACTGGACAAACAGAAACAGCGCTGTACATGTATACACAGGTAATGTAGAAAAATAGAATGTGTATGTGAGATTTGGTGAAGGAGTGTGTGTGTGTTGAGAGAGGAGACTGGACCATCTGGAAAATGTCTGATCTTTGTAGCCTCGTCAATTTATCACACCAGAGTGCTGCACTGTACAATATTGCTGACGCAACTCGAAGGGGAGGATAAACATGAGAAACTGGGGCTAGTGAAAGCAAGACAAATGGAAACGATAATGAAAAGCCGGATCTCCATCACCCAAATATTTACAATCACGACGGCGGAATGATGAATCTGGAATGATACGCTTTAGTAAAAACTTTCCATCTAAACTTTGACCTTGATCCTCGTTCTAAGAAAAACCAAAAGTGCAGCGACAGTTGGCATCAAAGACAGCAATTAATATTTGGTGATAATAAACTTCCATAATGACAAGAGTGCATAGAACGCAAACAGTAACACAATCATCTTCCTTTCGGATACTATTACACTTCATATATTACATAGAGAGAGCATTTTGCCCATGCAGCTAACACAACAGTGAAGCATGGAGATGAGCCAGGATTCAGTTAAAGCAAGTCTGTGACGACAAAGCAGACCAGATCTGAATACTCTTTTTTTTCTTCCTTCTTCATATCACAAGATCACAAAGAAGACACTAGAAATGTACAATCCTGCTAAAATATCTACGGAGAGGTCGGACTGCTCCGGGCCTCCACATACAGTATACTTTATCAGTCATCAATATAGCCATGCACTACATATATATACTTACAGCTAATCTCTGTCTTAATATATTACACATTAAAAATAAAAATCCAAAAACAAAACATTTAATATATTTTTTTCCAACTTTTACATGTTTTTGATTATGTTTATTCTTTTTCACCTTTTTTGAAAAACAAACCTGAAACACTTGAATCGTGCGGCGGGTCGCTCTGAGAGCAGGGCAGGTGGAGCGTATGCGAGGGGCTGTTTGAGAACGGATGAGTGGGAGTTAATATGTTTCTGGTCTCTGCTGTGAGCGTAGTACTGGGGCGACGTCATACAGACGGTCGGCAGGGTTCTTCAGTACAAACACTATGAAGACTTGAAATGTGCGGGTTTACAGGATACCCTTGTCGGACCAATTATTGGGAAATTTATCGAGAGGTTTCGTTCCATGTCAGTTTCCTTTGGCCCAAACCCCTGCTGACTGAGACATGCAGACATTTAACTCAAACGTCATCTTGTGTGATAATCCTCACACCTTTCGTCCCCCCTGAAGAGGGTGAGTAAAGGTGAAGTTACAGGGGATGAGGGCAAAGGACCCGAATGGAACAGGCCGTGACAGAGGGTGACAGTGTGGGGCTGGGGCACGCTTCAATGAAATGTTTACGCGAGCAGGTCTTTAGTTCTGAATCTGCTCAAAGAATTTGTAGGTAGGGTTCTCATAGCCGTTCTGCTGCATCTTGGCCAGATGGCGTTCCTCTGGGGTCACTGCTGCATCCACCTTTAACCACATAGGAGAGGAGGAGGGAGGAGGATTAGTTAGTGAAAAACCTTTTTCATGAGGAGACACTGGTTCATCTACTCGTCTCGAGCCTTTTTACCTCAATTACACCGTGATGAATAGAAGTATACTGCTTCTTCCTCAGCATCACCAAAGTAATGACAATGACGGTTGCTATGACGACCCCTCCGACCATAAGCCCGATAATGGCGCCTTTATTGGACCCAACGTCCTCGGCGAAAAACACCTGTCATTAAAAACACACGAGGCTATTTACATGCACAAAGAACGGTCCGCTGCTCAAAATAAATGACGCGGCGATTATATGCAAAAGGCTTGAGCTGTTTTCTCACCAGTTTTTGATGGTAAACCTCATAACCGGCACTCTGCCTCTCCTCGGTCTCCATCCGCACTTCAGGCTTCAGGGCTGACACTGAAAACAAAGAAACAAGCATAAAGTTAAACATGTACAAAGAAATGTAATGATGAAATAGAAGATCTTTGTCCCAGGTAGGGCTCCTGAGCTGCATGCTATTTGACGTAAGAAAATACCAACATGTGGCTTATGGTGAATTCATATGACTTATGAGTGTGATGGTTGTGCTTCTGTGGTTTCTGTGTTGTGTTTGTTTCTCGTTTTCCTGTTTCTGTTTATTTAAGTTCTTTGATTTCCTGTTACGCTACGCCCTGTGTTGATTAGATCAGTGATTTCACCTTGTCTTGTCTCATGATTTGTTTCACCTGTGTCTCGTGTCCCCTCTCTTCCTCATATATAGCCCTGCCTTCCCCTTTGTTCCTTGTTGCGTCACTTCCCCATGGTTTTTGCTCTTCTGTGTTTTTGCCACCCCGATGTGTCTCCAGTGTTTCTAGGTTGTTGTTTTTTTCCTACTCCTGTGTGTTTCTAGTTCTCCCTGTTTTTGTCTCAAGTCTCATGTTACATTTTTTGTCTTGAGACTTTTTGATTTTGTCTTTGGAGTTCCTGCTGTTCCAGCAGCGCCTTTTGTTCCTTTTTATTTAATTAAACACCAGTTTTACTCACTCTCCTGCCTCGTCATGCTTCATCCTGTATTTGGGTCCTACCTTCCTCAGACAAAACCGTAACAATGAGTCAAAAATAGCACTGAAAGATTGATAAGTACATAATTCAAATCAAATGAAAAACAAAAAACACTTTTGCTTGGTCAGATTGTTTTTTGGGCTTGCCTTCTTAGTTATAATTAAATAGTGAAACCTATGAAAACTATAAACTGTTTTTGCAGTTGTGTTGCATAAACAGTTGGATCCTTCTTTTAGTGAGGCCAAAGCTGGTTTTGAAGGTGTACTGTATTAACTTAATGTGGATGTAGTTGCTATAACTGACCCTTAGAGCAAGAATGACTAAATATGATGGCTCCACAGTGTCCACAGATGCAACGACTATTTTTCATACATGTCAGTACACAATAAATGTGCATGGTGTCAATATACATGCACATGTCCGTAACACATACCAGGTCTTGTGGGAAGTCCTCTGTCTGGAATTGGACGAGCATCAACTGGCTCAACTGCAGGAAAAAGAAAGAATGAAGAATGATATAAAATAAAGTGTCTGTACAGTTAATGAAAAGTCAGTATAGGTCTAACCTGATATGTTCAGGTTTTGAAATTACACTGCCTCTCATATAGAGGTTTAATTCCACTACACGCCTTCCATATACAGTAAACGTTTCATATGAACTGGTAAATATTTCATTTTATTGAATAAGAATGGTTTTATCTGTGTATTTTAATTCATGTTTCGTGTGTGTGTGTTACCGTGGTTCTCTGTATTGGGCTGGTTGAAGCTCTCGGGGTGAATGAAGCCCAGTCCGTCCAGGCCAGGTTCCATAGGAGCAGAGCTGTAGGCCTGATCAGGCATCAGAGCATCGTTTCCATAACTAACCCGGCCATCCACCTGCAAAGGAACATTAATCAGGACGCGTCACTCTCAGAGGCTGATCATCTGTTAAATCTCACTCACAGGGCTTCTATTTGATAATTATGTGCCCAAACACTACATTAAAAAGTCAATCTGAAGATTAATTATTGCTTCAGCTGGGGCCTCATAGTATTCACAATATAGTCTCAAGAGGTATGCTTGATTTCTTTCCTTCCTTCCATTGTACCCAGTTACAGTCACACTTATTTAGTCCCAGCCATCTCTAGATTTCTTACTGCACTACTTCTGTCCACCTCTTCCCTACCACATAAGCGTCTACGTTTTTTATTTTTTTATTTCATCTGGTAAAGTAGAGGTGAATCTATTTATACGTGTGCCCGAGTGCCGCTCATGCAGGACGCGCTTCAGTGAGTGGGTGCAACTTGACTCACCCGCCCATCGCTCTGCAGGGATGAGACTTGCTGAGAAAGCTCCGACTGAACTCTTTGCACGATAACGGCTGCAAAGAAAAGGCATGGAGTGAGCGTCAGAGACACAGCCTGACCATATATGGGAGGCAGAAGTGAGATGGGAAAGAAGAAGTGTCCTGATTACTGCAGGAAACTTCACTGTTAGGAAGCTGTCTTATCAGCAAACCATTCATCAGTGGTCTTCAGTAAAACTTGTTTTCATCCTCACTCAGCAGTACAAGAGGTTAGTGCTATCTGAATATTCTCGCTGCGCACTTAACGACGTCTCTTTACCTGACAGTTCTGTATTGGACTATCACACATGACAACAGTGGGACTGATGAATATGGACAAGACAATTATTGTCGCTATGACAGCCTGGCCTTTTACCTTAAAGAGTTTGTTCACTAAAGTTATAGCTACGAGAGCATCAAGAATTTATGCCCTGTCCAAACTGCATCTAAAAACCTCTTCCAAAACCTTATTATGGGGAAAAGGCACCAAACTTTATACATACAGCCAGAGGTTACACTAGACTATTTCGTTGTCTGTCATTTTGACTGACAGGGTCATAAAAATCCCGTAATAATCTATTTTTACCCATCACTTTATTAAAAAATTTGAATAATGTCATATTCAATAGGATTTAATTTTCATTCATTTTTAATGAACATTCAGTAAAAAAAAGACGACTCAAGAATCATAGATGTAGACGTCTGCGACTGATATATAATCACTGAACTGCACCATTCAAACATCTTACATCTCACTTGGCAGAGAAACAAAACTACCCGACTTGACCACTAGCAAGCAGCACATACCAAGTCACTCAGCCACTCACTCACTTACGCGCAATACGCAGAGAAGCGAAACTTTACCAACTTATAACCGCCGCACGTGGATCCCGGCTTAATCGAGACCAGAGATCAGTTTCGTTTCTCTGGAGAGATAAGAGCTAACCTGAAATCACTGCTGTCTTGATAGCTGCTAAGGAGCGTGATCAAGATAGCTGCTGAAGACTTTGTTGCAACCCAATGCAGAAATGTCTGCCAGGAAAATGTGCCACATTATGGTATGGGTAGGGGAGACGTGCAGTGATACCAAACGTCTTCCCTTCCCTCTTGATGACGGAAGATAAGTGAAGCCACTGCATATGGGTCCTTACCCTATATGGGGTAAAATAAAGTATGAATGTACACTTACCAACTTGGTTTTGGATCTCATTAGCCACACTTGGCACTTTGTACAGCAGACCCAAAGACTGATTCATCCTCTCATCGATTACACGCAGGTGGGTCAAAACCTAGGGGGTTAGAAGTTATGATGATGTTATAAGTTTGGAAAAAATCTGAAGTAGTTATTTTCTGTAAGCTAAAACCTCATTGTGATGAAGGTATGAAAACAGCCAAAGGTTTTTGTACCTGAGGTCGGATCTGTGCAGCCTTCTTGGGATCGACTGAGTGGACATGCTCGTAGTGTTTCAGTGTGTGCTGCCTGTCCTTCTGCTCTGCACGGACGTACTTCTTCAGCAAGCTCAACACCTGACGGGGCTGGAAGAAGCAGTATTGTATGTTGTCAGATGCTTTATTAACAGTGTGTATGACTTATTGTTTGTCTACGCACACAGAAGAAATTAACCGTTGCCTGACCTGACATTTTTCCAGTCAGTCAGTATTGGGAAATTGTGTGACAATAAATGTGACACATTATTTCAAAGCTCTCCTTTCACTGATAAGTGCAGAGGTGTGTGTTCACACATGTGGGTAAGTGCGAATGTATACCCGTGGAGGATTGGCCTGTAGTGCACTGAGGTAATTTTCCAGAGCCAGGCGTCGGCGGCTGTTGAGCAAAGCTTCCACCCGGGCCATGTGGGTTTCCACCAGCTGCTGTCTTTCTCCTGCTGCCTCCTGTTCCAGAGCCTCCACCTTCTCCTGGAAGTGCTGCAGATCAGAACACGATAAACGAGAAATTCGTCAAATCAAAGGAAAAATAAAACCATTAGCTTGTGGTTCCTGAAAGGTAGCAGAGCCATAAAGGGGACCAAAAAATGATTTAATCTGATGTGTTGGATGTTAATCTCTTCCATTTGTAAGGTTAAAGCAGAGGATAGGAGGTGTTCTCTACCTGGATGACAGCTTTCTTGTCAGCACGAGGAAGGTTCTTGGCCTGTCTCTCGGCCTCCTCCCATTCCCTCATAACCTGGATATTAAGAGAGCCATGTCAAGGAAAGAAGCAACCATTTTGATCCATCAGGCTTTATCGTGTCTTATCACATATATGAACTTCTTTTTGAGGATGTAAACACACACATACTTGGGACATCTTTTCGCGATGTTTGGCCTCTAGGCTTTCTTTGGCCTTCTGGAAATCTGAGTGTTCATTGTCATCCCCAGGAGATTCGAGGTAACGATCCACGGCGTCTGGTGGGCTGGGAGCCATGGTGGGCACTGGATGAGAAAAATGTGGAGGAAGCAAGTACGCATTATTTGAAAGCAGAGAAGAGAGAACAGTACGTGATGAAGAAGATTAACTGAGAGGATTAAGTATATGAAAGATAGTTGTAAGACAAACACTGATAAACACATGGTGCATTTCACGGAGGCATTCCATAACAAATGATTCAAGTGATTCAAGTTCTTTGATAAAGAAGCAGGTTAATCACATCTAAAAGGTTAGGTACACAGACAATTGTCAAATATCCGTAAATAAACAAAGACGCATAGGTTATCAGGAGACAAAGAGCGACAAGTTTCCCAGAATGAGCATGTGTGCATGTTCATCTTTGTCTCTGTTTGATGTGGGAGCCTAGAGATAAGATGCAAAGTCATGAGTCAGGATCAGGGCAGGTTGCACCACTAAATAGTCCACACAAAATCAACCTGATAACCAGTAACTGTCCCCTCCCTTGTTCACACACACACACAATGGCTATAAACACAGTTGGTTAAGACCTATTGAAGACATTGTTATAGGCCTACAACAGCCGACTCAGACGGATAAAGAGCTGCTGCAGACACAAGACCTTGCTACAGTGCAAAGCATGCAAACACATATTTACAGAAATGCATGCAAACACGCTGACATTCAAGACTCTGTGTTTTGTGTCTTCATCCACATGCTGTAATATGGAACAGTTAGTGTTACTGTTAGAAACAATTAAACAATTGTGCAACTGTGTCCTGGCCACGTTCCATCAGGGGCACCCTCTTCATCTGCTGGCTTTTACATTATTAGTTCTTGTGATTTTATTTCCCTACATTGTTCAAATATAAGCCAAATACAAGCTGACTGTATTAAACCAAAATGGCTGCTGGAATGATGCAGCTGAGAATGTTTTTTTCTTTGCTGTTGTTGAGAAATCCCACAAAAACAAGCAACTAATTGAACTCATTGTTGATTAGTCCTCTGTGCCACAACAGGTGACGGGTTTCTTCATTACGATGAACACAGGCAATTTAGGGTATTTTAATTAAATTCTTGATTTGAGGCTAAAATACTCAGAAAACTCTGGTGGAAAACAACCCACACCAGATGCTTTATTTACTCCTATTTTAGAAATATTAACTCAAAACTACAGCGGAAATGTTTTAGCCCTAAAATACAGTTCTACATTTTGAGAAATACACATATTCATTTTCCTACCTAAAGCTAGGTGACGTACTTGGCACCAAGCTTATGGTCTTGTCTGACTGTTAGGCTACTATAAAAGTTACTTTTGGTCATAGCTTCATATTGAAAAGACTTCAGAGTGATATTGTATCAAATATGTATATCCCCATCTGTGGGATAAATTAAAGAATTGTCTTATCTTATACGTAAGTTTAGGGGATGAGCAGCTGAATCCAGGCATCAGTGCTCTGAATGGTTAAGAGGCATCAGACACTCCGGTCAGTGAGACAAAGAGAGTGAGTGAGACAGAGAAACAATCTGCAGCAGCCTGATGACAGGAGTCAGGCTTGTTACGTGGACACTTTGGGGTTTAGTTCCAGTTTCCGGGACTTACACGAGCTGCTGCAGACAGCGAGGCAGTACTCCTCCGACTCAAAGTTATTCCTGTTGCCCCCACAGCCCCCAAACAAGAAGGGAGCACAGTGGCCCTTCTCAGGCACGAAGTACCAGCGCTCCAGCATGGCATGACAAGGGCCTGACTGAGCCCGAGCCCAACAAACCGCTGAGATACGTACACACAGGCAAATTAAACGTCAAAACAAAAATGCAAAATGTGAGCTTCTACATTTTATGGGCAACATAAAAGTAAACACATGACGATGAACAACCAACCACAAGAAGAAATGTAAACAAAGGGAGCACATCTGCTTTATGCCTTACCTCGAACAACTTCCTCAACTGATTCAGTAGTGGTGGTGGTAGTGGTTGTCATGGCGATGTTAGCATTGTGCTCATCGCTGTCCCGTTCATCCGTCACATCATCGTCATCTCCATCTCCGTTCTCATCCCTATCGAAGGTGTCTTCCTCTTCATCCTCGTCTTCGTCGTCCTCAGTGGTGGCTGGTTCGGTGTCTGCTGGGCGCGTCATGCTGTGGACAGAGCAGCGGGTTCAGTCTTTACAGATAAGTGTGTGTGGCTAGTGATCAATGCGCGTGATCGATGATACCTGTTATCAGAGTATTCGGTCTCAGCTCCGCCCCACCAGACGTCAGATTCCTCCCCTTCGAGCTCCACGCTATCTGCTTCTCGTTCCGCTTCCGTTGGGCAACACACAAATTCCACGCCTCGGAAACGGTCAATACCACACGGCAATAGCATCCCGTAGTCATGGAGATTCATGGAGCGGTCTCCGCAGGACTAATTTTAACAAAAGACATTAATTATAATTTCACAAAGAGCTTCAATGGCCTTCGTGTTGTGTTGATAAACAACATCACCAGTATCATTCAGTCTTTTTAATCTTCAAGAAAGCTTATGCTGGTAAAACTTGAAGCGCGATCCAAGGATTATTGATCATAATAGAGGTTACATAAATCACTATGTGACAATTGGCTTTCTGAGTGACTACACAGAGAGGGAGAAGGATAAAAGGCAAACAAATCAGAAGAAAGTGGCAGATTAGGTTGACAGCAGATTAGAGAAGGGTGAGGGTGAAATTAAGGCAAGCAGATTCACACGGAGGGAGCTGATATGAAAAAGAAGGAAGACCAGCGGATGCACACAAAAAAACAAAACGCTAAGATAGTGGAAGAATAACAGACAGGGCGAGGTTCACACAGTGACAAGAGCTGCTGTCTTATTGTCCATCCTCACCTCTTTGGCTACAGTGTGCCAGTGCAAGTGGCTCTCACATTGGTCCATACGCTCCTGGTGCAGGAACTTACACTTGTCAGGAACGAGCAGGGCGTCACTCACAAACTCCCCAACTGCGGCACAAATGAGGTTTTACTCTGTGACCATTCAGACATGCAAGCATAAACTCTGCAATGTACACCTGTAATATTAAAACTGCTTACCCAGGCAGCGGTATGGCACCACAATATATGTGTGACTGCGGCACTGTTTGCGGCTTTTCTTACACCAGTTGGGAATGCTGACTGGCTGGTTGGCCTCCACAACATTTGTGATCTGCAACTCTGGATACACCTGTAAAAACAAACGAGAATATGACGTTTTTGCTGCCTTGCTTGCTTGCTGTCTGTCTCTCTCTCCCCATCCCTTTTAGCTTGTCTGTCTCTGCAGGACTGTCTCACTCGGTTTTAATACCTCCTGGCAGTACTGCAGGATGCCCTCCTTGGTGCCAATGCAGCTCTTGGTGCCGGTAGGGTCGGACTCCCATTTGCCACTCTGTACATTGATGTGCATGTTGAGCTTCCCACAGAACATGGCCACCTGTGGCTCGGTTAGTAAACCCACAGAATCATCAGCAGGCACCTGGACAGACAAGAGGAAAAAGAGGACATAGATGAAGTCTGAACCCAACTGACTATGATATAGCTTAACCATAAATATCTGCTTATGCAACTCATATATATGTAGTCCTTCTCAGTTTATGTTATGTACACAGTATAGGGATTAAGAAGTCATGAGGATGAAGGTCTCATTAAACTCATCTATAATATCACTGCACATTTAAGTTATATAATAAAAAAAACTGCCTAAGCCAGTCAAAATACATCCCTTTGAGCTCATAAGCCGGAGAGATATGTATTATAGCCACAGGGTAAAGCATGTGTATTTCCACTTGGCTTTACTCATCTCCCTTTTAGAGAAAGTGATAACATTGTGGCCATGAGCAAATATGAGGTAAAGATAACCTCTTTCACAAGAACTGGCCATCTGTACTCAATTTTTCCTTTCCTTTGTGTGTAGGGAGACAATTGGAGGAAGTCGCAATGCCTGTCGTCTTCTGCGGCCTTAATTTCTCTGGCAGACATCGTAGAAGACTGAAGCTGGTTTAAATGACTAATACAAACCTGACCCCTTGTTTGTGTGTGAAGATATGCATTGTATTAGCCCCCTGAGAATCTTAATGGGAAAGTCCATTGTTTCATCTTATCAGCCCGTTGCACAGTGGCATTCATGATTTATTCAGGCGTAAAATTCCATCTTTATTTTAGTGTCTTGCATCATCTGTTACAACCAGCTTGTGCTTTCTGTTTGACAAAAAAGACAACCACTTTAAGCAGTGTATCACACACGGAATAATGTCACACTAAATACTTTCTGTGACATGTGGTGGCATGCGATATCAGTTAACGAACACCTGCCTGATGTTAAGCCACTCTACGAAACGGATCACTGATTGTCTTTCAAATAACATCCTTTGTAAAATTGCTTAAGCTACGAAGAACAATACGATTAAGCCATTTGTTGACTGTTCCTCTTATTTTAAACTGAGGTAACCTGTCAGACCTGACATCCTGCATGAAAGCGGAAAACCCCTTAGGTGTGACTGACTCGGGAGTGCCAGCTATTCTTAACGCTGCATCGCATTTTGTATTGGAGATGTGAGCTTCTTTCCATCAAGACTTGCCCTGCAGCCTAAGGCACGTGCAGCTCAATAACCTGTGTCTACACAAAGAGTGAATTAACTGAATGCAGTTCAACTTGAAACACAGCCAAACGAAATCCCCTTGTTATCACAGAAGCCTCGGGGGAAATTCCAACCTCAACTGCAACAAAAGGTTATAAAGTATAAATAGTTTGGTATCAAAACCGCAGACAAAAAGTGAACTGACAGTTGAGTCCTGCCAAAGTAGCTCAGCTAGTGTCACGACAAAGACTGTCTCCTGTGTAATTTTTGCGTGGTGACATTTTTAGCTGCAGCACATAGGGGTTTTACAAGGGAAGCTGCGTAGGCGTGTTAGTCGACCCTCACTGCTTATTTACGCCACATGAATGCACCATGGTAATGAGAATATTGCACCTACAATTTTACACATCGCATTTAAGGGTCCCATTTATCCTATTTCCAGCTACATATTTCTCTCCAGCACAGCAGTAGTAGCAGCAGCAGCAGGCGCCATCTTGCTTATGTGAAAGTAATAAGACTGCATCCTTTTTTTTTCCATTCTCCTCAGCAGTTTCGCCACCCTGCAGCCGCAACTCTGCCGGACAGACAGGGCCGGGGCGACTCAAAACCGTACATTAATAATGCAAAAAGAATATCAAAGCTGAACTGTTTGTATAGCGACACAACCAGTTTGTCTGAACACATATTTTTTTTTTCCGACGGGACAAACTCACTGAACACGATTTTACCCTGACGTTAGCCAATGCCCGTTGCCATGTCAATCCCAGTAAATTTCTGGAAAAAGCTAGCTAACGTTAGCATCCCGTCGTGTGATAATACGTTGCTAAGTATTAATAGAAACGACAACTGCAACTATTATAACACAATATTAAACATAACCCCGTTCAAATATGTACCAAGACAAACAAAAACATCCAACATGGCAGGGACAAGCTGCCAATCACTGACATCTAACGGTAGGCCTCGGTAGCATAGCTGACATTACTGGTTTGCTAGTTTATTCTGCGCAGTAAATCTGTACACTGTAGCCTAGGCCTGGAATAAAAAAAAATAGTCTAATACAGAAGGGACGCGTTAAAAACGGACCTTAATATTATTAATTTACAATATAAACCTCAGAGTGGTGCTCGGCTACTTTCAGTTATCATGTTATCTGTGGTAACCGTACGGTTGTCATGGTTAAATAGCCGTTATGAGCCACGCAGCGTTGTCTGCTACATTTATTTTAAGTCGTTATTTTGATGCGCCATTGTTCAAGATTTGACACGGTGGTTGGTGCCGACTAATTCCCAATGATAAGACGGGCCCTGCCTGGGGAAGTGCTCCCCGACGCTTAGCCACAATCCTGCGGTTTCTCCACTGTACTCACCTCGGATGAAAGCGTCAAGGTCGCCACCAGTAACAGCAGAAACGCCGTGTGCTCCCCCATACCGTCCTCCCGGTATCCTGCACGGCCGTTATGTTCACGTTTTTTTTTTTTTACCCCCCGTTTGAACAAAGAGAATCGTTAAAAACGGTTCTTAGTGTATGTGTGTATGTGACGACGCAGCGGCGGATGAAGTGCTCCGGTCCCGCTGATCCCTGTCTGCTTAGCTCCCAGTGACGGCGTTAAGCTGGAGGATGTGTTTGGATTGGAGCGGGGAGGTGGTGGTGGCGGTGGTGGTGGGGGTGTAAAGGAGACATATGTGTGGGTGGGTGTGCTATGAATCCAAGGAAAACGCGTATTTTGCTCACAACTTTACCAATTACTATAAAACAGTTTGTACATCAAATGATTTACTATGTTGTGTAGTTGAATGCCTATCAGTACATCGCCAACCCTTGTAGTTAAAGATTAACTGTAGTTCTTATTGTTGGACCAGTGTGGAAAGTGGGAGGTGAAAATATTTCATTAATGACGACATTCCGGAGCGGTTATTCTCGCTTTCACTTCTCTTTTGGCACCCAGTCCTCGCAGACAGACTTGTCTCGCTGACCTGTTCGTACGCTGGGATTGCAGCCACTGTCCGTGTTTCTTACTTGGCCAATTTTGAAATGTAACCTTGGAAAATGACAGTACTCGAGGTGGTGGAATAGGATCAATCAATACTACAAGCTGAAGGCTGACGGTTTACCTCGAGCAACAATAGTCCAACACAAGAAACATGCGGACTTTATTTGTGGCAGTGTTAATGGTGTTAAGGGTCTCAGGTAAGTCTCCATTTATTTATTTTTTTCGTACCATATCAATTATTAATCTTTGGGTTTTTCTCCGGAAACATGTTGCACAATAGTTATAAAGGTGAAAGAAGTATTTTTATACAGTAGTACAAAAGTACAAAAATAAATACCCCCTTTTAAAATACTTCCTTGTTACTTATAAACCCCAATGTGCTCAAATATGTAACTTTATCCTGTATAACAATACGCACATGCACACAGACTGTGTGTGACACCACCTCCTGTAAATCCAATTTAAACTTTGCACTCTTTTTATCTGATAGGCCACATAGCTGCACCCGTCTGATAAATCCGCACAGCACAATACAGGAATGCAAGATACAATGCCAACTGTTTATTTGACACGGGATGTTTTCATAGTTAAATGTGTCACACAAGGTCTATACCGCAGCTGCTCTTGTGGCCTAGAACAATATAGTTTTTCCGACAACATAAACAGTAATTCCTTGGATATCAACCACAGCAAACCATCATCATATAAGATAAACTGATTGTTATAGGACACATCTTACCTGCAGGAAAAGTCATCAGTTTTAGTTACCTTTTGGTGTATTCTGTGATTGTGTTTGTATAATTTTTGATCTAACTTTGGTCCTTTATTGTTTAATTTTATGCGTTACAGTCACATTGAACTACACTCACTTGGCTGTTGGTTATTAGTGAACGGAGCCACTGCTTTTTGAAAGTTAAATTTGAACAGCACCACAAACTACATCCTCCAAAATGATCATACAGTTGAATTAGCTACCACGTTGTTGAGTGTCATTGCTATGGGGATGGGGTGCATGATCTGGTCTAGGTGGGTGGTACATGTCTAAGTAACATCCAAAAGTTCCCCAGCAGAGCATTGCATTGTCACAAGATGCTCAGTGTTATTCACTTCTCATGCCAGTAGTTTTAATGTTGTGGCTGATCGGTGTATTAGACTGCAATCATTGTCACTGGTGTGTCTAATGTTTTGGCAAGAGAATGCAGGTGACGTTAAAGCCAAAGAATCAAGGCAGAACTCACTGAAACTATATTTTCTGTTGGTTGTTAGCTGGAATGAAAAGCATTTAGGTCAAGCACACAATATAAACAAAGAGGTTACAATTTCTCAGGTCATGCAGTTGTGCTTGAGCAACAAGGCCCAACAGAAAAGTGTAAATAATCTGCACAGCAAGCAGGATATTATATTTTCAGGAGGTTTTGACAAACTGCACTAACTATAGTTGCTTTTTCTGCCCTAGGTGATGGCGAGTTTAATGTCACGGGTTACGTAGGAGAAAGCGTCCTTCTGCCGTGCCCCTGCTTGGATAGAAATGAGAAGGAGGAATTGAAATGGCAGATTGCCGACGAAGCTGTGTTGTTCAAGGACTCTACCTTTAACGACAGCTACAAAGGCAGAGCCACAGCATTTGTGAGTGAGAACAGCACTAACTGCTCCATCCGCCTCAACAACATCACTCTGGACGACCAGGGTGAATACAGATGTATTTTCCACAAGAATGAGCTATACCAATATGTCACTGTGAATCTAACTGTCTCTGGTGAGCCATTTATTTTTTCTTTATGCATACCAACCATGTTTGATCACTTGTTTCCTGCTGAATTGTTCAAATTAACTCAATTTATGTCATTTCTTACCAGCAGAGAACAATAAAGTCTCTGATCGATTAGAATCTCCATCACCTATTTCACACCATCACTGGATCATCCCCATTGTGTTGGTGCTTATAATTTCCCTGGTTTTGTATCTTGGGATCCGTCAACGGGTGAGTCTTCTGCCGACGTAATTGTCGTCATTTTACCTATTTTTATCCACTTACCTCTACTTGCTAAACCAGAGTTGGAAAACAGTTGCCACAGTTTTACAGCTGCTATGATGTATTGGCACCTCTCAGTGGAATTTATATTTTGAATTTTTTTTTTTTTTTTGGCTAGATGACAATGAGAAGGAGGTCTCAATCGAATACGAGGGAAGAGGAAACGGACGACTTCATGGAGAACTGAAACGACTGCAAAGAGACAATGCGAAAGCACTTTCGTTCATAAAACGTGGCTAGTGATGGACGTCATGGATATCCTGACGATGCAGAGTTTTCTGTACAAGTTACATTCAGCTTTCCCTCTCATGTCATGTGCTTCTGGCGTTAACGTCCATTTTGTAAATATGTTAATATCCCTTTCCAGTTCAGCAACGCTCAGTGCACTTAAAAGATAAAATGTGAATTCTAATTGATGATGTAATATAATGTACTATGTATTTTTTTTTTTACTGTAAATAAACGTTTATGTTGTTATGATGATATTACTGTATGGTTTATCAAGGTACAGAGGGAACATTGTGGCATGATAGAGGCATACAAGAACGGCAAACAATAAAGAGGTGATCAGTCCCTGCTTGGACAGCCAAAACAAAAACATTGGATCATCTTCAGACTGAAAAGATGTCGTTGAACTCTGGGCAATGGACAAAATACTGCTGCTGTAGATTCCTGGTCCAACACTGATCCCTTATTTGGTTTGGGTCAGCAGCATTGCCTCTGTGACTGTAGTCAGGACGGCATGCCACATCACAAGAAGGCTGGAGGAGCGGGAACAGCAATAAAATGTGAATTTTCACGTTTAACACGAGGTTAAAATGAGAACTACTTCATGAAAAAAACAACAACTGGACAATCATTTATCCTTTTGTACTATTGTTTTTTTTACGTGTTTCTACTTTCATATGTCTTTTTATATTCTGTCAAATGCACTTTCTTGCTGTAAATAGCTTTTAAGATGTGCGTAACTTTACACTCCAGTACTCGATGGATTTATAACATGTTTAGACACGGCAGAAATGTGGGGACACGATACGTCAATGGATTCTGTTAATTTAGGTCCACTGTAATTACCTGAAATCTGATCTGATAATTGTCAGTACACGTTTGTGCTTCTCATCTCTGCCAAAATAGGTGAACTGTAATATTTTTCTCTGACAATAAAAAAAAAAACTGGACAGAAAACTGATTTCATTTCCTTTTCAGACTTTTCATTTCCCCCTTTAGTTCTCTATTCAACCTAACTAACAAATATGCTGTGTTGGAAGAAGTACCCACATCCTTTATATGAGTGTCATCATTTTCCATTACATATAACAGTTTTGATTTTTAAATCACCTTATGCTTTCATACAGAAGCCATATCAGCAACAGTCTTTCTTATCAAATCAAAGGTAAAGAACTCACTATGTTGCTGTAAAATGGCGCTGTGACCAATATACCAAAAACATTGACTCTGTCCTTCGCTCTAATTTTGCGGAGTACCTTAATAATTACAAGGAAAGTTATCTTCAAGTGGAACTGTGAAAAGCTCATGTGACTTTGGACTCCAGCTAGAAACTGCTCCTTTTGTGTCACATGCTATTATGGCTGGAAACTTAATCTTTTGTGTTGTATTTCATGTCCCTATTGTAGTAATCTACTGCATTTCAGTGTTAAAGACTTATTTTTAAATGTTGTGATGTCAAATTATAAACAGGATAAAATATAAAAAATACTCCAGGAAAGGGATACTTGAGGAAATACACTTTATTACAATCATTTAGTGTTTACTTTAACTGTAGTTAAAATCGTTGACCCTCAGTGGGAGGTGAATTTCTGGGTGGTTCGTTGCACTGCCTTTGTTTACTTTCGCAATAAAACCGACGTGACTGGATTATTGACTTGTTCCCAAGCTGCAGCTGTTACCTGCATTTGGCTAATCTTGAACTATAACTTCAGGACTCGCAGTATATTAGGTTGTATAACAGATAAAAACAACTTGTCCATCTATCTGCCCAGGGAGGAAACATGCTGACTTCATTAGTGGGAATGTTAATGGTGCTAGTGGTCTCAGGTAAGTCAAAACATAACACATTATGTTGTGTAATCACATCAAAAAAGAGCTATTTTTTGTTAAGTACATGGAGACCCCCTATTTTATATGAAATTTAAGTTTTGCACTGCTCCTTTCTACTAGGCCATCTGTCTGATGGATGTCCTTTAATCAATTAAAACTGAAATCACAGTTAATTCAAGTTAATATCTAGTTATGACTGATCAAATTAGAGCAAAGCTTTGACTGGTTTGGTTTTTATTATATTTTGACAGATTACTTTCTTATCGATTAAGTTCTTGTGAGACTGGTTTACACTACCGTTCAAAAGTTTGGGGTCACCCAAACAATTTTGTGTTTTCCATGAAAAGTCACACTTATTCACCACCATACGTTGTGAAATGAATAGAAAATAGAGTCAAGACATTGACAAGGTTAGAAATAATGATGATTTGTATTTGAAATAAGATTTTACATCAAACTTCGCTTTCGTCAAAGAATCCTCCATTTGCAGCAATTACAGCATTGCAGATCTTTGGCATTCTAGCTGTTAATTTGTTGAGGTAATCTGGAGAAATTGCACCCCACGCTTCCAGAAGCAGCTCCCACAAGTTGGATTGGTTGGATGGGCACTTCTTGCGTACCATACGGTCAAGCTGCTCCCACAACAGCTCAATGGGGTTCAGATCTGGTGACTGCGCTGGCCACTCCATCACCGATAGAATATGAGCTTCCTGCTTCTGCTCTAAATAGTTATTGCACAATTTGGAGGTGTGTTTAGGGTCATTGTCCTGTTGTAGGATGAAATTGGCTCCAATCAAGCGCTGTCCACTGGGTATGGCATGGCGTTGCAAAATGGAGTGATAGCCTTCCTTATTCAGAATCCCTTTTACCCTGTACAAATCTCCCACCTTACCAGCACCAAAGCAACCCCAGACCATCACATTACCTCCACCATGCTTAACAGATGGCGTCAGGAATTCTTCCAGCATCTTTTCATTTGTTCTGCGTCTCACAAACATTCTTCTTTGTGATCCAAACACCTCAAACTTAGATTCGTCCGTCCACAACACTTTTTTCCAGTCTTCCTCTGTCCAATGTCTGTGTTCTTTTGCCCATCTTAATCTTTTTCTTTTATTGGCCAGTCTCAGATATGGCTTTTTCTTTGCCACTCTGCCCTGAAGCCCAGAATCCCGCAGCCGCCTCTTCACTGTAGATGTTGACACTGGTGTTTTGCGGGTACTATTTAATGAAGATGCCAGTTGGGGACCTGCGAGGCGTCTGTTTCTCAAACTAGAGACTCTAATGAACTTATCTTCTTGCACAGTTGTGCTACGCGGCCTCCCACTTCTTTTTCTACTCTGGTTAGAGCCTGTTTGTGCTGTCCTCTGAAGGGAGTAGTACACACCGTTGTAGGAAATCTTCAATTTCTTAGCAATTTCTCGCATGGAATAGCCTTCATTTCGAAGAACAAGAATAGACTGTCGAGTTTCAGATGAAAGTTCTCTTTTTCTGGCCATTTTGAGCGTTTAATTGACCCCACAAATGTAATGCTCCAGAAACTCAATCTGCTCAAAGGAAGATCAGTTTTGTAGCTTCTGTAAAGAGCTAAACTGTTTTCAGATGTGTGAACATGATTGCACAAGGGTTTTCTAATCATCAATTAGCCTTCTGAGCCAATGAGCAAACACATTTCACCATTAGAACACTGGAGTGATAGTGGCTGGAACTAGGCCTCTATACACCTATGTAGATATTGCACCAAAAACCAGACATTTGCAGCTAGAATAGTCATTTACCACATTAGCAATGTATAGAGTGTATTTCTTTAAAGTTAAGACTAGTTTAAAGTTATCTTCATTGAAAAGTACAGTGCTTTTCCTTCAAAAATAAGGACATTTCAATGTGACCCCAAACTTTTGAACGGTAGTGTACGTTAGATAATCTACTAGTAAATCAAACACCCTACATGTGCAGCCTATTGTTGAACACTGAAGAAGTGCATTATACACCTTACAGTATTGCAACCCATGTTTTTGGTTTAACTTTTACGTGTCACAACTACATTTCTAAAAACAGATTTGCTAAATTCATTAGTCTGTAGTAATGCCTTGACCTCATGCAAATCCTTCATTCAGGTTGGTGAAATTGTCAATTGGTTCATGTAGCCTCGAGAATCAACAGCTACCTTTTGCGCAGGTCATTCACTTGGACAGAAATGTAAACAAATGAAGAGTCCGCTCATTCTTGGAAATGGCCATGCATTTGTGCTGGAATGACAAAAGAAAGTGCATACTTGAGCCGCACAGCAGCAGAACGGAGAGCATTTCTGGTACACGTCTGATATGTTTGAACACATGCTGTATACATAGAGGTAAAGATTAACAGTAGTGGTATTGTGTAAATGACACGGTAACACGTCAAAGAGAACATCTGGAATTAATGGACGGAGAGAATGAAAGCATGGAAAGAACGTTAGCACTGGATTAATGGCAGCACCTCAGGGATTCAATTAAATAAGCAGATGCTGAAAGATAACGATTAATATTATTCATACAGTGATAAAACTACATTGTAAAATATTATACAGAAGTGGAAACAACTTCAGCAACGTTTAAACTTTGTTTATTTAACTTGCAGTATTAATGCAGCAATGAAACTCGTGCTCGGACATGTGTATTAAATGTATATTCAATATTATTACATATTGTGTTTTCAGGAGGTTTCAAGAACTGGACTAACTATAGTTGCATTTTCTGCCCTAGGTGATGACGAGGTTACTGTCATGGGTTACGTAGGACAAAGCGTCCTTCTGCCATGCCCCTGCAAGGATAGAAATGAGAACAAGGAATTTAAATGGCACATTGGCGACAAAGCTGTGTTGTACAAGAACTCTACCTTTAACGACAGCTACAAAGACAGAGCCGCAGCATTTGTGAGTGAGGACAGCAGTAACTGCTCCATCCGCCTCGACAACATCACTGCTGACGACCAAGAGGAATACAGATGTATTTTCTACAAGAATGAGATATACCAATATGTCACTGTGAATCTAACTGTCTCTGGTGAGCCATTTATTTTTTTCTTTACGCATACCAACCATGTTTGATCACTCGTTACCAACTGAATTGTTTTTGAATTTTAACTTGTGTTCTTTTTTCATCAGAAACATACAGCGTTCATCAACACCCTCCCGTCCCACTGACTTGGCAAGTGAGGGCTTTCCAATGTGATGTAAAAGGACGCCACAGAGAGACTGAGATTGAGTGGCTTTTGGATGGACAGCCTCTTACAAATTCGTCCGAGACAAACATACCTGCCACACACATTCGGGAAGATCCTGCTGGCTACCATTTCAGTAGCATACTCATGACTAAACTCATCTTTACCTCAGAGCCTAAATGTCGTGCCAAGGCCAAAGGAATAACTGCTGTAGTTATATCTGGCAACTAATAGTTTTACATTATTGTTTCAGAGTTTCCATAGGCATTGTATGTAGCTCATTAGTAAAACAGCAACTATGAGTTTCTTTTAACGGCACGGCAATTCTAGCCATCACGTTTGTACTTGCTAATCCCCAGTTGCCCAACATCAGCTGCAGTTTAACTGCCACTACCGGTTTTGCTCCTCTTAATTGACGCTTGTCATTTTATTGGCATGTCTGTGGGATCTTTATTTTTTCCATTGCTTTTTGTCTTGGACAAGGACGTAAACAAATGTATGGGAAGTGAGCCAAACATCAGAATCACAATAGCATAGAATAAACCGTTGCTGCTGATGTCTGTAAAGGTTCCCAGACATCAAGATCATCTGTATATCCATGGTATGATATCCAAAAAAGATGAATCATGGCAAACTGGTCTTGTGTATCAGTCAAAAACAAAGTACAACCACACTACAAACCCTGCACATGTTACTGATTCAGAACTACTGACTATATTCAGTTGCTGAATTCATTAATTATTAAGGATTAGGTGTTACAATCCCTTGTGCCAAAATCCCAGGCAAAACACATTTAGAGGCCCCGTCCCATGAAATATGAATCTAATACTAAAATACTGGAGTCATGAAAAATATAAATCCTGAACAGAGTTACAATTATTTAAACTATTTAACCTGGCCACAGTGAATGGTGTTGCTTTGCATGATTTGCTGCTAACCAACAGAAACTGTGATCTCATTTCCGTTCAAGATGTTTTCCTTTTCAGCTGACCTTTACCAACAGAGATACTGTGGGCGAAGAATTACTCAGATCCTTTTAATAAGAACCAATAGTACACTTTCAGAAATTTCCACTGCAGATAAAAGTTCTGCATTTTAAAACCTAGTGCTTTAATTATTATCAGCAAAACGTTCTCATCATATCTGAGTACTGAGTCTCCTTTAAACTAAGTTTTCTCCTTTAAACTAGGTAAATGAACTTGTCACTAATCTTGAATTCCACTGCGGATTAAAAAAACACACGGAAGTTGTTTTTAGTGGAACTGTGAAAGGCTCATGTGACAGTGGATTCCAAGTAGAAACTGTTTTTTTTTTGTCACATGTCAGAAAAGTTGGAAACTACAGACTTAATATTTTGCGTTATATTTCAAATTTCTCAACAACACTTGTATATAAAAGAGGTATTCTAAAATGTAGTGGATGCTGTGCCATTGTTGCAGCAGAGTGAAAGGCACAATATGTCCATCTGACATGTTGTGACGTGAAAGCACAAAAATAACAAAACAGAAATGCTCAACTACTTGTGTGTATATAAACTTCAACATTGCAACAAACAAACAGCATAAACACAATAGACAAAAAAATAGACAAATAATATTTACATAAATATATGCTTAGCAAAGAAGACTGTGGCAACAGAAAAATGCTTTCGTGAACTTTTGAGCTCCAACAGGAAAAAGTGTCTTCCATGTGGTAATCATTGACTGCCTCACATTTCCTCATACTCACCCACGCAGCAACTATAACACCGTTGCGTCATTGCGTGACGTAGGAAGAAACCAGGAAGTAATACAGGCGGCTAACGTGCTAACAACAAGCTAGCGCAGTAGAAATGAATTTAACATAAAAAATAATAATAATAAGTCTACGTACTTTCACAATCTGCGACAAGACTGACATTTCGTTCAGGGTAAGACATTTCGGACGATGCAAATACTCTCGTTAAGCGGTTTAAGTGGTTAAATATGAAGTGTGTTAGCTTGACGCTAATGTATCACCAATTAGACGAAGAAAACTAAAATGTTGTTTAAATGAGTTGAACGTTACGTCCACTTGTATGTACATACCTGCTTTGTGTCGATATAATTATCCCGTGGTTAAACAGGTGTAAGTTGAAGGGAGAATTCACCCTAGAAAGATTTCTACTGTTAAACAACAGAAAAAAAAATATGCATGTGCGACAGATGCTAAATGTCAACAACAGTTTTATAAGGCTATGGGGAGACCACGTCAGTATATCCTTATCACAGGTGTACATGGTGGTTAACGTCGAAAGGCTGTAGGACGAGACACTAAAACGTACTTCCGGTCATTTGTCTGGCAGTGTGAATGATAACTTACCTGAAATATGAAACTGGGCAAAGTATCAAATCTGATAAGTCATATTTGATACCATGTTCCTGTGATGTACATAGTCCATGTACCGTTTCTGCGGTTTATTTCAAACACTTTGCCCATCCCATTTACAAAAATGAGGACAGCATTAAAAACATAAAGCAGTATAACGACGTGGAGTACAACGTGACCGATACCTATGACCTGTATAACAAACATTCAGTAGAATTAACACTTTCTGACAGTCTGAAGTAAAACTGAATATATTCTTCTTCTGGAGAATATCACTTGTATGATATTATTAATTAATAATTAATTAATATTATTTAAATAGTACAGCTTAACCTTTATTAAGCACAGGTAGTGTTGGTTAACTTTTGGTTTTGGGCTGCTGCAAAAATGTGATCAGTGTTTTTCAGTGCTTTCTGACATTTAATCAGATAAAAAAAACATATACCAATGATTCAACACGAAAGTTGCTATTTTTTAATATATTCTTTAAAAAATGCTGATTTAGATTATGTCACTCAACCATACACACATACACATATATGCACAAACTACTGGCATGTGTACTTGACATCACTGTTGCCATCATGCTGCTCCGCTTACTGATGAATTTATTTTTGCCACTGATCAAATGCACAACCACAGGAGGAATCCACAATGGGCCGAAGCAGGAGAGCGACAGCTGCAGTGAATAATCCATCACCTCAAAGAAACTCTGAAGTCCCTGCAGAGGCTGCTAGAGTCAGCAGGAAGCACAACATCTGTATGGTGTCTGACTTTTTCTATCCAAATATGGGAGGAGTAGAAAGTCACATTTACCAGCTTTCCCAGTGTCTTATTGAAAAGGGGCACAAGGTGGTAATCGCCACCCATGCCTACGGTAAGAGGAAGGGTGTCAGGTACCTGACCAATGGACTGAAGGTGTACTACCTGCCCCTGCAGGTGATGTACAACCAGTCCACAGCCACCACCTGCTTCCACAGTCTCCCACTGCTGCGCTGTGTGTTTGTCAGGGAGCGCATCAGCATTGTGCATGCGCACAGCTCATTCTCTGCCATGGCCCATGATGCCCTGTTCCATGCCAAGACCATGGGCCTTAACACAGTACGTCACCCAACATAATTTAATGATTTATATCATTATGTTGGTGATAACTTGCTAAGATAAACTTAAAGAGCTGTATGATTTCCAGGTGTTCACTGACCATTCGCTCTTCGGCTTTGCTGACGTCAGCTCTGTGCTGACCAACAAGCTTCTGACGGTGTCTTTGTGCGACACCAACCACATCGTGTGTGTGTCCTACACCAGCAAGGAGAACACCGTCCTCCGTGCAGCACTCAACCCAGAGATAGTGTCTGTCATTCCCAACGCTGTTGACCCGACAGATTTCACTCCGGACCCCTCACAGCGCCAAGATGACAGGATTACAATTGTTGTCATCAGCCGTCTCGTCTATCGCAAAGGTACAGAGTCTTGTGTTATACATTTTGTGAGATATTTTTCCAATAACCTGGTCATTCAGTATATTCAGTTAGTCAGCTGACCTCATTCTTTGGACACATAATGTTGCTGAACCTAGACCTGAGAAACTGCAGCAACCCCAGATCATAGCACTGCCCCCACAGGCTTGTACAGTAGACACTAGGCATGATGGCTGCATCACTTCATCTCTTCTTACCCTGATGCCCCCATCACTCTGGAACAGGGTAAATCTGGACTCATCAGACCACATGACCTTCTTCTATTGCTCCAGAGTCTAATCTTTATGCTCCCTAGCAAACTGAAGCCTTTGTGGTTTTCTTAAGGCTACACAGATGTTCAGTCCCAATCCCCTGAGTTCCCTTCACATTCTATTTGATTTTACCAATCGTTTAAGTGATCGCTCATCACGATCAATCAGGAATTTTCTTTGGCCACATTTCTTCCTGAAAGACGATGGTTCCCCATTTTCCTTCCAGTTTTTAACAATGCATTGGACAGTTCTTAATCCAGTTTTAGTAGTTTCTACAATCTCCTAACATGTTTTTTCTACTTCATGCATGCCAATGATGTGGCCCTTCTCAAACAGATTTTTCCGCCACCACAGGATGTCTTTCAACATAGTTGTGTAAGAAATGAGAAGCTGCTCATTGCATTAGTTCTGGTTGGATAACTTGCCGCCAGCTGAAAGATAATCGCCCACGCAGTAATTATCCAATAGGAGGCTGACACCTTTTTGCTTAGTTAAACTTTTTTTTGGTCAGGCAGTGTATTTGCATTACGAATCCAGTATGTTAAATAAGAACCAATAAAGAGTTGAATTCATTTTATTGTGAAAATGTTCCCAATTGTCTTCCTCTCTTCAGGAATCGACCTTCTTAGTGGAATAATCCCAGAACTCTGCCTCAAACATCCAGATCTACATTTCCTGATTGGTGGAGAGGGACCAAAGAGAATAGTTCTGGAGGAAGTGAGAGAAAAATTCCAGCTGCATGACCGGTACTTATGACATTTTCTGGTTTGGCTCAAACTTCATAGAAATTCTTGTAAATCCTGTAAAATGACATAGAAACAGTTTCTACACAGTTAACTGAAAGTTAACAGTAGTGTTTTGTTTATTTGCCTGAAAGCACAGCGAGGTGGTGTTGTGTTGAGTGTTGGCACAAATTGTCAACACCATGACTGAAACCCAGTGTTTGTGGCTTCATAGGTGCTTTAATTGCGTACCTTTTTTATGTATTTTCATCTGTGCAGGGTGCGTCTGCTGGGGGCCCTCGAACATAAAGATGTGCGAGGTGTTTTGGTTCAGGGTCACATCTTCCTCAACACATCGCTGACTGAAGCATTCTGTATGGCCATTGTGGAGGGAGCAAGCTGTGGATTGCAGGTTTGTCGTCAGGCATGCACCACTTCAAACACATGAAGGGACGTGCCGGTAGCAATTATCATTATCATCACCGTAAAAGAAAGATAAATACTCGAGCTACCTGACAACCTGACGCATGAATTAAAGGAAAAGCTGTGATCTCTTGCCATTGTAGAAGTGGTGAAAATAATTCTCACTGGTGCGTTGACGATTGAAGGCTTAATTTCTTTGTTTTCATTTTCTGAATGTCACATTTTCACACAAATTGACATAATTGTGCTTTCTGTTCTCCGCCCTCTCTCTCTTGCGCCCGCTGTACTCCCCGTGTTGTTTACTCAACCTGCGTCACGCTATCGAGATTGAGTTTCATGATGTCGCAACATTCACTGGCCTGAAAATGAAACTTAACTCGGTTCCAAGGCAAACACTTCTGATGGTTGAAAAGGCTGTGGGTGTTTGCTTGTAGGTCAAGAGAGCAAACATTGATTTAATTGTCAACTTCCAAGACTCAAACGGTTTATTGTCGTGTGCACAGTGTAGAAACATATTTCCCTGTACAATGAAATTCTTCTTTTGCTGTCCACCCAAATGCCTACTATAAAAAAGAAATCTCACAAGAATATATACGACGGAGTATTAGGGCAACACTGAGGGGAAAAAAACATTTGCAGATGTATTGCCGGCGTTGGAGACGCCGTGCTCGCCGGAGCTCGACTCCCTCTGGATCCAGAATCTTAATTATCAGTCAGTCTGTTTCTTGAGACACCATGAAACCCCTCTGAATGGCCCGCTGATGCATCTAACCCTGCAGTTGACCAGTTCCAGCCATTTCCCCCTCCAGAAAAGCAGCGACTTCCTCCAAGTCCGTCTGGTTCTTTCTCAGGCAAAGATTCATTTTCTTGCATATTCTTTTTTAAGTCCTAATACTTATGATGATGTGATGCTGTTTTGCCAAAAGATTAACTACCTCCTTGTTTGTGAAACCTATCCTAAAGTACAACTCCACAAAATCCTCCTCGACCCTCATTTTACCATCTGTCTTCCTCTAAAACAACAGATTAGAATATTAGGACTTTTTTCTCATGAACTTATGACTTTATTCTCGTAAATTACGACTTTATTCTCCAAGTTTGTGATTTTTTTATTTCCCTCAATGTGGCCCTAATACTCTGTCGCAAATATAAAAAGATACATATAATTAAAAAACATCAGATAACTACTTTATACTCCGTCCACTTCTGCAGAGAATAGAGTATAAAGCAGAATGTGACAGTGTTCCCTCCAGGCCTGTGGTGCTGCAGACGACCACACGCAACTAGGAAAGAACAACACAGGCCTAAAATGTCTGTACTTGGCACATAAATGAAAGAAAAACAAGATAGCGTTGTCTGGCATTTTTATCAGTGGAGGTCCCGTCTGCTGTGCTTCAGGAGAAAGAGAAAGCAGGTTTATCGGAAGCTGAAAACATCCGACTTGTTTGCATTTCATTCACGGCAGGAAAAGTAAGCCATGAGAAATTACAAGCAACCCCCTTCACAGCAATCTGAGCGTTTATTACAAATAGTGTGGACTAAGCAGTTGGAAACCTGTGATGTTGAGGCACGTTTGGTTTTTCACATAACCTGCGCGCTAAGCTGCAGGAGCTGAACCAGAGGCCTAAGATTTGTGTTTACAGTTGGAGACAAATATTTGAAATGACTTATGTGACTTGCAACGGAGTGAATTTAGACAGCTGTTTACCCTTCGAGTGTAGTTGTGTAACCAGTATGCTGGGAATCGACTGAGAACTGTGAATGGAGATGGAAAATTGTCGGCGGTTTCACTTAAGCTGCAGTTCAAGAAAACTACTTGTTGCTGTAATGAGAATGAAATGCAGTCAGGGTGTGTCGCCAAAGCCGCTTTCCCTTTTCTCACACCATGAATTATATTTTGCCTCAGGACGCCTTCTTTCATCTGCTCTTTAACCTGTCCGTTTAGAGAACAAAAGGTTCAATCTTATTCATGAAGCATCATTAACAATTACTCATTTATTTTTCCGAGCTTATAAAAAACAAGTCGCCTGTTTACAGCTCCTCATGAACCTGCTTTCCCTTTTTCCTTATTCAAGTAACATCAATAACAATTCAGGTTTCCTTCACACAGAACCCAGAGCCTGAAACCTCTTAAATATTCTATATTTTTGGACTCGCTGCTTGATCAACTCATCATTTCTCTTCTGCTGCCTCTAAGGTGGTTAGCACTCGTGTGGGGGGCATTCCTGAGGTCTTACCTGAGGACCTGATTACTCTGTGTGAACCCACCGTGCGGTCGCTGTGCGCCGGCCTTGAAGCGGTCATCGCTCAGCAGAGATCAGGCTCAGTCCCTTCCCCTGCGTCTATTCATGCGCGTGTGCGAAACCTCTACACCTGGAAAAACGTTGCAGAGAGGACTGAAAAGGTACGTTGACCAAAATTGTCGCAGGAGACGAGATGTTCTGATACCACATTGTGCGCCTGCAATGACTTGTTTCAGCATTTAGTTGTGGAACAATCTTAACCACACAGATTGTTAAATAGGACTAGTTGAGGCAATCCAAGATGAATCATCACATTACTTTCCTGGCGTGGGCCGAGCAAGATTTCTGTGGGAAAAAGAAGAAAAGTCAGGGAGACGCACTGGATCGGGCCGTGTGCTCCACCTCCCTAATCCCCTGTTCCCACATCGAAGGCGGAGGCACAGAGAAGAAAAACAGAAAGTAGGAGAGATTGGAGTATGCACAGAAAACACTTCTGGATAATGTTAAAAGCTTTGGGTTAATGTCACAGCCACTGGTTTGAATTATGTCAACTCAAATCCTACAAATGGGAAATTAATTTAAACTGCAGGTAGTTTTTTTTCTATTCACTTAGACATGCCATCTCTATTTATCGCCTTTACACGCACATAGAAATTTTAAAAATGTAGTGATTGGATATTATGAGTCAAGATTCAGCTTCAGAGTTGTGGTTAAACTCCCTTTCTTGTAACCAGGTTCCCGTTTTTAGCTCAGGTCTTTTCTAGTAAAGTTGTTAATCATTCAGATTGAGGGCTGTGTCATGTAAATTGTTTTGATAGGTTGGAGATTTGTCTTCTGGAACCAGGGTCACCGTGTCTTAATTCAAGATTCTTTGCATAGTGTGTGAAAAGAAATACATGAATGAACTACAAAACCGGTTCTGCAGCAATGGCCCTCACAAGCAGGAAGTAGAGCGCTTTCAAAATAAGATGCGAGACAGGGGCCTGATCTCATTACCAGCCTGATAAATGTCTACAAAGTCATAGGAATCGAATTAACAACGTGCATGTAAGCTGATTTCCTGTCTGGTTGTGTAACTGTAAATGTCCTGATGGTCTTCACAGCTGAGGCTGTCGTAGATGACCACTAATCATGGTGTTTACCCGCTTAGGTGTACGACAGAGTGGCTGTAGAGGAGGTTCTTCCCCTGGACAGACGGTTGAGGCGGCTGAGGTCACACTGCGGCCCCGTGGCTGGCTCCATCTTTGCGTTTATTGCTGTGCTAGACTTCCTCCTCCTGCTGCTTCTGCAGTGGCTGTTTCCGGAGCGGGTCATGGACGTGGCTGTGGACGCCACCGGCCCTCAGGGATTGTGGAGGCAGGACACGAGCAGCGAGACGGGAGCTAGATCGAAACATGCCACGAAGCGGGGAGCAGTGACAGAAGCTTAGGGACAAAGTGATCTCTTCATCCCTCTGCCGCACTTCCAGCTGCTTACACTGTGTTGTACACCGATCAGCCACAACATTAAAACCACTTAGAGGAGACATTGACCATCAAGTATCTGTGGTGTGCACTGAAACAAGTCTGATCCACAGAGGCCCCTCCCTTCAACCCACAGGACACAAAGGCCCCCCCACTAAGAACATCCTGTTACCAGACACCACAGGACACCCTCAGAAGACCCATGTCCATTCTCTGATGAGTCACAACAGTTTTGGAGGCACAAGGGAGACCTACACAATATTAGGAAGGTGGTCATAATGTTATGCCTGATCGGTGTATGTCCTCTTGATGGTGCCAACCGACATTTTAAACATGTTGGCTGAAGGACCTCATGCTAACCCCAAACATTGTTTACATTTACTCACCAAAAGGGACCTTGTGTGAAAGCATTTTATCTCAGACATAAAAAGAGATTTTTTTTTATATTTAATAACTTAAAATGAGAATCTGTGGAATAACTTGAGAATTTATAAGCACTTTTTTATGTTTTATGTATGCACTGAACAGACGTGGGAATGTGCTGATTAAACACTGGAAACAAACCTGCAGTTATTGGTCTTTTTTTTCTTCTTTTTTTTTCTCTTTTTTTAAATAATGTTAATATTAATTGTTAATAAAATGCATTGGTGAAGCTGTATATCAGATTATTTTCACTAATTCAGATTTGCTGCTACTACTTTGTTCAAGTGCTTTAAATTTTGCATTATTAAGTGAAAGAAAATTTAGCCTGGAAATAAAGTGTGTCATGTCATTTTATCATGCTCGTCTTATTAAGATGTCTTTTATCTCCTAGATAGTTTTAACATTAAGGCACCAGAAAACACGAGAGAACTAATTCCTTACGTTTGGTTTCACAGAAGAGACGGCTTCCTGCAATGAGGAGTGCCAGACAAAACACAGAATAGCTGTGAAACGGGAGGTGATAGAGGCTGGAGACGACGGCTCTTCAAGGCTAACGATGGGGATTTGCTCGGGGTAGTGGCTGGGAGTTTATCATGCCTGAGAAAAAGGTTGTTGACTTGAGATCTAAAACTTAAAATAACAAGTTCTTCGGTCTAAATACTTTATTTTGATTTGCTGTTTCCTCTCAGTTATTTTTCTTTGGGGGAAAAAAGTAAATTGTGTTTCATTTAAACCCGTCATAAAATGAAACCCCTTTTAATCCTAACGCATCTGTTCTAGTATCTCCCAGATGTCTACAGCGTGAGAAACTTGTCCAAACATGAGCGTTAAACCCATTGTGGATCCACGCATGTACAATTTTGAGGGCTTTGTCCCAGGGGTTTCAGCTCACGTCCATTGTTATGCACATTCTGTAGACTGTATACATGACCTGGGCTAAGGATGGGCGGGAGGTGGCGATGCGGGGGATGTGTCCAAGGACCCTGATAAGAAGGGGGAGGAAAAGGCCAGCTTCAGGTTTGTGTATCTGACTGGGTGAGCTCCAGTCCTGGACGGTCGTGGAGGACTCTGCTGTTTGCTTTAGTTTCCGTCATGTCTGCGGTTCAAACCGAGCTTTCCGTGTGGTCACAGCCTTTCCAGAGGTCTTTGTACATCTATGGTGGGCTTACATGCAACTCACTGATGGCTGGTAAGTTTATTATTGGTCTTGTGCGTATAGTGTTACACTGTTTTCGGTTTCAGAAAGTACAAACTTTCCAGTAACATAATAACGGTTTAACTTGACATTTAGCTGTAATGTAATCTCCTGCCTACATCTTTTCACATTTCACTTTATGAAAACTGTTGCACAAACTGAGTTGGATATGCAAACTGCATGTAAAATGTGTCGGCTGACTCAGTGGCCTCAAAAAAAAACACAAGTTATTTTGTGTTTAGGGTCGGGGTGATCCTGAAAAACCAGAAAACAACCCAATGTATTCGAGTGAAGTTGTCTTATAATTACAATGAACAGAGAGCAGGGTGTGTTTCCTCAACCGTGGAGACCGTTCTGATCTTCTTTTGTTGGTCTCAGACTTCTGGTCGGACAGAACTCCTCTCCATGAAGCAGCCTACCAGGGCAGACTGCTCCACTTGAGGAGCCTCCTCGCTCAGGTAAAATTAACACGAGCCTTTCTTGTTTTTTTGTACATACGGTGCGTAATATAAACATGTCACGTATTTGAATAAAATCCAAATCTGATAGCGCTATCTTCTCGTTTCCCCTGCAGGGTTTTCATGCAGACACTCTCACCATGGACAGAATGTCTCCTCTCCACGAGGCTTGTCTCGGCGGTCATTACGCTTGTGCAAAGTACCTGCTTGACAACGGCGCCAATGTAAGAACGCTGTCCCCCTTTGGTCCTCCATTGTTGTGCCAGCTTTAAGCTACTGTTCCTAAGGCCTGAGTCCAGGCGGAGAAATGTGAGGTTGGACATGAGCTCAGATGTTTGAGCATCACATTTCACTGTTTGCTTCTCTTACCCTTTTAACTTGGTCAACACTACAGACTTGCCACGCCACTGATCAAGCTAGCTCAAGATGCATGTACTGTATGTACTCCACAGACGCTGACAACACAGTATCATACCAGTAGGGAACAGTTAATCCAACCATTTCTTCAGAAACTTCCAGATATTTAAACTCAACCGAGAGTTCTGGTCAAGTCATAGAGTGTGGAGTTAAAAAGAAGTGAAACTATGAGACTCCTGGGCCTGATACACTGAAATTGATCGTGTCTCCTCACACATCCCCACGTAGGCCGAGGCAGTATCGACAGATGGCGCCACACCGCTCTTAAATTCTTGCAGAAGCGGCAGTGCTGCGTGCGTCAGGCTCATTTTGCAGCAGGGCACCTCCGTCGCCAGCACTCACCGGCTGGCATCTCCCATCCACGAGGCCGCAAAGAAAGGTGTGTGGGTGACCGCGTTAACCAGCTCAAAAAGCAGGATTCTCCTCACAGATGCACAGATTTTCATGCTCTCATGCTTTCGTATCTCCACCAGATCACACAGAGTGCCTGGAGCTGCTGCTTTCCTGTGGGGCTCATATTGACCTGGAGCTGCCAGAGGTGGGGACGCCGCTGTACACTGCCTGCACGGCACAAGCTGTAGCCTGTGCAGAGGTGCTGCTGCTTTCAGGTAACCATCTGTGACAGAGGGGCAGTAACA
The DNA here is from genome assembly GCA_005024645.1 of Planiliza haematocheilus. NCBI lineage: Eukaryota > Metazoa > Chordata > Actinopteri > Mugiliformes > Mugilidae > Planiliza > Planiliza haematocheilus. The sequence goes on from SRSE01000725.1 coordinate 11,650,492, forward strand.
ATCGCAGAGAACAGTTTGTGAGTTTGACAGACAAGAAGTGGAAGCTCTTCTAGTCCTTTTAGGTGTGGCCTTTTGTTTGTTTATTTCGAATTTTGAGTAATACAACAAAAACAAGTTAAACAGAACTAAAACACACAAAGCCAGTACACAGTGGACAATATTAATTCTAATTAATTAGAGGATTAATCTCGATTAATCTCATTTTAATCGCATAACAACATTCATCCCAAAAAGCTTTTTTTTTAAATTTAAATGGATTTTAGTGGACGACTGAATCGAATAATAGACACAGACATGGATATTGTAAACTCAAGCTCTTTTAATGTCTGGAAAAATGCATTTAATTGCATTTCAGTTCAAAACTGTAGAAAAAGAAAGAAAATATCCAAAAACTGTGCCATTTTAAGTGTATTTTTCAGAACATAAACTGAAAAAATGAACAGTGCATTGATTTAGTCCATGATTTAGTTCATGAGTCTAGACTCCTGTCAGCTGTTAAGGGCCAGCGTCGTCTATGTTAAACCCATTAGTAGAAGGAAAAGGGATGTAGAAACAGCCTATAATTTACTGAATCTTAGAGGAAGTTGCACTAATGAATGGGCTAATTTCTTCATTGCTCTTGTCATTTTTAAAACCCATAGCCCACTCATTTGTTGGTTCCGGCTTTGCAGATGTGAGCCTGCGATGCTTCTCTTTGTCACTACACTGGAGACCTTTGAGTCAAATAGAACTTGGTCAAATAAACAATAAGACGCATCGAAATGCTACCCCAGGATTCGGGGAAATATAACCGTCTCCTGTGATTGAACAGACAAAATCGAGTATAGATTAATCAGTAATGAAAAGAAGTCTTCATTGCAGTCTCAGAATAATTAAACACAGCTGGTGATGCTTTGGTTCTCACTGCTCCCTAAGTGATTTCTAACTGTGCACAGTTTGCCATTTCTCTCCTCCCGGCCTTCACTTCCCATGGAGACGTCAAAGCAGCTTCGCAGCGGCGCATCAAATGAATTCTTTTCGGTTTAGTTTGCAATATTGTCAGATGTGGCTGAGAATAATTTGATATTATTTATAGCCTCCATCTGTTCTCTCATTACTTAGCATTTCTCTCTGCAGAGTTTCTGACACAGAGCACTGAAACAGACTGCGAGATCTCACAACATTTGTAACTTTTCTGTTTCTGTGTAGGAGCAGATGTTCAAGCAGGGTGTGTGCATGACAGTCCTTTACACGCTTCAGTTCGGGGTGGAGGAGCTAAGGTAGTGGACTTGCTGCTGGACTTCGGGGCTGATAGGTGGTGCAGAAACGCAGAGGGGAAGACTCCTCTGGATCTGGCAGCAGCAAACAGCGCAGTGAGACTCGCTCTGCAAAAAAGAGGTGTGACGTAAAAAACAAACACACAAACCCGTGCTCGGGAAACCACCTCCTTCTAATTTATTTACTGTCTGCAAGCTTTAACAGCGGTGTCTCTCCCTCCTTGGACCAGGTCCTTGCTCTCTGTCTCAGCTGTGTCGTTTCTGCATTCGTCGAAGTCTTGGGAGGAGCCGCCTGCACAGAGCCTCCAGCCTCTTCCTTCCTCACAGTATCAAGGACTTTCTCCTCTACCAGTGAGACGCTGGTGGGCCTTTTCTTTGTGCTGATTCATTCTAATATTTGCTTTGTCACCAAATTACACGTGAAAAAAAAAAGACACTGACATTCAGACGGTGGGACATGGTTGTATGTTATAATACAATCGCTTTTGCTCCAGGATGGGTTGCATGCAACTTGCAGAGAGTGTTATTTATCAGGTTTGGGATTTTTTTACTCTTTAAATGAAGCTTTCCGTTTCATTACATGATTCTAAAATGTTGTGTTTTCTACCTGTACCAAGGAGTACTGCTGCACATGTGGAAAAATGGTATATTGTTTGTATTAAACTTAAAGACTGCAGGACTCAGAAGGCAATAAACACCTGAATCTGCAATGAGTTGCATTGTGGGTAACGTAGGTGTCTGATTTCTAAGAGTGATTACTCCTTGAGGAGTGTGTTCTGGGGAGGAGAAGTGTGTTTTACTTTGAGGGATAGAAATATAATGTGAACAAAGGAACATGACTCAGATTTAGGATGTTATATTGAGCAGAAGGAGGTTCTTTAAAAAGAAAACCCAATAACACGGAGGAGCACGGCAGCAAGAGTGAAAGATCTGAGGAATGCGTTGTGTTTTGTGGCTGGTGTTGCTCAAGGGGAACTCATTTCCTTTGTTCAAATGCCACCCTGAAAGGTCACCTCTGCAGAGACCCCTAAGATCTCGTCTGAGCAGATTTAACTTGACGTTTCTTTACCTAAAACCGCAACGAAAAGCTTCAGCCTTCAGCAAAAGTTCTGAAAGACGGATATGTGCTGCGGGGTTTGCGTTATAGTTCCTGCTGCTCGTCCCTAAATTCAGCAGTGAGGTGAGGAAATGATATCACCGCCGTCTCGTCTTGTAGAATGCAAGTCAGACGTCATTTGTAAAGGCAGAATGAGTTTGCACTGAGGAGCCGGGAAACGAAGAGAGCATCCACAGAAGGAGCTGGACGAGGACATCAGGAAGTCCAGCTCAGTGAGGGAGGTGAATGATCGGAAAGTCCTGGCTACACCGTCATCCATGCTGGACAATGAGTCCCACAGCCTTCATGTTGACCTGCCAGCTTCAGTGACCGACTGCTTCACCCTTTTTGTGGGAAGGAAAGATTCAGAAGGTCTTTCCTTCCTGCTGCTGTTAGGCTCCACACTCTTAATGTGTGCAATATTATTACACCTCAAGGCTCAACACTTTCACGATTTACTGTGTACAACATCATAGCCCAGTTACTCCTGGTCCATCTGTGCGATTCAATGCGTTTTGTATATATGGCTTTTTTTTTATTCCATTTTCTTATTTATCTTTTATGCCCTTGATATATTTTCTGCAAACTGCAGTCTCCCGACGACAAAAATGTTGTCTTAGTTCTCGATACCAGTTCAGTTGCATTCCTTTGGAAAGGTCAGATAAGCAACACAGTGAAAAGGCCGCGATAGAAATCAATTCAGCTGAAAGTTGTTGTGGTAAGCAATGGAAAAAAAACACCTCTTAGAAATAAAGACGGGAGAGAATGTGTCAGCTAAAGTTTAATTGTACAGAAACGCCAAAGATTTTCAATATACTTTGCCAGTGATACAAATAAAAACAAGTTTAGTTCAAGGTTCTGTAGTTTGGACATACCGCCACACCACAATACCACAATAAAAACCGAAACCTTCTGCTGAGGCACTTCACAGCTCTGCTCTGTCACGACTGTAAATGCTGTCCTTCTGTTTTGGAAAAATGACGACATCTGTTGTTGGTGAAGGTTAAATAGTTTCTCTTTCATTTTATTTCTTTGCAATTGTGGTCCAACAAAAGAAGATGCTGGGGGGAAAATTACATTTTTTTTTTTTTTTAATCAAATTAAAGCTGCAATAGTCTGTTGCAACCCTGTAAATTGCACATCACACTTTAACAAGACTCGAGTTCATAAAAAGCTGCTGAAATGTAGACATGCAGCAAAAACAAGAAACACATCCAATCGACACATCGTTAAGTACCTCACACTAAACATCACTAAACACACAACAGGAGATATTCCACAGTTCTCTTAACAACGTAACATTTACAACGAATACAGCACTCATATATCTTGTATAAAAACCTTAAAGTCCACATAAGCTCAGACGTTACTGTGTTCAGTTTAAATATTTTGCAACCACCGGACGTTCAGATGTCAGCATCACAATGTGACGGTGCAGACAGCGTCCAGCTGTGTCATGCATGGTTCACACTGCACACAGCAGTTGAGCACATCTCTCTTTGGGAATGTAACTGCACCGCAATACACTAACTATCAAGACCTCTAGTAATAATATATTCAGATGTCAGTTAACATGCACAAAAAAGGTTCATCTCAAGAAAGCAGGACGTCTTTTGATCAACATTTTGTTTTAAAGCAGCAGCAGCAGCAGTCTCTTACAAAGAGATTTCATCATTTTATTCTCTAAACTGAAAGGTGAATGCAGTCCTTCTAAGCTCTCCACAGATTCCTTCAGACGGTGGTTATATTTGTGCTCCCACTGTTCTGGCTGTACAGCCGGCTGGGAGAGGCGCAGCACAGCAGCTGCCTCCTGAAGTGCTTGCTGAAGCTTTTGCTCAACAGGTACAGAGCGAACGGGTTGACGCAGGAGTTGGTGAAGGCCAGGATGCGAGCGCACACGCTGGCGATGAAGTGGCCCAGTGACGTGTCCACCTGGCCGTAGTGGTAGGAGCGGTACAGGTAGATGACGTGGCTGGGGAGCCAGCAGACGGCGAACAGGCCTACGAACACCAGCACGGTTTTGGCCAGACGCTTCCTGGATTTGATCTGATGGGAGAAAAAGAAGAAACTTAATTTATTAATTATTAATTTACACACTATGACTTCTGAAAATGTAATTGCATTGCATTGACTGAAAAGACTAGATCAGAAGATGGTAATCTGAAACTTAAATGTTAAGATAATGACAAAAACAAAAACAAACAACACAATTTTACATATAACATTAAAGGTCTTTTACAGTAATTCATGCATTCTTTAGTTATCTAAGCATTAGTGTTTTAATTTCACGCTTTACTGTAAAGAAATGAAAGTGTAGATGTACTTAGGTCATTCCTTGTTTTCCAGTAATTCAACAATAAAGCTAAAATTTTTACTTTGTTTTTCAAATTTTATCAACAAGAAAACTGGTGAACAATGCAAATATAAATGACCCTTTTCTTTGACGGAAAGTTTACTTGTTAATAATTTTAATTTTCACACATCGGTGGCAACGCCCTCATCACAGGATCCCCTTAGCGTCTTCATACAGTGTCACATCATTTTAATTACACATACACCGATCAGGCATAACATTATGACCTGATATTGTGTAGGTCTCATTCTTGTGCCTCCAAAACAGTTGTGACTCATCAGAGACTAGACATGGGACTTCTGAGGGTGTCCTGTGGTGTCTGGTGGTGCCACGGAGTGTCATTGCTATGGGGTGGGGGTGTCTGGTCTGGTCTAGGTGGGTGGTACTTGTCTAAGTAACATCCACATGAATGTCAGGTCCAAAAGTTTCCCAGCAGAACACTGTATTGTCACAAGATGATCAATGTTATATACTTCTCCAGTCCAGGTTTTAATGTTGTGGCTGAATGGTGTAAGTAGTCCAGTTGTAGGGGAAATGGAAATTTCAGGACAGCATCTGTGAGAAAATGAGTTTTGAACCTTTATTTATGCTCAGTTATGCCGTCAAATATCACTTAACTTTAGATTTGTGTTGTGACTTCTTGTGAGGATCCCTGCCCTCAAGCTGGGAACCAGAACTTTATGTACTCACTGCAGTTACATGAACATCAACATGTTGTTTTGTTGCAGACTAGCTTGATGATAAATTTACACCACTTTTAGGTTTTTCCGGTGAAGCCACTTAGCTGAGCATGTCGGCTGAGGAACACTTCGCCTGGCTCTGTTCACCGGTAAAAACAAACTGCACTATAGCACCTGAATGTGCAAAAATTAGAGCGTCGTATTTTTTCTTTGAATCTGGATAAATAAGGAGTAAATGAGAACAGCAAATTGACTGAGGCTCTGTTCGCTGGGAGACGTTACCAGGCAACCAGAAGACAAAGCTCATCTGTATCTGTCTTCTGAACATCTTACACTTATCTGCTTTTATAATCTGGAAGTGTATGAGGCATCAGGTCACAGTGACAGGTGCTCTGAATCCCTCTAAAACCCAGTTTAACACACTGATGTGCTTGTGTCACAAACCCAAGATATTTAGTTTGGTGTCACACAAAATAAAGGCACACAGTTACAATTGGTTCTGTTAACTGCTCCCCGGCCTTATTTCTTTTTTTAATAGCTTAAAAGCACAGAGGGGTCCAGAGTCCGACCTGTTTCTGCAGGTGTAAGTGTCCTTCAGCGGGGATGTTTCCAGAGCTCCTAACCAGACTGCGAGCGATGAAGCAGTAGTACACAGATATGATGAAGAGCGGGATGATGTAGAAGATGAGGAAGAAGGCGGTGGAGTGGATCTTGGGATGGAGCTCCCCTGCGTGTGGGTAAGGTGCGCAGGTCACGAATGTCTCGTTGGTGTGACTGGTGGTGAAGGCGTGCAGGTCGGAGAAGACAGCCTCGGGAATGGCCAGGGTCACGGAGAGCAGCCAGATGGCCCCTGCTCGTAGGCTGATGCTCAGAGTAGCACTGGACCTGTGCATGTCCAGCGGTCTGACAATAGCTTTGTACCTGCAGGGAAACGAGTCCTTTATGGATCAAGATGAGCTCATTACATTCTGTCATTGAGCTTGCGATTGACAATAAAGATGTCTTTATAATGACGGCTTAAATGAGGGAATATTGTTGTGACCAATTCATATATTCCAACATCATTTTATCTGGTTCACAGATTTATTCATGAGAAAATAGAAGCTTAAACAAACTGAGGATAGAGCAAACTGACTTTGAGTTTTGGGCTTTATCAATCTAGACCTGCAAAGGTAAAGTCTGCAAATTTCCTTTTTCAAATAGGGAATGTGGTAGGGTTTACATCTTATAGTACATAAAAAAATATATAATCATTTATAGCCACAAGTTATACAATGTTAGACATTTTGGTGGCACGGAGGAGGGATTTAAAAAGAATGGAAAGCAGAAAATAAAGCGCAGAAACTGAAATAAATACACTCTTTGATGACTATGTGTCGTATGTTATTGTGGATAAATTCAGACTCTTGAATTCAGTTTTTCTTATAAAAAATAATGTCTGTAAATTCATGTTAAGAAATTGGGCATTACTTATGGTGTATTTCTCAGATTAATTCAACAATTAAATGTGATTAAATTTGACCAAAAAAATAAATATATATATATATATATATAACTTCACATAAATTGTTTTGTAAACTCCACAGCATCTTGCATTTCATTTTTTAAAATAGGACAGTTTATTAATTATTGATTTAATTCAAAAAGCAAAGTGAATTGTGAGAGTTGATCTACAGAGTATATTCCCTTTGGACGACCTGCCCCATTTAAATACGTATTAATATTTAAATACTGTTTATGCATATTAATAAGTCAAAATGTTTGCTCATTATACGCGCCACATTATGAGGATTTTTTATTTTATTTTAATTGTATATTAAGATTGAACATTTCTAATAAACACACACATACGGAAGTCAAACAGTTTTATCCATTTTAAAAAGTACCGGTCAGCGGACAGAGCAGTCAGGGTGAACACGGAGACTCCCACCGAGGTGAGCTGGATGAACGGGATCAGTTTGCATCCAACGCGCCCGAAGAGCCACTCGTCCACCAGATAGCGGCTGGCGTCCACCGGTGCGCAGGTCACCAGCAGCAACAGGTCCCCCAGAGCCAAGCTGGACAGGAACAAGTTAGGCACCGTGCGCATGGACTTCACCAGCAGACACGTCTTCATTAAAGTCACGTTTCCAACCAGACCCACGATGATAATGATCCCATAGACGGCGGCTATCCCGATGCCGGGGAGCCAGATGCTGTACCGGTGCAGCTCTCCTGCGGAGTCCCAAAATACTCTGGAAACATTCAGAAGCAGAGCATCGCTGTCCTCCGGTGTGAAAGTGGACGGATCCTCCTGAGACATAGCAGCAGTTAGAGGTGTTCAGTGTGGTATCTCTCTAGTGCTGACTGGCTTTATAAACCATGTGCCCCCCTGCTGGTGCGTGCGTCACTTTACAGACCACTGGCCAAAAGATGGGGTAGAGAAATTACTGTAAAGAAAGTATAGATTAATCTGAGCGGGCATACAGTTCCCCACATGCATCTTCTAATCACTGATTTCTTTTATGAAATGTAAGGAAATGTCAATATACTGTACATCTGTGAGGGGTCATCTTTATTGTGAGTGCTCCTTAAAGGGGAACGACTGTTTTTTTACACCGTGGACATTGTTTTTGGCAGAAAATATGATTGTTTACTCACCCATATAACTACATAGTGGGAGTGAATGGGGCACCGAAACGCAGCCTCTAAATAACTCATCATCTGCCAACTTGTTCATCTCACCAATATTTTGTTATGATACACTAGAGCTATTCCCTATTGAGTCTGGGGTTAACCGGAATCATCATCTGGGGGTCAATAGATTGACCTACAGACCCCGGCTGATGTCTTTCTGACCTGGATGATGTCATCTCTGAGCGCCACGCGCACCCACAACGGTCAGAATCGGAAAAATTATTCAGCCGCGTTGTAAAAAACTAGCAGTGGCAAATTACAGGTAAACGAGCCGACCGCCGCGCAGCACTCAGAGGTGACAGAAGACACCATCCGGGGTCTGTAGGTCAATCTACAGACCCTGGATGATGATAGCAGGTAACTCCAGATCCATGGGGAATAGCACTAGCGTATCATAGCAAAGTATTGGTGAGATTCGTGGCAGATTATGTGTTATTTAGAGGCTGCGTTTCGGTGCCCCAGTCACTCCCACTATATGGATATATGCGGATCTAATTATCGGCTGAACGATTCCAAATGACACCAAAGTTATATGGGTGAGTAAATGATTATATTTATGCCAGAAATAAGGTCCAGGGAAGGTGGGCAGTGCATAAAATAACCTATATAAATATAAACAATGGTTAAATACTGGGCACTTAAATATACCTCTTCTTTAGTGGCATATTGAAGAAAATTACCTAAGATGATATCGATGGATTCCTAGAGTGCCATCATAGGTTTTATCAGACAATGCTGAATTTCTATGATGTTTGAAGAAAAAATATCAACCCTATTTCTAACAAATTGTTTTTGGTTGATTATATTTAATGTTCTGTGTAGAGTTTTTCTGTTTGGTATCACTGGAAACATTTGAATTCAATATTAAATTCAGTCAACAGCTTTCAATTTTACTTATGCTATCCCTTTTGACAGGAAGGAGCCTTGAGGAACCCAGGATGATCTGTGCGCTCGAGACCAGCCGGGCACAGTGAGGGAAGAAAACGTGACGGGACAGGAGAGAGGAGATGAGGACAGGAGATGATACAGACATCTGTCTAAAGTGTACAATAATCATGGTACATCCAAGGGTAGGACACAACCGAGGCATGCCTCGTGAGAGACTGGCAATGAATGAAAAAGAATGGTCTAATGCTATGATAGAAAGGCGTCCCCTTGAACCAGGCTCTCTGTGAGTCCATCTCCTGCTATTTCTAATAACAACTAGACGGAGCAAATTGAAAGCGGCGGAGTGCGCTTCCTTATGTTTTCTCTGTTGCGTGTGAGAGACTTGGAGAGGAACAAAAATCCGCCATCCTTGGTTTTCGCGGACGAACCTTCCTGTCTGAGCGGCGGTGAATGATTTCACACTGAAGACGTTGGCTCTCTGAAAGATATTACTTCTTATTTCTTTTCCACTGGAGGTCAGCAATTTGAAAGCTCCCATTAGGTTAGGCTCTGCTCACAAAGAACTTTCATATCACTGTAAATACGAAAATGTGTGAAAATGGGAAACATGAAGATCTCCTTCGAGCAGAAAATTGATTTTCCTAAATACAGTGAACTACCTGTTGGCCCTGTTAAAAAAAGCTATAACCCGGTATTCTGTACCTCTTCCTCCGATTATTCACCACAGAGGAGCTGAATTATTCCAAACTCTACTCACTCTATGACATTCAGACTGTGATAAAATGATAAGTAACCATAAATATCAATCTATCTCGAAATACAAACTTGATGGTGAATCTCCACCCCGTCAGTACAACATCAACAGCGACAATAATCCACTTTTTTAATCCCTAAATGTGAGAAAACAGATAAATGTAGTCAGTGAGTACAGCATTTGTGACGTCTGCTGCGTCTTCATTTCCTTCACCGTCATCTTCTTCCTCCTCCAGTGAAGGTCGGACCTTTTATTTCCAGTCAACTCTTTCACCTGCACATTGTTCAACGGTGGAACTGCATGTAACGCCGGCGACATATAGCATAGCGGCGTCATTTCCTGCGCCATCAGATGTGACCAATTGAGCCTCAAATCATTTTCTAATATAAATGCAAATTGAGTTTCCTCGTATCAATGCAGCAGATAAGACAGACGAAAATATTCTTCTCTGCTCACAACTTGAAGCGTTTTTAATTTTCCAGGCTCTTCCGTTGTCTGAATCTGAGAAATTTGCCTAATTTGATTTCAAAGAACAAAATGGCTGCAGCCTTGGTATTAATTTTCGATAGTTTACCCATCATATGAGAATAATTTGTATTTGTGTAGGACTGGGGGAACGTGGCCCTGAAAGAAAAATGTCTATTTAGATTTGAACCAAGCTTTTATCTGAACACAGAGAACAGGAGCCCCCTTCAGAAGCTGAGGCTGAATCCATGGTCAACTATTTCCAGTAATGACTAGATGGACCGAAAAATGACGCTGTTTGAGAGCTTCTGTTCTCTCTTGATGTTGAAGAGGCTGCTTCTTCATCTTTCTTTCACTCACAGCCTCAAGATGGATACACAGAAAAGCCTTTGTTCAGTTTTTTTTTTCATCATTTGAGTTTTTTGTTGACAGGAACTTGGTTTTAGTGGACAAAAAATTAATTAGTTTTATATTCACGGGATGCTGACCTTTGCTTCCACATTCATATCTCCATGGCATTTTGCCTCTTTTAATCTGTCTTTCGAAATGAGGAGAAAAAAAAAAGATGAAAGGAAAAAGAGAAAGAAAAGCTGGTTTCAAATTACGACGTTCAAAGCTCACGGTCACAATCTCGACTCAGATAACCAGTGGAATCGCCTAGAAATGGCACACTGTGTGATAAAGCCCAAATGAATACTGCTGATCACCTGTAACGCATCTCACTTTATTCTCAGACTGATGCACATTCCTCTCTGTAAATCTGTAACCTGCAGAATGTAGTACAGTTAACCTAACAAGCATGTCTGTGGATGTTGGGAGGAAGCCGGAGTACTCCACTCAGATCATCACCTCACTGATCGTTTCTCTCCTGTTGAACCAGCTGCCAGTTTGGATTCAGGAGGCGAGAACCCTCTTTGCTTTTACGGTTAAGATTAAAGTTATAGTTAGAGCTGGTAAATGTGACCCTGAACCAACCTCTAGTTATCATCTGCCATTACCTCTGCCTCTTTTTCTCTTCTCTCCCCATGTAACATGCATCACCTCTAAGTATCGTGTACTCTTGCTAGATGCAGTAAGATGTAAGTATGCAGCAGCCAAATAAATGAATGACTTTATCTTCTCTTCTGTCTCACCATATTTTTCTGCCTCTCCAACCAGTCGCCTTTCTATCTACCCATATTAGCTACTTAAGGTTTCTTCCTGCTGAAAGGGAGTTATATATGTGTCATAAAAATAATTTGGATCGTTACTTACACTGTATAAATACATAAAATGAACTGAAATGAAGATATATGCATTTCAATGTGAAGTCTTCCATGAATGCACCAACAACAAGTGTTGTTCGGTTAGATATAACATTAACAATGACAGGAGAAGCATTAAGTTGGCAATCTGTTTTTTCTCACCTTGATGAGAAAACAACACATGTGCTCACAGTACAACTAATGGTTGACAGTTTTATATCACTAATATGCAAATTTATGGGGTGAGGCATATTAAATTGTACTTATTATTTTAAATTTATGTGCACTGAGAGGGAAGTATGTGCTACCAGCCAGAAGTGATGCCACAAACCCAACAATAGATCATCACCTAGTTACAGGCTAACTTTGGTGTAAGCATGAAGTTTCTCTTGTGTTTTGATCTCGTGTTCACCCGAGAAACTTTTCCTTCTCATTAAAAAGCAACACATTTTTTTTCCACCAACACTTTGTTGCACGTTGCATATCTGGTGTTAGTTTACGCTTGTTAGCTTTACTGTGGCTGTTAAGGAGTTGCAGTGATTTCTGAGAAATCAGTGGCCCTTCATTAATGCGTTTCTTTTGGTGCACTTAAAAATATCTAATCATTCACAGTGCAAATAGGATGTTGTACTATATTAGATTTATTTATTTTTTGTAAAATGTGATACAGAAGTTTAAAGTGGCAAGTTTAAACTAGTCAAAGAATGATGTACGTGTTACTGTCCTCCACTGAGAAGGTTTAGAAGCTCTGTGGCTACGTTAAAACAATTCCTCACAGATATACGTATGTCAGACGTGTGCATGTTTGTTTAACAAATATTAATAAGATCATTCTTGTGAATAAATGATGATGCCGATACAGGTGAAATACACCAGCATTGAATTTCTCTGTGGTTGTTTTGCATATCCCTCCGTCGTTTTGTGGTTAATGTTAAATATGTTTGTTATTATTGTTACTTTATGTTTAACTTTTTAGAACTGCTTCTTTGGGCATTTTTGTGACTTTCTAATGCATTGTCATTGCGTCTTTTTGTGGTCTTTTTGCCGTTCTTGGTCTTTTTTGGGTCCATTTTATGTCTTTTTGATTAAATGAAACCATTCACTTCAAACGGTAGCATTGATTAAGGAGCCCCTTCATTGTCCTGACCTCAACCAAAGTGGCTCTGTACTGAGGAGTAAGGCTAAAATTCCTCAAAGCTGTTAAAGATGACTGATTGGGAGTCACTGGAAACAGATGAATGTGCAAATGATTCAACTTTATGAGTAAATAAACGCACAAGAATAATATTTTTTTTTTTGATTTGTTTGATTTTGTTCTCTCGTGTGACTTTCTGAGGAGCACAAACAGGTTTAAGCGACGCTGTGTTGTACATCTCTTCTTCTTCTCTTCAGAGAGAAAGCAGCGGCTGCTCGTCCAGCACCACGGACAGCACCCGGGGGAGTCTGCAGGCCTCTGTCGCCCCCTGGTGGCGAATCACTGTACTCAGGAAAAAAAAGGAACGACTTGACTCTGATGAACCTGATGTGTAAAAGATAAACATTACGAACAAAATTCAGCAATATATTAACAGTGAATTAGACTTTTTGCAGAGTGGGTGTCTCCTGAAAATTTAGACGTATCATGTTATTTGGATATTCGTGGACAATGAATGTGTAAATTGTAGTTTAGGCTGTAAATATACTTTAAGTTGTGTGTCATGCTTTGTAAATTGATCATGTGGTTATCTGCAGTGTGTGCTGAGATAAATGGATTAAAGACTGCTATTTCTGTCCCTCACTACTCATAAAAGACCACTTATCTTTGCAACAAACACTAAACCCCTAATCTAAGCAGAGGTGCCAGCATTTGAAATGTTTATTATTGTTTTCATATCATTTTTAGACTAAAATAACACACATCATAGTGGTGTAAAGAACTTTGGCGCATTTGCTTGAGTGTTTTCAGAACCTACTTAGTTTTTTTTCGTTTAAAACTTCCACTTCACTGTACTTTATATTGTAATACGCACAATGTGCAGCAGGAGTAAGATTAAACTGCAACACTTCCTACAGTTAGTGTGTAATTTGAAAGTTAAATAAGGTATAAAGGAATAAATAAAACTGTGATTTGCATAAACAATAAGGTGATGATGTCAAGGGACCTGAAAGGGGAGAGCAAGTTTCTTATTTTTTATTTCAGCATAAGTTGGTAGCATAATTACTTCTTATAGTGTATACAGTACATAGGCCTAAACAGATACCCCATTTATTAGCAGTTTAAACTAATGCACTAATAGCCCAGTGGGATATACACGCACTTGCCAGTTCTTTAGGTGCACTAGTCCAAATGAACGCATTCAAACATAAGAGCCCTGCACTAAATATTATCAGCTGTATGGTCATTTTGGAGGATGTAGCCTCTGGTGCTGTTAAACTGGACTGACTGAACACAAAAGTGCTTCTGTTCTTTAACCGAGCACTAAAAACGGGGTTGTCAAAATAATAGGAACATGTCGGTACGATGCAATACACTTCAATATCACTACAAACTACAGCCTCCAAAATGAAAACAAGATTCAATCTCTGTAAAATAACTGCTCTCTTAACATAATCCACATACAGATAAGATTTAATGCAGTGTATTGAGTGTATGCTGCAGCTTTAAGGCTATAGATTGTGGTACAGTTAGAAGTGTCTGCTCTGGTTAACTGGCTGCAAACTAGTAGAAAGACAGGGTGTAACCTCTGTTTTTTACAAGATGCAGCTCTTGTGAGCTAATCGTCTGCAGTTCCTATCATCAGCCAATATGAGACTGGACCATCACTGCTCACATCCAATCAGCAGAAGGCTGATGGGACTGGGTGAGCAATCAAAGTGTTTGTTCCCTCTCTCATCCTTGGATACCTTGGACAGTGACACAGATCTGGGCCTGCACTCTGTTGTCTTTCTTCCTCGGTGATGGAAAACACCCGCTGCTTTGCCAACCCCTTCTCCGACTACAAAGGTGTGCTGCTCCCGGGCCAGGGCGCGGAGGTCGTTGTGCCCGCCGTCGTCGCCACCATCGATAAAATCCTGAAGAAGGTTCCCATCGACATCGGCGACTGCGACGGCGGGCTGTACGATGGGCCGGCCGGGGTGGCGTACATGCTGTATCACGTCAGCGAGTGCCCGCTGTTCTCCGAGCACCGGGACGTCTACCTGAAGACAGCCAAGCAGATCATCGACGTGTCGGTCAGATACGTGGATGCGGAGCCGGACAAAAACATGCGCGCCGCCTTTCTGCTCGGCGGGGCGGGCATCTACGCCGTGGCCGCTATGGTGTACAAATCCCTGGGTTTGGCTGACTTCGTCAAGCCGCTGACCAAATTTCGTAACCTGTGGGAGGTGTGCGCGCCCATCAATTTTCTGGAGTGCGGCTCGGATGAGCTGTTTGTGGGGCGAGCCGGGTACCTGTGTGCAGCCCTGGTCCTCAGACAGAAGCTGGGCATAGAGGTGAGCTCCTAGCGCGAAGATGGCGCAGTTGATGAGCTTCAGGGTCACAGTGATTGACCTTTAAATGTCACACATAACACAAAACAACAACCACCAGGTAATATTATCTGTCCCTGTTAGAGCTATACATGTGTTTGTGAACATAAGGTAAAGCAAAACAACTTTTACATTAGGACTGCAGCTTTCTTGATCGTGCATATTGATCATTCCAGAGTTGATTTTGACTTTAAAGTGTAATCAAATATGTCTCATGGTTACAGCTTGTTTATTGGGCCTATCATTTTGTATAGATTAAATGTATTAACGGTTTGTTTTTGTGCTGTGTGTTGATGACTGAGTGGCTAATAACTACAGGATGTCCTTTACTCTGCAGATTCTGAGCAAAGATCAAATCAAATCTATTTGTCAGGCCATCATCGAGTCAGGAAAACAGTATGCCAGGAGGAAAAGAAAGCCGTTCCCACTCATGTATTCATACTATGGGACAGAGTATCTTGGTAAGAGAGCATGTTTTGTGTTTAAAGGGAATTGCCGTTTTTTTTTTTTTTTTACAACCTGGACCTTATTTCTGGCACTGCGGACGTGCAGCCGTTTGTTGTTCTCTCCTCTCTCTGCCTCCGCATCCTCCTTTCAACCAGCTCCTCGTACGTATAATTTGGCTCAAAGCGGTAAGGACGTCTGTGATAAACACAGTTGTCGTCCACAACCTCAGAGTCGGACAAATATTCAGCCACGTTGCAAAGAACTAGCAGCAGCAAATTACAGGTGAACAAGCTGACCGTAGTGGGTGCGCGTGACGCTCAGAGATGACATCATCCAGGTCAGAGGTCAGTAGGTTACAGACCCCGGATGATGATAACAGGTAACGGGGAATAGCACTAGTGTATCATAACAAAATATTGGTGAAATAAATAAGTTTCGTGGCAGATAATGTGTTATTTAGAGGCTGCATCTCGGTGTCCCAGTCACTCCCACTATATGGATACACGCTGATCTAATTATCGTCCGAACGACTCCAAATGACACCAAAGTTATATGGGTGAGCAAATGATTATATTTTATACCAGAAATAAGGTTTTGTTTATTAAAATGGTAATTCCCCTTTAAGCTTTGTTTAAAGTTAATTTCCTGTTAATAAATGGAGCCTTCTTTGAGTCTGTAATGTCACTTTAGACTTTGTACATTTTAATTGATAGTCTAAATTTTCCTTTCAGAGCTGCAGTCATCTCAGGTTTGGTGTCTTAACATGTGCAAATCTAACTTTCCTTTCCTTGATTGCATCAGATGAAGAGACCCGTCAGGGTTGGAGAACCTCAGTAATTTTCACACCAACACAGAGTTCATAGTAAGCATAGCCCCGCTGGCCACATCTGCATGGACACAACAATTATTCTGTGGATGACGAGGAAGTGAAATAAATGATTGATGAATGAACTTGAGACATTTTTTTTTTTTAGACTAGAAACATCTTGATGTCTAATGAACACGCCTGTTGAAGGTGCTGCATGTCTTACAGTCTGATTTGTTCACTGAGGATTTTCTGTTTTGATTTGCTCGGCTTCAGTAACCTTCAGATCTGACGGGAATTCACAGACTCTGGCTGGCAGACTCACTGCATGTGTTCAACATTTCTTGGCAGGACTATGAATTAGATCCATATTTGATGATTCTGTACCTTGTGATTTACATCCAATGCCAATGCAGGGATGCTGTTCATGTAGCAATGAGTATTTAACAGATGAGCCTGTACATTTGACTTCTGATTAATGTTAGTGTGTCACCTCATCTTGTTTGTTTGATAGTTTTTATAGTCTGGTTGAGCTACATCTGAATGTCTTCCAGGAAAGAGATGGCTAGGTCTGAATGTTTAATCCCCCCAAAATCCTGCACAGCTAACAGCTCGTTGGTCGTTGCATTGGTTGTGTGAGTACAGGAGTACAAGTACAAGACGCTCAGCAACAGACTCAAAACCGTTAGAAGTATCAGTGTCTGGACATCTGTATCAGCTAGTTGCTAACTGTATCATGCTAGTTTTCATGGAGCACAACTTTCTGCTAGCCTGGAAGTTAGCTTGTGGGGAAAAGCTGGTCTGGAGTAGCTCTGTTGGGATCTGATTAAACCCCAGGAAAGATCTACTGGGCCAATCTGCTTTTTTTCCCTCTTTACTGGTTGAAAGTCAGGCCATAATGAAATCCCAGTGGTGTGTTAGGCCAGTCTAGCAGTCGGCTGCATCGAAAATAATCATATGATGATATGAAAACAGTGGCATTGGATGTGGAGAAAAAGTTTTGCCTTGAACATAACACATATTTTGCAGAATCGTCCAATATTGACTTTCCTGTTTGTTTACAAGACTAATAAGAGTTACTTTGGGGTGTATTTTCACACGGAAGCATGTATGTTTCGGATTCGGACAATATCTTAAAATGTTTGGTCTAAGAGACATCAAGACTCCCGCACTGAAGCATGAGTTTGATTACACTGCGTTTCTACACTGCACTCCCTGTCCTTGACATGTTTTTCAGGGGGACAGAAGTTGTGCAACTGTTTGTGTATTTGACAGCCTGTCTATCATCAAACTTATACATTTTTCAATATGCAGAAGACAGTGCTTACCACATTGTCAAGTATGTACAGTGAGCTACAGATTATAATGCATATGAAGATGAAAACGTCCTCCAGTAGTAATTTGTGAATGTCTGCACTTGTATGCTTTGGGATCTGTCTGTTTGCGTGGCATGGTGTTTCCCTGCACAGCTGGTTTGGTGATATGTGACCTTGCTTGCCCTCGTCCCCCTGTCAGGTGCAGCCCACGGCCTCTCGTCAGTGCTGCAGATGCTCCTGAGCTACCAGGACATGCTCAGCGGGGCTGAGAAGGACCTGGTGTGGCAGAGCGTCGATTTCCTCATGAATCAGGAGCAGAACTGCAACTGGCCGGCAGAGCTGGGAGCCATGATCGAGAGAGAGAACGAGCTGGTGCACTGGTGCCACGGCGCTCCCGGTACACGCGGTGTTGCTTATGTCCGTGCGCCGTTGCTTTGAGCGTGTCCTCCTTTTACATTCATGTGTCCATCCTCTCTTGCAGGTGTGGCATATCTCTTTGCAAAGGCCTATCTGATCAATAAGAAGCCTCAGTATCTGGACACGTGCATCCGCAGCGGAGAGCTCGTGTGGCAGAAGGGTCTGCTGAAGAAAGGACCTGGGATTTGCCACGGAGTTGCAGGCAGCGCTTACGTCTTCCTCCTGCTTTATCGTCTCACAGGGAACTGGAAATACATCTATCGTGCTCAGAGGCAAGAAACTGTCGTCTGACATGTGGCTGTAAACCCTCCCTATGGTCAAAACTATTTCACACGTGCCGTGACGTTACTTTTACATGATGTGGTGTTTCAAAGCTTCTCCCTAATGCCAGAAATATACATCTGCTAGTAAACCAATCCTTGTCAAACCCTCACACATTTGACACCAAATATTCCCACACTCTGCTTGTACTCGATGAGAGCCTGCAGCATCACGTTACAAACCACTAGCATGTGATAGCTGCAGGTCGTCAGGTCTGTTTGGAGTAAAGCAGAATGTGTAAAACGTGCAACTATTTCACATCTGTGCACCAAATGGAGCTGCACATGCAACACTTCTCTGAGCTGAAAAAATACTCGTTAACAGACTGCTAACTTCCTCCCACCATTGCCTACCACGTTCTTCTTCTTTTTTTTTATTATTAAATGGGTTGTTCTGTAAAATATGCTTGATCATTTGTTGGTTTTTCGTTTGAGCTAAATCTTCCCCACATCTCATAATTTGGCAACATTAATTTAAGCTGAATGAGTCGTTCAAATTTTTTTAGATTAGATGAATGTTTTCACTTTTTTCCTGTGCATGAAGCCGCGACCAGGAGCTTAGATTAGCACTTAATAATTGCATCATCTATGAAAAGCTATTAACAACACATTTCCTGTGTCCCTTCGTGTGTCCCTGTTCTTCTGCTCTCCCCACAGGTTTGCAGAGTTCCTCTACACTGAGCAGTTTAAGGCAGGCTCGCGTTCGGTGACCAGCGTCTACAGTCTGTTCGAAGGCCTGTCGGGGACCGTTTGCTTCCTGGTCGACCTCCTGCAGCCGGAACAGTCCGAGTTCCCTCTTTTCAGCGTCTTCGTGTGAAAGGACCCCAGGGTTACTGCTGTTCACTGACCTGAACAGACATCACTCCTTCCCTCTGAGATCCCTGAAAGAACTGGACTGATGGAAACCAGGGCTGATGGCTGCGATTGAAGCGGGAGCGGAGGGATGGATGGTTTTTGTTTGGTGTTTAGCAAAAGAAATAAGAATAATACATCAGTTGCAGTGCTTGTTTTTGTGAGGGTGTTAAGCTTCCAGGCTTTATCTGAGTCATCGCACTTACTGTGACATTGCCCATCGTAGTCAAAAGCAAAGGTTTTCAAACTGAGAGTTAAGCGTAATATAAATATAAATATAAACCTTCTCAGAACTTAATGTAACTCAGTAACCTGTCTGAGGATCTTCAGTGTGCTTCAGTATCACTAAGTAAAAGCAATGACAGTTGTCAGTACGCTGCAAACAAGAACAGCTAACAGCGATTTTGGCAAATAAAAAAACTGCCGAGCTCAATCCCTAGACCCCAGATTCCACTAACATTATACCGTACTTTGTCTTTACATCCCCCACAGTTCTCAGATTATGGAAACAGCTGGTGTAGTTGTCAGCTTTGTCTGAAAGAAGAGGAGGGGAGGACACACTTTACGACTTTGAAAACGCTTAAAGTTGTGGGAGTTTTGGAGAGTGGTGCAGCGAGCACCGCGATTGAAATTGCATCTAACAAGACGCAGAGTCTCAGGTTGGACACACACGACGATGTACATTACTGACAGCTGAAAGTAATAATACACAAAACAGCTGAAGATAGAAAAACAACTGTCACATAATGCCTTTAAATACATTTTCTACCACTTCACCAGCTCACGTATTGCAGACCTTTGAGTTTATGTCTTTAGGCAATCTCTGAAATTTCTGCTCTTGCAACCTTTAATGATAAATATAACGGCAAGATTTTGATACTAAACCTTTAAAATCCTTAAAACTAGGCTAGGTAGAAAGGAACAGTTAACACTGAGGGAAATAACTGTTGTCTGTCGCCCTAATAAAAGTCTTGTTTGAACTAAGGTGAGTCCAAATACAGCCGTATTGGTGTTTCAAACTGTGTTAGCTACTGTGTGGATCATTTCAAAGTGTTGAATATGTTGTGGTATATTTCATATTTTGCCTTGTGTAAACAAAAACAAGAATATGTTTGTCTGTAGCTTTGTGAAGGATTTAGTGAACAAGACAGCAACACAGTGTTAGTCAGTGTGATCATTTCTTCCGATGCAGTCTGTTCAAGAGGAAACTCAGATCTGTGATTTACAGTCAGTGGTGGATTTATTTAACTAAATGTGACAATGAGGCCTTACGGACAAATTCCCCGTGTTTGGATGTGATAATATGTGTCAGAGTCAAAAGCAGGAGGATGACGCTGAAAACTGAAAATGCTTTGGATAGCATTTATGAACATTAAGCTGCTTAAAAATACAAAAAAAAAAAAAAAGGCCTGTGAATATCAGCAAACCAAAGCAGTTTCCCAATGCTAACTGTGCCTGTTGTGGAACATTTATGAGCTGTGTGTGCTGTTTTTGCATATGCGATCAAAGCTGTTCAAAATAAATCTTACAGGGTTATTGATATTAATAAAGTGTCCCGGTGAAAAAATAAGATGGATGTTTTGTTATGTTATGTCTTTACTTATTTTCCAGAAACGGATGAGTGAGAAGAAGCAGCCACAGATCGGTGCCCGGGTCACAACACAGGCCGGAACAAACGGAAGAACTTCCAGCCACCGCCCAAATACCTCTCTACATCCTAGTGGCTTGGAAACAATACACAGGATATACTTCGTATGTTCAGCCACAACATTATCACCACTGACAGGGAGAAGTAAATAACACTGATCATCTTGTGATAATACAGCTTTTTGCTGGGAAACTTTTGAACCAGGCATTCATGTGAATGTTACTTAGACATGTAGCACCCACCTAGACCAGACCAGGCACCCCCACCCCATAGCAATGATACTCCTTGATGGTATTAGGCATCCCCAGCAGGATGCAGCCTGATCAAGCGTCTGTGGGATGCATTAAAAACAAACCTGATCCACAGAGACCCCTCATCATCCTGTTGCAGACACCACAGGACGCCCTCAGAACTGTTTCGGAGGCACAAGGGAGACCTACAATATCAGGAAGGTGGTTTTAATGTTTAATGTTTAACAGCTGATTGGTGTATATTAATAATGAAAATAAAGTAAAGGACAGTATTCAGGACTCACTTCAATACGAACTCGTTGCACTCGTTGTTGCAAACATGCTCCATAAAAAGCCTCCTAACTAAACTCAGCTGAAGCAAACATTGCATCCGTTTGATGCAAAAACCAAAACCATATTCAAACTTGTACTTTGAATATATTTGTTTGAATCTGGTGCTTGTGTAAGGCAATAGAAAGAGGAGCAGTCTGCAGCTGTCTGCAGCAGTCACAGTCGTTTTAATGTTGGAAGCTGAGGGCGACACTATGAATGTTTTAATTTAACTTAAGTGTCTGTGTTCTGGCTCGTGCTCCATTTATATGGCTGGTTTGTCTCAGTGTTTAATGAATACTTGTGTGGTTGCTGATGTGACCCTTTACAATGCTGCCCCGTCTGCAGAGTCATAACAACAGTGCTTCACTGTCTTCAGGGCGTTTTCTTCACACTGACAGGCGCTTCAGTGCGCACTGGAGAGCGCAGCGCGTCTTGCGCCCCCCACAGACTCTCCCCGGGACAGCACCTGGCCGTGGAAACGTCCTGCCTGCCTGCCTGCCTCAAACCGCGGATGAGCTGCCGCTGCTGCCACCGCCGCCGCCGCCGCCGCCGTCCCCTCCAGCGGGCGCCTGACTGACGGCTCGGTGGTGTCGTTATGGACGTTCCCCAAATGGCGGAGTGAGTGAGAATGCGACTCCCCAGTTCCATCTTTGTGTCGGTGTCTCTGTTCACGGCCGAGACCACGGCAGCGCTGTACCTCAGCTCCACGTACCGCTCCGCCGGGGACCAAATCTGGCAGGGACTCACGCTCCTCTTCACGCTCGTACCGTCCGTGCTCGTGCAGCTGACCCTCACCTTCATCCACCGGGACCTGAGCCGAGACAGACCGCTCATTCTGCTGCTGCACATCCTGCAGCTCGGTCCCATCGTCAGGTCAGTGGAGACATGTTTATCTGTGTGTTCCACTAATGGTTGCCCCACGCAGAAACCCTGGATACCATTGTGTCCTTAATGTCAACTGCGTCCGGGGAGGACACATCTATTATGTTACTGCACATTTTTTTTTTGTTCTGTATCCACGGATTGTTTTCTCTCTTTCCTGCCTCCGTTCAGTTGTTTACGGGTGGTTGGCTAGACGCGTTGCGCACATGCTGTTGTTTTCATTCGCTCTGGCCCTTTGTCTGTGGTTGGCTGCATTCATGCTGGTGCATTGAATGCATGTGTGGGTCGTTTATTTCGAAAGTAAAGCAGATCAGTGAGGCCCCCTGTATATCAATATGTTCCATACAAACACACAGCTGCCATTCTGCTCAGGCCCCAGAGCTCTCACAGGGTCTCTTCCCACAGTTTGGTCGCATTCAGGCCCAGCTGTGTGTGATTTATTTATGCCTGCTCTGTCGGAAAGAGCATTAAATCACCACAACCGGGGCCCCAGCTGTACACGGGGCATGGACAAGCTCATGCAGATCCACGCTGATGGAGGAATCTCCAATAGGCCTGGTCTTCCCCTGCATAAGCCCTGTTTTCTTCGGACCATCTGCCTCAGCTGCAGGAATCCGAGACTAATCCTGCCATGTCGAGATCCTCCCTGCTGTACATACACGCATAACACCATTTTCAAATATGCACCAGCAGGAGATGTTACTCTCCAGTAAACCCAGCAAAACAAGCTCACCTCCTAAAATGCAGGCCACGGCTGACAAAAGTGGTCGACTGATCGGTTTGGAGAGAAGAAGAAGGAGCAATCTGCAGACGTGGAGACGATCCAAGGCAAATAATTAACAGTTTGATTGAGAAAATGATCAGAAGATTAATAAATAATGAAAGTTCTCCTCAGGAGCAACCCGAAGCTCTTTGCTCTGCAGGTTTAATGATGACACAGACACTTTTATGTTTGGTGAAGCTTCAAGAGGGAATTCCAGTTTTAGTTTACAGCTTAAAGGTGCGCTCCACTTAATTTAATCATGAAGATGCTCATCAGGAAGAAGGAAAAACACTCGTACTAAAGTCTGAAAAACTCATGGTGCTGAATCTTTTGCTTGTTCATTGCACAAATCTCCTCAAATGTGACATTTTAAGTTTAGTTTTGTCTTGGAGTCTATTTGTTGGACAAAACGAGCTGTTCTGATTACTGTTATCATAGACTAATATAACAGAAGCAATTGTCAGATCGCTCCCAATGATCACAGCAGTTGCACATTTTTATGTTTCAGCTTGTGAATATCATCACACTCAGCTCATCCCTCGACGGAGACGCTTCTGTTTGTGACTCACAGGCGTCCGTGTTTTATTTTTTTTTCTCTCGTGGCCCCTTCGTCCCCCGGCAGCGGCCTCCACGGCTCTGACCTCCACTGCCTGTTTCCCCTGCGGTGTTCCGTCCAATGATTACTGTTCAGACGTCTGTATCTTTCCTCGGTGAGGAGCAAATCTAAGAATAGCACGTGTCACTGCTGGCTCCTTATCTCCTAACAACACAAGCAGAAACGGGAATGTCCGCCTCTGCTGCAGACAGAGCAGCAGCACTTCCTCCTTTTCTCCACCCAACACTTAAGATGTCTTAACACACTCTTCATCGTGCAGTTTCACAACAGTAGTTCCCCGGTTGGTTGACATGCAGAAAACATTTGTCATCTTGTTTGTGTTTTTTTCTGAGGCTGCTTGCGTCATCTCTCATTAGCAGTGTACAAGACACTGGGTGTGAGTGATCATTTCTTATTTCGCCGCTCTGAACAGAAGCAGACTGTAATCTGTCTCGGTCCTGAACAGTAGTTTGACAAAATAATCTAAGTTCAAAGTCTCCTTCCAACCTTTGTCTGCAGATTCTAAGCGTTTAGAGTCCCTCGAGTGTAATCTGCCACTGTCCAGAAGAGTAGTTTGACAAAACAATTGAAGTTCAAAGTCTTCTTCCAACCTTTTTCTGCAGAAGTGTTTGGAGTCCCTCTAGTGTGGCAGCTGATAAAGACGAGTTAAAAAAATGCAACCTTAAGACTGCCAAATTAGATCATGCTGAAACAGAATGAACCCGTAATGCTGCACTCTGAAAAACACTAAAAGAGTCTCAACTCATTGTTTCGATTTCCCCCTGCTGCTGTTTTATCGGTTTATGCTCAAATGAGTAAACAAGGCCTTACATTAGCGTATAATGTTGCTTCTTAGTGGCTGTTAAATGATCTGACGATCTAAAAAATGTGTGATGAGGCAATTCAAAGGCTTTAAAAACGGCATTTTCCTAGATTCAGGATTGTTCGGTGAGGACGATTGAGCCGATTGTACTGTATGGTTTCTTAACAGCGCAAATGTTGAGACGTATGATATTATAGATCATAATTCAACTTGTGTGTACACACACAACTGATGAAGGAGGTGAACTTGTGAAAACTCGTGCTGAGATATGCAAAATAGCTCAGAGAAGTGGAGTTTGAATTCTCTGTAGATTCAACAGAGGAAGCCCTTTCACATGCAGCTAGTGACGTGACGCGTTGCTTGTTGAGCAACGTCGACCGGAGCCGATATAAATCGATATTGATAACTTACAGCACAGTAGTGAGAGTAACCACCCGCAGCTCCCTTCAGCTTTACAGATATTCACAGCGTGTCACAAGTGTCTGCATTTTATTCAATTTCCACTTGCCAGTTCTACCATTTTATTGGTTTATCCTGATCTCTCCTTCTCTCCCCGTCACAGTTGTGTTGATAACATGTTTCTGCTGCACCCAGCGAGACAAACATCCGCTGTTGTCGTTCTGCTTTTTGGCAGAATCAGCTGATGCAAGGCGTGATTGTTTCACATCATTTCTGCAAGTTTGCGCAAAGGTGGAGGAGCTCCACCACATCTCCACCAAGGTGTTCTGTTGGATTTTTTTATCCGGTGACCAGGGAGACCTCTGAACTCGCTGTTGCATCTGAGAAACGAGCGTCAGATGGATTTTGCTCGGTGACATGTTGCATCCTCACGCCGGAAGCAGTCATTAGAAAATGGTCTGAATTGGGGCCTTGAAGGGATGATGCACATTTTTGGCAGTTCTTAGATCAGCTGTTGTGTTTAAACCATTTTTTCACTGAAGGGAAGTAAACATTCCCCATTCTATTACATAAGCACCAGCAGCAGCAGCAGTGTGGATTGTTTATATGAGGCTAAATTTAATGCTACCACCTGCAGCCTCAACAGAAATCAAGATTCACCGTGCCACGCTGTGTCTTCAGCTGTCTTGTTTTGCAGCCTCACATTACTGTCCTTAACCGTCAGGAGTGGAGCCTGATGCGGCCTTTTTCCTGTTCGTCTCCCATCCACTTATGAGTTACTGTACGCTCTCTGTCAGCTCCGACCACTCTCTCTCTCTGTTTTGGGGAGGGGGGAGACAGTTTGAGTAAAAATTCAGGAGATTACCAGAAGTTTCTGTCTGCCACCAGCAATTACATTACCGTCACTGAGCTCACAGATTCCCTGATTCTGATGCTAGTCTCCTGACTTGTATTGGCATGTCTTTACAGACGATGATAAGCTGGAGACAGCGTGTGAGACCGATCTTTGTCAGCTTCAATTAAGGTTTTAGTGTAATTTCTTTGTGTATATAATAATATATATGAAAGGATGCGTTCAAGGTGCATGTCTCCCCTGAGTCATTCCCTCACCATCCCTGTGGTTTAAATCCTTTTCATCTCTGCTGTTGTATTGGTTGCGTATGAGCTCTTCTTTATTGGGTCAGCACTCCCTCGACCTCTGGCTCTTTGCCCACGCTGTGCACTATGGTGCTGTTTTACTATGTCAAATACATATCAGTAATGCCGGAGAGATCAATACTGGCGTACACAACGCTGAAATTACCTTGGGGGTTTGGGGGCTTCTGCATCTGCTGACAGCTGTGGCTTTTCATCGGGCTTGTTACGTTAAATCAGTCCCCAGACAATTAGTCAGTATATAAATAATTAAATAATAAATAATTAAGACTAGCTGTTTTACATGTTTTATACACACTCATTAATCATCATTCAGGTATGCTGAGCTCTTGCTTCTGGTTGTGCCGAGGACCAGGCTGAAGCAGAGGGGACATCGTGTTTTTTATTTATTTATTTTTCAGCTGCAGATTCTGCTTTTTTTTTTTTTTTAAATCCTGCCTTAAAACGCTTACATTTTTTTTTTTTTGGCAGTCATTTCAGGCTGGCCATTTAGATCAGTTTTAGCTCTTGGTAGCTTA
The DNA here is from genome assembly GCA_005024645.1 of Planiliza haematocheilus. Taxonomy (NCBI): domain Eukaryota; kingdom Metazoa; phylum Chordata; class Actinopteri; order Mugiliformes; family Mugilidae; genus Planiliza; species Planiliza haematocheilus. The sequence continues at coordinate 11,676,914 of SRSE01000725.1, forward strand.
AATTCTCTGGAAGGTAAAAGCTACACAGGGGAACGCAAACTCAATGCGGCCGTGAGCGCGCAAGCTTGAAAATGCACGACAGTTAAAGAAGAGCTTAGAAATGACACGGCTCTCTAAGCCATCAAGTTCATAAGGGTCAAAATGGAGGACACGTGACAAATCGTTTGGCTGAAGCTAGCTGGTTTCTAATGGGCTAGTTAACCAACTTGTATATATGTGTCCCCTTCACCACAGCGAGCAGATAAATTAGGGGAAATCCACAAGGTCTTTCTGAATAATAGATGAACTGATGAATAAATTATTAACAGTTATTAAGTAAGATTACTGACTATTAGAGGAGTAGCCATTAAATTTGGTGCATATATTCGTGGGCCCCAGAAGATGAGTCCTGCAGACTTTTCCTGCGGCACCACCAGCCCCGCACGACATATTGGCTAGCTACAAAATGTGTTGCATGATCCTTACGCATGGGCGCACAATCAGGACAGGCAAACAAAGCAAATGTTGGGGGACCCGTGTCAGAAAAATAAATGGTGAACGAGGCCCCCCTGGATGGCTACCCCCTCTGGCATATTTTGCGGCGACAACCCGCAAATGTGTAACATTGCATCTGCAAAGCATGTCAGCGTTATCACTGTGAGCACATTAGCACACAGAGCTGCTAGCATGGCTGCTTATCTTTAGTGTGTTTGAGTGTGATTGCGAGCTGTCTGTCACTGAGCGTGTCTCTGTGGACTCTCGGAAGACTGAACTTGTCTTAATGAAGCTAATACGGAGCCTAATGAGTGTTGAAAATGAGTAGAATAATTAAGGCGTAATGAAAAGCTGTCTGCCTCTTAGCAACAGCTCCTCACGGTCGCCGTTCCTCTGCTGTTTCAGGTGCCTGGAGGCGTTCTGCATCTACGGCAGCGTGGGCCGCGTGGAGGAGCCTTATGTCAGCATCACCAGGAAGAAGCAGATGCCCCGCGCGGGTCAATCTGAGGAGGTGGAGCGGCAGGTGGGGCAGGCGGAGGGCAAACTGTTTACACACCGAGCAGCCTTCGCCCGCACCTCTGTCATTCAGGCCTTCCTGGGATCGGCCCCCCAGCTCACGTTGCAGCTCTACATCTGCGTCCTGCAGCAGGGGGTGTCCATTGGAAGAGGTGAGAGGGAGTCCGTGTGCGTGCCCGGTCCACTCTGACGTGGGCCGATCAGCTGAGTGCCATATTGGAAATAAGAGGATGGTGTTTTCATGAGTCAAAGTGGTGTTACGTAACGGCCTCTCTGATATTGAGGGTGGAAAACGGTGATTCTCTCTGTCGGCTGGAGCGGATCTGGGGTCAAACACTGTGAATGTGCGTGGGTGCATCTATTCCTGAGAGAGATTTAGTAAAGGGTTCACACAGAGTCAAACTAGGACATCTGGTGCTCAAATTAGGGCAAAATGAAAGATGTTATAAATATCACTCTCTTCTCTGCGGCTGTTAGTCTGACACGACGACTGTTACAGATTTAATGCCCTGAATGTCCTGAATGATACGACCAGGGTTAGGGTTAGTCCACTAAAGAGGAGACCATTTAAACTGCTCCATGTGATAATCTATTGATCCCATTACTGTGTGCTTGTAAATGATGGAGGACAAAAAAGGCAAATGACACTCAAATCAGCTGGACATCATCCAACTACCATTTTCGTGGGACTGATTGGTCCCCATTCAGTTTTGCTATTACTGCTCAGTATGAACAGGGGCTTGATTACGTAAAACTATGTCTACAAACAAGTTGTTTAACCGGTGGAGTCCATCTGTTTGCCCATAAACACACTACATGTGTTTTATTTACAGCAATATAAATCGCTTCTAGTGTGAAACTGAGAAATCTTGTTTAAAATGAGTGGAACAGATTTTAATTAATGCATTTTTCATGCACACAAGTTGTGTTATGTTATTTCTTACACTTATTTTGCTCAATTTGTGTATATTTTATCTTATAAAATGATAAAACAATCTAAATTTTTACAATCTAAATCTGTTCAAATAATAGTTTTAGTGCTAACGACTAAAGATGTGGGAAATTTTACAGGCAACTGTTCATTTTTTATGCGTTTTGGGTTTCTTGGCAGCTTCATGCTTTGTTACTTTGCAAAAAGGAGAAGTGGAACTCTGAGATAAGCAAATAGGACCAAGAATACTGTGCATGTGGGAGAGTTATAATAGTAAACAACATCTCTGAGGAAAAGGTTAGAAAAATGTGACCCTGTCCTTTTTTTTTTTCTTTACCCCCATGTCAGGCACACTGATGGTCATCTCCCTCCTGTCCATCGTGTACGGAGCGCTGCGCTGCAACATCTTGGCCATTAAGCTTAAATACGACGACTACGAAGTGGACGTCCGGCCCATGGCTTACCTGTGCATTTTTCTGTGGAGAAGCTTTGAGATCGCCACACGTGTGGTCGTCCTGGTCCTGTTCAGTTCTGTGCTGCAGCTCTGGGTGCTGCCTGTGGTTCTGCTGAACTTCCTCACTTTCTTCCTCTGCCCCTGGATCCTGTTCTGGCAGAGCCACTCACCGTTCCCTGAGAATATAGAAAAAACTCTCACCAGGGTGGGAACCACCATCGTGCTTTGCCTGCTCACCTTCCTCTACGCCGGCATCAACATGTTCTGCTGGTCGGCCGTGCAAGTTAAACTCAATGACCCGGACCTCATCAACAAGTCCCAGAACTGGTATCGCATGGCCGTGTACTACATGTTGCGTTTCGTGGAGAACGCCTCACTGCTTCTGCTGTGGTACATCTATAAAACTGACTTCTACAACTTCATCTGTGCCCCGCTGCTGGTGCTGCAGCTGCTGGTCGCCTACGCCATCGGCATCTTCTTCATGCTGGTCTTCTACCAGTTCTGTCATCCGTGTCGGAGGCTCTTCTCGTCCAGCATGACGCAGGGGATGTGGGATTGCTCCTCTCTTCTCTGCCTCATGTGTAACTCTTCTTCGCCGCAGAGCAGGTCGATAGGACAGCCCGTCCTGGGGCCCCGGAGCCCGTCCGCACGCAAAGAGCCAGCCGACGACCGAGCCCATGACACAGGCAGCGACACCTCAGACGACATGCCAAATGACACAACCTATGACATGCTCAATGACACAATCTATGACATTCCCAATGAAACGGGCAATATAGGAAGTGGAATCAATGGTGACCTTAGCCACAGTATATCCTGCAACGCTTAAAGCATCGGTTGTCCTGACGTGCCATTAAGAGACTAATATCATACCCTCTGTAACCTTTTAAGTGCCACGTGGATCCTTCTGTGAGTTGAGTTTACACTCCTTTGCTCTCATATATCCATCTCAGCTCGCACACGAAGCAAATGTGTCCTTAACTTCAGACCAGTCCCGGCTGCATAGTGTCCACACGCAGAGGCGGCGCTCACCCGTCTCGGCGGCCGTCACGCTGACCTTTCATCCCGCAGCCTTTAATGCAAATTAAAACCCCTGGATGCCACCATTACTTGTTTAGGTTTGGAGACCGTGTCTACTTATATGCTGCATTACTGATCACAAAGAGCCATGCATTTTAAGTGATTGTATTACGTGTCTCTTTGGCATGGAGGTGTGCATGTGTGGAGCCTCAGGTGAGGTGTTATTCAGCAAAGGGGGTGAGTGACTTTATTTTGTTTTTAATCCTCCCCCTTTGCTCATTTTATTGCTTCAAGCAATCGGCTTTTTTACTCCTTAATAAGAGCTTTATGATTAACACGCGCTGCTTCTGTGATGTGATTTGTGCTTGACGATGAGATGTTAATCAACCTACACATGTCCTTAAAGAGCCCTTTCAATCACCCAACACGTTACTGTAAAGCACGGACAGTGTTTCTTGCACGTCTACAAAAAAAAAAAAGATTTCAGTGGCTTTGGTTCAACTGTTGAGCAGCAGCAGCAGCAGCAGCAGCAGCAGCAGCAGCAGCAGCAGCAGTGATGTGAAACGCTTTGTTTGGATGTATTTGCATTTTTCTGATTCATGCCCGTTAACGTCTGTCTGCTCTGTGTCCGTCTCATTAGTTAGAATATTTACACTGGTTGCACACAAACATTATATCTAACAGAAAAAACAAAAAATGTGTTTGAAAATGTGATAACGTATTTTTGCTTTTTTTTTTTTCTAACTTTACTGTATAGTAATGTGTGCGTATGAGAGAGAAAGAGAATGTCAGTGTTGTTGTTTTTGCACTTACTCCTTTTTGCAATGTATCTGAAGAGGGATCACAACCTCGGGTATCACATGAATGCTCCCAATGTTTGTACACACAAAAAAAAAACAAGCCTAAAAATAAAAAAAAGAGGCTCCGTTATAGCCAGACATTCTAATACACAGCAAGAAGTATTTAAAAGATGAAGTCACACAAATCCAAATAAATTTATATTTATATGTGAAAGTTGTCTTGTTTTAACCTCATCTCTGTCCTATACTTTGCTGGCCTCTAGTGGACAATCGTGCAAACTGCAGATTAATAATGAGTTCCCTTTTGTCAGCTCAGGGACTAATACAATAATGTGCAGACTACGCTGAACAGGCTTTGACAAATTCATTTATTGGACAACTTTAACTCATCAGCTTTCTACAGACAAAGAAAACCGTCCTGTGTAAAGATCAATAAATTATTAAATTATAAATGCAGACTAGTAGAAACACAATTAACACCCGGCTTTACTCATTAAGACACAATGAGACATTTCTAAAACCCTAACGTTCTCACTATAGCAACAGTTCAGTCTGGTTCATTTGGGAATGTACAGAAGGGGATAAAGCTACAGCCCTGCTATCAACTCTGAAAGACTGCACTTTGAGGTACCAGGTCTTCACGCCAACGTTTTCAGTAAGTTGAGGGTGATGGGAATGTCATTAGTGTTGTAGGTATATTAGACAAGCTTGTCTAATATACCAAATTGTTGACCTAAGTATGATGCTAGCTCAAAAGTAAGTTTTTCACGAGAGAGAGAAATATCTAGACTTTGAACCAATCCATCCAATATGTTGATTTTTCACTGAAAACCACAATGTGAGCCTCCTTCTGGACAGCTGCTCAGAGCCTCACTGCTAGCATGGTTAACATTAAGAATCAGGTTTTACCTACTGGAAACGTACATTAATTTGGGAAGAATTTGAATCATCATCATACACTTTTCAAGAACATGCCTCTGTAGTGTGAAAAATATTTTTTGACAAGATACTTCATTGGGTTTGTTTACGGACCATGATTATGGTCCATACAAATAAAAAACCTTCAGTCACCTCTTTACATGAGCACCAACTCATGAACCACAACCGTCGGTTCCACCTTGTGGGAAGAAATAGGTTAATTGTACATCATCATCTAGAGGAGGGTTGGTTTTCTTGGTGTCACTTCAAGCTCCGTTTCAAGCATGACAGCCTTCAGAGAGAGGGGAGGATGCAGCTCTGCGCTGCCCTCACAACGCCACAGCAACAGCAAACACGCTGACCACACAGTACATGGTGCGGTTCTCCCACCTGACGGTGCAGCTTCCTGGAACCCACAAACACAGGACAAATTATGATATTTATAACATCTTTATGGTAAAAGGTTTGTGTGATTTCAATCAGGAAGTGTGTAATTCAATAACTGGAACACAACAAATCTAAAGGAATGTTCGGTCAAATTAAGAGGAACAGCGTAAACCCTGGATAATCGGTTTAAAAATATCAATAACTATCTATGTAAAGCCTTGATGTGATTGTTTCTCTGTGTTTGCGATTAATCCAGTCTTTTTGCACATGTTTTCTTGAAAAAGCAAACAAATTATTTTACTTAGAATCCATGTCAGTCTCTAACCAGAATGACTGCAATCAAGCAGTAGGATTTTGTCCATGTAATTGTAGCCCGTGACAAGTAATTGCCATGTTTTCAGACTCAAAAAATAGTAAATTAGTTAAGTAAATTATTAGAATCTAACAAGTCTTTCATAGAATAGAATAGTTAATGAGGGAAAACTGAAAGAAAACTACTAATCACTAATAAATTTTGACTCTGTAAATCACGTTTTACAGACTAAACATTTAATTGAAAAAGAGTTACCTCATCCACATCTGTTAAGACCAGAAACGTGTCACGATGATAGCACATCAGTAAGTCAGTCTCTAAACCCGTTTAGTCCTGTTAGGGGTCACGGGGGTCTGCTGGAGCCTATCTCAGCTGTCATCGGGCGAGAGGCAGGGGTACCTGGACAGGTCGCCAGTCCATCGCAGGGCCAACATTCACACTCACATGCACACCTACGGGCAATTTAGAATCACCAATTAACCTAATGAGCATGTCTTTGGATGGTGGGAGGAAGCCGGAGAGAACCCACGCAGACACAGGGAGAACATGCAAACTCCACACTCCCGGCCCATGGATTCGAACCGGTGACCTTCTTGCTGTGAGGCATCAGCACTAACGACCTCGCCACTGGATAGCACATCCGCCATTACACAAATCTTACTCAAATTTAGGGACACTTATTTAGGTCTCCGTGTGACTGCCTGTGTTTAAACAAGATTTCACATTTGAGAGCTGTGTCCTCTTAAAGCCAAATGCTGTGAAAAGACTTCTACTGACACCAGCTCTCGTGATATGTTGTGTCTCACCATCAGTGGTAGTGTCCCAGTAGCAGGAGTTGGCTGTGTGGAGACCAGCGCTGCTCTTCTGCATGATCGCACAGTTCACTGCAACACAGGAGAGCCCAGGGTTACACTTGTCTGCCTCCACATCCAAACAGGATGTCCTGGTGAGTGACTAGTTCACCTATGTATTTGAACGGCCGTCCTTGTTTCACCAGGTGAGTCAGTGAATGCTCCACTATACTGGCCGTCCACTGGTTCACCTTATTCTGGTTGTAATCTGTACCACCAATGACGCCTTCGATACACTGAGACAAGCCAAGGAAGAAGAATTCATGTGCAATGATGATAAAAGTAATATGCAGTTTAAAGATAATGCTTCCACGGACGAAAACATCCTCTTTACCTCTTTCACTGCGACACTGGTCTCGTCGGAATTGAAGGCGACCTGCAGGATCATTTTAAAAATAAAAACAAGGAACGTTAGCACAAAGAAACTGAAATACTGTACATGACAGTAAATTAAAATCTAATCAAAAAAATATATCTAATGAAAAAGGCAAAGTGTAGTTATTATTATAATTAATTATTAAAATAAGGCACATAATAGAATATATCATAAAAGTTTACACTTTAAATAAATTATATATAATTGCAAAAGCCCAATAATACAATGACACTCCGACTAATTTTATCTTTAGTATTTTAAGTATATTCGTATTAACTTTGACTTAAAACATAGTTCTTTATTTACTGATATTTGTATTTAAGGGACTGTCCTATTGCCATTAACTTCATTATAGCTAATGTATCAGATCTTTTATTAGCCTATTTAAGCAGGAGAATGCTGAATTGACACAAATATATTCACATGTAAGTGACAGTAAGTAATTTTAACCTTAATTTATTATTTTATTTGTTATTATAAATCGTTTGAGTGTGACCACACCCCGCTAAGAAGCTGCGTTAGCCTCAACTAGCCGGCTAAGCTAACAATCACTCAACAGCTAACGGTTGTCAGCTGGCTAACAGGACAAGCTAACAGTTAACTGGCAGCTAAACGGCTAAGCTAAGAGCTTGTATTAAGAGTTCATTAACGAATAACTGACGGCGCACTACGGATGTTTTGATGAATCTTTACCTCATCCCCAGAGTTATACTCCTCCATCGTTACTGTCAGAGAAACACCTCTTGTCTTCTTTATTTTCGCCGGTCTCTGTTGTTTTTGTTCCTGTTTAGCTCCGCTTGCTGAGAGACAACGAGCACAGAGAAGATGGTTAAACACTGTCTGAAGCAGGTCAGGGGGTTTTATTTTGTCGCCCCACTGCGGTTGAATTCAGACACTGCAAGGTCAAACCTGGTCACTCACCTTTGGGTCTTTCTTTGTGGTAGTTTTAAATCACTTAATAGATATTGTGACTAATTGTGTCGTTTTGAGCATTTTGTGGTCTAGTTGTACCTCATTTATTGGGACCCTAATCTATGCATATAAACCATGTTTATTTATTTATTAACAGGTACATTGGACATTAATAAAGGTAGGTTTCATTAAGCTGAGGAAATGTCCAACCTATTTTATTTTTTCTTGCAAACTATTAAGTAACTGTCACCAGGGAAATTCAGACAGCACTGCAGTAGAATCTGCTGTTTCTGGACTATTTTTTCCTTCAGTTTTGTTTAGTTTGTTTAGTAAAAGCGTCTGTTGCCTTGACAGAAATTGTCCCGCAGACACTCTTCTCTTGGAGGAGTTCCTACCAGCACTGAAATGCTCAACCCTCATGGCGAGGGCTCAAATGTTTCTCCCAGGGCTCATCAGTTGATACCCTCAAATATATTTGGCAGTGACCAGTTGGACGTCTCGGGGTCCGTCTCTGGGGCACCCAGGGACAGTGTGTGTATTTCCTCCTCGCAGCTGTTTCTTTCAATCATTTTGAATGTCAGATTCAAACAACCATATTATAGTTTTATGATGTGATAGAGTGATAAATACTGTGACTCATGATGGAAGCTGTGCAGTGACATGTTAATAATAGTCACATCCAAAAATGACGACGTAGTTAGTTTCTAGTTACAGTGGATGCTTTGTTTAGGACTAAAATCAATCAAAATCAGTGTAGTTTATCATATTTCTTTGCATTTGTTTTATCCGACGGCAGGGGGTGTTATTTTGTTGTCAAAGTTTATAACGAAGTGACAGACTGTGAAGAAAATGGACCTGTTGAGACTTGGTTTTAACCACACCATTAAAATGCTTGAGCCACCATTCAATCAAAGTTTTACACTCAGTATGCAAATAAACAGCCACATCGTTTGGTGCATCCCCAGTGCATCCTGGTTGCATTCATAGCTATATGATACTCATAGCTGTTCATGTACATATATAGTTACAGGTACAGACACAAATGGGCTCTGGGCTCTTGAACCCAATGTTCTTGGATACTGTCTGCTCGAGTATGTCTGACATGGAATCAGACCATTCCACTCACTCTGTAACCTTGAAGTCTCTTATTTATAACTCTTCTCGGGTACATGTAAACTGAGTATAAAGGCATTTAGAAACACACATATCCACACACTTAGTACTGTGAAAATCCTTCCAACAGCCAACAGCCCTGTGATAAAGCCACAGCCCAGATTAATGCCAAATCCTTTGGTATTTGTTGGTTGTGCCATGCATGCTTTGTCTCACTGATGTAATGTATTCTGTCACATTTAATCCTGTACCAGATGAGTCATAACCACACTAGTAATCATTAGCAATGCAAAGCTGTAGCATTATGAAATAAACATGTCAATGGGGCCTTGATATGTGACTTTAACACTTCGACAGCACTGATGATTGCCAGCATGTCTGCAAGCTGCCTCTTCAAACCAGTGTGCAAGGTTTGGCTCTGAGATGGACAAGGTTCACCCAGGGCAGGTTGCCAGTCTATCACAGGGTCAAGTAACCAATACACATAATATTATATTTATTATTATCTCAAGTTTTGGAGAAACACCCAAATGCCATTGGTGTATGGTCCAGGCTCAAACAATTTCCATCCAGGGCCGTAGAAATCCGTATTCAGTTCTTACATTTAACGTGTCACCTCAGCTTTATTCTGTGGAGATTTGTTTGGCATGTTTTCTGCAAAGCTTTCGAGCAAGTGTCCACTAATTTAAAACGGATGCATTCATATCGTAGATTACTTTACTCACTATTTCATTAGGATACATGTCTGTCGCCTACTTGTAAAATGAATCTTTTTGGAACGCGACATGGCACAGGCTGTAGCTTTGGAGAAGAAGAAGACTAAATGACATTACATAAAATCTCATGAGGTATAATACATATCTTGGAATAGAGTAGATGACGCTTTGCCATCTAGGCTGGGATAAAACCCAAAATAAGTCCTGTGTCAACAAACAAGATGTAAGAGATGCCTGAACAGTAATAGTGCCATGAATGAAAACCCCGTCCAGTAGTAGTGGAATTTAAAATTTGAATATTTAATGAGCAAATACAAATAGATGGTACTTTCATTCAGTCAGCCTAAATAGAAAGTGTCCACTATGCTCAATTAAGTTAATGGTCTTTGTGTTTCTTTACTCTTCAAGCCTTGTTGTGCATAAATACATTACATACTGTAATGGGAGATAACTGTTACATCTAGCTCAGGTTTAGTACAGTTCGTTAGTGTTAGACATAAATCTGTCCTGTCGTGTTCTTTTGGCAACCTTTTTTAACATTTTGTTTTATGACACTCAACTCGGCCCACAGATGGAATACCAGTTAGAGTGCAATATTTGCACAAATAGCATTGACTCCAGGATCCACCAACACCTGTGCCTCCTGTGGTGCCGTCATTGTTGCTAAATAATCCTGTAGCTGGTTGCATACAGTACAGAGGTTCATCCTACTCCATCATGTTGTGATTTTCAGTTTTAGCGGGAAAAGAAATGGAGAATCATTATTATGAGCTTCAAATCGCACATACATAAACACAGGACATAACAGTACTGGCCCATATGACCTTTGTTGCAAGCCTGGTGTTATTTCAAGTAAACCAGTCATCACTTTGTTTATTAATGGGTCTGTTGGCAACAAGTTGTGGTCATAAACTTGTGTGAATGACCTTAGGATTCCTATTCCGTTTATACTGACCATCAGATTGCTGAACTCGCAAAGAACTGAGCACTCTAGCCAACAGACAGCCTCAAGAGAGTCCTTGAATTCCAGCAATGGTTTTCAGCTTATGTTACGCCAATTGTCATTCCATGACAGTGAGCGTCCAGTTCTTACAAGTACCACTGACTCGCTGTTAAGTCCTGACATAATCTTACACAACAATATGCACTACAACATCGGCTAGAGTAAATGCTCAGAGCTGAAAATAGACATGAATGACTTGGCTAGAGCAGAGAATCTATATCTCACACTTATTCAACCAGGAGTGAAATGGTTGATATGTTACTAAGTGACATTTGAATGTGCCTCTCTTTACACTGTTCTGAAAAAATCTCAGAGAAGAGGTGGCATCTCAGTATGAGACTGTTGCCAAGTTAACCAAGGAGAAGAAAGCCACACAAGATGCCCAGGCAGAGGCTCCAGGCAGATGCGCCAAAGTCAACACTCAGTGTGGAGTCTTGAGAATTTGGAGGCCAGGTCAAGCTGTTTCTAAATTGTTTTTGTATGTATGTCAGGCTGCATCCTTCTGGGGATGGCTGCTGCCATCAAGGAGTGTCATTGCTATGGGGTGGGGGTCCACATGAATGCCAGGTTCAAAAGTTTCCCAGCAGAACATTGTATTGTCACAAGATAATCATTGTTGTTTATTTCTCCCGTCAGTGATTTTGTGTCGTGACTTTGAGGAGTTACCTTGGCATCATGACTTTGTACAATGTTTTAATTCCAAACGTGTCATTACAGATACATTTGCAAAAACAAAAATAAAGAATATGAAATTCCCCAACACTGATGTGATGCTCTATTTCAGATGTCATAAGAAACAGTAAGCTGCCAAGTCACTATTGACTCCAAGAGGAAATCAAAGCTTGACCTGGAATCTTGGAGCTGAACGAGGTCTCCACTCAATCTTTTTGATGACCCTTCAGCTTCTATCCCTGGACTTTTCTATGAGGGGCACTTAAACATGGTTTATTCTGTGTCAAGAAATTTATGGTGTCAAGGAACCTAACCATCTCTCAACTAAAGTGCCACCATGAGTACAGAGAGAGATAGAGCAGTATGGCCTGGTGGCCGTTTACCTTACCTCTTTCAGGCAGAGAAAGAAAGGACTAAGGCACAACACACCTAATTTGATGACAAACCGGGTACTTTTTGGTTGATGCTGATGTATCTCAGGGGAAAACTAGTGACAAAAGAGGGTGAGAAAGTCACGTTATTTTGACATTTACATTAATGTCTTGCTGTGTAGAATTGTTAATCATTTCTAAGACCATTAATCTAACATGTCTTGCTAAAGCATTCAGTGAATGATTTGTTTATTATTGTGTTTTCTATTCTGTGAGACAGGGGTTGAGAGGCCTAGGAGGGCAAAAGCAGAGAAGCAGAGACCTGACCTTTCCAGAGAGCTTGAGGAGGTGACTGAGAGTGTTTAGGAGGTTGGTGGAGCAACAGCTGCTCAGACTGAGATGATTGAGACTGGGTTCCAGAAGCTGCGTTATGGCTTTGAGGAGTCAGCCCTGCAACATGAAGCTACTGCAGCAGCTCTCTGCAAGAACCAAGCCAACAGTGTTGCAGAGCTGGAAAAGCAGATCGACAACATTGAATGTATATAGCCAAAGGTGGTGAAACAGAAGAGCATATACAAGATTGTTGATGCGCTGAAGTGAAGGTATGCTATAGTTTACTTACCTTTAGGTTTAATGATTGTAGCATAATAAGAGTCATATTTGATTTGTAGTCAGGATATTAACACGAACAGTCGTACAACAAAAGGGTCTGCTGAATGGCAGTAAATGTTGGTCTTGCACATTTTCAGACTTATATTTGGTATAATGTAAACTGGTAATGAAAACAGAGCCACAAAGTAGTAGCAAACCGTTAACTAAACACAGCACAACATATGTAGCACAACATATGTGGTGGCAGAGTTACAGGATTTCGGTCACCTTCTCCATAATACATCCTACTTCTTACACCCCTTTTTAACCCCAACACCTAACATCCGTTTTCTGTAGTGCCACCTACTGTTGCAACAGTTCTATAACAATTACAGGACACAGCATTTCCCCTCTTTGAATGCAGCTTCTGGGGGCATAATGAAAAATTTCAGCAGCGCCATTAGCAGCTAGCTAGTAAACAGATGTTATGCTGTGAGCCATACCTCACAATGAGACATACACAGCAGAGATGAATTGTGGACGATTATACTTGTGCAAAAACAGCGTCATGTCCGTAACCACTCGCATGCGTGGATATCACGATGTGCAGAGTGCGATCAAACAGTATCTGTGTCATCGTCATCCGCCATCATCTTCTGAAACGCTGAAGAAGCAGATGCTAGGCCATAAGGAACTCTACAGAATCTGAACAGGCCACTGTGTGTAATAAATGCTGGAAGATCTCTGCTACCCTCATCCAGTGGAACCTGGCAGTATGCAGTAGCCAGGTCGATTGTAGAAAAGCAGTCCGTGACTATGGCTTTGTTTGGTTTGTAGAGATCTGCACACCCTCTAATGCCTCCTATTTCCCATTCTGTTACAACAATAGGTGAAACCCAGGGTGATGCACCAATCTTTTCACTGGTACCACCTTTCAGTTTGCACTCCAGTCTCATTGGAAAGGGAAGCAGATGTAAGTTGTTATCCTGGATTTAGTTTATTTGGTACAGGACAGTCAGTTTAGATGAGTACACTTCACGTACACTTGTGCCAAGTGTGCCATTTGCCAAGTGTTTCTCTGAGAAGAAGTGTTTCTCTGGCAGAGGACCTCAGCGACTTTTACTCCAGGTTTAAAAGGACTTTCACACCTTTCACTTCCCCCACCATCTCCATCACAAAAGGTCCAGCAGCACCACAAACCACACCCGACCCCCTGCCTTGCCTGAGGATCTGTGAACAGGATGTGCGTCAGCTCTTTCAGAGACAGTGGATTAAGGGGCCGGGACCCGATGGAGTGTCTCCGTCCTGCCTGAAAGTCTGTGCTGACCAGCTGGCTCCCATCTTCACTCAGATCTTCAACAACTTCCTGGAGCTGTGCGAGGTCCCCTCCTGCCTCAAACGCTCCACCATCATCCCGGTTCCCAAGAAGTCTCCTGTCACAGGATTAAACGACTACAGACCAGTCGCCCTGACATCTGTAGTCATGAAATCCTTTGAACAACTGGTGCTGGCCCATCTGAAGGACATCACGGACCCCCTGCTAGACCCCCTGCAGTTTGCCTACAGAGCAAACCGGTCAGTGGATGATGCAATCAACATGGCTCTCCACTACATCCTGCACCACCTAGACTCTGCAGGGACCTACGCACGGGTCCTATTTGTGGATTTCAGCTCTGCGTTCAACACCATCGTCCCGGAGCTCCTCCACCATAAACTGTCCCAGCTCACCGTGTCCCCCTCCACCTGTCAGTGGATTACCAGTTTCCTGACCGACAGGAGGCAGCAGGTGAAACTGGGTAACTTCACATCCAGCACCCGGTCCCTCGGCACTGGCGCCCCCCAAGGATGCGTTCTCTCCCCACTGCTCTTCTCCCTTTACACCACTGACTGCACCTCAAGGGACCCTTCTGTGAAACTCCTGAAGTTCGCAGACGACACCACCGTCATTGGACTCATCCGGGACGGCGACGAGTCTGCTTACAGAAGGGAAGTGGAACAGCTGGTCCTCTGGTGTATTCAGAACCACCTGGAGCTAAACCCGCTCAAATCTGTGGAGATGACAGTGGACTTCAGGAAGAGACCCCCATCACCCCCTCCTCTCCCAATCCTCAACAGGCCAGTCCCAACAGTCGACTCATTCAGGTTCCTTGGGTCCACAATTTCACGGGACCTGAAGTGGACCTCCCACATAGACTCCGTGAGGAAGAAGGCCCAGCAGAGGCTGTACTTTCTGCGCCAGGAAAATCTCCACAGACACCTCACACCCTGGTCACAAACTGTTTAGACTCCTCCCCTCAGGCCGGTACTACAGAGCACTGTACGCCAAAACCACCCGCCACAAGGACAGTTTCTTCCCCCGGGCTGTTGCTCTGATGAACTCTGAGCAGTCACAGAGTGGGAGTCCACCCACATGAACAATAGACAACTACCCTTCACTGTATATATTCACTGTACAATAACCCCGGTGTATTTTATATTACAGAGTGAGATTTATTTTATTTTATTGTGTTTTATTTTATTTTTATTCTATTCTTATTTTTCTATTTAAGTTGTACTAGAGAGTAAAGTTACCGGAGTCAAATTCCTTGTATGTGCACATACTTGGCCAATAAAGCTGATTCTGATTTTGATTCTGAGAAGGGCTTTTGCAGGCTTGTTTGATTGAGTGTTCTGTTTATATTTCTTTTTTAGTGTGGACGTGGCTGTAAAGCTTGCACTGGAGTACAGTTTCCTGCTGCCATTGTTTTAGCTTGTTGTTCTGCAGATTCCATTTGTGTTGCAATTGTGACTGCTTTATTGAGCATCAAATAAGGTTCCAGCAAAAGTCTTTAGTCCCTAATGCTAGAGCTAAACAAATGTTCAAGTAGCTCATCACCAGTCATTTTGTTCTTCGTTTGTTAGTCACATCTGGATGTGATCCAATAGAGTAAGGTTGTGAGAGAGTTACAAGCTTTCAGTCACCTTTTCCATAATCCATCTTTCTTCTTACATCTTTTTCTGTAGAGCGACCCAATGTTGCAACCATGTAATAACAACTAGAGGACACAACAGTAGGGCTACATGGAGAAAACGTGAAGAACCAGCTGACTGAGCTCAAATCCAAAACTTATGGGACTGTTCGCCAGCTGACTGACATTAATGCATGAATGGAAAGTCTACACACACACGCACACACACAGAGCAAGAGAGAGACAGTCAGTGTGTTTCAAAAGACCAGCAGAGAGCAGGACTTCACTCAGCAGGTTTTTCAGTCACCAATCCCAATGAATGAGATGCAGACTCAGGCTGTTGAAGCTCAAAAACAACTGGGGAATGTCCGGGGACACCTCAAGTTAAGCTTTAAGAATCATTTAAATTCAAAAGTAAAAAGTCTCAATAATACAGAAGGTTTACTCTTTTGTTTTCTTCTGTTGTCAGGATGAAGAAGAACCTGGAGGCCACAGTCAAGGACTGCAGGTACAAAATGGTGCGGACTACCTGTGGCTGGATCTGTCTTCCACTGAAAATCGTGACAATCGACATATTTAGACTGAAGTAAGGTGTTTTCCCTTACAAGAATACTATTCAGAGGATCAAATTCTACCAAGGACGCAAATGTGGCTCAGTCCTGCCCTACACTGAGGCCATGCTCTATTTCAGATGTCACAAGAAACAGTAGACTGCCAAGTCCTAGCGTGCTATTAACTCATGGAGGAAATCAAAGCTTGACTTGGAAACTTGGAGCAGAAGGTGGTCTCAACTCAATCTTTTGATGACCCGTCAGCTTCTATCCCTGGCCAAACATTACCGCGAGGAGCACTTTAACATGGTTTATTCTATGTCAAGAAATTTATAGTGATAAGGAACCTAACCATCTCTCAACTAAAGTGCCACAATGAGACAGATCACTATGGCCTGGTGGCCGTTTACCTAACCTCTTTCAGGCAGAGAAAGAAAGGACTAAGGCACAACACACCCATTTTGATGACATGAACATGAGAATGATATGGTGACAGGGAACATAACCATCTCACATAAGCAGAAAAAAGTATTCAACACCAGCAGTTCACCAAAGTAGATTTCTAAAGTAGAGTCACTAGTGTCAAAGGACCAGCGTAGATAACTCCTTTATTTTAAGTAATTATTCCTTTTACTCAAAATACATTTAAATCTGATGACTAGGACTTAGGCGTCAATGTATAAATAGTCAACAAAGTTGAAAGCTAACTTTCTTAAGTGAGTTAAGATTTTTTTAATTTGCGTGTATGTTTTCTCTGGTTGGAAATCAAAAATGTAAGAATGGATATCAGATCCCAATATTTCCCAGGACCCTTAAATCAAGCTTCTTCATCAGATGTCGCCTCCTATCAAATGTAGCAGCTGGATCATTCTGCCTTGTGGGGAAATTATTTTGGTCTTGATCTCAGACAGGTTGGCAGCTGTTTTCATGCCCATATACAGAGTAATATAAAAGGACATCGAACTTATATAGATACATCTCATCTTTAACTGTTGTTGTGAAATGATGTCGCCTGCCAGTGGCCTGTAACTGTAGACCACCAACATTTGCATGACTGGTGCATTTCTAAAACTAATCTCCAGGCATGTGACATTACCCCAAAAGACCTTAATGTAATTTAATCCCTATGAAATATAGTGTTTTTAAAGTGACTTTGGCTGATAGAATGTGATAGTTGAACAGCTATAAAGTATAGATTTTTAAGAATTGAGCTGTTTAGATGTTACTGACTCAAACTTTATGAGAACAACAAGAGTTTTGCTGAAAATGGTATTACTGATGTTATTAACAGGTGTTCTTCTAATTTGTTTCAGCATTAGTACAGTCTCTAAATTTATATTTGGTATGTAAATTATGATTTAATGAATATGTGCTGTGTGAACTTTATTTCATTTCAGAGATGTCAAACGTTCCAAGTGTTCTGTAATGGAATACCAAAGGAATTATGGAGACTTTCCATAACCAACACAAAATTATTAAAAATCCATTAATGTTCAAAGCATGTTAGCACATTAATATCTCTTTAATCAGGAACTACATTTAATAAAGTCACACCCAAACAATGTTCTGCACTAATTAATAACTTTTAGAAATTGACCATCACTTCTGTGTCTGCACTTGGAGGCAGTGGTGGACCATATTTTAACATAGGAAGCTTGGAACAGTTTAAGGCAGCAATACATATGTAAACAACTTCTTTTTAACTGTTTTGGTAATGAGATGTTTTTAGAAACATGTCCAACTTTTTGTACTGTTCTGCAATTTCTGTTCTGGTGAAGCAGAGATACTTTAAAGTGTTATTCAATGTAGTTTAACTTTTCCAAGTAAGTCCCTGTTTATAAGCATGGTGCAAGCATTCATTCATTTTGGTTAAATCCATGTTTTCCATTAAATCAAATTAATTTGTCACAACCTCATAATTCATCCTGTATTTCTTTTCTTTTTTTCTTTTAGTCACAAGAAATATGCATCACACTTCCATAAACATCAATGTGACATAGGACATAACCAAACTGGGTGAGTGGCTGCTGCTGACCAGGCACTCCCACCATCTATAAAGGAGGCAGCTCTCGACTTCTCCATGAACTGAAGGAACCCAACACAGGTAAGTGCATCACTCTCTCTTCGGTGTGACCTCTTATTTAACAAAGTTAATGTTTGTATTCCTTACAACTTATGCGTATTGTTTCATTGTTTATCTTTCCCAAAAAACACTTCACATGCATGTCATTCAGGTGAAATTATTACAATGGATGTGACATTTTCTGAAACATGTTTACAGTTGTGTAGAAAAGTTTTTTTTTAATTTAAAAAAAAAAAATAGAGTCAACTATGTTTTTGGTTGAGTGGGGCATTTGAAGAAATGGGGAAGCACTAAATTTATGATGATTCACAGCTATTAAACCATTAAGTTTCAAGCTGCTTTGAAACGTAATGGTTTTCACAATCTACTATTCTCAATTAACTTTTCATTTCTACAACAAAACTGAAAATGATCAAAACAAACTCAAAATACATCATATTTACACACAATGAATTATTAATTATTTCCACAGCGTCTTGAGACTCTAAAAGAGACTTCAGCCCTCCATTGTTTCTGATACGAGCTGAGGTAAAATGTCACTACCAATGAATCATGTTTTTTTCATGGTTATCATGGATATAAAGCAATGACTATGCCAAGTTGATCTGGTAACTCTATTCTGGATCCTTCTGGATGTTTCAGTCTCGACTAAAGTGCCATCATGAGCACAGACGCAGAGATGGAGCAGTATGGCCCGGCGGCCATTTACCTCCGGAAGCCAGAAAGAGAGAGGATTGAGGCACAAAACACTCCTTTTGATGCCAAAACCGCCTTCTTTGTGGTTGATGCTGATGAGATGTATCTCAAGGGTAAACTGGTGAAGAAAGAGGGTGGCAAAGCCACCGTGGAGACTGATACTGGAAAGGTGCAATTCATTATTCTTCACTTTCTTAACATTAACATCAAGTTAATTTCACAAACTCTGTTTCTTTGAACATTTATCTAATATGTATCGGTAAACATTCAGTCAATGATTTCTTCCTCAACAAACTATTCAGTGAATTTAACTAAATTTCTTTTTCAGACTGTAACAGTAAAAGAAGAAGACATCCATGCCAGGAACCCTCCAAAGTTTGATAAAATTGAGGACATGGTCATGATGACCCACCTCAATGAGCCTTGTGTGTTGTATAACCTCAAAGAGCGTTATGCTTCATGGATGATCTACGTGAGTTTCCCATAGAATTAAAGTAACTCAGTGTGAATCTAAATATTTTTATCTACATATGTTAATAAGATTTGTATGCTCTCTTCTACAACAGACCTACTCCGGCCTGTTCTGTGTTGTTGTGAATCCCTACAAGTGGCTTCCTGTGTATGATGCTGTAGTTGTGGCCGCATACAGAGGCAAGAAGAGGATTGAGGCTCCACCCCACATCTTCTCCATCTCTGACAATGCCTATCAGTTCATGCTCACTGGTAAGTTCAAAGCTACAAGAAGAAGAAGAAGACAAAATTAACTGAAATAGAAGATTACTGAAGGAACAATGAAAACAAGATTCATCTGAAGCATGTATGTTTGTATTTTAGATCGTGAGAACCAGTCTGTTCTGATTACGTAAGTTTTACACAAAAAGATGTTCTAAATCTTTAGAAACATTTTGATAATACAGCTGAAACTTGACAATGTGTCTCTTATAACCCAGCGGAGAATCTGGTGCAGGAAAGACTGTCAACACCAAACGTGTCATCCAGTACTTTGCAACAATTGCAGCTCTTGGAGCCAAGAAAGAGCAAACCCCTGGCAAAATGCAGGTAAATTTAGTTGATTAACAAGAAACAGTTTGTTCTCATGGAAGTTTACATGAATGTACCAAGTACATTTGACCACAATTTCCTCTTACAGGGTTCCCTCGAGGACCAAATCGTAGCAGCCAACCCTCTGCTGGAGGCCTACGGTAACGCCAAGACTGTGAGGAATGACAATTCCTCCCGTTTTGTAAGTGATCACATTAAGGAAATACTCTGAGACTTTTTTCCTTGTTATCATGTAAGGTCATGCTAACAAGGATCTTACTGTCTAGGGTAAATTCATCAGGATCCACTTTGGTTCCTCTGGAAAGCTAGCTTCAGCTGACATTGAAACATGTGAGTTTTAATTATTTACCTTTTGTAGCTGTAGCTATTAGCAGTGTACAAATGTAGTGTCCTCCATTGTTTGATCTATGTTCTTTCAATCTCAAATATATCGATAGATCTGCTGGAGAAGTCTCGTGTCACCTTCCAGTTGTCTGCTGAGAGGAGCTACCATATCTTCTATCAGCTGATGACAGGCCACAAGCCTGAGCTTCTGGGTATGTTACTGTCACTGGAAACATGAATGAAATAAGTTGGAATAATATCAACAGAAAACATTTATGGATTTAATTTCTGCTCTTCCAGAGGCTCTTCTGATCACCACCAACCCCTACGACTATCCAATGATCAGTCAGGGTGAAATCACTGTCAAGAGCATCAATGATGTTGAGGAGTTCATTGCAACAGATGTAAAGAGCCAATTTGTGTTTCTTCTGATAATATATCAGTAATAATCCAAATCAAACAAGTATATCATATGTATTGATTATTTCATTTTATTTTAAATGCAGACTGCCATTGATATCTTGGGCTTCACTGCTGAGGAGAAAATAGGCATCTACAAGCTGACTGGAGCTGTGATGCATCATGGCAACATGAAATTCAAGCAGAAGCAGCGTGAGGAGCAGGCTGAGCCTGATGGCACTGAGGGTACTTAAAAAATTATACCATTCTCTTCATATAAGTGTAGTACTGTGGTTAATAATGTCGTATTTAGTAAGTATTCATTTTTTTTTTCCATCAGTGGCTGATAAAATCGCCTACCTCATGGGTCTGAACTCAGCTGATATGTTGAAAGCTCTGTGCTACCCAAGAGTCAAAGTTGGAAATGAGATGGTCACCAAAGGTCAGACCGTCCCACAGGTAATGAAAAGACAATTTCATGTTTCAGAAAAAAACATTTTTACATCAACATGTTATTTGGAAAATCAAGTCATAAACTCTATTCCTATAGGTCAACAATGCTGTCAGTGCTCTGTGCAAGTCTGTCTATGAGAAAATGTTCTTGTGGATGGTCATCCGTATCAATGAGATGTTGGACACAAAGCAGGCCAGACAGTTCTTCATTGGAGTGCTGGATATTGCTGGATTTGAGATCTTTGACGTGAGTAGCTGAAAAATAACAGTATCAATATAAAGTTCGCCACAGTTTTTTCATGAAATGTAATACCTTACTATAATTACAGTTCAACAGCTTGGAGCAGCTCTGCATCAACTTCACAAATGAGAAACTGCAACAGTTCTTCAACCACCACATGTTTGTCCTGGAGCAAGAGGAGTACAAGAAAGAAGGCATTGAATGGGAGTTCATTGACTTTGGCATGGACTTGGCTGCCTGCATTGAGCTTATTGAGAAGGTAAGACCAATCTGTCATGTGGAGAATGAACCGTGTGTTTTCACTGACTCCTAAATGATTGATTCTTTAAAATATGACAACATTTCCCTCCAGCCCATGGGCATTTTCTCCATCCTTGAAGAGGAGTGCATGTTCCCCAAGGCCTCTGACACATCTTTCAAGAACAAGCTGCATGACCAGCATCTTGGCAAGACGAAGGCCTTTGAGAAGCCAAAGCCTGGAAAGGGCAAGGCTGAGGCTCACTTCTCCCTGGTTCACTATGCTGGTACAGTAGACTACAACATCACTGGCTGGCTGGACAAGAACAAGGACCCACTGAATGACTCAGTTGTTCAGCTCTACCAGAAGTCTTCAAACAAACTACTGGCCTTCCTATATGCCACCCACGGTGCAGCTGAGGGTAAGAAATAACAATGAGCAGAGATGGTACAAATAAATGAACCACATAGTGACATGTAGGGAACTAATTATGCTTAGTGAAGTTGTTGTGTTGCATGTGAAGCCTATGTATGAAACTGCATCAGTTGCAGGGGTAGAAAGAAATTGATTACTGATCTGTGAATACACAGATACATCAACACAAATAAGACATTTGAAAACACTCTATTATTTATTCACTCATATAATTCATTGTTTTGAAAACAGAGGCTGCTGCTGCTGGTGGTGGCGGCAAGAAGGGTGGTGGTAAGAAGAAGGGTGGTTCCTTCCAGACAGTGTCTGCTGTTTTCAGGGTATGTATACTATAGTACTCATGTTTTTTGGAAAACAATTCAATACCTCATGCAATAAAAATGTTAAACTACTATGTAATGATGTGTATCCATAGGAGAACTTGGGCAAGCTGATGACCAACCTGAGGAGCACTCATCCTCACTTTGTCCGTTGCCTGATTCCCAATGAATCAAAGACCCCAGGTGAGAAATTTGCAGTCTCACTATTTACACTGATTGTTACACAGTAATATGAGTAATATTTTCACGAATATGAATTTACATCCCTCAGGTCTTATGGAGAATTTCTTGGTCATCCACCAGCTGAGGTGTAACGGTGTGCTGGAGGGTATCAGAATCTGCAGAAAGGGCTTCCCCAGCAGAATCCTCTATGGTGACTTCAAGCAGAGGTGACTG
The DNA here is from genome assembly GCA_005024645.1 of Planiliza haematocheilus. Classification (NCBI taxonomy): domain Eukaryota; kingdom Metazoa; phylum Chordata; class Actinopteri; order Mugiliformes; family Mugilidae; genus Planiliza; species Planiliza haematocheilus. The sequence continues at coordinate 11,699,475 of SRSE01000725.1, forward strand.
TATTTTTCAAGCTAATGTGATGGTACAGATTGATTACAAATCTCACCAATAACATACTTCTTCTTCCAGATACAAAGTATTGAATGCCAGTGTCATCCCTGAGGGACAGTTCATTGACAACAAGAAAGCTTCAGAGAAGCTGCTTGGCTCCATTGACATTGACCACACACAATACAAGCTCGGACACACAAAGGTACCTTCTATGGGATAGTGTCAATAGATTATGTTATAAATTCTTTAAATCCACAATTTTAATCTTATTTCCTTGTCTTGATAACAATAGGTGTTCTTCAAAGCTGGTCTTCTGGGTTCCCTTGAGGAAATGAGAGATGAAAAACTGGCTACACTGGTGACCATGACTCAGGCTCTCTGCAGAGGATATGTCATGAGGAAGGAGTTTGTTAAGATGATGGAGAGAAGGTAGGACTACAATGAAATATACATAACTGGCCTGTTTCAAATCCCTTTCTTATAACAAAAATCCCATTGCACTAACAATAACATCTAATTTATTTTGTATTTTAGAGAAGCTATCTACAGCATCCAGTACAACATCCGTTCATTCATGAATGTGAAGAACTGGCCATGGATGAATCTGTACTTCAAGATCAAGCCTCTTCTTAAGAGCGCTGAGACTGAGAAGGAGTTGCAGCAGATGAAGGAGAACTATGACAAGATGAAGACAGACCTGGCTGCTGCTCTGGCCAAGAAGAAAGAACTGGAGGAGAAGATGGTTTCCCTGGTACAGGAGAAGAATGACCTGCAGCTCCAAGTGACTGCTGTAAGTAGGACATATACTATCAAACATAGTATACCCAATCTATACTTTTATACTTACAGTATATAAAGTATTTCATTGTTTTTTTTCTTTTACATGTACTCTGAGTAATCGTCATGTCGTCCCTCGCATTGAAATTGTCACCCAAATATCCGTGCTCCAATAAGTTTGACTTGGCCTCTGACCAGCGGCCACATAGAGAGAGAGAGAGAGAGATAGAGAGAGAGAGAATAGGGCTCACAGACAGCAAGCAGAGAGAGATGACGATCATAGTTCCTTTATACTTTCTTTAGCTGTGGTCGTGTGGTTCAGCTGAATTACCTCGGTGACAGACCGTACTCACCCCGGTTCAGAAAGGACAGGATGCAGAATGACCTGCAGTGCTCTGCTGGGAGGAGCCTCTGGAGCAACATCTGGAGACATTAAAACATTGTTAAAAATCATTGTTTATGTATTACTTGTTGTGTTTTCAGAAGAGGAATATACACTGCATGGCCAAAAGCACACATTCTCTGTGGCATTGTTTCCATAATCTTCTCCAATGTCTCCAGATTTCTCTCCATCCAGTGGTTCATTCATTGTATTGATGATGGAGAATCTTACCACTGCTCAAAGCTTCTCCAGCACATCCCAAAGATTCTCAATGGGGTTAAGGTCTGGACTCTGTGGTGGAACAATCCATCTCATGCTCCCTGAACCACTCTTTGACAATCTGAGCCCCATGAATCCTGACATTGTCATCTTGGAATATGATCCATTGATGGAATAAGCTGCTCATTCAGTATATTCAGGTAGTCAGCTAATGAACCTAGACCTGAGCAACTGCAGCAACCCCAGATCATAGCACTGCCCCATAGCACAGGCTTGTACAGTAGACACTAGGCATGATGGCTGCATCACTTCATCTGCCTCTCTTCTTACCCTGATGCCCCCATCACTCTGGAACAGGGGAAATCTGGACTCATCAGACCACATGACCTTCTTCCATTGCTCCAGAGTCCAATCTTTATGCTCCCTAGCAAACTGAAGCCTTTATTTCCACTTAGCCTCACTGATTAGTGGTTTTCTTAAGGCTACACAGCTGTTCAGTCCCAATCCCTTGAGTTCCCTTCACATTGTACGTGTGGAAATGTTCTTACTTTCACTATTAAACATAGCCCTGAGTTCTACTGTTGGTTTTCTTCCATTTGCTAGGAAGTTGAGAATCTCTCCGATGCAGAGGAAAGGTGTGAGGGACTCATTAAGAGCAAGATCCAGCTCGAGGCAAAACTCAAAGAGACCACTGAGAGACTGGAGGATGAAGAGGAGATCAATGCTGAGCTGACTGCCAAGAAGAGGAAGTTGGAGGATGAATGCTCTGAGCTGAAGAAGGACATTGATGACTTGGAGCTCACCTTGGCTAAAGTGGAGAAGGAGAAACATGCCACAGAAAACAAGGTTCATTTTAATCTATAGAATTGAATCATTTCTTCTTTTGTCATTTGTTTTTATGTCAATTTGCTATGTGACATTACGATGTGCCTCTCTTGACAATGTTAGGTGAAAAACCTGACAGAGGAGATGGCATCTCAAGATGAGAGCATTGCAAAGTTGACCAAGGAGAAGAAAGCCCTCCAAGAGGCCCATCAGCAAACACTGGATGATCTCCAGGCAGAGGAAGACAAAGTCAACACTCTGACCAAGGCCAAGACAAAGCTGGAACAGCAAGTGGACGATGTAAGAAAACATATGCTTCAAACATTTGCACCTTGAATACATACATATTAGAATACAAATCAATTTTGTTTTAAACTGATATTTTTTAGCTTGAGGGCTCATTGGAGCAAGAGAAGAAGCTTCGCATGGACCTTGAGAGAGCCAAGAGGAAGCTTGAGGGAGATCTGAAACTGTCCCAGGAGTCCATAATGGATCTGGAAAATGACAAGCAGCAATCAGATGAGAAAATCAAGAAGTAAGTTCTTTTTTTGCAATTGTAATCTATTGGTTCTGGGAGGGCTATTTTGAATGCACTGTTTATCACACACTCTTAAGTTGGGTTTCTATCTAGTTACCATTTCACTTTCACAATAGCTGACATTCATGTATTCATTTGGTTAAATGTGTTTCTCTGAGTACAATCTTTCCAGGTAAAAGGAATTTTCTTTTTGTTCTCATTTTCCAGGAAGGACTTTGAGATCAGCCAGCTCCTCAGCAAGATTGAAGATGAACAATCTCTTGGTGCTCAGCTTCAGAAGAAGATCAAGGAACTCCAGGTAACATAGATTAGATCGATATAAAACTCACTGAATTTCAAGCAGCAATTTAAACCTTTCTGCTGTAAACTGTCTTCATGTTGCTGACACCAATTCAAGGCTCGTATTGAGGAGCTGGAAGAGGAGATTGAGGCTGAGAGAGCTGCTCGGGCGAAGGTAGAGAAGCAGAGAGCTGACCTCTCCAGGGAGCTTGAGGAGATCAGTGAGAGGCTGGAGGAAGCTGGTGGAGCAACAGCAGCTCAGATTGAGATGAACAAGAAGCGTGAGGCTGAGTTCCAGAAGCTGCGTCGTGACCTTGAGGAGTCAACCCTGCAGCATGAAGCTACTGCAGCAGCTCTCCGCAAGAAGCAGGCCGACAGCGTTGCAGAACTGGGAGAGCAGATCGACAACCTCCAGCGTGTTAAGCAGAAGCTGGAGAAGGAGAAGAGTGAATACAAGATGGAGATTGATGACCTCTCCAGCAACATGGAGGCTGTTGCCAAAGCAAAGGTGAGTGGTTGGTTTGTCTTCCATTACAAAACATGACAGTAACTTTAAATTATGACACAACATAAATTTTTGTTTGTGTAGGGCAACTTGGAGAAAATGTGCAGAACTGTTGAGGACCAACTGAGTGAACTCAAAGCCAAAAATGATGAGAATGTTCGCCAGCTGAATGACGTTAATGCACAGAGGGCAAGACTTCAGACAGAGAATGGTAAGTGACTTATATTTAAAATTACTAATGAAAACCAATAATCATCATTTTGATGATTTTCATTTTGACATCATATTTAAACATTAATATTCAGGTGAGTATTCCCGCCAGCTTGAGGAGAAAGACGCTCTTGTTTCTCAGCTGACCAGAGGCAAGCAGGCCTTCACTCAGCAAATAGAGGAGCTTAAGAGGCAAATTGAGGAGGAAGTGAAGGTAACATTTTCCTATACATCATGTTATTATGTTATATCAGTGACTGGTTTGAGGAAACCCAGTTTTTTACTTCTTACCGGTAAGTTAAAAATGTTATGTCATGTTCAACAGGCCAAGAATGCCCTGGCTCATGCTGTTCAGTCAGCCCGCCATGACTGTGATCTGCTCAGAGAGCAGTTTGAGGAGGAGCAGGAGGCCAAGGCTGAGCTGCAGAGAGGAATGTCCAAGGCCAACAGTGAAGTGGCTCAGTGGAGGAGTAAATATGAGACTGATGCTATCCAGCGCACTGAGGAACTGGAGGAATCCAAGTACAGCACTACCACTTCATTGTTTAAATGAGTTTTAATTAAACTGTTTGTGTTTTAACCAATGAAAAATTCTTCCTCGCAGGAAAAAGCTTGCCCAGCGCCTGCAGGAGGCTGAGGAATCCATTGAGGCTGTGAACTCCAAGTGTGCCTCTTTGGAGAAGACCAAGCAGAGACTGCAGGGTGAAGTGGAGGATCTCATGATTGATGTGGAGAGAGCTAATGCTCTGGCTGCCAACCTGGACAAGAAGCAGAGGAACTTTGATAAGGTAACAGGAAATAAAAACTACATTCATTTCAGGAGAAACCTAAATTGATCTCAGTAACCAATCATTGGCATTCATCTATCTATTTCTAGGTCCTGGCAGAATGGAAGCAAAAGTATGAGGAGGGCCAGGCAGAGCTGGAAGGAGCTCAAAAGGAGGCTCGCTCTCTTGGCACAGAGCTGTTCAAGATAAAGAACTCCTATGAGGAGTCTCTGGATCATTTGGAGACCATGAAGAGAGAGAACAAGAACCTGCAGCGTATGCTATTCTCAGTCAAATTAAAATAGTTTCAAGCCTGGGTTATTATGTGACCTTTACAGTAGAAGTTAATTATCAGGCTTCACCGTATGGGAAAGTTGATAACCACATCTTGATTTGTTCTGTAGAGGAGATATCTGACCTGACTGAACAGATTGGTGAGACTGGAAAGAGTATTCATGAACTGGAGAAAGCCAAGAAGACTGTGGAGACTGAGAAGACTGAAATCCAATCTGCTCTGGAGGAAGCTGAAGTAAAATCTTGAGAAACACTTGATAAATTACACATATGATTGAATACAAGACCATATGTGTAATCCAGTATTGTGTTTTATTAAAAGGTTACTTTTGGCATGTGTGTGACTATTTAAGGGCACTCTGGAGCACGAGGAGGCCAAGATTCTCCGTGTTCAGCTTGAGCTCAACCAGGTCAAAGGAGAGGTTGACAGGAAACTGGCAGAGAAGGACGAGGAGATTGAGCAGATCAAGAGGAACAGCCAGAGGGTGATTGACTCCATGCAGAGCACTCTTGATGCTGAAGTCAGGAGCAGGAATGATGCCCTGAGAGTCAAGAAGAAGATGGAGGGAGACCTGAATGAGATGGAGATTCAGCTGAGCCATGCTAACAGGCAGGCTGCTGAGGCCCAGAAACAACTGAGGAATGTCCAGGGACAGCTCAAGGTAAGCTTTGAGAGTCATGTAGCTAAATTAAGTAAGAAGTATTATAGAAGATTTACTGTTTTGTTTTCTTCTGCCATTAGGATGCCCAACTACACCTTGATGATGCTGTTAGAGGACAAGAGGACATGAAGGAGCAGGTTGCCATGGTGGAGCGTAGAAATGGTCTGATGGTGGCTGAGATTGAGGAGCTGAGAGCTGCTCTGGAGCAGACAGAGAGAGGACGCAAAGTAGCTGAGCAGGAGTTGGTTGATGCTAGTGAGCGTGTTGGATTGCTTCATTCTCAGGTTTGTTTTGAGTGATTCAAAAATGTCTCAAATGTCTAACAAGCTGATTGATGATTATTTTACCTAAGAACTAAATATCAAATTCATTGTGACTAATTTTAATATCCAGAACACCAGTCTTCTGAACACCAAGAAGAAGCTGGAGACTGACCTTGTCCAGGTTCAGGGTGAGGTGGATGATGCTGTTCAGGAAGCAAGAAACGCTGAGGAGAAAGCCAAGAAAGCCATCACTGATGTGAGTTTTGGATAATGGGAATGCTTCATGCCAAGACTTTTAATATTTTCATCACCTGTACATTCTTTCAGGCTGCCATGATGGCTGAGGAGCTGAAGAAGGAGCAGGACACCAGCTCTCACCTGGAGAGGATGAAGAAGAACCTGGAGGTCACAGTCAAGGACCTGCAGCACCGTCTGGATGAAGCTGAGAACCTCGCCATGAAGGGTGGCAAGAAGCAGCTCCAGAAACTGGAGTCCAGGGTATGCACCATATACAGAACTCTTTTTATGATATGAGTTTGATTATTCACCTTTCTCACTTATAAATCGTATTGGTCACTTTGTTACAGGTGCGTGAACTGGAGGCTGAAGTTGAAAACGAGCAGAGACGTGGAGCTGATGCTGTTAAAGGAGTCCGCAAATATGAGAGGAGAGTGAAGGAGCTCACCTACCAGGTAATTACTAATTTACCTAAAACATATCACAAGCTGCCTTTTTTCTGTCTCTGTACTTAATCAGGAACAAATTTGTCATTTTCTTAGACTGAGGAAGACAAGAAGAATGTGAATAGACTTCAGGATCTGGTGGACAAGCTGCAGCTCAAAGTCAAGGCTTACAAGAGACAGGCTGAGGAGGCTGTAAGTGAAATGTTTTGTGATCTTATGTATGGAAAGGTAGAACAAATCAATATAACCTTTCATGTAATTAAAATACATGTGAACCCTCTGCAGGAGGAGCAGGCCAACACTCACTTGTCCAGACTGAGAAAGGTGCAGCATGAGCTGGAGGAAGCTCAGGAACGTGCTGACATCTCTGAGTCCCAGGTCAACAAGCTGAGAGCCAAGAGCCGTGATGCTGGAAAGGTAACTTAGCCTATGTGACCATGTTACACTAATCTGACCTTAGTGAAATGGGTTTCTTTGAATAATTCACCTTAACTAATATGCATTGTAGTTGTGGATATGAAAAAAGATGTATACAAACGATAACAACATACTGTAGCTAGCTTAAGTGTTGCTGATATATGTTGAGTAACTATTCTTTGTGATTCTTTTTCAGTCTGACAGTGCAGAATAAGAGACAACATCCTCTGGGAACCATTTGACAGAGTTCATAAAATATGAAAGTTGTTGAATTGTCTTCTTATGATGTGATAATTTAATAAAACTCCTTACTGAATACAATTTATTCTGTTTAATTAGTTTTTCTTTAAAAGTCAAATTCAAAGTACAATGTACACCACAATAGTCTGGCAAAGCTGGGAGGAAAGCTTGAATCATAAAATACCCCACATTGTTTTAGGCAGAGGTATCATTTGAATACAACTGCATCATAATAGAGACAGACCAGTGTTCATTTTGACAGCCATTTTGTTATTTAGGCTTTCAGACAAAAATGCTTATTGGTCTTTGTCATGTTTTAGTAATTTATATTAATTTTAGTCTATTTTTAGTTGACATTTTTTTTTACACTTATGTCAACATTTTCTCAAACTGCAACTAACAACATTAATTTTGGCAACATAGTAATCGGAAGTTTATATGTAGCAGAAATTTGAATCCAGCACTACATATCCCTTTGTAGAGTTTGATATTAGCCTGCTATGCTAATTTATAAGGTTGGAATATACATTACATATAGATAAAAGAGGTATACACAGGATTCATTTCTGAAGTACAATTATAGATAATTTTACTTTGTCAAATGCTAATCCATTATACGCTCTACTGTACACTGCTTAGATATGTCTCAGTAAGCCTTATTTCATTATTACTGTACATGCATAATATTATCACCACATATACCTTTTTCCTCCTCTTCTTTTCTCTTTTTTCTAAATTGGGCACCTAACGTTGCTGACCTCTTCTTCACGGTGCTAATTTGGCAGTGGAAAATCACTACATTACCCATCAATGAAGAGTAAAGATTTAACTAATTCACCTTGATGGTGTACCCACTGCTTTTGTATTAACTGAAATATTTTGCTTATTTGACAGTGTTTTGTGGTGTCATTTTAAATACATAGTAGTCTACTGCAGAGGTCAGCTACTCTGCCGCCTGAAATCAACCTGACCGTGATGTATCCACATATCCTTTTATGACTGTGTCCGAGATCTTCTGGTCACTGGCCAGCAGCAAGCAGAAGGCTGCCTTCTCATCAGAAAGTTGGAGTGCATCCACTTCAACCCACAATATGAAACGCACAGAAAAGCCTGCTCACTGCACTATAATAATAATAATTATAATAATTAGTGATATTGGCCAAGTATAATTGTGAATACATGGAATGTGTTCTCTGCATTTATCCCATCCGTGAAATTAGTGAACACACAGTGAGGTGAAGCACACACTAACCCGGAGCAGTGAGCTGCCATGCTACAGTGGCGCTCGGGGAGCAGTGAGGGGTTAGGTGCCTTGCTCAAGGGCACTTCAGCCGCTTTCTACTGGTCGGGGGTTCGAACCGGCAACCCTTCAGCCACAAGCCCAAAGCGCTAACCAGCAGGCCACGGCTGCCCTACCGCTGGGCCCTAGAGCTGAGCATGGTAAGATGAAACAATAATATATACTATACTATACTATTATGTATAGTAAACCCTTGTTCATTCATTGATTCATTTTCTGTAACCGTTTGTCCTCTGCAGGGTTACCTAACAAGCAATAGTTAACCTAATGAGCATGTCTTTGGATGGTGGGAGAAAATTGGCGTACCTGGAAAGGACCCACACAGACACAGGGAGAACATGCAAACTCAGTCGGCCCAGACCCATAAAGTTTAAGCTGTACTCCTATTGAATATTCTCCTTTAAAAATGAAACAGCTAAATATTTGCTACTCATACTAAACACACATTTTTTAAACAGACTAATATATATAGTATACAGTATTTGTTACTATATTGAACATCTGGTTTACAGTTGCAGTTTACTCATGTTAGTTATGTTTATTTGTATTTTTGTATGTTAATGGCTCATTAATATTATTACATCGTATTCATTTATTTTTCATTATTAAATAAAAGAATTTATATAATTTGCATAAGATCTGTTTGGCACGTTTTGAGTTCTATATATGTGCTTACGTACTTTACATGCCATTTCATTAACATGTCACCCACTATAATTTTATTGGAACAGGCTGTGGGTTTGGACAGACATGACAATGTCACTGGTATACAACTGCATAACAGGCACCCCACTCTGCCTGGCCTCCCAGTGCCCTGGATCCCTCCTGCCTTGCCCCCTCCACCCACCCAGAGTTCAGGTTTTTGTTTTTTGTTTTGTGGGGACGTCTGGGATCCGTCCCTTAAGGAGGGGACTCTGTCATGTCCCCTGTCATGTCCCCTGTCTTGTCCTCTGTGTTTTTTCAGTCTTGTTTAGTTTTCATGTTCTTGGGTTCTGTTTCCTGTTTTATTTTGTTAAGTCCTTGACTTCCTGTTTGTCATGTCTGTGTGTTCCCCTTTGATCAGATTATTGGTTTCACCTGTGTCTCGTTTCTTGATTTTCTTCACCTGTGTCTTGTCACTCTGTTCCTCGTGTGTGTATATATAGCCCTGCTCTTCCCTTTGTTCCTTGTCTTGTCATACTCGTTACTCGTTTCATGTTTCTCGTTTCTCGTTTCATGTTTCTCGTTTCATGTTTCTCGTTCTTTATTCCATGTATCATGCCACAGTTTCATGCCACGATTTAGTTTTGATAGTGTTTTGGATTTTTGTTTGCCTTTTTGGATATCCTGCCATGTCAGCAGCGTTTTTGGTTTTGTAAGTTTTGTTTCTTTATTAAATACACCTTTTTGCCAACTCCTGCCTGCGCCTCCTTTTCAAGTCCTGCATTTGGGTCCGATTATTCCCTTACCCGCTACCCCGTTGTGACAGAATGACGAGACCACGAAAGGACCCAGTGGACTTCGTTTTTGATGAGGAGGACACAAGGCAAGTTAAAAATTACTTGAAACAAACACTGGGATATGGGCCATGGCTCAAACCTGAATTGTTGCCTTTTTTCTTGGGCACACGTTTGGCCATGGAGGCTCCGACTGGGAGGATGGGTCCAGGGGGACGCCATGGAGGGAAGTCTGCTGCCAGGCAGCCTATGGAGTTCCACACTGCCGGCCGCAAGGTAGCATCTCCCCGGCCTGCTAGCCACAGGTCAGCTAGCTCCCAGCGAGCCACTCCGGCCTCTGTTCATGCTCCCGCTCCTGTTCCTGCACCGGCCTCGAGAGTTGGCCCAAGCCATGCTCCCGTTCCTGTTCCGGCACCGTCCTCGAGGGTCGGCTCATGCCCTGTTCCCGTTCCTGCTCCTGCTCCAGCTCCTGCTCCTGCACCGGCCTCAAGGGTCGACTCATGCCCCGCTCCTGCTCCTGCTCCTGCTCCTGTACCGGCCTCAAGGGTCGGCTCATGCCCCGCTCCTGCTCATGTTCCCTTACCGGCCTCGAGGGTCGGCCCAAGCCATGCTCCCGTTCCTGTTCCCTTACCGGCCTCAAGGGTCGGCCCAAGCCATGCTCCCGTTCCTGTTCCCTTACCGGCCTCGAGCGTCGGCTCATGCCCCACTCCTACGCCTGTTCCCTTACCGGCCTCGAGGGTCGGCCCAAGCCCTGCTCCGGCTCCGGCTCCTGCTCCTGCTCCGGCTCCTGCTCCCAGGTTGGCCTCTTCTCCGGCTCCTCTCCAGGCACCGAGGGTCGCGTCAGCTCCGGCTCCTCTCCCGGCACCGAGGGTCGCGTCAGCTCCGGCTCCTCTCTCGGCTCCGAGGGTCGCGTCAGCTCCGGCTCCTCTCCCGGCTCCGAGGGTCGCGTCAGCTCCGGCTCCTCTCCCGGCTCCGAGGGTCGCGCTGTTTTGGATTTTTGTTTGCCTTTTTGGATATCCTGCCATGTCAGCAGCGTTTTTGGTTTTGTAAGTTTTGTTTCTTTATTAAATACACCTTTCTGCCAACTTCTGCCTGCGCCTCCTTTTCAAGTCCTGCATTTGGGTCAGATTATTCCCTTACCCGCTACCCCGTTGTGACAGAATGATGAGACCACGAAAGGACCCAGCGGACTTCGTTTTTGATGAGGAGGACACAAGGCAAGTTAAAAATTACTTGAAACAAACACTGGGATATAGGCCATGGCTCAAACCTGAATTGTTGCCTTTTTTCTTGGGCACACGTTTGGCCATGGAGGCTCCTACTGGGAGGATGGGTCCAGGGGGACGCCATGGAGGGAAGTCTGCTGCCAGGCAGCCTATGGAGTTCCACACTGCCGGCCGCAAGGTAGCATCTCCCCGGCCTGCTAGCCACAGGTCAGCTAGCTCCCAGCGAGCCACTCCGGCCTCTGTTCATGCTCCCGCTCCTGTTCCTGCACGGGCCTCGAGAGTTGGCCCAAGCCATGCTCCCGTTCCTGTTCCGGCACCGTCCTCGAGGGTCGGCTCATGCCCTGTTCCCGTTCCTGCTCCTGCTCCTGCTCCAGCTCCTGCACCGGCCTCAAGGGTCGACTCATGCCCGGCTCCTGCTCCTGCTCCTGCTCCTGTACCGGCCTCAAGGGTCGGCTCATGCCCCGCTCCTGCTCATGTTCCCTTACTGGCCTCGAGGGTCGGCCCAAGCCATGCTCCCGTTCCTGTTCCCTTACCGGCCTCGAGCGTCGGCTCATGCCCCACTCCTACGCCTGTTCTCTTACCGGCCTCGAGGGTCGGCCCAAGCCCTGCTCCGGCTCCGGCTCCTGCTCCGGCTCCTGCTCCCAGGTTGGCCTCTTCTCCGGCTCCTCTCCCGGCACCGAGGGTCGCATCAGCTCCGGCTCCTCTCCCGGCACCGAGGGTCGCGTCAGCTCCGGCTCCTCTCCCGGCACCGAGGGTCGCATCAGCTCCGGCTCCTCTCCCGGCACCGAGGGTCGCGTCAGCTCCGGCTCCTCTCCCGGCTCCAAGGGTCCCGGCTCCGAGGATCCGCCCATGCCCTGCTCCAGCGCTGCTCCCCGTCCCTGTCCCTGCTCCGAGGATCCGCCCATGCCCTGCTCCAGCGCTGCTCCCCGTCCCTGTCCCTGCTCTGAGGATCTGCCCATGCCTGCTCCAGCGCTGCTCCCCGTCCCTGTCCCTGCTCCGAGGATCCGCCCATGCCTTGATCCAACCCTGCCTCCTGCTCCTGTTCCTATTCTTGTGCCGGATCCCGTTCCTATTCTTGTGCCGGATCCCGCTCCCGCTCCTGTGCCGGATCCCGCTCCTGTGCTGGATCCCGCTCCCGCTCCTGTGCCGGATCCCGCTCCCGCTCCTGTTTCCGAGGTGGTTCCTGTCTCGGCCACGTCGGCCCGGCCTCCCGGTCGGCCCCCTGAACTCTCGGCCACGTCTGCCCGGCCTCCCGGTCGGCCCCCTGAACTCTCGGCCACGTCGGCCCGGCCTCCCGGTCGGCCCCCTGAACTCTCGGCCACGTCGGCCCGGCCTCCCGGTCGGCCCCCTGAACTCTCGGCCACGTCGGCCCGGCCTCCCGGTCGGCCCCCTGAACTCTCGGCCACGTCGGCCCGGCCTCCCGGTCGGCCCCCTGAACTCTCGGCCCAGTCGGCCCGGCCTCCCGGTCGGCTCCCTGAACTCTCTGCCAAGTCTGCCTGGCCTCCCAGTGCCCTGGATCCCTCCTGCCTTGCCCCCTCCACCCACCCAGAGTTCAGGTTTTTGTTTTTTGTTTTGTGGGGACGTCTGGGATCCGTCCCTTAAGGAGGGGGCTCTGTCATGTCCCCTGTCATGTCCCCTGTCTTGTCCTCTGTGTTTTTTCAGTCTTGTTTAGTTTTCATGTTCTTGGGTTCTGTTTCCTGTTTTATTTTGTTAAGTCCTTGACTTCCTGTTTGTCATGTCTGTGTGTTCCCTTTTGATTAGATTATTGGTTTCACCTGTGTCTCGTTTCTTGATTTGCTTCACCTGTGTCTTGTCACTCTGTTCCTCGTGTGTGTGTGTGTATATATAGCCCTGCTCTTCCCTTTGTTCCTTGTCTCGTCATACTCGTTACTCGTTTCATGTTTCTCGTTCTTTATTCCATGTATCATGCCACAGTTTCATGCCACGATTTAGTTTTGATAGTGTTTTGGATTTTTGTTTGCCTTTTTGGATATCCTGCCATGTCAGCAGCGTTTTTGGTTTTGTAAGTTTTGTTTCTTTATTAAATACACCTTTTTGCCAACTCCTGCCTGCGCCTCCTTTTCAAGTCCTGCATTTGGGTCCGATTATTCCCTTCCCCTCTACCCCGTTGTGACAGTCAGATGTCTAAAATAAAAGGCTGAGCACTAGTACATAAAATCAACATATATCTTAGACATGGAGAAGGAAAATTCTATCCAGGAGTAGTAGAATTTAAAATTGTAATAGGTATATTTTAATAAAATATTTTATGTCATGGAACTGAATTTGAATGTTTTGTGTAACCTTGTTTGGTTTTTGTGGTGTTTCCACAGCTTTCTTGATGGATTTAAAGGGACCTCATTTCTGGCATAAAATACGATCGTTTACTCACCCATATAACTTTGGTCTTATTTGAAGTCGTTGGTCAGATATTTAGATCTGCGTATATCCAGTGACAGGCTGACAGGTATCTCAGTTTTGGAGAAGCACCTAAATGCCATTGGTCTACAGTCCAATAAGCCCAGGGACAAACATTTTCTATCCAGGTCCATAAATATAGAAATCTTAGTTCGTACATTTAATATGTCACCTCAGTTTTAATTTGTAGGAGATTTGTTTGGCATGTTGTCAGCATAGCTGTCAAGCCACTAATTTAAAACAGATGCATTTGCATAGCTTACTTTACTCACTATTTCATTAGGATACATGTCTGTCACCTACTTGTAAAATTAATCTTACTGGAACGCAGCATGGCACGGGTTGTGGTTTTGGAGAAGCATGTGGATGTCACTGGTATACAGTTGCAAGACAGGCACACATCCCAGATTTCTGAAATAAAATCAAGACTGAGTGCCATTACATAAAATCTGATGAGGTATGATACATATCTTAGAATAGAGTGACGGCTAGATGATGCATTGCCAACTAAGCTGGGATAAAACCCAAAATAAGTCCTGTGTCAACAAACAAGACGTAAGAGATGCCTGAACGGTAATAGTAGCGTGAATGAAAACCCCTCTCCAGTAGTAGTGGAAGTTAAAGTTTGTCAATTTAATGCAAACAAAAGTAGATGGTACTTTCATTCAGTCAGACTAAATAGCAAGAAAGAGTCCACTCTGCTCAATTCAGTTAATGGTATTTATGCAGAAGTCTTGTTATACGTAAATACATTACACACTATAATAGGAGATAAGAGTTACATCTAGATCAGGTTTAGTACAGTTTCTTAGTTTCAGCATATCAAACATGAATCTGTCCTTTTGTGTTCTTTTGGCAACATGGAAAGACATGGAGGTCCGTTTAGATTTCAGAACCTTGGATACATAAGAGACAAATTTGGAGTGCTCCTCAACTTCCTTAACATAAAAAAGAAGAGGTTCTAAAACATTGTCTTACCTTGAGCACTGCTCTGACACATGACAGCCAGTCAGAAAATGGTGGCACTGAACTTGCAATGGAAGTGTACAATTTTCCACCCCTTCCACCAAAAAATATGACCAACATGGTGACTTTCCTGCATGAGAGGAAGCTGACAGGAATTCATCCCAACATGTGGGCTGCACTAAGAATCTTTGTTACTCTCCCTGTCACAGCGGCTGCTGCTGAAAGAAGCTTTTCTAAGCTTAAACTCATTAAAACTTACCTGAGGTCTACCATGCTGCAAACTCATCTCTGTGGCTCTCGCTCAGCAGCTAACCATAGCTACCAAGCAAAATGAAAACAACAGGAACCTGACCTCAACAACAGCAGTATGCAGCATGTCATTGGGGTTTTCAAGTGGGGTAAAGAAGTACAAGAAACAACCGTACATTTATGGAAATATTTAATTAATCTGTTATGAACTCTGTTAAGTTGTCCATTAGCTGATACCTATTCAGCAGCCTCAGACTGAAATAAAGAAAATTAATAAAAAATGATGGTCTTCAAATCACATACAAACACAGGACATAATACTCCTGGCCTATGTGACTTTTGTTGTGTTATTTCAAATAAACCAGTCAACCCTATGTTTACAAATGGGTCTGGGCTGAGAGTTTGAAGATAGACACCAAGAAGAAGCTGGAGTCTGACCATGTCAAGGTTCAGGGTGAGAGCCAAGAAAGCTATCACTAACTTTATAATAATAACAATGACACATTTTATTTATAGGTGTCTTTCACGACACTCAAGGTCACCGTACAAAATTGTTTAAAATAAAACACAGTTCAAAAACACAAAATAACACAATGAAAGTACACACAAGCATAATATAGAACATATAGTAACATACAAATACATTTTGTAGATGATACGGAATTTGACAGGAAGCCAGTGGAGTTGCGGCAGGACCGGTGTTATGTGACTTATGGAGTGGGTTCTAGTGATGATGCATGCGCCGTAGTTTTGAACCAGTTGTAGCTTATGAATGGTGTTGGGCCTGGATATTAAGGCACTCAATATCTGGGTTTGGCTATCAAGAATAATTAATAATTATTAAAAATAATTATTTATTATTAAATAATTGGATCTGAATTACAAGATCACCTCGGGGCACCACCCTTCTAGGAAGGGAAAAGATAGCCAATCAATCAAATCAGTCTCATAAATTATACTAAATTGTCAATTTGGATTTGTGATTAATAATTAACTTAATAACTATAACCAAAAATGACCACGTTAACAACTAGTTGAAGGAATTTGGAGTTCTTGGCAGTGTAGAGGTTGGCAGTATTCATTCTTGTGCAACATTAAACAGACAACTGGGATGTTTGAAAGACATTTATTAACAAGAATAAAAATAAACATACAATCTAAACAGAATACTTTATACAGGTGTGTATGTATGTTTGTGAGTGTGTGTGTGTCAAAATGGCTGTCAGTTGTGGGCGTTCCAAGATGGCTGCCAGTTGTGGGCGTTCCAAGATGGCCGCTGGGCCTTGAGGTCTTGAACACAAAGGAGAAATGGCTGCTCAGACCATGTGCTGGTCAGTAGATGTGTGGAATGTGATAAGGGTTTTATGAGGTGCCAGGTTAGAGGAAGAGTGGTTAGTTAGCATGCAAGAGTCTATGTGTTGTATAATCTAACTAACATCAAACCACTATACTATAAACACTCAATAAACACAAATATCACATCAAATCAACATTTCTAACTATGCTTTGCTTAGCTTAGCTTAGACTATGCCCAGGTCATACTACCAGTTGGTGGAAAGTCCATTTCTGGTATGTTGCTCCTTTAGTTGGCAATTCCTGATGGAAAGCCAAACTGGGAAAAGTTGCAGTCTTTGCTGTATGTTCCTGATGGCACGTTGGAGTGAAACTGGCCGCTCCTTGAGTCCTGAAGTGGCTTGTTAGCAGCTCTGTGCTAACTAGCCGTGTGGCTCCTATTGTTTGGGGGTTTAGCCTGCAAACCTTCTGTTTGTTGGCTAAAAAGCTGGTTTTGATTCCTTAGCAGGAACTTGCTTCGCTGCTGTATGGAGAGAACAGGCCTGGAGTAGTTGCTCTTTGTTAGCAGACTACCTGGCACCCAGCTGCAGCCGAGCAGCTGGGGGTCTCCACGCGGAGGTGTGGAGTTGAGGAAGGGTAAGAGAGCAAGAGAGGAAGAGAGGACGACAAAGGCCAAGACAGCGCATTTTATATGACCTGATGACCTCAGAGGTCACATGCCACTGTCAGCCAGTGAACTGCTGAGTCAGTTTTCACACCTTCCCTTTGTCTCCAAGACAAAGACAGCCATGTGGTTAACTTGGTTATGCATGGTGAGCTTCCATAGCTCACCACCAGGTTCATGTCCCAACATTCCCCCCTTTGGTCTCACGATCTCACTCGATGTGTGGTCATGAGAGCACAAGTGTCCATGTATAATCCAAGTTGGAAAAGTTCATTCATAGTAATGACGTCTGGGCAGTCTGTTAACCAACTGGGCTGTGGTAAATGCTAACTACCTTAGCTAAGCAAAACAAAAACATTAGGTGAAAACTGAAATACACATAAGCACATTGACATTTACTAACAGTGTTAGTGAGAAAGAGAATAATGTAAGTGATGTAAATTGTTAAGGTAAGATGCAGAAAGAGAGTGGCACCTACAATGATAAAACCGTTTCCAAATGTCCAAGAGTTTTACTCATTGGATCCTATTAGAATAATTGTTATTTAATGCAGTACTCGGTCTGATCTTAACAGAACTAACAATTGTGTCTTTCCTGCAGATGCTGCTGTGGAAGGATGTCATCACATTTTAATATCTTGGTTGTCAATGGCTGTATCATTGTTCGAATATGTCCTAAAATTTGTGTTGAATAAGGACATGTATAAATTGCAAAATACTACCAAGGAGTTGGTTCAGGTGTAATTGCAAAGTTAGACAGTGGGTCTGGGTCCAATCAGAATTAAGGCTTTTCTCAGCTAATAGTGGCTATTAGTGAGTTGAAAACTATGGAGTTTTGCTGCTGTTGCTAACAAATCACCAAGTTTGCCTACTTAACTGCAAAGAAAGTAAAGTACTTAGTACCTACTGGCAGTACAGGGATGGACTGTGTTATTATTTCCGTGAGGAAGGAACTCTGAATCTGACGTGCCTTAAGCTTTTCCGAACTCGTGGCTCAGGGCTGTAACGCTCCGTGTAGCCAGAGGCACAGAGATATTCAGATGCATTGTCACTGTCTGCTAAATCATGGCCATCTAAGCTGCACTCAGAGATGCTGCGATCATCATCTGAGCAGCCTATTGGCTGATCATACTGCTGGGCCAGAATTTCAGAATAAGGCTTTCTACAGCTCCGACTATGTGAATGCCTATCTCTGGGAAGTTGGCGGACGAGGCGGCTACGCTCAGTGTCCCTGTGTGGCCCTTTATCACCCCCCTTTGGTCTGTTGTGAGGGTGATGTTTTAAGGTGACAGATCGGGGTGATGCATTGGTGGTTGAGCTGGAGGGCTCAACTGTCTTCCCTCTTGCTTTGGAAGTGACAACAGTTTCCCAAGCCACCTGTGTCATCTTCTTGATGTCCTGCATCGAGGGATCACCTTGGCGTGTCATGAGTACAACGTGAGTGCGTACACATGGGTGCAGGTTCTGCAAGAATAAAGACTTGAAGGTGGAGTTTTCTTCTAAGCCTGGTACATTCTTGCCCTGAAAGTACACATGTCTCAAACGTTTGTAGTAATCTCTAGGAGGCTCATGACGGGTGTGCTTAATTTGGAGAGCCGCAACCATTGAGCCGATCTCATCAGCAGTAGAAGAGAATTCTTCTAGCAGTGCTTGACGGAGCTCTGAGTAGTCATCTCTGACTGTGGGAGGTTGTGACTGGATAAACTTATGGACAGCTTTAGAGCTTGTTTTCCATACAAGTTTTATCTTCTCCCTTTGGGTTGCATGGGGGAAATCAATTAGGGCATGGTCTAAATCCCTGACATAATTGTCAACATTATGATCACAGCTGTCTGGATCAAAATGTTCAATATCCTGAGCAAGGAACTCAATCACTTCAAAGCGGGGACACTGTGGTGTCCGGGCTGGTGCATCACATGCAACAGTTATCTCTGGTGGAAAGGCGGGGGCTGGGCAAACCTTTGGTGTTGTAGTCCCCCCTTCGGAGAGATGGGCACGGATGGGAGTGTCATACATCATAGGCTGAAAAGAAGATTGGGCAGGATATCTTCTGGAGGATAAACTACAAATCTCTTCATGGTCTATATCAGAAAGATGGGACGTCAGGAAACTGTTACCTCGGTCTCTCAGAGGAGGTTGAGGAGCTGACTCCATTCACAGGAACTTATGGTCGGCTGGAAATTGTTCCCATCTTCTAACTGTAGAGGGTATTAACCTTTCACTACAGGAGGAGTGTGAATCGGAATAACCAGAATCACATAGGCTTAATGACTGTGGTGAGGAAAGACAACCTGATTTAATTCTTAACAATTCCTCTTTGTGTGCACAAAGATCGGACTCTGCAGAGTGCAGGTCTGATATGTAGCGCATAGCTTTCTTATTGGCCATTTGTACCTCATGGAGGAGACAAGCTGTTTGCGCTTTAAGGGACTCTACCTCCTTTTCTAAGGCTGCTTTGCTCTGAAAGGCAAGGCTGGATTGCCTGTGAAAGTTCAGAAGCAAACATCTTAACAATGGGCCCTTGGATGCAGTCTGTGCATCGCACCTGTCCTTCAGTAGGGAATCTATCTCATCCTGACACTCACTAAAATTCAACTTGTTAATGAATTCAGGATAGCCTGGTTTAAGGCTCTGTGCAAGGGAAGAAATGAATTGCTCTACACAAGGGTTCTCCATTGTTACGTGGGCTAGAGGTACAGTGTCAAAACAACAACAAAGCAATGGGGTTAGCAATGCTATGCTAAGTAGCTATGTAGCTTCTAAGGCTAGAAAGGTAACTATGGTACCATCTAGTGGCTCTAGTGGGCACAACAAATTTGGTAACACAGTAAATGCAAATTTACTCACCAAAACTCAACATGCAATAACTGAGATGCAGGGCAGTAACAGTTAAGAGATGTGATTCTTAAAGTTAGCTTAGACTGGAATGCATGGAAGTAACAGCTCAGTACTGTATATAACTTCATGTTTCACAGGGCTGGTAGCACACTGTGGCTCTATCTCAGACACCTTATCTTACTTAGGCTGAAATGCATGGCAGTAACAGCTGGCACAAGTTCTTTCACACAGGGCCGATGGCACGCTGTGGTTTAATTCACCAGGGGAGCACTTAAACTAACAGGAAACAGCTTGACTGGGTCGCATTGAATACATGGTATTCAAATGCTAAAATTCTTACAACTATGAAAAGTAGGTTCAACTTGAATTAGCTAGCAGCATAAGCAACTCTTAATGTAGCACAATGGGACTTAAGTAGTTATTATTAACGAATTATTAATAATTATCAATTTATGAACCACACTGCACCTGTTTGTAAGTACAACTGGACATCTACTCCTGTGGTAGACTAGTGGGATTGAACGTTACGACTTGTGACTAGTCTAAAAATGTTCAAAAATATTTTTGGCTTTGGCCAAAATTATGCTGAAATTAATATCGCACAATTATGAATAATTGCCAACAGTACTCTGCCTCACACGGGGCACCATTATGTTGGGGCTGGATATTAAGGCACTCAATATCTTGGTTATTAATAATTATTAAAAATAATTATTTATTATTAAATAATTGGATCTGAATTACAAGATCACCTCGGGGCACCACCCTTCTAGGAAGGGAAAAGATAGCCAATCAATCAAATCAGTCTCATAAATTATACTAAATTGTCAATTTGGATTTGTGATTAATAATTAACTTAATAACTATAACCAAAAATGACCACGTTAACAACTAGTTGAAGGAATTTGGAGTTCTTGGCAGTGTAGAGGTTGGCAGTATTCATTCTTGTGCAACATTAAACAGACAACTGGGATGTTTAAAAGACATTTATTAACAAGAATAAAAATAAACATACAATCTAAACAGAATACTTTATACAGGTGTATGTGTCAAAATGGCTGCCAGTTGTGGGCGTTTCAAGATGGCTGCCAGTGTGGGTGTGTCAAGATGGCCGCTGGGCCTTGAGGTCTTGAACACAAAGGAAAAATGGCTGCTCAGACCATGTGCTGGTCAGTAGATGTGTGGAATGTGATAAGGGTTTTATGAGGTGCCAGGTTAGAGGAAGAGTGGTTAGTTAGCATGCAAGTCTAACTAACATCAAACCACTATACTATAAACACAAATATCACATCAAATCAACATTTCTAACTATGCTTTGCTTAGCTTAGCTTAGACTATGCCCAGGTCATACTACCAGTTGGTGGAAAGTCAATTTCTGGTATGTTGCTCCTTTAGTTGGCAATTCCTGATGGAAAGCCAAACTGGGAAAAGTTGCAGTCTTTGCTGTATGTTCCTGATGGCACGTTGGAGGGAAACCGGTCGCTCCTTGAGTCCTGAAGTGGCTTGTTAGCAGCTCTGTGCTAACTAGCCGTGTGGATCCTGTTGTTTGGGGGTTTAGCCTGCAAACCTTCTGTTTGTTGGCTAAAAAGCTGGTTTTGATTCCTTAGCAGGAACTCGCTTCGCTGCTGTAGGGAGAGAACAGGCCTGGAGTAGTTGCTCTTTGTTAGCAGACTAGCTGGCACCCAGCTGCAGCCGAGCAGCTGGGGGTCTCCACGCGGAGGTGTGGAGTTGAGGAAGGGTTAGAGAGCAAGAGAGGAAGAGAGGACAACAAAGGCCAAGACAGCGCATTTTATATGACCTGATGACCTCAGAGGTCACATGCCACTGTCAGCCAGTGAACTGCTGAGTCAGTTTTTACACCTGGAGGATTGTGGGACTTGGTGTTTCCAGGGCTTCCCTTTGTCTCCAAGACAAAGACAGCCATGTGGTTAACTTGGTTATGCATGGTGAGCTTCCATAGCTCACCACCAGGTTCATGTCCCAACAATGGATTTCTCAGGTAAACCAAATAAGAGGGAGTTAAAATAGTCTAGACAGGATGTGACCAGGCTAAGGACAAGGGTGGCAGTATTATCAGGTGAGAGGGATGGACGGAGACGAGAGATGTTGCGTAGGTGAAAATAGGCTGAACAGGTAATGGTGTTAATATGAGAATGGAAAGAAAGTGTGGTGTCAAGGATGACACCCAGACTCTTAACCTGGGAAGAGGGGAAGACTGGGGAATTGTCAATTTGAATACAGAAGTTATTTATATTGGATAGGGTGGTTTCGGGTGCCAAGAATTTCAGTTTTACTACTGTTGAGTTTGAGGAAGTTGGTGGAGAACCAGGTTCTGATTTCCTGTATAGTCAGAGAGGTAAGTGGGTGGAAAGGTGGAGCTGGGTTTGGTGGACAAGTAGAGCTGGGTGTCATCCACATAACAGTGGAAATTAATATTATACCTATGAAATATCTGGCCACGGTAGATGAGGTAGATGATGAATAGAAGAGGACCAAGAACAGAGCCTTGGGGAACACCAGAGAAGAAGGGGATGGGTGGGATGTAAATGTTTTTAATTGAATGAATTGAGTGCGGCCAGAGAGATACGAGATGAACCAACTGAGAGGTGTGTCAGAGATACCAATGGAGGCTAGTCTATGGATGATAATGAAGTGGGAGATAGTGTCAAATGTTAGGTCAAGAAGAATGAGAATTGAAAGGAGTCCTGAATCAGCAGCCATAAGGAGGTCATTGGTAGGGCTGTTTCTGTGCTGTGTAAAACCAGATTGAAATTGCTCATATAGGTTATTGTTGGAGAGGTGGGCATGGATCTGGGATGCAACTGTTTTTTCAAGAACTTTAGATAAAAAGGGCAGATTGGAGATAGGACAGAGGTTATTGAAATTGGCGGGGTCTGCACCAGGTTTCTTAAGTATGGGGGTGACTGAGGCTGATTTGAGAGATGAAGGAACAAGACCAGAGGTGAGAGAGGAATGAACAATAAGAGGGATCTAAGATATAAGAGGGATGAGAGAGTTGATGGAGGCTTTAACAAGACCAGTTGGCAGGGGGTCGAGCTGGCAGGTGGATGGCTTAGCTTTCCTGATGAGGTCAGATATGTCGGGAAACGAGGGTAATTTGAAGTTCTTCTTTCATATGTTCAGTAAAACATGGTTACATTTTCAGTTTAAGCTGTAATTACAGACAATCTTTTATTTTAGGCTACCTACCTACCATGCTGGCTGAGGAGGTGGAGATAACCCTAACCCTAACCCTAACAGTAACACTAACAATATCAAATGTTCATGAGAAGAACAATTTCTGATAATTAGACATTAAACTCAGATGTTTTGCCCTACAAGAATACATTCAGAGGATCAAATTCTACTGAGGACACAAATATGGCTCAGTCCTGCCCTACACTGATGCAATGCTCTATTTCAGATGTCACAAGAAACAAACAGTGAACTGCCAAGTCCCAGTGCACTATTAACTCGTGGGGGAAATCAAAGCTTGACTTGGAATCTTGGAGCAGAAGGAGGTCTAAACTCAATCTTTTGATGACTATTCAGCTTCTATCCCTGGGCTTTTCTATGAGGGGCACTTTAACATGGTATTCAACGCCACCAATTCAACAAAGTAGATTTTTAGAGTGGAGTCACAAGTGTCAAAGGACCAGCATAGGTAACTCTATACTAACAGATGAGATACAAATCTGACCAGCATCCAGGTCACCAGTAGGTGATTTCGGGGGAAAAAAACAAAGCACATACACACACACATTGATGCACTAGTACCTACAGCACAACATTCCCATACATGGCAGATTAGGAACAAATATGCCATAAAAGGATGTAGAAAATACTTTTAAATCCTCACACCATCTGCTCAAATCGCTACATCTCCATTAGTTTCATGCCAGCCTACATCATACAGGAGCCAATTTATAAGTACTCAGCAAGTTAAGCCAACTTTCTTGAGTGAGTTAAGATTTTCTGATTTGCATGTATGTTTTCTCCGGTTGGAAATAAAAAATGTAAGAATGGATATCAGATCCCAATATTACCCAGGACCCTTAAATCAAGCTTCTTTAGCAGATGTCACCTCCTATCAAATGTAGCAGCTGGATGAAGTTCATTTCTCCTTGTGTGGAAATTATTTTGGTCCTGATCTCAGGTTGCCAACTGTTTTCATGCCCATACACAGAGTAATATAACAGGACATCAAACTTATATGGATATAGCTCATCTTTAATTGTTGTTGTGAGACCATGATATCTGCCAGTGTCCTGTAAACATTTGCTTGACTGGTGCAACTAAGCCCCAGGCATGTGACATTACTCAAAAACACCTTAATGTTATTTAATCCCTATGAAATAGGGTGTTTCAAAAGTGATTTTGAGAGTTTTGCTGAAAATGGTATTGTTGATGTTATTAATAACTGTTCTTCTAATTAGTTTAAGCATTAGTACAGCTTCTAAATTTATATTTGGTATGTAAATTATGATTTAAAGAATATGTGTTGGCAACTCTGATGTTAGTATCATTTCAGGGGTGAACTTAATTTCATTTCAGAGATCTCAAACGTTCAAGTGTCCTGTAATGGAATACCGAAGGAATTTTGGAGACTTTCCACAACCAACCTGTTGTGCTGCCCAAAATTTTTAAAAGCCCATTAATGTTCACACCATGTTTGCACAGTAATGTCTCATAAATCAGCAATTGTAGTTATCAGAGTCATATACATATAAAACCTTAAACTCTTCAGGATAGTAGCTAGACGTTAGTAGCTATATACAGAAACAACTTCTTTTTATCTGTCTTAAATTAAGCACCTTTATAATGAAATGTTTTTAGAAACATGTGTGGGATGTTTCTTCTGTTCTGCAATTTCTGAAAGTGTTACCCAATGTCGATTAGCTTCTTCTTTTAAGTCCCTTGATAAGCATGGTGCAAACATTAATTCATTTTAAAATTTAACACCTACGGTACATTTATGGTCACATCCATGTTTTCCATCAAATTAAATTATTTGTTATAATTTCATACTTCAGCCTGTATTTATTTATTATATTTTAGTCTCAAGTAATTATGCATCACACTTCCATAAACATCAGCAACACGGACACGGGACATGACCAAACTGGATGAGTGGCTGCTGCTGACCAGGCACTCCCACCATCTATAAAAGAGGCAGCACTTGACTACTGCATGGACTGATAACATCACAGCACAGGTAAGTGCATCACTCTCTACTCTGTGTGACCTCTTATTAAAGTTAATCTTTGTTTTCCTTACAACTTGTGCATATTGTCTACAATGTCTTTGGCAAAGAACAATTCACATGCATGTCATTAAGGTGAAATTACAATGGCCAAAATATTTTTCTGAAGCATTTTTACAGTTGTGTAGTAAAGCCATTTCTTGTAGGAAATCATTTTGTTGAATTATAGGATAATGTATAAGTTATAAGTTGTAAGTTATACAAATTATCATCAAGTAAAAGGCCAACCATATCGCTGGTTGTATGAGGCAGGTAAAGGAATGGAAGTGATTTGAAATGAAATGATTCTGATTAATACAGTTTAAATTCTTTGCTTAAGTTGGAAACCGTTCTCATTAACTGAATTTCAGCAACTGAAATTAAAAAGTTGACGAATATAAATCACAGTAAATCACATTTAGGATGAAATATCTTTTCACAGAAACTTGAGACTTCCGCACTTCTTACTTTTGAGAACGAGCTGAGGTAAAATGTCACTACCAATGAATTATGTCTTTTTCATGGCTCATCATGGATATAAAGCAATGACTATGCCAAGTTGATCTGGTATCTCTATTCTGGATTCTTCTGGATGTTTCAGTCTCGACTAAAGTGCCATCATGAGCACAGATGCAGAGATGGAGGCCTATGGCCCGGCGGCCATTTACCTCCGGAAGCCAGAAAGAGAGAGGATTGAGGCACAAACCACTCCTTTTGATGCCAAAACTGCCTACTTTGTGGTTGATGCTGATGAGATGTATCTCAAGGGTAAACTGGTGAAGAATGAAGGTGGCAAAGCCACCGTGGAGACTGATACTGGAAAGGTGCGATTCATTATTCTTCACTTTCTTAAAGTTAACATTTAAGTTCCTTTTAAAAACTCTTTAAGTGTAGGATTGTGAGTTAGTTCCACGGATATTTATCAAATATGTATTGATAAACATTCAGTCAATGATTTCTTCCTCAACAAACTATTCAGTGAATTTAACTAAATTTCTTTTTCAGACTGTAACAGTAAAAGAAGAAGACATCCATGCCAGGAACCCTCCAAAGTTTGATAAAATTGAGGACATGGTCATGATGACCCACCTCAATGAGCCTTGTGTGTTGTATAACCTCAAAGAGCGTTATGCTTCATGGATGATCTACGTGAGTTTCCCATAGAATTACCATACAGATCACCAAACAAAAATTTGCTTTCATTACTCTACAATCTGAAAAAAGTAGTGGCAGATATCGAATGTGGACATGGTGATATTGATCAGGAATTTGCTTCTCTTTACAGACCTACTCCGGCCTTTTCTGTGTTGTTGTGAATCCCTACAAGTGGCTTCCTGTGTATGATGCTCAGGTTGTGGCCGCATACAGAGGCAAGAAGAGGATTGAGGCTCCACCCCACATCTTCTCCATCTCTGACAATGCCTATCAGTTCATGCTCACTGGTAAGTTCAAAGTTACAAGAAGAAGAAGACAAAATTAATTGAAATAGAAGATTACTGAAGGAACAATGAAAACAAGATTCATCTGAAGCATGTATGTTTGTATTTTAGATCGTGAGAACCAGTCTGTCCTGATTACGTAAGTTTTACACAAAAAGATGTTCTAAATCTTTAGAAACATTATGATAATGCAGCTGAAACTTGACAATGTGTCTCTTATAACCCAGCGGAGAATCTGGTGCAGGAAAGACTGTCAACACCAAACGTGTCATCCAGTACTTTGCAACAATTGCAGCTCTTGGAGCCAAGAAAACAGAGCAAACCGCTGGCAAAATAAAGGTAAATGTAGTTGATTAACAAGAAACAGTTTGTTCTCATGGAAGTTTACATGAATGTACCAAGTACATGTAACCACAATTTCCTCTTACAGGGTTCCCTCGAGGACCAAATCGTAGCAGCCAACCCTCTGCTGGAGTCCTACGGTAACGCCAAGACTGTGAGGAATGACAATTCCTCCCGTTTTGTAAGTGATCACATTAAGGAAATACTCTGAGACTTTTTTCCTTGTTATCATGTAAGGTCATGCTAACAAGGATCTTACTGTCTAGGGTAAATTCATCAGGATCCACTTTGGTTCCAATGCAAAGCTAGCTTCAGCTGACATTGAAACATGTGAGTTTTAATTATTTACCTTTTGTAGCTGTAGCTATTAGCAGTGTACAAATGTAGTGTCCTCCATTGTTTGATCTATGTTCTTTCAATCTCAAATATATCGATAGATCTGCTGGAGAAGTCTCGTGTCACCTTCCAGTTGTCTGCTGAGAGGAGCTACCATATCTTCTATCAGCTGATGACAGGCCACCAGCCTGAGCTTCTGGGTATGTTACTGTCACTGGAAACATGAATGAAATAAGTTGGAATAATATCAACAGAAAATCTCATGAATTTAATTTCTGCTCTTCCAGAGGCTCTTCTGATCTCCACCAACCCCTACGACTATCCAATGATCAGTCAGGGTGAAATCACTGTCAAGAGCATCAATGATGTTGAGGAGTTCATTGCAACAGATGTAAAGAGCCAATTTGTGTTTCTTCTGATAATATATCAGTAATAATCCAAATCAAACAAGTATATCATATGTATTGATTATTTCATTTTAAATGCAGACTGCCATTGATATCTTGGGCTTCACTGCTGAGGAGAAATTGGGCATCTACAAGCTGACTGGAGCTGTGATGCATCATGGCAACATGAAATTCAAGCAGAAGCAGCGTGAGGAGCAGGCTGAGCCTGATGGCAATGAGGGTACTTAAAAAATAATACCATTCTCTTCATACAAGTGTAGTACTGTGGTTAATAATGTCGTATTTAGTAAGTATTCAACTTTTTTCCATCAGTGGCTGATAAAATCGCCTACCTCCTGGGTCTGAACTCAGCTGATATGTTGAAAGCTCTGTGCTACCCAAGAGTCAAAGTTGGAAATGAGATGGTCACCAAAGGTCAGACTGTCCCACAGGTAATGAAAAGACAATTTCATGTTTCAGAAAAAAAAGCATTTTTACATCGTCATGTTATTTGGAAGATCAAGTCATAAAGTCTGTTCTTATAGGTCAACAATTCTGTCAGTGCTCTGTGCAAGTCTGTCTATGAGAAAATGTTCTTGTGGATGGTCATCCGTATCAATGAGATGTTGGACACAAAGCAGGCCAGACAGTTCTACATTGGAGTGCTGGATATTGCTGGATTTGAGATCTTTGACGTGAGTAGCTGAAAAATAACAGTATCGTTATAAAATTCAGCGCAATTTAGTCATGGAATTAAATGCTGTTGTACTGTCATTACAGTACAACAGCTTGGAGCAGCTCTGCATCAACTTCACAAATGAGAAACTGCAACAGTTCTTCAACCACCACATGTTTGTCCTGGAGCAAGAGGAGTACAAGAAAGAAGGCATTGACTGGGTGTTCATTGACTTTGGCATGGACTTGGCTGCCTGCATTGAGCTTATTGAGAAGGTAATGTCATGTAAAGCCTGAACCATGGGTTTTTCACTGACTCCTAAATGACTGATTTTTTAAAACATGACCAAATTTTCCTTCAGCCCATGGGTATTTTCTCCATCCTTGAAGAGGAGTGCATGTTCCCCAAGGCCTCTGACACAACTTTCAAGAACAAGCTGCATGACCAGCATCTTGGCAAGACGAAGGCCTTTGAGAAGCCAAAGCCTGGAAAGGGCAAGGCTGAGGCTCACTTCTCCCTGGTTCACTATGCTGGTACAGTAGACTACAACATCACTGGCTGGCTGGACAAAAACAAGGACCCACTCAATGACTCAGTTGTTCAGCTCTACCAGAAGTCTTCAAACAAACTACTGGCCTTCCTATATGCCACCCACGGTGCAGCTGAGGGTAAGAAATAACAATAAGCAGAGATGGTACAAATAAATGAACCACATAGTGACATGTAGGGAACTAATTATGACAAGTGAAGTTTTGATGTTCTAAACTGGCCGTAAGTGTGCATGTGAGTGTGAATGGTCTTCCATCTATGTGAGCCCTGCAATGGACTGGCGTCCTGTTCAGGGTGCATCTCCAAAGACAACTGGGATGGCCTCCAGTCCCCCGCAACGTTCCAGAGGACAGGTGGTTACAGAAAGTGAATGAATGAACGAATCAATGAATGAAGTTTTGATGTTAAGGTGCATTTTTATCAAACTGCATCAGTTGCAGGAGAAAGAAGCTGATTAGTGCTCTTTAATAATAAATTGATACACCACCACAAAGTGGACAACTGAAAATACTTCTATTATTTATTCACTGATGATACTGATTGTTTTTGAAAACAGAGGGTGGTGGAGGCGGCAAGAAGGGGGGTAAGAAGAAGGGTGGGTCCTTCCAGACAGTTTCTGCTGTTTTCAGGGTATGTATACTATAGTACTCATGTTTTTTGGAAAACAGTTCAATACTTCATGTAATAAAAATGTTGACCTATTATGTAATGATGCTTATCCACAGGAGAACTTGGGCAAGCTGATGACCAACCTAAGGAGCACTCATCCTCACTTTGTCCGTTGCTTAATTCCCAATGAATCAAAGACCCCAGGTGAGAAAACTATTTACACTGAATGTTAAACAGTGCAACTGAGTGTTACACAGTTACATTGTAGTAATATTTTCATCTATATGAATTTACATCCCTCAGGTCTTATGGAGAATTTCTTGGTCATCCACCAGCTGAGGTGTAACGGTGTGCTGGAGGGTATCAGGATCTGCAGAAAGGGCTTCCCCAGCAGAATCCTCTATGGTGACTTCAAGCAGAGGTGACTGTTTTTCAAGATAATGTGATGGTACAGATTGGATAAAAAATCTCACCAATAACATACTTCTATTACAGATACAAAGTATTGAATGCCAGTGTCATCCCTGAGGGACAGTTCATGGACAACAAGAACGCTTCAGAGAAGCTGCTTGGCTCCATTGACATTGACCACACTCAGTACAAACTTGGACACACAAAGGTACCTTTTATGGGATAATGTCAATAGATTATATTTTAAAATGTTTATAGCCAGTAGTTTTAATCTTATTTCCTTGTCTTGGTCACAATAGGTGTTCTTCAAAGCTGGCCTTTTGGGTGGCCTTGAGGAAATGAGAGATGAAAAATTGGCTGCACTGGTGACCATGACTCAGGCTCTCTGCAGAGGATATGTCATGAGGAAGGAGTTTGTTAAGATGATGGAGAGAAGGTAGGACTACAATGAAATATACACAACTGACCTGTTTAAATCTCCCTCCTTATGACCGGATCCTATTGCCTTAACTATACTATCTTATTGAATTTTAGAGAAGCTATCTACGGCATCCAGTACAACATCCGTTCATTCATGAATGTGAAGAACTGGCCATGGATGAATCTGTACTTCAAGATCAAGCCTCTTCTACAGAGCGCTGAGACTGAGAAGGAGTTGCAGCAGATGAAGGAGAACTATGACAAGATGAAGACGGACCTGGCTGCTGCTCTGGCCAAGAAGAAAGAACTGGAGGAGAAGATGGTTTCCCTGGTACAGGAGAAGAATGACCTGCAGCTCCAAGTGTCATCAGTAAGTAGGAAACAAATACAGTTGTTTTTTTATCACATGTAGTATACCCAATCTATGCTTTTATACTTATAATCTACAATATACGGTTTAATAACAGGACACAGCAAATTAGAGACATAAAGAAGCTCTGTGTTTGTCTCACTTTCTGTTTGTATGGGTATATATGCATACTAAACTGAAATAAACACATACACAATAAAACAGAATAGAAAGTATCTCATTGTTTCTTTTACATTTACTCTAGGAAGTTGATAATCTATCTGATGCAGAGGAAAGGTGTGAGGGACTCATTAAGAGCAAGATCC